>CM063613.1:62611989-63211989 GCA_032357785.1 Periparus ater
AAGCACTGAGGCTTTTAGTTACTTTTCTCTTACTCATGTCACCCTTAGGTTCCCAGAATGAACATTTAGTGCGAGACACTCTTCCAAAAAGTGTCTAAACCATGTTTATTCACCAGCTTTTCTTTTAGTCTCAGAACTTAAGTGACTTCAGTTTGAGGAGAACTTACCAAACCCTTGAAAAACATCTCTTCTGTCCACAAGAATCTCCTTTTTTGCCAAACTATGGATTTCCTGCTGTCCAGAGCAGTGTGTCTCTCTGAACCACAATCCTCTCATGCTGGAGGGGAGGAAGCAGAACATTTGTGATTTCTGGGAAACTCTCTGCCTGCAGGTTGGATTTGCTGGAAGGTGCTCAAGGTAACATGAAGTTTGGGTTTAAAAAATGTGTCAGGCAGGGGAATTGATGGTGGAGAGAACATAGAATCTGTGATGCCCTCCAAGGAAAGGAGGAACTGGAGAAGCTGTGCATGAAGTCCATCTCAAAAGTATGAGGAGCCAGAGCCTGGATTGTTATCCCTTGACTCTGATGTTCAGGCACACACTCACATGCACACAAAAATCCTGGTGGCTTTTTTAATTACTCACAACTCCTGTCAGTGCTGCCAGAAACCCACCCTGACTTCCTGCAGCTCTTCTGCGCCAGCAGCGTTCCTGACCCTGGCAGAGGATGTAAATTGTTCAGCAAAAGATTCAACAGGTTTTTTTTTAAGGAAGTAAATGCCTTCTTAAGTTTATCTGTGCAAAGCCTGGAGTTCCAGATCACTGCTATTCCTGCTGTAAATGTGGTTTTAGCAGTGGATTAAGTCTCTCAGAGATAGATTATGTTCTGTACACAGTCATCCAAAGGCTAGGAGAATTTGTGTGGAATCGCCTTGAGCTAGGTTGGGATGTGTATTTTGGCACAGAGACACTCAGGAGGAACATGAAAAGCACATGTGCCAGAGCTGCTGATGCTTTAAAGCTCCAGCACTGAGCAGGACAATAATGCTATTAAAAATATGTATTTTCTGTAATCCTTAAATCCCTTCTTAAGCGAGGAGCTCCAAGTGAGGTAGCTATTCTTGGCACTACAGTGATAATGCTGAGTAGTCTAATATTTCCTAAAATGAAGGTTGGATGAAAAGCCTGAACAAACTGAGAGCCTGAGAAGTGCTGATCCAGGAAAATGTGCAGACTCACATTTTCCTGTGTATTTCAAACGACCTTCATCACTTCTAAGAGCAGAAGAGGCAATTCTGCTGTGCTTTGCTGCCCATTGCATTGCAGAGAGAAGCGTCATCCCCACAATAATATTATTATTGATTATATTAGTAAAGAAACCCTTAAGCCTGTGTTGGACTGTGTACTCCACAAAGTTGTAATTAGAAAGGGCTCCTTTGTCTGGCAATTAATGCTCTGACAAATGGAAAAGAGAGGGAGGAAAGCAGTTCCTTATCATCCCTGTGCAGGGAGCACCTGACACCAGGAAGGTGTCTCCAGTGCTCCAGCTGGATATTTTGTTTGACCAGCCACTACAGAATTTCTTCCTTATCAGATCTTTTATGTGCCTCCTCAAATTTAACATTCCTTTTTTTTATATTTTATTTATTTCTTTTTCTTTCCCCCAATCGACTGGTGACGCAACAGCGTTTTTATCTGGGGTTTTGTTCCTGAAATAAAAACAGCGTTTCCTGAAGTACCTGAAGCTTATTTTCAGGGTGAACAGAAGTTCTGAACCACTGGATTTAAAATATGTTATGGACTGGACTTGAATGGTGACTGGAGGTCCTTACTAATGGAATATTTATTAGTCACAGTTCTTTCACTCATTTATAAATGGCATTTTTGTGCAAAAACTTCTGTGCATTGACAGAAGCAAAAAGGCACATGGGCTCAGGCAGATAATGACAGTCACTGCAGAAATTGAGTAAAATCCTGGGATGAAAAGTTTCACATTGTTTTGATGAATTAAGGACGTGCTGACAACATTTTAATTTGCCTTCAGCAAAAATTAAAATGCTGAGTACTGCTCACAGCAATTAGGTAGTCCTTCAGCTTCCCACACACATGTCCATAAACATAATTCTTCTTTATCCTGGTTTCAGTCCTGCCAGAGCAGTCTGCATTGGACTTTTTTCATGGCCTTAAATTGTGTGTTTATCATGAGACCTGGAAGTTGGTTTAGGGTCATATTTATAAATCTTTGCTTTGTGCTGAGACAGAAAGAATCTGAATGAATTCTTCACCAGGTGGATTTGGAAAATGTGTTCAAAATGTGCTTTATACATTGCCAGAGTTTGGTTGAAATGTTCAAGACAACACAGAAGGCTGGGTTTGGGGAGGAGGCTCAGAGCCCTGTTTTGTCCCTTTTTAAATAAGAGCATTTGTGGTGGTCAGAAATGAATGGAAAAGGAGTTTTGTGATTTGTTTTCTGATTGAACATTTAAAAGAGTTACGTGGTAGCACCCCTAGAACTGATGCAATTGCAGTCCTGGGCTAGCAAGCCAATGCTAGAAGGAATTCTTAATATTTTGGGGAAACATTTTGGTCTCCCTGGAAAGAAACACCAATATATTGACCCTTTCAATGAAATATATCGACCCTTTCAATGGAATATATCGACCCTTTCAATGGAATATATCAATTTTCACAATTTTTTGGGGTGGGAAAGCTTTTCATCTGGTTATAATTTCCAGGCAGAAGTAGAGATCCAGCAGGAATAGGAAAAGGATTTATACCTGGATGGGGAGGAGAAGGTTCAGGTGCCTGAGCCATTAGAACAAGGATTGCACCAGAGGGGTTTAAACACAGCACCAGCCTCCTTCAGGACAGATTTCACTCAGCCCCTTTTCCTGCATGCCTCTGCTTTGTAAAATGAGTAAAACACTTCACTGGGCCAGCAGGGAGGAGGCTGGCTGGGCAACTTGGGGGGAAAACCATCAAAATAAACAGAGCAGAGAGCTGAAAACACATCAGTGCTTTTCATTACCTGACAGGCAGAGTTTCCCTTCGGTTCAGGACATATGTGAGGTGGAACAGCTCAGAGAAGGGACAGCCTGAAGGCCACTCCTTTTGTAAAATCCTAAATTCTTTGTAAAATTTTTTGTAAAAGCCTGATTCAGAACGGATTTGTGAACCTGCATCTTCCATCTCACAAGCAGAGTCTTCAGTGCTGGTCCCAGATCACACTCTAATAGAATGTCTCCAGCTTTTTGCAGGATAAATAAGAGAAATAACTAAATAAAATTTGTCTTCTGATCCCACTGCGCAGCCAAATGAAAATATAAACCACTTTTTCACAAACTAAGCCTCTTATTTTTTAGAGCTATTTAAATTCCCTTTTAAATGAATTGTGCCCTGGAAATCCCTGGAAACACTGGAAAAGTGGGTGTAGAAGATGCAGCCATCAACCTGCAGCTCTGCCAGGTTTGTTTTTGCTCTGCTCCCTGGGTTCTGTGAGCGTCAACGATCTTTGATAGAATTTGGCTGTTCTTTCTACCAAAGCAGGACAAAGGGTTGGTACACAGGGGGCCACTCCAACTTTGTGTCTTCCATGGATTTCCCTGGCTTAAATTCTAGTTGACTCTCTAAGCTACTTTTGCATTTAATTTGAGCAATTAAATATTAAATTAAATTAAATTAAATTAAATTAAATTAAATTAAATTAAAATACAGAGGAGCCTGAAGATCTGGGATCTCAGGTTTAACCTCTTCCCAAAAAACTGCTGCTCACCAAGCCTGGGAGCAATTGGAGGTGTGACAAGCTGCTCAGGATAAGAAGTTCTCATGGAGAATTTAATATATTGGTTGGAAAAAGGAGCTCAGTGTCTCTCTCCCTGCTTCCCAGACTCCACTGAAGTGGTTTGGGAAAAGCTCCTTGGATTTACAGCAATCCAAGTCACGGCTGGCTCCCAGCCGAGGCTTGTGTGCACATTGCCTTGCTTTATATCACTTGCTTTTATGAGGCTGCAAAAGCATTTTGCTCTTTAAACAACTTCCCAAAGCTTTTTATCTATCTAGAAAATCAGATTAAAAGGCACTCTTTAGTGTGAGGTAGCTAATTTTCTTTACACATATCTGGGTATAGCGGTGGGAAATGCATTCAGGAATTAACAGCCGTTTTGTCTCTTTCCAGAAAAATGTGTGTGTTAGAGACTTGAATGAAAGGTCCTAGCTGTACAAACTGAACAAGAAATATATAAAATCCTTCAACTTTTACTTCTTTCAAGTGATTTTTATCTAAAAATTGTTGATTTCTATACAGTATCCCCTTCAGCAAGCAAAATTTCTCCCAGGCTTAAGCACTTGAGACATCATCTATCAAAAGCTATTTTTTTACCAGATTGGAGTAGTGGCTATTTTTTTGCCAAATAAATAATGTTCACACTGAAACAGTTTGACAACAGAACACTGAGAATAAATAAAGTCTCAGTGGAAGTATTCCACAGAGACCCCTGCATGGATCTTGAAGTTTATTGTGATTATATTCTCGTCTGAATTGAGTGTGTAAGTTTTGTCATCTTGGCAGAGCTGTTGGCACTCTGATCTCTCCATTACATGGAAGACAGAAATAAGAAATCCATGAGAGCCAGTGAAAGCCTTAAGTGGCCGTACTCTGGGCTTTTTAATTTTTATTTTTCAATATTGGGTTTAATTTTCTGCTGTTTGGTGTTGGCCATGCAGGGAACTGGCCAAAGGACTGCTCTGACTAATGCTGACTGTTCCAGGGGACTGCTAAGGGTCATCAGAGCACAGCCTTCATCAGTGCCCCCATCATCCTCACTGCTTATTAACCTCTTTTAAGGCTGCAATGGGACAGCTCTGCTTCCTAATCCTTGAAGCAGATTTTTGGAAGTAAAATGTCTTCATTTTCATTTTACAATCATAAAATTTACTCTTTTTCCCTCTGCTGTTTCTTGCTTCTTAATTTAAACTGTGCTTAGACCATAAAACTCCCTCTCATTTCATAGAAAAGCAAATCCACTTCTTTTAGCTACAGCTAAAAGAATGAAAAAAATTAATGTGTTTGAATTGGCCAGCACAGGGTCTGACCTCAGTAAATTTACTCTAGATTTAGGTTTAACTTGATTAAATTGTACATCAAAGTGGGCCTAAAGTCCTGTTTCTTTGAACTGAAATCTTCACTCTTTCCCAGAATCCGTATGCATCATTTCAAACACTGCAAAAGCACCAGACAGAGGAAATGAAGTTTTTTTGTCTTTGTCATGCAAGGCACAGAGTGATTCCCTGCTTTTGTACCAAGTTCCCTCGTGCCCCTGGTGCTGGGATTGATTTCCATGCTCTGATGCTCGTGCCAGGGTACTTTTTTTGGCAAGAGCCAGCTGGGGCACTTTGGGTGTGAAGAGCAAGTTCAGTGCTCAAAATAATTCCCAGTTTCTGGTGAGCGTTGTTGGACAGCACTGGATGTGCTAAGAAGCTGGAGTCTTTGAAGGGATTTCAAAAGATGACAGAATTTGTAAAGATTTTGTCCTTCCCCTGCTGGGAATTTGTGTTTGCAAATTGCTTTTTTGAATATGAAATGGAAGAGTTTTCCTTAGTTGAAATGACTAATTCTTAAAGGAAATTATCTATAGAACCCAGCGTGATTTATAGCTATGAGAATAATGACAGCTTTCTCTGCCTGATACAGTTTCTCTGTTAGAGATGATAAAAATAAAGTTATCTGGGAAAAACTGGATTATCTGCCAACCCAGTAATGCAGCCTGATAAAGTTGCTTGAGTCAATTTTCCAGAGTGTTTTCACAGAGATGTTAATGTTGTAGTCGAGGAGGAAACTTCATGGGAAACAAAGATGAAACTTTGGACTTTAAGTCCCCTCTTAGTGACTACTTAGGTAAAAACTGCCTCAATTCCCAACAGCCTGTGCTCATTCATGTCTTGGTTTTCACTGACAGCATCAGCTTAACTGGCTGTTTTAATTTTTACAAGCATCAATGTAAGCTTTATAATTCAGCTTTTTATAACTTTAAGTTAACTAAGAGTGGTTTCAAAGCAAGGAAAACATCCACTACAGCATTTTACATTTACTGAATACTGTCAAGCCACTGTCACCTCTTTCTGGCAATGCACATAATCTCTTTACTATTTTTGTATATATTAAGGGAATAATGAATTTTGAATATATTAAGAGATAGCTGTTTTGTTGAGCTTCCCACAGCCAGGCTTGGGCAGGAGAAGCTGTTTAGTGTGAAAGCTGGTGGTGTGTGTGCTGTGTCTTCACTGAATTTCGGGCTCTTGTCACCCTCAGCTGATTTCTTTCTCCTTTTGTCTGAGCTGCACCTTGAAATGGACCCTGCAGATCCTACCTGCAGGTATAAAAGAATAAAAGAATAAAAGAATAAAAGAAAAGAGCTCAGGAATAAAAGAGCTCAGGTTTGTTTAGACTGAAAAGCAAAACACAGCAGATTCTTGACAGCAAAATTTTTTTTCTTCAGGTGATGATTACAGAACTAAATTTGATTTTTATTTGTGACTTGGTCTGGTGTCTACGTGGAGTTTGTGCTAGAAGTTACCAGAGCACACTGATAACCCACAGGTGTTTTAGCAATGCCTTTCCTCAATAAATCTGCACTTTCCTCAGTGCTTCAGAGACATCCTAGCCCTTATCAGAACCAAACCCTTATCAAATCATAACCCCAACCCTTACCAGACCCTAACCCTTATCAAATCATAACCCAAATCCTTACCAAACCCTAACCCTTATCAAATCATAACCCTTATCAAATCCCAACCCTTACCAGACCCTAACCCTTATCAAATCATAACCCCAACCCTTACCAGACCCTAACCCTTATCAAATCCTAACCCTTATCAAATCTCAACCCTTGCCAGAACCAAACCCTTATCAAATCCCAACCCAAATCCTTACCAGACCCTAACCCTTATCAAATCCCAACCCTTGCCAGGTCCTAACCCTTATGAAATCCTAACCCCAACCCTTACCAGACCCTAACCCTTATCAAATCCTAACCCAAATCCTTACCAGACCCTAACCCAGACCCTAACCCTTATCAAATCCCACCCCTTATCAAATCCCAACCCTTACCAGAACCAAACCCTTATCAAATCTTAACCCCAACCCTTTCCAGACCCTAACCCTTACCAAATCCTAATCCTAACCCTTACCAGATCCTAATCCTTATCAAATCCCAACCTTAACCCTTAACAAACCCCAACTCTTACCAAACCCTAACCCTTATCAAACCCCAGCCCTTTCCAGACCCTAACCCTTATCAAATCCTAACCCAAACCCTTATCAAACCCTAACCCTTATCAAATCCTAACCATTATCAAATCCCAACCCTTACCAAACCCTAACCCTTAACAGACCCTAACCCTTATCAAATCATAACCCCAACCCTTATCAAATCCCAACCCTTATCAAATCCCAACCCTTTCCAGACCCTAACCCTTATCGAATCCTAACCCAAACCCTTATCAAACCCTAACCCTTATCAAATCATAACCCTTATCAAATCCCAACCCTTACCAAACCGTAACCCTTATCAGAATCAAACCCTTATCAAATCCTAACCCAAATCCTTACCAGACCCTAACCCTTATCAAATCCCAGCCCTTGCCAGACCCTAACCCTTATCAAATCCTAACCCAAACTCTTATCAAACCCTAACCCTTATCAAATCATAACCCTTATCAAATCCCAACCCTTACCAAACCCTAACCCTTATCAGAATCAAACCCCTATCAAATTCTAATCCTAACCCTTACCAGACCCTAACCCTTATCAAATCATAACCCCAACCCTTATCAAATCCCAACCCTTATCAAATCCCAACCCTTTCCAGACCCTAACCCTTATCCAATCCCACCCCCAGCCCTCATCAGAGAGCTCCAGGCCTGCGGTGCATTGCTCAGGATGGCCCAGGGAGCCCAGCAGTGCCCAGGGGTTCTGTACACCCCTGAATCATGTTCTGCAGCCAGGCTGATTGCTGACACCACATCAAAAGCCCCAGTTCTGATTCTTCTGCTCCTGGGCACGGACCCTGAGAGCAATGCTGTGTCCTTTAGTCAGAGAATGTGGTTATGTGAAGCATGTCTTTGAGGTAAGGTTTTAAAAATGACTTTGTACATCATTAATTTTACCTTCCATATAATAAACTGCATTCTGGATTAATCCCTAAAGGCCAAATATTATTGCTGTTACATAGATCCAATGTTCTTTTTTATAATTGGAGTTTCCTCAAGGAGAAGGCAGCTTTGCCACACTTATATTAGCCTTCCAAAGAAGAAATCTGCCTACTAAGACGCTTGTCTTGTGAGCTTTTAGCTGTGTTCTTTTTATTTTTTTTTATTATTATTTCCTTTAATTCCATTGTTCCAGTAGAACGCAGCTGTTTCAGAGAGTGGAAAGTGATGATGTGTCCACAGAAGAAGAAATGGTGCTGAAGGTCCCAGCCAGTGGTTTCAGCTAAGGAGGTGGACACAAGCCAGTGGAGGGTTTATGTAACTTCATCTCCTTTTGTACTCAGCACTAATCCCTTTCTTTGTGATGTATGGTATTTTGAAATTTTTTAACATTTCATTTCATTCCTGATAAAAATTTAAGGATAAGAGAGTATGACTGCCTGGTTTATTTGTCAAATAGTTTATAGAAACCAGAAGCAGCAAGCTTTGTCAGTCAGCATGAAATGTTCCAGCTCTGAGAAAAAGAATTGTTTCTTTTTTTATTAACAACTAAGCAGTTTGCCAGTCCTGCTTTTCAGGAACACCCAAAACTTGTCCTCAGCCTCACCAGTGTTTGGGATATGCAAAAGATGTAAGACTGAATCTGGAGCTGATAAATTTCCCCTTGTAGTATCCTTCCCTTCGTGTTTGTAGATTTACCCCAGTTCAGCCAAATTCTACTTGTTGTGACACTCATTTGAATCCCAGTTAACTCCAAGAATCTTTTTCAGGATTTATGCTACTTTTCCTGAAGGAATAAATTGGTCTGATAATACTACAAGCACAATGGGAAAAAAAAGTAAAAAAAAAAATTAACCCACAAAAAACCCCCCAGAAAACAAACAAAACCCCCCAAACACCCAAACAACCTGACAAAAACACAAAAAAACCCAAAAAACCCAACAAACAAACAAACGAAAAAAAAATCATAAAAACCCTCAAAACAACCAAAAAAAACCCCACCCTGAAACATAATTAGAATATTAAAATTTAATGTCATCACATTTGTGGATTTGAAAGGAAAAATCACATAGAGATCCCTCCCTCTAAGGGTTCAGATTCTTTGGCTAAGTGCTTATTTTTTGCTTTTAGGATTTTTGTCCAACATGTGGGTAATTTTCTGGCCCATTTGTGGAAATGCAAGGCTTCCCATTACAGATAACCTGGGGTTTTAGAAGCTGTAATTCTGCAAATGCTACGTTTTAATCTGCGTGCCTTTTCCCTGCCAGATCTTTCCTTCACGCCTATGTGGTCTGACTTGATTCCAGAAAAAAAAAATCAGGATTGTATTACATGTCTCTTTTTTCCCCCCAAATTTGGCCAGGATACCACTGCTTTTCTCCTATTTGGGAGTGTAATAAATCCACCACCCTAAGGTATCATGTCATTTGTAATCCTGGAGTATAAATACAGATTCCCTCCTTATCACTCCTAAGAAGCTTTTTATAAAGAATTGAACCTCCATGGATACAGAAAGAAACCTCCCCCCATCTTTTTAACAGATAGATTTGAGATGGTTTATCTGAAATTCTAGAATCTGGAAAATTCTTGGGTTTATTACGTATTGCAAAATGATTTTATTAAATCATCTCAAATCAACTGGCATTTGAGCCTTTCCAACTAATTTAGGAGTTCTGCACTGTATTCTGTCAACATTAGGAGCCTTCCCTGAGAAAGCTTCTGCCCAATTTTTCTTCAAAGGAATGCTTTTTGGAAGACTTTGTGATTTTATGCTCGGTGTTTTCCAGCAGACACTCATTGCACAAGTCTCCTGCTTTGATGGTTAGTGATGCAGGAAATGGTGATGTAGCCTTGAGGCTCAGCCACTTCCTGCTCTTCCAGGATCATGTTCTAAAATGCAACCAGAACTTTCAAATTAGTTTAGTCTAGAAATACTTGAGGAAACTCTCTACTTGCTAATTTGGAAGAATTTGATATGCAATGGGAGTGCAAAAAACATTTCTGTGCTCATTTACTGGAACAAGGATGGGCTATAACATAATGTCTATCTAGAATCCAAATATTTGCAGGCAAGTCATAAATCTGGCTTGTAATAACCACTCCCAGCTGCTCACAACTCCTTCCTTTGCTTGCAGGGTTTGGTTTTGGGGTTCCTTGTGATTCCATTCAGTGTTGGGACAAAAAGCAGGATGGATTCAGCTGGAATAAGAATTTACTTAAAGTGCAGATGCACATGGTTAGGTCTACAATGATCTTTAGGGGTATGAAAGCAGCTGAGTTAACTGAAAATAGTGATTTTATTCTTGGAGAGCACCAATTCATTTCAGTTGGTGTGCCAGGCACAAACTCAACTAGACTGGGAAAAAGTTTCATTGGTCATTGTGGAATAGCTTGTATCTGATTCATCCTATTCATCCTTACACGTAATTAGGTGATCTTCACCTAGATTAAACATATTCTTCAAGTTTTTACCCAAGAATGTGAATTATGCTGCAGCAGCACTTTGTATCTGACAAGGGAGCCAGTGCAATTTGTACAGTAATTTGTAATATTTCCATTTTTTTAGAAAAGCTGTCCTTTTAAAGACTTTTCTGATGACCTCCTAAGAGCTTTTTCAATGGGAATGATCACGCTTTTGTATGACGTGCAATGGTGTTTTATTGTGTTGGAGATGGTATCAAATCACTCATTCTTCTCTCAGAGCTGCCACCAAAATTGGGTTTTGATTGAGGATGAGTAACTGCGAGATAGGGATAAAAGGTCAATTGATATGGTCCTGGAATAATTGAGACCACGTTTCTGAGAGATAAGTAGGCAGTTTTATTTCTTTATTTTACTGATGCAGGAATAAGGCAGCTCAAATAAATACAGTTGGTGGCCGAAGCAGAATTGTTGCTCAGGGATTTCGTGGTGCTCAACTCACACAGATTAAATTGCATCCAGCAGAAGGAGAAACTCTGCAGTCAGCTGAAGCCTCCACTGGATCCCACACTTCCCACTGCTTCCTGCTAATTAAAACCCAGCAAATGCTCACGTTGTGTTTGGTTACACAGATTCTACCAAGCGTCAAAAAAACTTAAAGCATATTAACAGCTTCAAATTTAAAACCCATTAGCCACTGCCCTGTTGACCAGCTAAAGAGAATTTCTCAGCACCCCTCTGAGCCAGTGCCACTTTATTTTGCCATGGAAATACAGGAATGTTTGTTGGCTTGGCTAAAAATGTTTGGGAATGCTGGCGGTATCCTTGAGTGAGATAACGAGAATGGCTGCTCACTAAAGAGGAGCTGGTCCAATTAAAGATATTGCCTCTCTTTTTTTAGAATGCAAAGGAGCATTTTTTTGTCAAAATACTTGTTTGATCTTATCTTTACTGCCAGAAGATTTTGGGGTTTTTTTATAGTTTTAATTGGTAGAAGTGTACATTTGTGTGTGTGTGTGTTGTCAGAACCAGGATTCTGAAGAAGCCCCTTCAGAGCTGTAAATTGATAAATTTATATATATTTATATATATTTTCTTATATAAAAAGCTTTTTTTTTCTCAAAATGATAAGGTTTGTAATTCATTGCTTGAATGTTGACCCAATGCTGTGTGAATTGTGGCTCCATCAAATGAAACAGGACCACGGAGCCTTTTGAAGAGAAATTTTGCAATTTCAGAGCATTGCCTGTTTCCAGATAAAACTCAACAGTTTCTGATGAAATTTCTTTGAGATCTGATGAACAGAAGGCTTCAAGTACAATCCATGGAACGCATATGCAGTGAGAAAGCTGTTTTGACACGACACCTTTGAGTAAAATCCTTGGAGCACCAGCTCCAAATCTGCCTCTCTGGCTTTTGACTTGTACCAGTTGAACTTTTCTGTTAACCATCAGTCAATCAAGAAAGCAAAAATATCTGCAGTTTGGATTAAATAATGGATTCCCAATCATCTGAAATTATGAATATTTTATTGTTTTCAGTTCATGAATATTTACAGGAAGCTCCAGTAATCAGCAGCAACAAAAAAGGGTTGTTTGCAGCCATGCTCTGAAAAGTCTGAATTCTCTTTATCTGGAACTGATTTATTCTCCTGTCTTTATTTTGTGAGCTTTTGGTCTTCAGTTGAGTCTGCATGTTCTGAAGAAATTCACTGGAGTAGTGCTGAGCTAAGCAGAGAGAATGGTGAATATTCCACCCAAAGAAAAGACAAAATGAAAGATGCTGGCCGTGCACATCCTTATCTTTCCCCATTTCTCTCTTTATGTTTCCCTAGATCATAGATGAAGAGGAAACCCAGTTCATGAGCAACTGTCCTGTTGCTGTGACTGAGAGCACACCTCGGAGGAGGACACGAATCCAGGTGTTCTGGACAGCTCCTCCCGCTGGCACAGGCTGTGTCATCCTGAAGTAAGTATTTTATGGCATATTGAAATAAAATTCAGTTAATAAGTCGAATATTTATTGGAACCAACGGAGTTCTTAATTCTCTTTTCTCCTTGGAGACATTTGACCAAGTTTAGTTCTACCTGCATGGTGAAATGTTAGCAATTTAAAGCCTAAATATTAAAAAGGAGCTCCAAGCCTTCAATAACCATTGAGTCAGCATCCTGAAGTGAACTTGTAAGCCTTAAGTTTCACATAAAGAAAATAAAAAAAAAAAATAATTTTCAAGACCAGAATTGCATCCCTCTGGTGGGTAAAAAACATGCTGTTAGTTGAGATGGATTTTAGGAGTGTTCTGCAAAGTCATGATTGTTTAAATGGACCTTTATGAGAAAAACCAGATCCATTTGTTTAGAGGTGAATGCTTTCATTTTACACCTAGTGATCATTTACTGATGTTTTACTGTTATTGCACACTCTCAGGTGGAATCATGCTTTTCAAGCAGTAAATAAAGATAACTCTATGTATTTTCACTTTGGTTTTAGAGTCACTCATTGGTCCTGTAGAACTAAAAAGTGCCAGAGAAATGTTTCTTGTCTCTTAAGACTTTGTTTGCTGTATTTAATTGGACAGATTGGTCAAATATTCATGGACATTTGGGGTTTCTTTGCCTGCTTTGAATCCATGCCTGGGAGAAGCCTTAAAAATTGCTAAGATGTGCCCTGCAGCAGACCAAAGTATTTCAGAGAGGTTTTCAGTGCTGGGGAAAGTGGCTTTAGGCTCTTAAGGAAGGGCTGTCCCCAGGGTTGTGCTGAGGGTAGCTCAGACCAATTCAGGAAAACGTTTGATTAGAACAGAAATTGATTTCTGGACAGGCTGTGGAATTGCCACCAGCAAAACTGGCCTGTGGCTGCTTTCCTTTCACCCTGTGCTTCCCTTCTCCTCCTGCTGATGGGCAGGAGACAGAAACTCTCCTCTTCCACATCCCTGAGGGTTATTTGGACTCAGCTCTGGCTGTGGAACAGTCTCAAATCATCCTGTGTGCTTCTACTTGTTGCTTCTCGGTTCCAGCAGGATCATTTTAAGAATCCCCTGGTTTAATGTGCACTAAAGCAGCCCAAGAACACACTCACAGTCTTTACAGCACACTCAGACAAGTCTACATCAGGCTGCAATAAAACCCAAGGTGTGTTATGTTTATGGATGGAATTTTTTGAGAGTTCCTTTGGCAATCCAGAAGATTCCTTGAGTGCTGCTGAGCTTTTTATCAGCAAAGCTCCTTGGTGTTCCCCCCAGGACTGACCCCCTCTTAGCTGCACCACCAATATTGCTTGAGGCAATTTCTATTTAAGTAAATTAATAATAAGGTAATGATGCTTCATATGGCTTTTTTAAAGAGACAAGATTTAAACTTTAATTCATTCAACAACACAAGCTGATGGATTTATTTTATTTTTCATTACTGTCCTAAATAAAATTGCCATTCCAAAAAAAAAAAAAAAAAGCACAGAACCAAAATCAAAGCAAAGCCACTAAGGTCTATATTTTTCTCACTGAAACTGAAACATCTGTGGCTGAAGTTGGTTCAGGGACCTGCTGGAACTTTTCAGAGAAGGAGTACAGTAAAGCACCAGCAACTGCAGGATCTTGATAAGTGTTTCTTCTCTCTCCTCGCTGCTGGTCAGGTCATGCTGGATGTTCCACATTGATTTTTTCTCTGTGAAGTACTCGAATCCTTGCAGCTCTCACAAAATGGAACAGTCAGAACAGCAGTTCTGATGTTCTGCACATGAAAGTATGAAATTGCCACTGCCTCAAAGAGTGCTCAGGGTGAAGCACAACCTTCTCAGGCTGCTGGGTGTGTGTCAGTAGTGCCAAAAAAACACTGAAGTGCCAATAAAGAGCTGGATTAGCTGACTGCCACCAGCCCTCATAACCCATCTGGGAAAAGAAAAGAGAACCTTGCAAGGGCAGGTTCCAGGAAAATGACAAATTTTGGTGATATGACCACCATATTGATATTATGATAAGATATATATTATGTATTATATTATAATATATTTACAGTGTGCTGTGGGGGTCTTTGGTGTGTGTGTGTGCTGCTGAAAAGGGAAAGTTGTTAAGAGCTTTTCAGGAAAGGTTATATATTAATTACACATTATGTATTATATATTATATATTATGTATTATGTATTATGTATTATGTATTATATATTATATATTATATATTAGATATTAGATATCAGATATCATATATTACATATTATTTATATATAATATAAAATATACATTATATTATATTTATTATATTATATTATATTATATTATATTATATTATATTATATTATATTATATTATATTTATTATATCATATTATGTTATGTTACATTATGTTACATTATGTTATATTCTATGTATTCTATTCTATTCTATTCTATTCTATTCTATTCTATTCTATTCTATTCTATTCTAATGAAGTTTCCTCCCAGTGAATGCTTTGTTGACCTCAGAGGATAAGGAACAGCTCCATGCCCAGGACTGTTTAAAGAAAGAATGACCATTATTAAGAGTTGCTGGTGCCAGAAATAAACCAAATAAACCACAAAATGTGGCATTTTTGTGCTGCAGTGCAGCCCTCCATGGCCCTGGGCACAGCAATCACTTCTGGCATTAGCAATATTTACATTTTCTCTTTTGCATGTAAAGGTTTGATGGCATCTCCATTAGAGTTTGTAGTCAGCCTTCTTCACAAACCTTCTTTATGGTCCTGTCCCACAGAATAGAATGGAAATTTTGGAAATAATTATTGGAACATTATCATTAGAAATAATTATTTCATAATTATTCTAGATAATAAAAGCCAAAGTCCAACAGTAGGTAATGTTATTAAGAGTTATGTCCAAACTCATTGTGGAAAATTCTGAAACCTTGAACTTTAAGGGAACCAAACCCTCTGTATTTTTCTTTCTTCTGTATGTGATGGGAGTGAAAATATTTGTTTAATTGTCAGTACTTATCTATTCCATTCCTTGCAGACTGTGATCACTTTGTTTTAGAATTTCCAAAACAGAATTGCAGCATTTTGAAGCCTGTCCTGGACCATGAGGATTTACTTTTTCCCTATGCCCTGATCTACTGTCTTCAATATAATGAAAAGTTAAACCTAGTCAAGTTAAAAGTAACTGATTCTTAAAAAATTATTGCTGTTTAAGTGCCTAATAATGTGGTTTTTATTCTAGTGGTATAACTAAGTAGAGAATCTTCCAGGAAGCTTCTCCTGAACTAGTAGTGAGGTTTGGAAAAAGCTGTTTTTCTGCAGTTTTTGAAGTCTGGGAGCTTTGGTTTTGCTCAGATTTGGGTAGCAGCCTTCCCTGATCTTTCTAGGCACAATGCACATGATCAGTGACAAGCACAAAATGACACAGACAAATGGGAACGTGGAGCTGTGGGGTTCAGCAAGGGATCCTAAATAATTTGAAATGTGTCACGCCTGTGTGAGCAAGGCTAGAGTTATGGGTGACTGCAAAATGCAAAGTTTAGGGGAAAAAACATGTTTGAATTGGACTTATTGTCACTACCTTGCTTTCTAAAACATCTCTTTCTGTGTGAAGACTTAGAACTGTGAGGAGAAAAAAGAGGAAGAAAATGGATTAGCATATGATGTTGTACTGTAATTGTTTAGTTGAGAATAATTCATGTGTTTTCGTCACTTCCAACAAGAGATGACTGAAACACCCCAAAGGTTTGAATCCTTCTGGACTCTACTGAACAGCCAGCAAGCACTAAATGTGCTTCTGAGCTGAGGCTCCACTTCTCCCCTCATTTAGGCCTGTGCTTGATACTCACAGAAGACATAAAAATCTTTTATTTTGCTTGGGAGACACTCAGGCTTTAAGCTCTCTTTCCTATTTGTCTGTTTGGACCGTCTAAGTTGCCATGCTTTGCACAGTCTGCTTCTTTCCGTGTTCAAAGTGAAGTTTTCCACGTTCACATTGCAGTTTCCATGTTCACATTGCATTTTCCATGTTCACATTGCATTTTCCATGTTCACTGTGCAGTTTTCCATGTTCACATTGTAGTTTCCATGTTCACAATGCCATTTTCCATGCTCACAGAGCAGTTTTCCATGTTCACAGTGCAGTTTCCATGTTCACAATGCAGTTTCCATGTTCACAGAGCAGTTTCCACATTCACATTGCAGTTTCCATGTTCACAGAGCAGTTTCCATGTTCACAGTGCAGTTTTCCACATTCACAGTGCAGTTTCCATGCTCACAGTGCAGTTTCCATGTTCACAATGCCATTTTCCATGCTCACAGAGCAGTTTTCCGTGTTCACAATGAAGTTTTCCATGTTCACAGTGAAGTTTTCCATGTTCTCAGTTTTTTCCATGTTCACAGTACAGTTTTCCACATTCACTGTGCAGTTTTCCATGTTCACATTGTAGTTTCCATGTTCACAGTGCCATTTTCCATGTTCACAATGCCATTTTCCATGTTCACAGTGCAGTTTTCCATGCTCACAGTTCAGTTTCCATGCTCACAGTGCAGTTTCCACATTCACATTGCAGTTTCCATATTCACAATGCAGTTTTCCACATTCACAGTGCAGTTTCCATGTTCACATTGCATTTTCCATGTTCACATTGCATTTTCCATGTTCACAATGCAGTTTTCCATGTTCACAGTGAAGTTTTCCATGTTCACAGTTTTTTCCATGTTCACAATGGAGTTTCCATGTTCACAGGGCAGTTTTCCATGTTCACAGTGCAGTTTTCCATGTTCACATTGTAGTTTCCATGTTCACATTGCAGTTTCCATGTTCACATTGCATTTTCCATGTTCACAGTGCAGTTTCCATATTCACAGTGCAGTTTTCCATGTTCACATTGCAGTTTCCATGTTCACAATGCAGTTTCCATGTTCACAATGCCATTTTCCATGTTCACATTGCAGTTTTCCATGTTCACAGTGCAGTTTTCCATTCTCACAGTGCAGTTTCCATGTTCACAGTGCACCCTTTCTTTCCCTATTTTCCTTCCCTATTTTCTTGGGATCGATCCCACTCCAACGTGTCACACATCAAGATGGGAGGTCCAGGTCATTCCTTCATCTTCTGATAGAAATTTCTGCTTTAAAATTCACCTGTTAGGTTTCTGAGCTCTTCAGAATGCATTTGCTTTCTAGGATCTTTGAAAACCCACTGTTAAAACCTCCTTGAGGAAAGTTTATTCTTATTTTTGCAGTGTGCAATAATATAGAAAATTATTACACAGACAATAGAGCAGTGGCAGATCCTGGTGGTGTTCGTATCATCACAATGAAGTAGAGAAATTTTCAGGGTTTGGAACCCTGTCTTGGTCAATCTGTTTTAATATTTTGTTGAAGTGGGTGCAAATTGTTTTAAGAAACACCCTTTTTTCTACATATAAAGTTTCATGCTTTTCATAAAAAGCAGAACAGTACACATGATTGATTGATTGATTTTAATCTGACAGATAATATTCAGAGACTGTGTTTAATTCTATAAAACCTCCCCCAGGTAATGGAAATTTATCTTGTTAAACAAGGAAAGTCTAAAGAATGGATTTCAAATAGTGATTTGTCCCATTGACCAAAAAAAAAAGGGTAATAAATATTTATTGAAAGCTTCTTAGCAGTGATGGAAAATCACCTCTTTTAGCTTGCTTTGAGCCTCAGGTTTCTGGATTCAGCTGTTTGTTGTGTTCCCCAAGTCAGTGTCTCAGCTGAGTGTGGAGCTGAGCAGGTCTGAATTGGTGGGAAATACAGAACAAAAAGTTTCCTGCAAATCCTTTAGAATCCTGTTATGGAATACAAGAGCAAAGAAAAATTTTTCAAGTTCTCAGCTTGTCACAAATTAAAATTTCATGGTAGGGAGTATCTTGTTAATATCCAAATTGAGTAAATCTGTCAGCTGGGGTAGATCTCATGAAGAGTGGAGTACTGTGAGATGGTAATTATCTTCTCCTCCTTTAGCATTTGCTACTTTTCACCGAGGCTGAGATTAATTGTTAAATGCAGTAAATGATGGCTACATGCAGATAAGTTATATTCAATTTACCATTCAGAGGAGAAAATGCAGCTTTTGTGATTGGCTCTTGAGCTAATGAGTTCTCAGACAACTCATGTGACTTGGATGGAAAATGCAGCCAAAGTTCCTGCAGTCAAGTTATTTATTTCTGCTATACACATCGTGCTTAAACAACCAACAAATTAAAATCTGCTATCTGTAAATACTGTTCATTACCATTAGGCCTTGCAGAAATGCAGTGTGTTCATCACAGTGTCTCTGCTGTTTGTTTCTGCAAATGTGTTCTGAGCCATCTCTAGGGAAATGTTTCGTAGTTCTTGAGGAAAAGTCTGGAGCTTCTTGTTTTCCTGAATATGGAATTATCCTCATGATTTTAATTACACCAGCTCTTCGCATATAATCAGAGGGCAGAGGAATTTTAAAGATTTGCAGCTAAATAAAAGCTATGGCATATTTAGTGTGCATCAAGCAAAATATTTTAGATGTTCTGCTGGAGCAAAGCTGTCCTGTCTATGAGGATAAATTCAGTTCTCAATTCAATTCATGGGACTTGGGTGTAACACTCAGTTTCCAACCTCCTTCTGGATTCTGACCATCCTCTTCCTCTCGAGCTTCAAAGCTCTGAGGGTGAATGAACTCCAGGTTTTGGGTGTTTACCTTTTGATTTCTTGTGGCTTCAAGCATTCTGTTGGTGCAGGTCACTTGGTCTGTTGCTCTGGGGAATCCCTGAGTGTTTGCTCTGCTCTGAAATCAATTGTAGGAGAGACTAAAAGAACCAAATGTCCTAAAACCTCGAGTTCATAACCAAATCCACACCCTGAAGGTGCCTTGGTGTGCAGCCACATCTCTCCAAACTCATGATGGATACATGAGTTATGGGCCACAAACAGAGCACGAGGCACCTGGATAACAAATCCCAAAATTCACAGCTTTGTGGATTAATGTGTGCCCAAGAAATTAACACTGTTTATGAGGAATGCCAAAATGAGGTGCTCAGAACAAAAGTGTGTTTCAGAATTAACCTCTCTTGCTAAAACTGTGACTCCCACAAAACCAGTATTATATAAATTTGCCTCTAACAGAAAGAAGTTCCAGTTTCCAGACTCCTTTACATGGGTGGAAGTTCTGAAACTCTTGCCAGTCATATAAAAACAACGTCTGATGGATGATCACAGAGTTAGAAAAACAATAAAGAACAAAGAATTATGTACAGTTACAGCTGAAAAATGAGTTTGCTGCTTTTTATGCTTGTCCTAAATCCCTCATCAATATCAATCAGCTGGCACAGGGAGGAGAAGCTGGACATGGTTTGAATTTATTCAGGTTACTTGACTGAGGTGATGATGTTCTCTAAGTAGGTTCTTTGCTCCTCTCTTACGTTTTCACCATTAAAACATTTCCTTTTATTTTCTTGGCTCTATTTACCCCAAAAACCAGAATTTTTCTGGATTTTTTGGGATACTTTTTTTGAAGCACAGGAGTACACACTCACACCCAGCTGCCAATGAGAAATTCACTATAAAATTGTGCCTCTAAATTTTCCAAATGTAAGAACTGAAGACAGAGAAACCCTGCTGGTATTAATCAGGCATGGCCAGACACTTCATGACACCAGTTTTACCTGTTAATTAGAATATTAGTAGTGGAGTAATTGAGCACAGTAGTAAAGCATTTACTGCCAGCTTTCCATTGTGAGTAAATATAACAGCCAAGGAAAAAGAGAAATCAGCCTGCCCTCCTTGCCTAGCAAGAGCTCTGGACAACAGAAGATACCAGTTTGAATGTTATAAATAACTTTTATTCTTTTTCCTAGTGGAATCAATGAGTCTTCTGCATGCAGAGAAAATTTTTATAATTTCTGTACTGTTATTTTTCTTTAAAAAAATCAAAATCTTTATCTTCCAGTTAACTGCCAGCATCTTCTAAACTCCATTTTTATAGAGATAATAGCAGCATAGCTTAGTATTCATGGCTTAAATAGAATATTTTATAGAGACACTTGAGGTATTTCTACACAATTAAGATATCTCTGTACATCCCAACAGTCCAGAGAACAAATTCAACCTCTGATAGACAAAATGTGCAATTTTCCATCTGAGATCCTTTTGATGTGCCTTCATTTTGCCCCATTCTTCACTTTTAGGAGCTGTAAGAGAAACGTGCCCAGCTTTAAATGTCCAGGGGCACAGATTGGAAATGAGCAGATTTGGGTCCATTCCTGTCCTTCAGCACTGGGATATTATCTACAGCTCATTTTTCAATTTGTTTTTTTGTTTTCTCAAGAGCAGCCAGAGGCCAGTGGCTCTTCATAAACCACTGCAGGATAGAAAAACTTGTATTGCTGTCCTGCTTCCTTAAAAAGAAATTAAAATTTTCTTCATCCAGCAATTTATTTTATTTTTTTTTAAACAAATAGGACAAAAGTTTAAAATGTTCAATGAAACTAACTCAGAATAAAATAAATATATTTTATTTCACTGCAGAGAGTTTACTTGTGTTAGGAAGAAAGAGAAACCTGCATTCTTATCTTCTATATTTATATAATATTTATATTGATATTTATTTTTATTATATTTATATTTATATATTTATATTTATATTCATATTTATATTTATATTTATATTTATATCTATATCTATATCTATATCTATATATCTATATCTATATCTATATCTATATCTATATCTATATCTATATATTTTTATATTTATATTTATATTTATATTTATATTTATATCTATATCTATATTTATATCTATATATATTTATATTTATATTTATATTTATATTTATATTTATATTTATATTTATATTTATATTTATATTTATATTTATATCTATATATCTATATTTATATCTATATATTTATATATTTATAATTATAATTATAATTATAATTATAATAATATTTATAGATATTTTATTTATATCAGCTCTACTTTTAGGTGTAAAAATGTAAATATTTTATCTCAATATATATCTTAGCAGCCCCCTGCATCTACTGACACATCTCCATTTAAAACCATTCCATTTTCATTTTCTCACAGGTTTAATATTGTTCCTCTCACTTCACAGTGGGAGCATGTGAATTTGGAAAGGGTTATAAAGGGATTTCCTTAGAATTCTGTGTTCTTCTAGATAATCTATTTTACGGTGCAATAATTAAAGTAATGCCATAAAATCTAGTTAGGTTCATCCATGTGGTGTTTTGTTTGTAGAGATGCAAAGCAGCTTAATGGTTTTACTACTCAAGGATGGGTTTATTCCTTGAGGTGAGCAAAGCAATAGGAAAACAATGAGAAAAACAGAGTAAGGAAAGGGTGATGGTCTTTCTCCAGCAGCAGGGAGAATGTAGTCGTGGTTTTGTCATGAAAGATTATATTTTAAAACTTTTTGAATTTGACTATTATTAATTATTATTATTATTATTATTATTATTATTATTATTATTATTATTATTAAAATGACTATTTTTAAAACTCTACCTCAAAAATGCCTACAATAATTTCATATTAAATAAAAATAAAAATCAGCGTTATGGTAAATTTTGTGGTAATCTGAAGGAATGTGCAGTTACTTTCATCGGTCCATATGATTTATTTTATTTTTTTCAAAAATGTATTTTTGTAAAAGAAGCTGTTTTGTGAAAAAGAAAAAGGATTGTGCATTGATGTGCAGTGGGGTAGGAATTCAAGCACTGGAAAAGTTCCACGTGCCTTATGACAGGACACTGACATCAGTCACATTTTGGATCATCTTTGTGTTTTCTCCAGATTTTGTGGAGAAATACTCCAATAAAAACTAATTAGTAAGGTTTACAATGGACACAAACACAGAAAACAAGTTGGAATTCACCTGTATCCTGACTTGGCATTTTACAAAACTACATGGGACATTTGAAACTTTAATTTTTTTATTTTTTAAATTTCTTTTAATTTTTCATATTTTAATTTTTAATTATTTCATATTTTTATATTTTCATTTTTTAATTTTTCATTTTTCATTTTTTCATATTTTCATTTTCTCATTTTTTTCATTTTTTCATTTTTTAATTGCTTTTATTTTTTCATATTTGAATTTTAAATTTTTTATTTTTTTATATTTTCATATTTTCATATGAATTTTTAATTTTTAATTTTTTCATATTTTCATATTCTAATAATTTATTTTTATTTTTTATTTTTCATATTTTAATTTTTAAATTTTTAAATTTTTAAATTTTTTATTTTTATTTTTTTTATTTTTTTAATTTTTAAATTTTTTAAAATTTTTTATTTTTTTATTATTATTTTGTTACTTAATATTTTTTATTTTTTAATTTTTAATTTTTTATTTTTTATTTTTTAATAATTTCATCTTTTCATCTTTTCATTTTTTTATCTTTTCATCTTGTCATTTTTTCATTTGAAACTCTGATTTTTATTTCCTAACCTTTATCCACTCTGAGTTCCTCGGTCCTTCCAGATTCTCAACGCTGCCCTAAGGACAATTGTGTGGCCAAACTGGGCACTTCAAAAAGTCATGAGAAGTAAAAAATGGGGTGCAGTGATTTCTGACATTCCTCCTTTCTGATCCCAAACTTGAAGATAAATTAGGAAGCCATAAAAAGTGATGTCAGAATGGACTTTAGTGAACTACCCAAGCATTTTCTGGCTGATATTTTACTGGATAATAGTAGGGTGTGGTATGATCAAATTGCCCTGCACCTGTTTATTTACAAATCTAAAGAGATGTAGGAAAGATCAAGAAAATGTTTTTTTTCAATAGTTTTCCTTATTGACAAAATTTGCGTCAGAGGAAGATAAATCCTCAATGAATTATTAATTCTATTTACATATCCTAGAGGAAAATGCAAAAAAAAGGGATTTAAGACATGTCAGGAGGGAAGTTCTGTGAAGCATCTTACATTGCAATCTTATTTTATCTGACTTTTTGCTCCCTAAAAGTGGGGAAATAAAACAGAAAACTATGATTTCTTTCTGGCTGAGTCTCTAGGAGAGTCTGCATTTTTATAAATTTCAAATAGTGGGATGGAGGGGAAAAAAAAATCAGCTCTGCAATTTGCTGTTTGTAATGAAAATCATTGTTAATTTAGGAGCCCGGCAGCTGGAGGACATTTGCCATTCTGCAGCAGCTGTCAGTAGCACTCTGCTTTATTTTGCAAACAGATGTTTAATTTGACTTCAAGGCCATTGTCATTTTGTGGGGGGAAAACAGAGAGAGAAAAGGAATAGCAATAATAATGATAGTCATAATTTGATTTCCTTTCAAAACACACAGAGAGTCACTATTGATGACATCAGAAGTGGTGTCTCTTTCTTTACTTAAATGTTTGAAATCGGTTTTTTAATAACTGCCTGAAGTTGTGCATGATAATTCATGTTAAAGAATTGATTTGTCTTGTGTCAGGAGCTGAAGGCTTTATTTTAATGTAATGTGATTCATTTTTAAAGTATGTATTTTATTCATGAATCAAAATGTCATACTATTTCTGCAGGTCACAGATAAAGAGATTTTGGTCTCTGTATTGAAACCAACAGTGCCAAAATAAGTTTTTCTTGCTGTAGTAACGTGTTCTCATTGCACATCAGTGGATGTGAAGGGCAAATTGGTACAGCAGTAATGAAAGGAGGTAATTAAAAAGATAAGTAGTGTAATGCAGTTGATTCTAAGTTTTAGTAACAAATTATTTTATCCAGTTTATGCCTAGTGATTGAGGCTTTAGCAAAACCTGCTGTTATAAGATTTTGGCAAGATCCTCCATTATCCAAAACTCCTATTGACCCAGATAAAAGAATGAAGATGAACAGTGAATATTTTCAATCCTACATCACACTGGCAATCCCTGGATGTTACAAAGTCTAAGTTAAATTAGCCATAAATGTGGCACTGTTAGTGTTCAGGAACACATAATCATGGAATTATTATATTAAGATGATTTATTAAAGAGCTCTGGGTGTCAGGGGTACACAAACCCAAATCTGACCCAGCTTGGTTTTGAGGTGAACATATTTTATTATCTATCGTTATACAACTTACATATTAATTATTAAACTTACATTGTTCTATTGTATACATTGATTTTACCCAAGCATGGATTTCTTGTGATCCCCCTCAAACCCCTAACATTGTTCCTCATGATTCTTTAAACAATAATTATATCTAATCACATCTAACAATTGTATAATTTATCATATACTGACTCCACAGGTGCAGTTTCACCTGATCTTAGCAAGCACAAGGACTAACATTTCACATTTCCTACTTTTAACACTTTTCCCAGGGCTTGCCAAGCCTAACTTTCTTCCTAACTCCCCAAATTTTCTATGATTTTAAAATCTTTTTAGTATCAGCACAGCTGGCCACTCGCTTCCTCATAGCACATAAATCAGTATTTCATGAGTGTGTTCTCCAAACAAAACCCCAAAGTGTAGAGTGTAACATCAGCAAGGGTCTCAGAACCTGAACACTGTATTTATCTTCATTCCTCGCTTCATGTGCAGCGCCACAAAATCAATTCTGATTTGTTTCCTTACAGGAGCAGCTATTTATATTATTGCAGTTCTTTAGAGATTCTGAAAGGCAGAAAAGGCACCCAGCAAAAAGGAATTGTTCTTTGCGTGAACCGGCTGTGGAATTGATTGTTGTCCTCTTCCTCGTTACCTGGGTTGACAATTTTAAGGCTCTTGTGAAAGGATTGAAACACTAAATTCAAGCAGTAATTGGGTGGGCCATTCCTTTCTGTTCTTGCAGTAATTAGGTGCCCACTTTTTCCATCTTTTCTACATCATTAGACATCCATTAAGTATCTCTGCTATCTGAACGCTTTTTGCCCTGCTTTCCCCAAGAAACGGATTTGTTGCTCCATCAGTTCACTGCTCCAGCAGAATGTAGTTTGAAGCCTTGCAATGCACCAGAAAACACATTTGATTTTTTTTTTCTTTTTTATTTTTTAATGGTTTCTGGGTTTGATTTGCTGCAGAAAGGGCTGGGTTAAAGGCCTGTGTCTGTGGGGGGGACTCAGCTCTGCTCGTTGCAGGGATAATGAGCTTGATGCTCTCTCACTGCTGGGTGTGCAGTGGGATAACCCTAATTTGAACCAGCTCATTCAAGTCTTACAAATCACCTGCCACATGGGTTCTTGCCATAGATTTCTCTGAAAAAGGGATATATACTGGTTTTATACACAGAGAAATAAATTTGTGCTCTCTCACCCTGCAGCTGCCTGGCAGTGGTGGCTGAATTGATGTCTCCTATAAAAAACATGTTCCACGTGCACATTGAGGCACCACCATCTCATGATTGCTCATAGAGAAGTTTTCTTGCTCATCAGGTTTAATTTGGACATCAAAAAATTAGTGAAAGGCATTTATCTAATTTCTCTGAATTCATTGTGGCCAAAACATTGTCTTCAGTATGGCAAAGAAACACAAATACTTATCATTCTTCCTGCTTTTATGATAGTAATCTGTATTTCTGCCACACAGTTCTACTCACAAAATGCTAAATATGTTCAGGCAAGTAAGTAAAATAAAGTAAAATAAAGCTGAACTGAAGAGGAGGCAAATTTGACAGGAACTTGGATCTGTCTTGTCTGCATTGTCTTTTTCAGTAAGCAACTTGGCTCAGTGAGAATAAAGTTCCAAGCGCTGTCCTTATGATTTTCTGGTTTTCTAGTGGCCACTCACACCTCATAAGAAATTCAGGCTGCAATTCCCTTCTGATTAAGTGAAACTGAAGTTGGTAATTGATTTCAGGAGAAGGTCAGTCAAGTGTCACTGCAGTGTCAGCCAACAGAAGCACCAGACTGTGGGGCACATCGAGGTTTTCAAAACATCCTCCCCACCAGTGTGTCTGGGAATATTTTATTTTTAGTTCTCAAAACATGCAGGTTTTTTGCTGTCTGTTTTTCAGTTTGAATGTTTGGGGAGGAACAAATGGCTCCCCACTGTAATAATCAAAGTCACATGGTTATATTTTATTTCTAGAAGATCAGGAAATTCGTTTTCCTTCTTGCTTCAGTTTCAAAGCCAACATTTGGAAATGTTTGGATGGCACTGCTTGGTTGTCAAAGCAAGTTTGACAAATCCTCAAAGCCAGGATGGATTCACCTGTGTCCCATCCAGGTGCCTGAGGGATCACCCTGGCTTTTCTCCAAGTCTGGACAATGGAAAGCTCTATTCTCTCCTGTATCTCTAATCACACTTGCTGTATCTCAATTATCCACATTAAAACATCTCCCTCTTGGAGCTCCTAATGAAGTTAAGAATCTCATTAAGTGCACTTTTGTTCCAAATAAAACGTGGAAGGGCTGAATTCCAGTTCCTAGTCCATGCCCAGCTCCTCAATATAAAGGGTGATTTATCATTCTAATCCCCGTCATTGCTGCTTGCTACTGTTCACAATGCTCCTTTAATAGCCTTATTCATGTGCTCTCCTTGTCCTGATGATTGAGGGAGATACACACTCTGGATCTTTGGCTTAATCCCTGCTCCTCTAAGCAGGGTTGTAATCTCTTCCTCTGTGAAATGCTGACCTTTATCCGGATCAAGGAGGCTTCGGGAACCCCACCGAGGCAAAAAGCTCCTTGAGACTGTGGGGTTTCTTTCCTCTCCCTGCTGCTCTGTGGTGTTGTGCAGAAAATGCTGAAAATCACCGTGAAAAGGAGTCACAATCTTGCAAGGAGTTCCATTACCCCAGAGTGATTTGGGAGGGGGTGTTAATGTTTATAATTTAAAGATAATCACACCCCCAGCGTGGCAATCCACTGCTGCAGCAGAGAGATATGCCTGGACTCGGTTCTCACCCTTCCTGTGCCTGTCTTGGGCAAGTTTTGATCCATTTTCTCATCTGTACCCTTCAACACTGCTATTTCTTTATCCCTGAGAGTGTTTTTCTGATTTTCACGAGTTTAGCAATGCTTTCTCCATCGTTTGCTCGCCCTGCTGTTGCCCAAGCGCAGTCAGTGCCGCTGGTGCTGGCAGCAGGCACCAGAAAGTTGTGTGATTTTGGCATTTTTAGGCCTGAAGTGGGAAGACCAAAGAACCTGATGTGTCTCATTAGGGACTTTTGGATTTGGGTTCTTTTTCCCTTTGAACTGAAGATTGATGAGAGGGAGGCAGTTTTCTCTTGTCTGGTCTCAGTTGTTTATTCTTTTCTTATCAGCATTACAAGGTACAAGGAGCTGAGCGCACTGTGATAGAAAAGGGGTAAAATGGCTCACAAAGATCCTCTTCAAGGTCTTTTATATGTCCATTTACCCAATTAACAGATGCCAACTCAATTATTTTCCTTAGTGACCCAATGACCCAACACCTGTGTGCTGCACTGTGACATTTTCTACCCAATCACTCACTACCACCCAAAAACATGAAGAAGAAAGAAGAAGGATAAGAGACAACATCCTAAATCCTCCATCTTGTCTCCTGTTCTCTAAACTACCTTAAACTCTAAACCTCAACCCATTCACCCAGTGACTCAAGAAACTTTCTAATCTACACACTCACACTTTTCCTATCTAACTTTAACATTTGTTTTCATGTATCACCATGAAAACATGCCCATGAATTTCATATTCTATGAAATCCAGTGTTTCCTTGAATCCTAGAACTCAGAAACAAGGGCACACACTCTGTATCTCAGACTCCACCACTGATGTACAGGTACATTGCACTCTCCAAAAACCCATGGAGAGAAGGCTTCCAACAATATTTGGTACAAATCCCTGCTGTGAGTGATTTTGGAGAGCAGAAGGATTGTCTGAGCTGGAAACTCTGCTCTAACTCTGCTCTCAGCCACAGGCAGGTGTGAAACAATGGGGAGGCAGAGAAGCTTGCTGAAACCAGCCCTACCAATGCAGAATTCCATGGATTAATTCCATCTTCCTTTGATAATTGCTGCATGAGCAGGGTGGTCTTACAGCTATTCCTTAAGTACAATTTGAATTTTGCCTTCTTCCCAAAATACCGCCCCTTGAGAATGAGGGGAGTGGAAAAATTGCCAATAACGAGGCTGGTATTGGTCCTTTATTTCCTTTTTTTTCTCTTTTTTTCTTTCCTTTTTTTCCTTTTTTTTTTCCCTTTTTTTCCCCCCCTTTTTTCCTTTTTTTCTCTCTTTTTTTTTTTTCTTTCCTTTTTTTTTCTTATTTTTTCTTTTTTTTTTTTCTTTCCTTTTTTTTCTTCTTTTTTCTTTTTTTTCTTCTTTTTTCTTCTATTTTTTTCTCAGCCTCCCCTGGCATGATGTGGCTGAATGCTCAGCAGGCTCTGCAGCCCCATTCATTCATGATGCTCAAATTAGGAAGTTTTAAAAGTGCTTTTCTCTTGCTGTGGTGTTTCTCTGAATTGTATTTATCACATGTGAAATGTTTTAAAAATCAACCTGCAGAAGGATGCTCTGGTGTGTGTATGTTTGCACTCAAAGTTTTTAGAAGTGAGAATGTTTTATTGTTTTTGGTGGGGCTAATCCACAGGAGGAAAGGTTCTCGTCCTGTGCAGGGGTGTAAATGTGGAATTGTGGCAACACTGGTGAAATTTATGTCAATATTGCTGTGTTTTATCCAACACCAAACACCAATTCTGTGTCTTGGCTTCACTGAAGAACTGACAATTCTCCTCTGATGGCTCCAGCTCCACTCCTTAACCTCCAGAGCTAAAGACACTGCATCCAAAACTTCCTCGGGGAAATACATTCAGAACTGTAAGGTCCCTTTGAAGAGGCAGCATGAAGCATTTTAATATTAAATTAAGTTATCTTTGGGTGTTAATTTGTGCCATTAATTGTGGACTTCACCTTCAGGCTCCTGTCAAATGAAGTGAAGACTTTTTTTAGGATTTGGAAACATCAAATACTTTATTCCAGTCTAGATTCCTGCTGCTGACTATCCACTAATCAGTATTTGCTGAATGGATTGACTGTTAGGATGTTGCTTTTGACAAATAATTTTTTTTTTCTGTACAAGCAATTAATTTACTCATTTAAACATAATTTCAATATATTGTTAACAAGATTTTAAAAAAAAATAGTAGAAGAATGACAGCTCTGTTATTTTTTACTTTTATCTTCAAATTCTTTTACTTCATCCCTTATAAATGTTAAAAATTCAGAACAATTTTTCTAAAGTTCTGGGATTTTTTTCTGGTGTCACTAACTGGGTGCTCATGGTCATGCTTAAATTTTAATTCTTTTGGGTTTGTTTTTTATTTTAATATATAAAAAATCTTGGTAGTTCTTTTTTTACTGCCCCAACCTGCAGTGGGAGAAGGTGTTTCAAGTGGGGAGGGGAATATGGGTAGAATGTAAAGATTAAAAGTGATGTTGTAAAAGGGAAAATATGCTTTTACTGTGTCTCAGTTGTCTACGTGGACTGTGCAATAATGGCAAAATAATAATAGTAATAATAATAATAATAATAATAATAATAATAATAATAATAATAATAATAATAATAATTTATAAAATATAAAATATAATATAAAATATACAATATACAATATATAATATATATAAATTATAAATTATAAAATATAAAATATAATATACAATACACAATATATAAAATATAATATATGAAATATAAAATAGAAAATAATATAAAATATAAAATATAAAATATAATATATAATATATAATATATAATATATAATATATAATATATAATATATAATATATAATACATTAGATGATGATATTAGATATTAGATATTATATTATTTATTTATTATATATTATATATTATATATTATATGTTATATATTATATGATAAACCAACAATAATAAAATTAATAATAATATAAAAATAATAAAAAATAATAAAAAATAATAAAAAATAATAAGAGTGACCTCAGGTCAAGTAGGGAACCTAGGGACAGGTGCAGGAACATATTTGAGGGTTTCAGCTGTGGCCTTTGCCTGTGTGGTTTGGTTTTCTTCCCCATCCTGCCATGCCAGATAAAACAGGCTGGCCAAAGGGGCATGGTTGGAACAGCAAATTAAGTATTTAAGTTCCCTGAGCAGGTGGGTGAGTGTTACACAGGTTGCAGAGACCTTAATCAGAAATAAATTGCAGCTTGATAAGGGTTTTTTAATTTTGCTTTGCTTTCCAATTTGTTTTTAGGGTTTGTTAGCACACAAGTTAGCTCAGCTATCAGGAAATAAGACTTTGGGCTCACTAGCTTGAAATAAAACCCCTGGAGTCCCTCCTTTGGCAGACTGTTTCCATCTACTCTACAAAATCACTGCTTAGAATAGCGAGATAAATCCACCCTCCAAACACTCAGTCCCACCCAACCTGCTCTGACTTTCCTTTGCAGTGTGATTTATAATGCTCAGCTCTGAAATTCAAAGAGATTGCTGCAAAAAGTGGGGACTACCAAAACCCCTGCTGAAGATACAGCCCATGAACAGCAATGGCCTTTAAGTGATGTTGCTTTTTTTTGTTTTAGTTTCTTTGCTTTTTTTTGGTTTTTTTTTTACAATAACAGGTGTAGAGCTCCTGTCAGAAATTATCGTGTCAGTACGACTTTTTATCCTGAAGATTCTCATTTAATATTTATGTCCTGTGGCCATTCAAGCAAAGAACAGAGAGATTTTTTCTGAGGAAAAATATAAGATAGCAGCGTGTGATACAGCTGTGCTTTCCCCCAGGGCTTTTTATTGCATTATATTCATATATTGAATATGATGGTCAAATTAGGAAGAAAAGTTTTAGTGCTTTGCTTTTGCTGTGGAGTTTCTCTGAATTGCATTTTCTGACAGCACATGTGAAATGTTTTAAAAATCAACCTGAAGAGGGATGCTCTGGTGTGTGTGTGTTTGCACACAAAGTTTTTAGAAGTGAGAATGTTTTATTGTTTTTGGTGGGATTAATCCACAGGAGGAAAGGTTCTTGTCCTGTGCAGGGGTGTAAATGTGGAATTATGGCAACACTGGTAAAATTCATGTTCATATTGCTGTGTTTTATCCAACATCAAACACCAATTCTGTGGCTGGTTTGTTTAAGTTGTGTTAACAACACACTTAAAAACAAACTGATGAGCAAACAACACAAAATGGCAATGAAAGACACTTTTTTAAGACATAAAAATATAATTATTTTTTTATGCATTAAGAAAAAACCAGTTTGCTCCAAATTTTTCGTCCTAACTGAAAATGACTTTGAAGAATCTGGTTGTCAAATATACCAGAAATATACAAATAAATATAAATATACAAATATACAGTGTATAAATTGTTGGACATCGATTGGCTAAAGGGTTGTATAGGCCTCCAGAGGAATTTTGATTTCATTTTAATAAAAGTCTCCTAAATATTAGAAAAAGAAGTAATTTTTTGCTGGGAGTTTGTGCTTTCCCTGACCTTGTAAGTGCTTGTCAAAAACACAGTGTTCCTTTTTTTATTTAAGACAACATAGAAGGAAATAAAATGAGAATATCCTAAATAATGCATTCGAATGACAAAACCCTGTAGCATCAACAAAATTGCAGCAGATGTAAATTCATGGTTGTCACATCCCTTTCTAGTGTTAAAATAAATGGTATATTTAGAAATTCCTTCTCTCAAAAAAACAAAAACAAACTTAACATGCTGTTAATTGTTCTCAGCAGCTTTCTGGGGGGGGAGAACAACTTATCATACTGTAATTAAATCAGTGAGGCATGGAATAATTAAAGAAAATAATTTTGATAGCTAGAAGGGCAATACAAGGTTATCTCACAGGTAATGCAGAGCAGAAAAAATATCTTATCTGCAACTCAGTAGATCATTATTATTTCTCAACATCCAAGTAAAACTTGGAGTGTCTTCAGCAGTTCTGACAAAACCTGTTTTATTCAAATGTAACTCTAATATTGTGCTTAATGGTTTTGATGTAAGCTTAAAAAATGTCACAGGAACAATTCTTACAAATCCTCTTCCTTACTTTTGTCACATCACTACACCCACAGAGGTAATTTAAAATAAAGAGTATTTCTTTTCATGCTAGGATTTGACTAAAGGAGTGAGGGAAACAATCTAAAGCTGTTTCTATGGAGAAAAAAAAAAAAAGAAAAGAAAAGGAAAAAAGAAAGAACCCCAAAATGACTCTTCTTTTTCTGGTATGAACTGGAGCATTCCCAAGGCTGGCCTGAATTTTTATGGTTTATGACATTTCCTGTTTCTTCATATCCCAAATGCAATTTCTGTGTGTTTGGCAGAGCTTTTCCCCAGCAGGATGGTGCAGTTGTTGTGGAACTGGGCTGCAGTTTCATTCTCATGAATGGAATTCTTCCTCATTCCCTGGAATTCTTTCCGGGCAGATTTTCCCCTCTGCCCTCTGATGTCTCCTGTCCAAACCCAGCCAGGACAGGCACGTTCCAAAGCGGTGCTGCCAAAGCAAATATGACAGAAATAACCAGATATTCTTTCCTTTTCATGTGACCACTAAAAAACCAGAAATAATGGCACTTTTTGGACAATCCATTTGGTTGGTTTTCCTTCTTTGAGCAGGTGCTGTCAGGTGTGGAAATGCCTGTCTTGCTCCTTAGTTTGGTGATGGAAAAGCTTTAACACAAATCCAGAAGCCTTGAAGAAAATGGGAAACAAACAGGGTTTTCTTGAGTCAAATTTAATTCCTTTTGCCTTTACCCATCATTTCCTGATAGTCAGAGAGAAAAAATGTCAGCAAGAATAACAAGAAATTGAAGATCCATTTATATATATTAATATGGGAGGGAAAGCAATTGGATTGCTCCTTTCCCATGAAGTTCAGACTGCACTGGACCTTTGAAGTGGTGGGAGGATTTATGTAAATTAAACAGATGTGTACCTTGTGTAAACTCTTAAAAAGCTTTCTTGCTTCTCTCTAGAAGTTTGCCATTCCATTTTTAGCTGTTTTTTCGTAAGCCTCGAAGCCAAAAGAAAGAATCCTTAGTCCAGAGGTCAGAACTTTTACAGAAGAATAAAAATAATGTCCAAAAATGAATAAAATAAGGGAAGAAAAGTAGCTATTAAAGCTAGAAAACACACTGAGCAGATGTTTTTGTCTGTGTTCAGTCTAGAAGCTGATTATTAAAACAGTTAATATTTTAAAATGATTTATGATTGAGTGTTTGTAGAGCTCTGTGCCTGCTTTTGATATTTCTGCACCATATAATGTGCCCATCCTGGTGCATTTGGAATCAGTACAAAACCTCCCATTTAAATTGTTGGCTCACCATATAGTTTCAAACACAGCTGAAGAGACAATGACTCAGAAAGCTGTGAAGCTTTTGTTATTAGAGAAGGGAACTGTTCCCTTGACATTTTACAGTGACAAGCTAACTGCAGCAAAAAGAATAATACAAGTGCACTTCAGGTTTCAAACCATCTTTCTCTATTTTCTTTTTTTTCTAAAAGAACTGGTGGCTGATTCTCAAATACCCTTAATACCTTTGTTATCTGCAGAACTGAGATCTTCATCCAACAGCTGATTTTGTGTTTGTTGGGATTGAGATGATAGAATAATTTAGATTGGAAGGTCTCGTGTTTATTAACAGGTGATCACAAAACTGAACAGGTCTCTCCAGGCTGGTTACACAAGGTTAATCTTTGCAATTTGGCACATTTCTTTCTTCTGATGGTACAAACAAGGCCTTGTGGCTCACTTTGTGTCTGATGTACAGAATGGCCCTGAAATCCGCAGTTCTTTTATCTTTATACCTATTTTTACCCAATTAACAATAGACACGTGTATTATTTTTCTTAATGACCCAATGACCCATCATCTCTGTGCTGCACTGTGACATTTTCTGTCTAATCACTCACTATTACCCAAAAACCTCCAGGAGAAGAACATGAAGAAGAAAGAAGAAGGACCAGAGACAACACCCTAAATCCTCCATCTTGTCTCCTGTTCTCTAAACTACTTTTTCACCCAGTGATTTAAAAAACTCTCTAATCTACACACTCACACTTTTAGCTTTTTTCATCTAACTTCAATATTTGTTTTCATGTATCACCATGAAAACACGCTCATGAATTTCATATTCTATGAAATTCAGTGTTTTTCTGGATCTTATAACTAAGTATCAGAAGCAAGGGCACACACTCTGTGTTCCAGACTCCAACAGAAGGGACCTCTGGAAGTCATCCAGTCCATTCTCCTGCTTGAAGCAGGTGTTGAACATCACTTTGGTTGTTCCCTCAGCAGCTTGCCAAGGCATGGATCTGATCAAGTTTTGGATATTTCCAGAGATGGATGTTGCACAAACTGTCCAGGCAGCCCATTCCAGGGTTAAATCTCTTTGATTCTCCTCACTGTGAGAGAGTTTTATCTTGTATCTGCGTGGCTTTGCTTTCTTTCTGTCTCCTTGTGGTGTAGCATCCAAAAAGTCTTTAAATTTGGCTTTGGCTTTCAGTTTGAAGGCTGGAAACATTAAGGAGCTGCCACTATCAGAGGTTGGCCATTGGGCTCTTATTCTTCCTAGCAGTAGCTCTGCTGGTTATGTTTGTTAAATTTCTTTTCCCTTTTATTTCCTGTTAGAAACCCTGGAAAAGGTTTCTCAGAAAAGGTTGAGAGTTTTTTGCCGCCTTTTCAGGTTGATGGAGCTTGAAGAGGTTTGCAAAACCCAATTATTCTCCCTGGTGTTTTGTAAGGTGAAAAGAAAGATTCCTCCCTCTCTCATCTCATCCTCCCTTTGCATCTCTGGCAAAGAAAGCAGAATTGCATTTTATTTTTGATAATTTTATGGGTGGGATGTTGTCAGAGGAAGGTTTCACGGCTGCAACAGCACATCCAAGCACATGAAGTCTCATTTTTCTTCTCACCTCAGCTGTCATGAGTGAGGAATGGCTCTAGGAAGATTAAGATAATTAATTGACTAATAGTGAAGTGAGAGAAGAAGCTGGCCCTTGCTGTTGGGAGTGTTAAATACAAGTGATGGTACAAAATGTTGCTGGAAGAACTTGTACTGGTAAAAACAAGGCAGAGTGCCAGCTCCCAAAGCCTGCTCTCCTCAGGAGCCTCTCTGGCCATAGATTGCCTTCCAATTCAACCAAAATCTGTTTCCTTATGGAAAGAAGATCAAGTTTTCAGGTCAATTAAATTGTTACAAAATGGCCAAAGAGGGTGGTTAAAGTTTATTTGGCACTAAATATATCCAGCCCCCTCAGCTGAGGAACTGAGGCACCCAGGCTTAGAAATTTGCATTTTGTTTGAACTACAAGCCTGAATAAAATATTCCAGATTTAATTAATGTTAAAGCAGCTTGTCTTTTGGAACCTGTGAATTGCTTTCAAAGACTTTACCTTATGCCAGCTTTTTTTTTTTCTAACTTCTGTTTTGTGTGATATTTGAGTTGCTGTCATATATCAGAAGTACTTATCTCTTTGGAATGCTGTGTAATTTCCTATGAACAGCTGCTCACTATAGCTCTGCTGGGTTTTTTTGGTGTTTTTTTGACTGAAATTGAATACAACTTCAGTATTTTAATATAAGATTTGATTGAAATATTGGATGCTCAGTTGACTGTCATGCATTTCAAGAGCACAGGTCCTCACCATATGCCCATGACCGCTTCCCTAGAGGTAAATATATCTCAGGTTTCTGTAAAATGGGATGAAATTAAATTACAAGTTGAAATAAAAATACCTTATGTGTAATCCCATATTATATTGTCAGCACAGGGAAATGTAACAATGTCTTAGCAGTCATTTATCACTCATTTTATTTTTTTCTTTGAGAAATAAACATTTCAAACTTTCTTTTTTTCTCCCCTTTATAGAGCCAGTATTGTGCAGAAGCGCATCATTTATTTTCAAGATGAGGGCTCTCTCACCAAAAAAATTTGTGAACAAGGTAAGGTAAAGTAAAACATCTTTCTGACCTCCTCGTTGTGTTTTGCATTTTTCTCTTAACCCATTGCCTCAAACTAAAATTTGGAGGTCTTGGACAGTTTCATGCAGGTTCAGATTTGGGATCTTTCATTCAGTTACGTTTTTCCTTATCACATATTCTCCATCTCATAAAATCTTCCTTGCCTGCCCCTAAATGTGATAACTAAAACCTTTTATCTTTGTGTGATTCCCATTGGTTTCCAGGGCACTTTGGGCTCTTTAATCCTTTCCTAAACCTAAATGTTGCAGCTGCTTATTGTATCCCACTGGAGAATTCATTTACTTGGTCTGTTCAGAAATTTCAAGCCTTTTGTGTTTTGATATCAACTGATATCAAACTGATACTTGTCCTTATCAGATAAAAACCAGAAACAAACCGCTTTTGAATCTGAAGATAACTGAAATATTAATGCCTTCTTATTGAAAATTGTGGATTTGAATCATTCCATCCACTCATAAATATGATACAGATAATTCAGGGTTGTTTAGTCTAACAGTAAACTTAAAACTAAATTAAAAAATATACCAAACAAACCATGTTTAACTCAGATTTACTTCCCTGGAGTATTTATTGTGACAGCTTCACTCTCCTCACCGATTTGGAGTTGCAGCCTTTTCCAATGGGTACTTTGATGCTTTTTCAGACTCAGCCTTGGAAGGTGTGACTGACAAGCCAATTTTAGACTGTTGTGCCTGTGGTACTGCCAAATACAGGCTGACTTTTTATGGAAACTGGTCAGAAAAAACACATCCCAAAGATTTTCCACGTGAGTACCACTGGTTTCTTTATGTTTTTTTGGGTTTTTTTTTGTACCACACAGGGGCCCTGAGGAGGGCTGGAGCTGATTGTGTGACACAGCATCACTTATTTACAGCTCAGCAGTGTAAATTATGACATATAGGGAATCCTGCTGGCACTCAGCACTGAAAATCAATGGATCTTTCTGCACCATACATTACATTATACGTTTTATTGATCTGCCTGACATTTTGAGCTAAGGTGTGTGTGTGAGACTGTATTTGCAAGATATCTTTGTGGGGAGAAAGGTTCCTTTCTTTTTGTCTTAGAATATCACAAATATATCTATCTATATATCTATCTATATCTCTATCTATATCTAATCTATATCTATATCTATATCTATATCTATATCTATATCTATATCTATATCTATATCTCTATATATCTATATCTATATCTATATCTGTATATCTATATCTATATCTATATCATCTATATCTATATCTATCTATATCTATATATCTATCTATCTATATCTATATCTATATATCTATATCTATATCTATATCTATATCTATATCTATATCTATCTATATCTATATATCTATCTATATCTATATCTATATCTATATCTATATCTATATCTATATCTATATCTATATCTATATCTATGTATATCTATATCTAATCTCTATCTCTATCTCTATCTATATCTATCTATATCTATATCTATATCTATATCTATCTATATATCTATATCTTTATCTATATCTATATCTATATCTCTATATATCTATATCTATATCTATATCTGTATATCTATATCTATATCTATATCATCTATATCTATATCTATCTATATCTATATCTATATATCTATCTATCTATATCTATATCTATATATCTATATCTATATCTATATCTATATCTATCTATATCTATATATCTATATCTCTATATATCTATATCTATATCTGTATATCTATATCTGTATCTATATCATCTATATCTATATCTATAACTATATCTATATATCTATATCTATCTATATCTATCTATATCTATATATCTATCTAGATCTAGATCTAGATCTAGATCTATATCATCTATATCTAGATCTATATCATCTATATCTAGATCTATATCTAATCTATCTCTATCTCTATCTCTATCTCTATCATCTCTATCTCTATCTCTATCATCTATATCTATATCTATATCTAAGGTATAAATATATAGCTTAGAATATAAGCTTAGAATGGCTTATAATGTGGAGGTAGAAAATGAGATTTTAAGGAAAAGGCCACAAAGGACAGGTAACTCGCTAATATTTTGATTTTTTTAGCCCTGCCAATCTGCTAAGTTTGTTCTACTTCAAAGTATTTTGAATTATTTTGGTTAAATTTGGTGAGTTTTGGATCTTGCTGCCCAAGGATATTGATTGTATGTGTAGGTGTTAGAATACTCTGTTTTCTTTGTCTTTGTTGGTTGAATAACCAAGTAAAAAACACCTTCTGAACTTGGCTTTTCAAGGCTCTGAACTACAGAATCAGTATTTTTGTTGCAAGTTTGCTTTCTGCAGTTACCCAAGCGTCTATAAAAAGCTGAAGTTACAAAATTGTGTGTTATGCACGTGGTCTTTCATTACTGACTCCACAGTCTGGGGGGAAAAAAAAGGAAAGTATTTAAGAATTTGAGTCACATTTACAGGCCTTTAAACCTTGTTAATTTTTTTCTGTGGCTGATGTTTATTATAAGGGTTTTTTATGTTGATTTTTAAAAAATAAATATTATTGTCACAGTGTCAGAATGTCCTCATATAACTCAAAGAAAGGTTTGTATCAGCTCTTAGTTTTAACAGCATTCTTCAAATATTATTGGTCAGCATAACTGGGGGGAGATAAAATGAGCAAAGCCAATAATTGCAGGGATGCTCTTTTGGGCTGTTGGATGATTCAAATATCTGCTGAGTGTGAACTTTGTGTGCATTATTTACATGGATTCAGCTGCTGGTTAGAAATAGGCCGTGAGAAAAGGACTGAAAGCTGTGAAATTACTGTGGCTTGGTGATGTAATATTGGGAATAAATGGTCTTTTACATTCAAGTTGGTGAACTCATGAAGGGTATGGCTGCATGATGGAAAATAAGCAAGTTGCAAGAGTTTGTCTGCTTTCTATCCCCAGTTACAAAATGGTGAATTAAATCAAAGTTTTACTTACACTGGAAAAGTGAAAAAAATACCTTTGGTATTATTATTATTATTATTATTATTATTATTATTATTATTTTATTTTATTTTATTTTATTTTTATTTTTATTTTCATTTTTATTTTCATTTTTATTTTTATTTTTATTTTCATTTTTATTTTTATTTTTATTTTTATTTTTATTTTTATTTTTATTTTTATTTTTTTATTATTTATTACTATTATTTGGTACTCACTCAATTAATCCCAGCAATAACAGCTAATAAGCCCTGGCATTAAAATTTCAGAAAGCTGAGGGACAGATCTCATCCAGATATAGTGATGTATAAAAATGAAACCTGTTCATTGGTGTCATTCTTAAAAATGTTGAGTTTGTGCAGTAATTACATTAAAATAAAATTTTATTCTTTGTGGACTGTGGGAAATCACTGATTATTTGCCAAGCCACCACATAAAAAATTCTGCTCTATTCTTGTACCATCAATAAGTTTGCAATAGAAAGCAGATCATGAACTTTATATTTTACATCTTTATCTTCTGATTTGGTTTAAAAAAGCCCTAAAGAACAAAGTGCAGATAATAAATAAATAATAATATAAATGCTTTGTGCAAAGCTTTTATTTTCTCTGGGTATCACCCATTTTTGACAACAGAAATCCGTGTGCTCTTCATCACGACGTGATACGAGCACATCTGTGGGATGTGTCAGAGGATAAATTCTCAGGTTGTGATGGCACCTCGATTTTTCTGCAAAAATTACACACACAAGCATCTTGAGAAACTGAGAAACTCCTCAAAACTGCAAGAATGAAGTGAAATAACAGCACTGGGAAGCTGTCAGAGTTCTGCTTGCTGTCTTCACTGGGGTGTGGCAGTGGATGCAAACCACTCGTGCTGCTCAGGTCGTGTCATGCAGAGAAGTTTCTTTGATGGTTGGAGCAAAAAGCTTAGGAAATACCAAGTTTTCTCTCTGTTCTCACGAGAGGAGCACGGCTGGAGGTGAGGAGTGAAGGATTTGCAGATGTAGCAGAGTTTGGTGAGAAGTTTAGGGTGGGCCTGGAAGGACTTGGAGCAGCTCCTTTGGGTGGGTGCATAACTTTTATAAAATTCTTTGTTTCTTATTTTTCTTTCTGATTCTTCTGCTGTGCTTCTTCTGCCCTTCTTTTCACTGCTGGATTTCTCAGCTTCTCTGGGCTGAGCTCCTTGGGGATGTTCCCTCATGGGGAGTCCCACTTATCTCAGTTCTCTGGGTCAGAAGAAAACTCCAAAGCTCGTTAGGATCTTGTTCCTTGTGTTTGTTAGGATGTTATCACAAAACTTGGCAGGTCTCTCCAGACTTTCTGCACAAGTTTAATTCACCACAACCTGGCACATTTCATTCTGATGGTACAAAATCGCCCTGAACTACGCAGTTCTTTTATCTTTATACTCATTCTTATCCAATTAACAATAGACAAGTAAATTATTTTTCTTAATGACCCAATGACCCAACACCTCTGAGCTGCACTGTGACATTTTCTATCCAATCACTCATTGCTACCCAAAAACCTCTAGAAGAACATGAAGAAGAAAGAAGAAGCAAAAGAAACAAGTCTAAATCCTCCAACTTACCTTCTGCTTTCTAAACTGTTTTAAACTCTAAACTAACTTTTTCACCCAGTGACTTAAGAGAACTCTCTAATCTCCACACTCATACTTTTAGCTTTTCTATCCAACTTTAACATTGTTTTTCATGTACCACCATGAAAACATGCCCATAAATTTCATGTTCTATGAAATTCAGTGTTCTCCTGGATCTCAGAGACAAGGGCACACACTCTGTGTCTCACACTCCAACAGGGTGGGTGGGCCAGGAGGTTTCTCTGCAGAGCTGATGTCTTTAGGGAGGGTTTGGTGGAACAGGCTGTGCTCTGATTGCAAAGGCACCAGATGCTCCTGTCCTGGGCAGGGCAGGAGGGAGAGAAGCTTTGGAGCACAGGGAACAATCCCTTATCCTTTGGATTAAAGACTTCCAGGCACTCAGGTTCCTCTCCATTGACGCCTTCAGTTTCAGCTTTCCCATTTCCAGAGCCTGCCCTGCATTGCTGTGTGAGCTGAACTCCACACAAAGTGTTCAAGTTCTCCTCACAGCTCAGGCACACACAACAATCCTTCTCCAGCCCCACAAGCAAGGACACCGTGGCAGCTCCGGGCCCAAAAAGCACAAGCAGCAGCGAATTGAGGAGAGCAATCTGGGAGGATGGGACTGCATCACCTGCAGCTGCAATTGGGCAATGAAGCCCAATGTGCAAATGGAGCAGAACCTAGCAAAGTGTGAAACTCCTGACCCAGGGCCCATCTTGGCTCCATCTGGGGTGGATCCTCAGCCAGGCTCTTGCACTGCCCAAGCTGCATCCTCTGAAAACCTCTTTAATAAATCCCTTCTTTATTCCTTTAACTCTGCCCAGGGAGCCTCTCTGGGCATTGCTGTGGTGACACATTTTTGTTCTGGAGGGACCATTCTCCTTCAGACAGCTTTGGTGTCACTTGCTGTCCTCTCCCAGGGTGAGCTGCTGCCCGTGGCTCGTGGGACAGGGAAGAGGAAGGGCCAAGCTGGAGTTCCCATCCCTGGGCTGAGTGACAACATCTCTCTGGGCTTTGACAGACATAACATAAATAATAAATAAATCACAATAATAAAATAAATAAACATATATTTGAGGAAGAACTTCCAGATTTCAAGTCAAGAAACCAGCTCCTGATATGGCAGCTATGGAGGAGGGAAGGTTTGGTTTTGGTTTTTTCCACACATAGGTCTCAATTATGGATTTGCTTTAGTTGTTTCTGAAAACATCAGGACTGCTGCAACTCAGAGCAAAATAAAGGTATTTTAGGACTAGGGAAGTGATGAAGGCTCTGTTTGTGGCTCTGCTAGGCCATATCCCTTAGCTATCTATTCTGCTTCTTACATTTTTCTAGCCTTTTTCCCCCTGCTGTTGTTCATTTTTTATTTCTAATCTGTTTTCTACTCTCCCATGATTAGGTTCCTGCATCTGACTGTATACAATTCTCTGCACTGTCCTTTTCAATTTCATTCTTCCACCTCTCACATCTTAAATTTGCATCCCTTTTATTTACTTCATTATTCATTTTTCATCCATTTATTCAGTTTGCAGCTGTTTTTAGTGCTGCTCTCTCCCTTTCCCCTGGCAAAGAGAAACATTCAATATTGTCTCACTCCATCATTCTGAGTCCCTCACCTGCTGCAGTCTTTGCCTTGTTACAGACTGTCTGCTCGTGTGAGCAGTTCATTTCCTCACCCTTTAAGATCTGCAGAAGGTTGCTTGACACTTAAGTAAATTCATTTTTATTTCCAGGACTGTGGGACTTCTGTGACTCCTTACTTCTGCTCAATTCTCTTTTCAATTCCATCGTACTTCCCTAACATCTTTTTCTTTAAACTTTTCCTTTTTTATTTATTTATTTTTTTGTTCAACAAGACAAGAATCCTTTTGCTTAGCTCTAAAGCTCTTACATGATGAGAAATATGACCGAGAAAACTCAGTGAATACAGAAAAATTTACTTCCTCACTGCCTTCAGTAAGGAAAAAAAATTTGCTTTTAAAACTGAGGGCGACCAGTGAAGCTTTCCCCTGCAGGTTTCTTTTGCAAAAATATTTGACACAGAAACTTAAAATTAGAGGTTGCTCAAACTTCCCGAGATCTTTGCTGAGGAAAAACTCTTCTGAGCCTATTTTGTTTTCAGGGGCTGCTTTATGCTCGATTTCTGTCACTCACTTTGTTTTTATTACTCTAAAAATGAGTGTTGCTCTAGCGAGAAGCATCAGCATGCAAAAAGCCTGAGGAGTGGGGACTTCAAAACTCCTTTAGAAGTCAGGAATTTGGCTTTGAGGCTGCCTCGATGGTCCTTATTTATTTTGTTTTATTTTTTATCCCCCGCAAAGGACGCACCAACCACTGGTCTGCCATCATCGGTAGCTCCCACTCCAAGAATTACATCCTGTGGGAGTACGGAGGATACGCCAGCGAAGGAGTCAAACAAGTGGCGGAGCTGGGGTCCCCTGTGAAGATGGAAGAAGAAATTCGGCAGCAGGTAGGTGCATTTCAGCAGAAATTTGAAATAAAGGCTCCTCCCTTGGTCTGCAGTTTGTTATCAGCCATGCCTGCTCAGGGAATTCTGCTGGATGATCCCAGTGGAGAAAAAGGGTTCTGTGTGTCCTTCTCCACTTGTTCTCACCCTGGCAAGAGGTTTTTGTCCAGGAAAGGACAAGTAAGTTGCAGAATTCTACATTTATAAAATCTCTGTGCCACCTAAAGCATAAAGCAGAGAGAAACTCACCTTTTCAGGCTTGATTTTGGAGATTTTTTTTGGGAAAGAAAACTTCGGAGACAACAAGCAGTGCCCCCGCCTTAAAATAGTGAATGGTTATTTATCATTTTGATTGGCTTTGCAGAGTGCTGCATTTTGCTTCCTGATGAATCACCTCATTTTGTGTTATACAAATATCAGAAGTGCTTTGTTTCCCTGTTCATCATTTATTTATGTGGCACAAGCATTCTTCCCTTAATAATCCCTTTTACAAAGAAAATAACCTATTCCTTAATGCTGAACACGTGCATGGAACCCTCTGTGCTTTTCTTCACTTTTTCCACATTTGTGTGGATCTTTTCCTGCGTTTGATGCTTCTGAAGATGAAACCAGCAAAAATAAAAGCAGAGTTGAAGGTGATATTGGTGATTAATCATTCTCCCTTTTGGTAACTGCTGCATGTTAAAGGGACACTATTTCAAGTAAGTATTTCAAGACCTCCAGGTTAGGTTGTATACAGGGTGACACTGAGATATCCCAAACAAAAATTCAATTATATTCGTATAAACAATATAAAACAACCTCAAAGACTGTTTTGAGAAAACTTGTGTAGCAAAAGGCTTTGTGTGCTAAATTTAATTTGCTTTTTTGTGATGCTTAAGTGTATATAATCATGGCACAGGAACAGCTGGTGTATCTGACAAGAAATTCCCAAAGCCAAGGAAAAATAAAATAAAACCAGCTTATAACTTAATATATAAAAGGGATAGAAAAGGAATATGAAGAGGAAAAAACAATTTCAGTCTGGGGGTGAAATGTGATCATGGATACATTTTCTCTTTAAAGCATAATAATCCTTGGTATATGTGGAAATGGAAGGTAGGCCTTGATCCTATGCAGAAAAGTGGCTGGATTTTATCCCAGCAATATAATTTAAACCCAGATGGATTTAAATTGGAGCAGAGCATTGTATATACCACATGTAACTTATCATTTTTTTGCTGCTTACTTGGGAAATCAAGATTTTCTTGTAGTAGGCCCAGGTGGAATGAAGAAAATCAGCAATTTTTTATTGAAGAAGGTAATTTCTGTTATGGTCTTGGTGAATACTTTATAAATATGGGTTTTATTTATAAATACATCTGAATTGGGACTACACAAGGATTAAATCTTCTCCTGGGGCATCAGGAGCAAGAGGAAGGCGTTGGGTGAGGAGCAAGCAGAGGTGCACTTGTGGAAGGACAGATGAGAAAAAAAAAAGGAAATCATGCTTCTGCTTTCCAAATCTGCCTCCTTTGTCATTTTGTGCCATATTTGTGCAAAAAGGGGATGTGCTTATACACTGGATTGAAATCAGAAGAGATCATGAGTTTTAGGTAGATTATTTAGATTATCAAACAGATCAATGGCTACAATTTCAGGGGCTGCTGAGACTGAGCAGGAAATTAGTGAAATCACAATTAATTCCAGCACTGGGGTGTTTGATTGAGTCAGCCCTGCAGGAATTCCCCTGGTTCTCCTGGGATGATCCAAGTTTTCAGCTGGTGTTCTCACTGGATCTTAGGGCAGCACAGCGTGTCATCAAATGCCAGAGCATTTCTGTCAAGTTTATTGGACTTTTTTTCTTGTTGACCTGTGTTTAAGCTGCACTGATATTTTTGAGAGATTTTGAAGTAAAATACAGCAGCCAAGACAGCAGAGTAATGCCAGGAGCTAATTTGCTGACACTTAAATCAGCCTGGTATTTTTCTTTTTTTTTCTTTTTTTCTTTTTATAATTATTTTATTTTTAATTAATACTCTGTCCCTTGCAATATCTCTACCTGCCTTGGAATTTGATAAAGTTGTTTCCTCCCCCACATATTGCAATGTACCTCAGGATTTATTTGCTCCTTTTCTATTTCTTATTTTACCTTCCTTTCCCCTCACTGCTGCCCTGCCATTCTTGTGTTGAGGGTTGATGGGAGGATGTAATTCATTAAAAATCTCTCTCCAAAGAGCTTTGATGCTTTTGAAAACACAGGAAAGGAAATTTTTAAATTCTGGTGCTTGGACTCAGAGCTCACCCACTGCAGTTAATGCACTTATTCCATGGGCACACTTGGATTTGGGAATCTGCTGAGTTTTCTGGGAATTTCCTAGGCAGTTTCTTAGGTGAGCACATAAACACATATTTATGTAACCAGCATCAGTCACTGACATTACCCGAGGTTTTATTAAAGGAAAAAAAAATCTAATTATTTTTGTGTTTCATTACCAAAAATTGACTGCGTATAAAACAAACAGAGAAACAAAATAAAGGTCTTCCAAGGAGCTTTGTTAAGAAGTGTCTTAATAATTAGGTGTGGTTAAATGCAGCATTTTGCTCCCTGTGTGACAGAATGCTGCATCAGCAGCAGCTTTTCCTCCTGACCTGGCACCTTGGGCTGCTCTGCTTTGTGTCTGGGCTTTTTGCATGGATGATCCTTGTGCAAAGTGTGGACTTGCTGTGTGGTTTATTTATCTGGGAGGACTGAAAGGAACTAATCAGCCTTTTTGTTAAACTCTTCCTGGCAGGCTGGAAAGGAAAGCCAGGGCACGTAAGGGTTTTGCTAAAACAATCTGTCAAGTGGTGGATGTGTACAATGGGATAATTCATGCGTTGGGCTTGGGGGGTTATAAATGAGCAAACAAAGGCTGCAAGAGGAATTGTGTGAGGGGAGGAATGTGCACTGACCTCACATACCTCACAGCCAGATATATTCACCCTTCCACTTTGTTTTGAGAAATTCCCATTTCTCCCCATCCCATTGTTTGATAAACTGGCTCGTAGGAAGCGAACGCAGAATTCAAAAGGGGAATTTTGCATTCAAACGGGGATTGCTCTGTTCAAACAAATGAACAAACAAACAAGATGGTTAAAACATGAGTCAGAAGGAGTAAAGTGTAATTCTAAATCTCATATCCTAGGCTGAGGAAAGAAAGACTAAAATAGAAACATTGTTTTAAACATCTCTCGCCTTAAGAGAAATTGGTTTTGCCTAATTATTTCTGGATAAATATTCATTCATTTTGCCAGCAATTCTTTTTTAAACCAAGGTGAGTAACATTCTGTAGCTTGCATCTTTCTCCAGAAAATGCAGCTTGTACTCTCTGTGTGCTCCCTCTGGACCCAGAGGTGACATTCTCACAGGTTTGGTTTAGTGCCCTGTGAAATGTCAGTCAGTTTGGTGACTTTTTAATTGTCTTCAGCATCCTCAGATGAAAGCTGAGTGTGCCTCCACACCTTTCAGAACAGCAAGTTCTGTTTTCCAGGAAGATGCTTGTAAAGTTTTGGACACGGGATAATTTGTGTGTGTGAATTGAAGGTGAAACCTGAAACAACAAAAAACTTCTATAGAAAAAAATATGCCATTGTTATGACTCCATGCAAACATTTATCTTCACAAAATCCTGATTTGGATTTTTTTGATAAAATAAAAGAGAGTAAAAATTAAAGCAAATTCATTATTGGATTCATCCTGATTGATTGATTTGTTAAGAAAGTAATTTCACTATTTAATTTGATATATATAATTTTATGACCTGTTTTGTAAGGCAGTGCTTTATTGTTCCACAGAAGAATGGGGGTCATTAGATTTTCCTGGCTGAAGCTGGTAAATCACCTGAATTACAGAGAGGAATCTGCAGGATATTGACCACTTTTTTTATTATAACACTGGGCAGCTTACTGTGTTTACTAAAACGAGCTCCAAAATTTGCTTTTTGAATCAGCTGCTATTGTGTGCTTAGGGAGGTTAAATTCAGCCTGGGAGGTCCAACTCAGTTGACTTTTGCTTGACAGAGCAGCTGAAAATTCTCCCTGAACACTTCACCTCAAAGAGCAGGAAAGCTCTGCCAGCACCTGGGAATTGGGCTGGGAATTGCACTGGGAAAGCGGAATTTTGTTGAGATAGCTCAGTCTGTGTTTGTTTAAAGGAACTCAAAAATGAGTGATGACATGGTGGCTTGGCCTTCACTGCAGGAGGAGGAGGAGACTGAAGCAAATGAAGGGACTTTAGATTATTTTGCCACGAGCTGATGTTGATATTCCTGCTGTGGAAGAACTGGGAAGCAGCAGGAATTGGCCACCTTGGATGTTTCACCTTGGCCTGAGAAAACCTTCATCAACATCCCTGCAGAGCCCCTTTCTCCTCAGTCCTCAGGGAGGGCATTTTTGTTCCCATCCAGATTTTCACATTTCCCTGCTGAAAAGACAGGAAAATTAGCGTGCCCACCAAGCCTGATGTGAAAATCACACTCTTGCAAACAGCCCCAAAGCCCTTCGTGTTCCTAAACCCACAGAAATATTCAGCGCTTTTGGACTTGGCGGAGCAGTGAAATAGCAGAACTCAGTCCCAGCATGATTTCCACGTTAGTTACAGCCTGCCAGCATGGTTTTAATGGGGTATTTATTCTAATTCTGGACAGATCAAGCTGCTGGGTCGTAAATTGCCTTCCAGACTTCTGTTTGCTCAGTCTGCCTCCTCTGCACTCCGTGCACACACCTCTGCTGTGAATTATGGCACTTTTAAATGCCTTTTCCAAAGGGGAGATGCCAGATTTATCCTGCTTTCCTTCTGCAAGATTTACCTGATATAATGATTCAAAATCTCTGGCATTTTGGTAATTAGAAATTTTGGAACCCTTGTATACCGTGCTGAATTTCATAAAGTATTTCTGCCAGAAAGAAATAGTTGTCTACTTATGTCATAAAGAGAAGCTTTATGTGCCAATAAATAACTCATGCAACAGGGCTCAGAACAGCTCTTCTAGTGGGGCTTCCATCTTCTAATAAACTTCAGTTATTATATTTTATATATATATATATAAAATTTATATATAATCTATAATCTATAATCTATAATATATAATCTATAATCTATAATATATAATACACAATCTAGAATATAGAATATAGAATATATATATAATATATAATATATTACAAATTATACATTATACATTATAAAATATATATTACATATAATATACAATATACAATATATAATATATAATCTGTAATATACAATATAATATATAATATATAATATATAATATATAATATATAATATATAATATATAATATATAATATATAATATATAATATATAATATATAATATATAATATATAATATGTATTATGTATTACATATTTTATATTATGTATTACGTATTATATATTATATAATATATATTATACAGTATAGATTATAGATTATAGATAATAGATTATAGATTATAGATATATAGAATATTATATATATTTATATTATTATATTATTATATTATCTAACTGTATATATAATATATAACTATATATATAATATACAATATATAATATAACTGTATATATAATATATATTATATTATTATATTATTATATTATCTAACTATAATTACAATGATTCAGTTGGTGTTTTCCTTAAAAAAAACAAACAAACAAGAAAATATTCATCCCAACTCCGTTCTTTTTTGGTATCTCATGATAGCAGGGATGTGCTGTAATGAAAAAGGAACTGATGCTGCATTTTCTGTGCCACAAAACATCTTTTGCTGGTCTAAAAGCCACTGTAGGTAGCAGCTCTTTCACAAAATTAAGTTCTGACAACCCATTTTTAAGTGGTGTATTATTCCCTGGGCCAGAAACACGGCCCAGAAAATAATTCAATGCACTTTTACTAGTTCAGCCAATAAAAAATTGAATAGAAAAATTTCGTTTGAGTCATCTGAAAATGTCATTGTGCTACAGAGGAACTCTCAGTTGCTCCATGTGTGCTTCTTCTGTCTGTAGGGTTGTGAGAGCTGGAAGATGTTGAACACATTTTGTACAAAATGTCTTTTATTTTATTATTGTGGTCATCTCCCTACTTTGGAACACCAGGCAAAATATAATTTTGAACTTCTATTTACCCTTTGGTCAAAACTTTAGCAAAATAGTGGCTTTAAATAAAAAAAAATAAAATAGTTAATAATGCCTTTTATTCTTCATTTCTTCCTGCCTTCCCTCATCCCTTGTCAGCTGAAGGCTTTCTTTCTGATAATAAACAGGGAAAGATAATATTTGGAAAATAAATCTTTATTCTTCTCTTTGATTCTTTGTGTTTTTAACAGCTGTTGCTATTTGATTAATCAATAAGGCACCTTGATTTTTAAAACCCCACCTCGTGAGCTCTCATCTTGCTTAATGAATTCCAGAGGCTTCACACCTTTAACTTTTATGGCAGTCTTTGAGATTTTGCCCTCTGAATAATTACCTTGTAATTGATATGAAATGATTTGCATAACCAAACAATGACTTATGGTGTCAAGTTAGTTCAACATTTAATTTCTCCTTCATTTCCCTCAATTTGCCTTTCTGCTTATTTCCTTCTAATCATCACAGAGCCTCCATTTCTGATAAAACAGGGAGGAACACACCTTTTCAGGAAAATCCAATAATCAGGTTCTGTTTGAATAAAAGATCTTCAAACATTTTTATATTTTTTTCCAGAAGAATAAAAAAAATTCAAGAATAAAAAAATTGGGCTTTACTCAAAGACCCTCAGTGAATTCTGATAGTAAATTGTGTAGAAATGGGGTCTATCAAAATTCCCGCCCTTCTTTCAATCTCATTTAAGAGGAAACACTTGAAAAATTTGCTTCTGGTGGATCCATTCCTTTGGGTGGCAGACAACAATTTTAGTTCTCGATCACACAGATATAAAAATCACAAGGAAATGTCACCTTTTTGGGACAATACAATTGGATTGCTGGACATTATTTGTTAATTTTAATATTTTAAAATATCTTGCCTTTTCATTTCCTCCAGTTAGATCTTATCATGCTGCCACAGAATTATTATTACTGTCCTGCAGCAGATTCATCCAGGGGAAAGATGTGATGAAATGGCTTTCAAATTGTTTTGCTTCAGTCTGTTATTATTATATTAATAACACTATTATAAAATAATAAAGATATAAATATAATAGATATTCTATAATATAATAAATTATATAATATATAATAAATATGATAAATATATAGATATATTTAATATATAAATAATAAATATATATTTAATATATATTTAATATATATTTAATAGATATTTAATAGATAAATAATACATAAATAATAAATAAAAATAAAATTTAAAATAAAAATAAAAAATATAAATATAAATACAAATATTAAAATAAAAATAAGAATAAAAATAAAAATAAATATAAATATAAATATAATAATATAATAAAAACTCTATTATAAATAGTACTATTATTACTATAACATTATCAGTCTAATATATTTTAAAACATGAGAATTCAGATGATTCTTCTTGTGCTGCTGATACTGAGGGGCAAATCAACATTTGAAGAAGCAGAAGAAATTTTCTTCTCTCGTTTCTGACAGCAGCAGAAGTTCAGCCCTCCAAAACCAGAGTTTGGTTAGAGGAATTAACTGTGCAGAAGAGGCAACACCAAAAATGTTTTGTCAGGAGTGCAGAGCAGATGCTTGGGCTCCTCCTCCTGTGGGAGACACTGCCCAAACTCCTGTGGAATTGAGGAAATTCTGCTTTTAAAGGGTCAGAGTAGCACTAAAAATTAAATTAGGGAGGGGTAGATTTCTCTCTGAGTGCTCTCCTCTGCAGTGGCTGGAGCTGTGATTAAAATGCAGTGGTGGAGTGGCAGGGGAGATGCTGCAGAGGCCAAGCAAGGTCTGAACCCTCATTTTTAGCATTTGTCAGGGACCACAGGATCTCCCTTGTTTTCTCTCTTGTTGCATTGTAAATATTGTTCAAAGGAGCAGCATGCAGTAACAGCTGAGGCTGATGAGTCTTACAGCTCATTTGACTTGCAAATGCTTAATTATTCAGGCAAATTTTCAACATAAACCAAAATTAAGGGAATAACCCAGAATGCCAAGTTTGCCATTCTGGGATTAACTTTTTTATGGGGGGTTGTTTGCTTAGGAACCTCAGTTCAGAACTCTCACTCTGTATCAGATGTTTATTTCCACCTAAATATCAGCTGAGCACTTAGAAAAATACCATGTACAAACATTCATATGAACATTTCTTGGTCTGTTTCCTTTTCTAAGACAGCTCTTCTCAGAGTTCTAGATCACAGAGTCTGACTCAAAATTTATTTACTGCATTTAATATTCAGAGAATAGAAGTGTTCAGGTTTTATGTTACACCTGTGTTAATCTGTAGTGGATCAAGCAGGTTCAAGACACAGAATAGGCAGGATATTCATAAGTATTTAAATGAAGTTTTAACTTGGTTTTCCTAGATTGCTTTTCTAGCCTGAATCCAAATGAGTTGTAGCTCTTGTCAGTCAAAACCAGAAGCAGGAATACTTATTTTTGGTAGGGGTGAGGGTTAATGTTTTTGACCAGTCTTTAGCTCAGGAAAGAATGACATGCTTGCAGATTGTGTGTTTATTTGAGGTTCACCAGTCAAATATGGATGGAAAATGAGTTTAGGGACTGGGATATCTGCTGCAAACTGAAACACAGGATGAAATGTCAGATATTGTAATGAATTTCTGGTTACAAACTCCAGAATCCTTTCATGATGATGCTTCTGGATTCTCCCTCAGTCAGCTCTCTCCTTTAAACTCATTATTATATTCTTGCTTCAGTCAGTGATATCTCCAAATAAATGCCCTCACTTAGAGCCTGGGGTGTGTTCTGCTATTCCAGGAACATCCTGGGGGAAAAAAACCAACCAAACCACACTTTACTGGAAGGGAAACAAGAGTAGAGAGGTTTCTGTGCCAGGTGTTGCTTGCATTGACACTCATCCCTTTTTGATGCCAATATTTAACAGACGATACAAAACGTTGGGTTCAAAGTGGGGATGTTGGCAACTGGGAATACTCAGTAGAAAATTTGTTTTTCAAATTAGGATGTGGAAATTTAAGGGAGATTTTAGGCTGTACCACAACAAGGAAGTTGATGCTTTGCCTGGATAAACACTGAGGACCTCAAATGTTTATTTTCTTGGGAGTGTGAAGGGGCCACCACGATATCTGGAGCTGTCTCAGGGGTGTTTAAACACCTTAGACCTTACCAATAAAGGAAGTCATCAAGTTTGGAGAAATCAGTTTATACCTCTTAACATGGTTTCCTCTATAAAATACTCCTCAGTCTTAGGAAAGGACAAAAAACAAAAATAGCTAAGAGTCTGCATAAATTAATCTATTTACAGAAATGGAATGCATCTTAAAATTGTCTGTGCTATATTCCCCTGTAAGCTGGCAATATTAATTTAGATGTTGAGGATGCAGTGATTCTCTCCTTCTTTTATAACAAAATTTTTGAATACTTTCAATGCTTTTTACTGCATTCAACGCTTTAAAAATATCTTTTTCAGGAATAAGTACCAACACAGAGAACAGATTTGTTTAGAATTTCATTTTTGAATTCTGCTGAAAAGTGGAAAGAAGAAAGAGTTTATTAAGCATTTTGAAACTGTAGACTGAAAGAACATTTGGGCTACACAATTAATGATGTTGTTTTAATTCACAAGCCAGATCAATTATTGATATTATTTGCAGGTCTGGGGGTTGTTTATTGAATATCTGACAGATGCACCTCTAAAACAAGCAGGAGTCCAGAAAGAGTGAGTTAAAGATGATTTAGGATTATTTAGGATGATTTAAGGATGATTTAGAGTGAGCTAGGATGATTTAAGTGATATGAGGTGGGATTTTAGTGCTCTTGTTTGGATAAATATTCCTGCACATGCAGGAAAGTTGATGGTGGAGGGATCAGGAAGAGAATGGATGATTTCTTGAAGAATTTGGTTTTCAGCATACCTTAACCAGAACTGCAGACTTTCTGTGAGGGTAAGAGGAGCGAAGGCAGGGAAAATGGGCAGAAATGGGTTTGCAGAAGGTGGAAGAAAAACCCTTGTGCTTCTAATCCAACTTGACCCATATCTACAGACTGTTTCTTGTTCCTTAAATTTTTTCTTCAAAACACCAAAACCACAGCATTTCCCTGTTCCTCCAAAACAATTAACTCAGTTTGAGCACTCACAGCTTTGGTTTCTCACAGCAATTTTGAGAAAATGTGAATTTCCTTTTGCTTTTGTTCCTCCAAAGCTGTGTGCAGTGCATTCTCACAAAAACTTTGTGATGTTTCTTGTGCTTTTAAAATAAAAACCAAAGGGAGAAATAGATCTTTGTCATCATCAGCTAAATGCAATATACACAAAGCAGAATGTATGTATACAAATGTGTATAATATACAAAGACCTATGTGGCCATTTAATATAAATAGTTTAATATTTAGGCAGGAGGAAACTGTTTATAATAATTTTTTTATCCATCTAAACTACACCAAAAGTCTGCAGCTAGACATAAAAATGTAACCAGATCCACTGTGTAAAATCTATTTGAGCATCACATTTTCCCCTTTTATCAATCACTTGATCAATAAACAGCCACAAAGAGTTTGTTTTCTCAAACCCAAGATGCACACATCTTTAGATTGAGAAAGGCATCCAAGAATTTGTAAAAATTATTTATCATTGAGGTTTATTGCTATATCTTCTTTTTTTCCTTGGCTTAAAAAAAAAAAAAATCATCCATAATGTTGCAAAGAAATAAAATCTCTCAGTTATTTAAGCTATACCATAAGACTTAGTGCTGAAATACTCAGGAAACAGCTTGTGTTGATGGAAAAGTTAAAACTGATTTTTTAATTTATTTTTTTTTTTAACGTATAGGAATTTGAATCCCACACACAGACCTTCTTAGAGTTGTAGTACGGAGGCTTTTTCATTTTGCAAATGGAAATGCAGTTTTTCTACATCTCATATCAATTCACTTTAATAATCACTCCCCTAAAATTAAGGCTTGCTATGTTATTAGTCAAATAAAAAGGTTTCATTTGAGTTATATAGGCAAAGAACTATACCCACGGTAGACACTTAATAATAAGATTAAAAAACCTGTCAGTAAATTATCTGTCAGCTGCCACTTTTGATATTTCCTGTTTCTTTTTCTCTCTGCATAAAAGGTTGGGCAGAATTAGTGCACCTCTCATCCATGTCAGTGATATTCCTGCTCCTTAATTCAGCTGGGAGCCTCACAGGTGATTTATTCTGATCACTGGGGCTTCTGGAGACAAATTCAGAGGAGGAGAAAGATGGGGAGAGACTTTTTACAAGAACATTTAGTGACAGGAAAAGGAGGAATTGGCTTCCAGCTGAAAGAGAGTGGCTTTGGGTTGGATATGAGGAACAAATTCTCTCTTGTGAGGGTGGTGAGGCACAGGCTGCCCAGAGAAGCTGGTGCTGCTCCATCCCTGGAAGTGTCCAAGGCTGGGTTAGACAGGGCTGGGAGCAGCCTGGGATGGTGGGAGGTGTCCCTGCCCACGGGAACCAGGTGATGTTTAATATCCCTTCTAACCAAGGCATTCTGTGAGGATAAGAATGCAGAATTCTCTGTCCTGAGAGCTCCTGAGTAGAGGCATTTCCCCTGAATTACTGCACGCAGTATCAGCGCTCTTTAGATTCCGCTGAGGGTCTCCTCATCACTTGAATCACTTGAATCTCAATTCTTCACATTTTCACAGCAGGCCCTGGTATTTTACTTGGAAAGTCCTGTGAACTTTTCCCTTGGAGCTGCTGGGTGGGTTTGGGATGCACAGATCTTTTCTTTCATCTCAGTCACCTGACAGGACAGAGCTCTAAACCAAAATTACTGGAGAAGCCAAAACCTCCCAGGTTGTGATTTCAGGGTGAAATTCCAGGGGAGACAAGTACCCACTTCAATATGGGATAATGTGTTTCCAGTTAAGCAGGACCAGAGTTTATTCATCTTTCTTTACCCGTTCTTTTGACCAAAACTTAGTGTCTGATTGTTTCATGGGATTGTGTTCGTGCTTTTGCAGTCAGGAGAAATTCCACTCTGCCTCAGCCCCTTTGCAACAGCGCTAAGGAAAGTAGATGGAAAAGTTCATTTTCACTCAACAAAATAAGGAGAAAGCCTGCAGTGTTCCATAGATACAAGTTGTTTTAAATGCTTCTCTTTTCAAAAGTTAATTATGTGATTGCTGCATTACTTAAGAGCTGAGAAGAACATATCTGTAATGAGCAGAATCTGAGTAGATTTTTAATGCATCTCTTTCAGCTCTCCCCGTGGCTAGGAGTGCTTATTGAGATGTTCATTTACAATAGATTACTGGTACTTTTTTAAGGTACTTTCCCACTCTCCATAATTGATGTATTAGTATATCCCCTAAGCACATTTTCCTGCTCGTCTTTACTCCATTAAGATTAAGCAGAATGGTCATTAGATCATAAAGCAATAAAATATTCACTTTGCTACTTACTGCAAAAAAGCTGTCAAATATAAAGATTGACTTTGCCTTCAGGTACATTTTTAATGGTCCTTTAAATATAGCCCTGAACACACAGGAACAGATGAGGAGCTTTCTTCATCAGGGGAAAGTATATCTTAATTAGGTGCCAGGCCCAGAATTTTTTGCTCTGCCCATGCTCTTCTCTGTGTGAGGTTTTTATCCATGGTTATATGAATTCATGACACAGTTGCAATGCAGGTTAAAATTAGGGAGGCAATTTAGACTTTATTGCTTGCTATAGACTTTTTAATAGGTTTTAATTAAAATGTCAAAGATCATATTACACATATATATATTTATATATATATATATATATATATTTCTTGTTCAAATAGCAGTGGAGAATGTGAGTATGCAAAGATTTGAAATAACCTCATTTTCAGTGTGCAAGCATAAATTGGGTTTGCAAAGAGGTGCGAAAATCATGACACAAACCCCAAATTTTACGTTTAGAAGCTCAGGCTTGCAGAAGGGTGTGTGTTTCCTTCACTCTCTGTAGCCCCTCATTACTTTCCTTCAACACTCCCTTCTTCTAAGAGAGAAAAAGAGAATCCTACAAATGGTAAAAGCAATTTTCAAAGGGCACCAAGGGAGGCAGAGGAAACTTCTATTTTTTGTAATTGAATGCTAAAAGGTTGTAAAATACAAATAAAAATAAATACAAATTAATACAAAATTAATTTAATATTAATATATAAATATAAATACAATATTAATACAAAATAAAAAATACAAATAAAAATTGTGTAAAATACATCAAATTCATGCAGCAGCACAACTCAAAGCTGTTCTTGTCAGTCAGGGTCATATTTACTACCCACCAAGCTCGATGCAATGTGTAAAAGAAGGATGGTATTAATGACTGAGTAATTATTATCAGGAGAAATTGCAGCCAGATTTATTTTATTGATTAAATATTGATTAATATTGTCCTGGCTCCAAAGTCACAGTGTTTCCAGACATTCAGAAAAGTGTCAATATTCACTGGTTTTGGTTGTTACTGAGTGTGAGGTTTCTCAGTCAATGCTGGTTCTGGGCCACTTTTTGTCTACCCTGAAGTTACTGAAGTAATTAACAATTTGATAACACTCAGAATTAGAATTAAAAACTTTGGGATATTCTAGCTTATGTTTATTGTTGTTTTTTTTTTAATGATGGTGCTAATGTCTGTAATACTTGAGGTCTTCCGAGGGAAAAGCGCCTTTCCCCAGAAGTCTGGTGTGCTATGAAGGCATTCTGTGATTTTATTTTGTTGGAGATTGTCTTGGGAATGGTGATCATGAAATTTGATGTTTGATTCATGAAGCAAGGAGGGGCTCCAGCAGAATGGCTGCCTTGGACTTGTGGAGGACAGACCTTGTGTAGGAGACTGGATAAAAGATTCCTTGTGGAGGCGTTCCTGGAAGGGCAAAGGAGCCCAGGAAGGCTGGACACTCTTCCAAGAAGGAAATCTCTAAAGGGACCAGAGCAGGCTGTGCTGAAAGATCAGCTGGTGGGGAACACCAGCCTGGCAGGACAGAGAACTTTGTCCAGAACTCAGGAAAAAAAAGGAGAGCTTGAGACTTTTAGAAGAAGGGGCAGGCAGTTTGGGAGGACTGCAAGGATGCTGTGAGCTTATGCAGGGCTAACTGACCTTTAAAACAACAATTCTTTGCCATCAAAGCAACCACTCCCATCAGTGCTTCAGTTTTATCACTGAAAAAAATGCTCCCAGGTGCTCTGAGCTCTGTCCCCAGCCCCGCTGCCTCTCCCAGCCCGCGGTGACGGCGCTCTGCTCTCCTTGATCCCAGTTTTGACACTTCTCTCCAAGGTTTGGGCTGCCCTGTCACTGGCTGGAAACTCAGCCCCTCTGATGCCTGTGGCAAGTGTTATTCCTCCCTTTTATCAGTTTTTCCTTGGGTGAAAGCACGTCCCTCGCTCATTATGCAAAGCAGATAATTAGCTGATTACTTGTGCTGCACTTGGTTTGATTGGATGTGTGTCACTCTTGTCAGAGTGATCTTCAGAAGAGGCCAGTTTGCCCTGGAGATGTTCTTCTAGTGTCACTATCAGTCTCCTGGAGACTCTGCTGGCTTCCTTGTGTAGATCCCACTGTCTTTTTGTGGCTTTGGACAACTTTTATAGCATTTTATGGCTTTTTTATGGCACTGGACCACTGCATCCACCTGCCCTAAGCCCATCACTGTGCCCCCAGTCCCCTCCTATCAAAGGTTCTCACAGAACTGCAGGAAGTGCCTTGATCCCCTCAGTGGAACTGCACTGGAGAAAAGGGCTGGAATTCCATTCACACCAAATAATCAAGATGATTTGATCCTTTGACACTCGGCTGTGAATGTTTTTGGCAGCCTGGTTCTCATGTTTTTTGTTGTGCAGACTGGAGGAAATCAGTCCTTTACCTGTGCAGTCTCTCCTTTACTTTTCATCTCCCCTCTCTTTCTAATCCTCCTCTATTTGCACTAAAATCATTTCAATAAACAGATGTGAACCTCTGAAATTGTATTCTGGGGTCGTCTCAAAGAGCACCTAAGATTCAACCTCTCCTGGAGTGTGCCCCATTATTTGGCCAATTCTTTCGTATTTTACTGCAGAACTTCCCAGGGTTTGGAGGGTATATATCCTTTCCTTTAAACAGATGTTCACATGAAGTGAAAAAATTCATTTGTAATCCATTCACTCATCCATAATGTTACATGAGAAAAAAAATTCACCTTGTTTTCTTGTTTTTGTGCAAGGTGTAATAAACTAGCTCATAAGCCCCTCATCAGTTTTTTTTCTTTGGGTGTTGATTCACACGATTTCATCCACAGAATTAAACCAGGATCTTCTCAGGATTAAATTAAAGAGTTTCTCTCTTCAGATGTATTGATTAAAGAAATGAATTTTTCAAGGCACATTTGTCCCATAAAGAAGACACTTTCACAGTTTCTTGTCCTAAATTTAGGTGAAATTTCCAGGGTATCCATCAAAATATTGATTCACCTGGTGGCAGTTTGGGTTTTCTTATACACTTTTCCCAAAATTTCACCTGTAAATTTTGCAAACAAGATGAAGTGTTTATCAGAAAATCTTGTAAAACAAGTTGAAGTGTTTATCAGAAAACTTTCAGTGAATTTATCATATTATTTCCATAATTATTTATTCCCTAATATCCTCCTTCTTAGTAAAGAACTCTAAAAGTTTAAGCTGTTATTTTTTTTCCTCCAAAATAAGAATGCTGTTTAAAATTAGAAACTCCCCCCCAACCTTGTAGATAATTGTCTATTTATCATAGGCTTTTCCTTTAAGTTTTCACATTTGCTTGACTTGAGTTACTGAGTTTAATAATGGTCAAGATGCAAGTATAGACACGGAAAAAAAAAAGGGATACCTAACATTGAGGAGAAATGTATTGATTTAATTAAATTCCTGTCGTATGCCCTAGGAAGGAATGTCAAATTAAAGCCAGTTATATCGGTGAGATATCTCAGATGTGACACAAATGAAGGATTTATTAATTCCTGGGTTCCTAATTGTTTTATTTGCATCACAGCACACCATAGCTCTTGGATATGGTTCTGCTCTTGCCCTCCTGTAATTTGGATTTGGGAACAGGAGAGAGAAACCCAAGCCTGTCTCATTTATTGCTTGGTTTCTTTTAACAGCCACACATTACCTGCAGGATTTATTCCATGGCCAATGCTTCTGCTCTTTCCTGAAGACTCAATTCAAAATGTATTTTATTTTATTTTATTTTATTTTATTTTATTTTATTTTATTTTATTTTATTTTATTTTATTTTATTATTTTATTTTATTTTATTTTATTTTATTTTATTTTATTTTATTTTATTTTATTTTATTTTATTTTATTTTATTATTTTATTTTATTTATTTTACTTTATTTTGTTTTATTTTTATTTTTTTATTTTATTATTATATTATATTATATCTTATTATATTATATTATATTATATTATATTATATTATATTATATTATATTATATTATATCTTATTATATTATATTATATTATATCTTATTATATTACATTATATTATATTATATTATATTATATTATATTATATTATATTATATTATATTATATTATATTATATTATATTATATTATATTATATTATATTATATCTTATTATATTATATCTTATTATATTATATTATATTATATTATATTATATTATATTATATTATATTATATTATATTATATTATATTATATTATATTATATTATATTATATTATATTATATTATATCTTATTTTATCTTATTTTATCTTATTTTATCTTATTTTATCTTATTTTATTATATCTTATTATATCTTATTATATTATTATATCTTATTATATTATATCTTATTATATCTTATTATATTATATTATATCTTATTATATCTTATTTTATCTTATTTTATTTTTATTTTATTTTATTTTACTTTATTTTACTTTATTTTACTTTACTTTATTTTATTTTATTTATACATCTTGAGGTTCAGGACATGCTCTTATCCCCCGTGTGGATGTGAAGAATTGGGCACAGATAAAGTGGTTTGTTGAAAGGTTTTATGTGAAATCTTTGGTTCTTGTACTCATTCATCCTAAGTTATTCACAAGATTTCATGTTGGTAAAATAGATTGCTTTTTTCTGGGTTTTTTTTGGTTTTTTTTTTTATTTTTAATTTCCACAGTTTTGCTGTTATATTGTACTTTATAAGGTTCTCAAAGGAGCATCTGAAAATGCACCACCAGTAGTGTGTGATGGAGCACAAACAGAATCTGTGACCTCAAGCAAACCCACACACTTCAAATTAAAAACATAAATATTTTATTTGAAAAACTGACACTTCTGGTGTCAATTTTAGATTTAGGAAGAAAATCAGGTTCTGATTTTCTTCCTAAATCTGTTTCTTTGCTGAAATGATTATTTTTTATTGTGATAGGAGTAGAAAAGTCTAATTCATGCATTGAAATGACCAACAGAAAGAATATGAATGAAAAATGTCCCACCCACCCAATACAACCAGCATTGGGAATGCAAAGATTTAATGTGGGATAGAAGAGGAGCCAAAACATTTTGGTTTCTAGAACAAAATTGATGTTGAGGAAGATGAAATCCCTGTGAGAGATGATGGAAGATGGGTAAGGACAAGCCTGGTTCTGCTAAAGCTGCGAGATTTGTGTCACATTAAAGAGAATTATGGTGGCAAACAGAGGATTTCCAGGTTTGTAGAGGGAACTCTCTTGGAATCTTGATAGGCAGGATCCCCCCAAGGAAATATCCTGAATCAGAGTCATTTATCAGCCTCTGCCTACAGTGCTGGTGCTCCAAAATCAACATTTCTCTCTTACCTTGTGTTGGAGTCTGGAATACAGAGTGTGTGCCCTTGTTTCTGATATTTGGTTATAAGATCTAGAAAAACACTGAATTTCATAGAATATGAAATTCATGAGCATGTTTTCATGGTGATACATGAAAACAAATGTTAAAGTTAGATAGGAAAAGTGTGAGTGTGTAGATTAGAAAGTTTCTTAAATCACTGGGTGAAAAAGTAGTTTAGAGAACAGGAGACAAGATGGAGGATTTAGGGTGTTGTCTCTTGTCCTTCTTCTTTCTTCTTCATGTTCTTCTCCTGGAGGTTTTTGGGTAGCAGTGAGTGATTGGACAGAAAATGTCACAGTGCATCACAGAGGTGATGGGTCATTGGGTCATTAAGAAAAATAATACACGTGTCTATTGTTAATTGGGTAAAAATAGGTATAAAGATAAAAGAACTGCGTATTTCAGGGCCATTTTGTGCATCAGACACGAAGTGAGCCACAAAACCTTGTTTGTACCATCAGAAGAAAGAAATGAACCAGATTGCAAAGATGAACCTTGTGCAGCCAGCCTGGAGAGAGCTGTTCAGTTTTGTGATCACCTGTTAATAAACAGCAGAAACAAGATTCTAACGAGCTCCGGAGTTTTATTCAAATCACAAGAACTGAGATAAGCAGGGCTCCCCACCAGGGAGGATCCCAAAAGAATTCAGCCCAAAGGAGGCTGAGAAATCCAAGAATATAAAGAAAAATACAGAAGAGATGCAGCAGAAACAGAGAAACAGAAAAAAGACTTTTTAGAGAAAAGTTACACCTTGGAAGCCGTTCTTCCCTTCTTTATCCCATGAACACATTCCTTCCTAACAACAGTGGGGAACCCAGGAGAAAACAGAATTAAAAGAGTCTTGCTTAGCTCAGTCAAGAAATTTTGGTTTTCTTTTGGGTTTGTTTTTCTTCTTTTTCTTTCTTTTCTTTGTTTTTTTGTCCTTTAGAAAAGAAACAACTTGTACCGTGCCAGACACAAGTTTAGGTTAAGATCTCTGCAAATAACGATAGATTTTGGTTTGAATCTCCCATGAGAGCATTTCAGACCTAATAGCCCTGTCAATTTGGAGAAAATAAAATATATTAATTTATATATATTTATTTATATATTTATGTATTTATATATATATTTATATATATATTTATATATATATATTTATATATAAATAAATAAATATTTATTTATATATAAATTTATATTTATATATACATTTATATATATATCTAAAATATTTAAATAAAATTTTAAAAGAGCTATATTAATTGGAATAATTTCTTTTTTTTCAAAATTTCTTGGGTTGTGAGAATCTTGTTGTGCTTAGCTACAGCTGTGGCAACAAGAAAATTTAATATGTTTTCTTCCTTCTTTTCTTTTTCCTTTCTTTTCTTTGTTTTTTTGTCCTTTAGAAAAGAAACAACTTGTACCGTGCCAGACACAGTTTTAGGTTTCTTTAGTAATGTAATTAATTTTGTTTGTTTGTTTGTTTAATATTGTTTGTTTAATAATGTAATTTAGGGATCCCACAGCTTCATTCCTTTATTATCTTCAGCCATTGTAGGTTTTTCTGGTTTTATCTGATCATGTAAAACGGAAAAAATGTTAATGGTTTGGAATAGAACTCTGCAAATATCAATAGATTTTGGGTTGAATTTCCCATGAGAGCATTTCAGACCTGATAGCCCTGTCAATTGGGAGACAATAAAATATATAAATTTTTATATATATATATATATATATTTATATATAAATATTTATTTATTTATTTATTTATTTATTTATTTATTTATTTATTTATTTATTTATTTATTTATAAATTTATATATATTTATTTATATATAAAATTGTATTTATTTATTTATATATACATTTATATATATATATATAAAATATTTAAATAAAATTTTAAAAGAGCTATATGAATCGGAATAATTTTTATTTATTTTTTTTTATTTTTTTTTTTAAATTTCTTGGGTTGTGAGCATCTTGTTGTGTTTAGCCACAGCTGTGGCAACAAGAAAACTTAATATTTCTTCCTCAAGCCATCAAGTTTTTTTTTCTCTTCTGTGTTGACGTTGTAGCTGTGCCACTTTTGCCACCCTCACTCAAAGAGGTGAGGCCAAGGCTGAGCCCTGAATTTTTTTGGGATTCAAGGAAAACATGGGAGGAATTCTGTAGCTCCAGCTTTGGTTTTCTGCTGCTCCCAGGGTGAGCAGAAGCTGAGCGTGTGGAGCTGCAATCACAGCACATCAGCCTGTGCTGTGTCCTCTCACATCACACCCAGAAAAGGGATTTGCTTTTCCATGGAAAAATTATCCCTGCATCTCTACCTCCCTCCTGCCTCTGATTCTGAACCCCAGAATTTTTAGCTCCCTGTGAAATTCGACTTTTGTTTAAATGTTAATAACTTTGGAGTGGCTTTGTGCTGCTTTCCAATGCAGAATTTTGTCAATAAAGTGGAAATAAATTTAATAAATTTTTATTAATAAAATAACATTAATAAAATAAATTTTAATAAAATTAAATAAAATTTAAAAGTAAAAATATGATATGATATGATATGATATGATATGATATAATATAATATAATATAATATAATATAATATAATATAATATAATATAATATAATATAATATAATATAATATAATATAATGTAATATAATATAATGTAATGTAATATAATATAATACGATATATAATACAATATAATATAATATAATATAATATAATATAATATATAAAAATAAAAATATAAATATATATATAAAATAGATAATATATATTTATATTTATATATGTATAAATTTATATATATAATATATAAAAATATAATATATATAATTAAATAAAATTAATAAAATAAACTATTAATAAAATTTAATAAACAGGATTTATTCCACAGATTGAGGGTTGTCTGTGGCCTCCTCATTAAGGAGTTTGCTGACAAGGCAGACTAACAGCAGTGGGACATTAACACCACTGGGTGAGGAATTACTTCATCTTAAAAGACTTCAGCAAATTTTCCTGCCTTTATCCGTCCCCATTCTGTCTGGCTGCTAGAACCTGTCTGTACCTCAAATACCTCATTTTCCTCCTTGACAGGGAATTTCTAAACACACAGAAATCTCTGGACCTAATTGCTGCTGAATATTTGTTTTTTTCCAAACATATTTCCCAGGAAACAGCCACAAAAATGCTGAACCATAAAAGTGACTGTGAAGTTCAGGTATTTATGCCATCTATGCCTTCACTCCTTTCTTTAGATTTTTGTTATACCCACCTTATTTTTGCAACAATTGGAATTTTGAATATAAAACTAGTGAGCAGTGAGGCTGAAGTTTCATCACCGGAGTCAGCTCTGGCTTTATCTCAGAACAGAGCGCGCCTTGATGCTTCAATCTGCTGAAATTGCTTTGCTTTATTCACCTGAAACACAACTTTTTTTCCCCTAGAATAGTTAAATAAACACAATTGTGAAGTCCTGCAGTGTTTTGGGTGTGTCAGGAGAGAGTGTGGATGAATTTGAAAGGCCCAACATTGATTTTCCAAATGGGATCTCTTGGTGCACATCAGCTTCTGCGGGGTGGGAAATGCACTTAATGCAATCATTTGCCAGAGAATATTGCAAAATTGGCTGAGAGTGAGCAGCTTTCAGGCAGTGATGTGCTCATCATGTCACCCACTCTGAATTAACAGAGGATGGGAATTTTAGCGACACTGAAATAATCTAAGGTGAACCTTAATATTTATGAATTTTGTCAAAAAAGCGAAGAAAGCCTCAATTACAAGAAAAACGTAGCAGAGGATAATAAACCTTTGAGTTATACACAGCTCTTCCTGATTTAACAAAATCCACTCAGGGAGTTGGAAGAAAAAAGTAGCTGCAAGAATGTGAAAATACTTGAAATTCATAAATTATAGATTGAGCAGGGGCATGGGCAGCGTTACTCAGGGCAATGCCTGCTGCCTTTGATTTTCCTCAAAAGCTGCTTTTATTTCAAAAAGAGTTCTCAGGTGCTTTACAAAATCAGTTTTTTCTGTTTTTTTGGCTAGAATTAGTATTATTGTCTTTTTTTTGTATCAAAATTCTTCATTTCAGCAGATCACAGCACAGCTGTTAACACTGACTGTGAGGTGAAACGTGAGGACTCAACATTGAGTGCCTATTTTAAAATAGAAATGTTAAAATAATAAATATATAAATAAACAAACAAAATTTAATATATATATATATACATAAATATATTTATTTTTATGTATAATGAAGCTGCTTTTTCTTCAGAAAGATTTACACTTTTCGATTTCTTAACTTAAAATATTTCTTCAGAGTAATTCACAGGGAAGCCTTTTATTTTCCTCAAAAGCTGCTGCTTTTATTTCAAAAAGAGATCTCAGGTGCTTCACAAAATCAGTTTTTTTCTGCTGTTATGCCCAGAATTAGTGTTATTGTCTTTTTTTGTATCAAAATTCTTCATTTCAGCAAATCACAGCACAACTGTTAACACTGACTGTGAGATGAAATGTGAGGACTCAACACTGAGTTCCTCTTTTTAAAATATAAATGTTAAAATAATACAAAAATAAACAAACAAATAAATAAAAAAATTATATATATATATACATATTTATTTATTTTATTTATACATATATATTTATATAAAATATATGAATATTTATATATTTATTTTTATGTATAATGAAGCTGCTTTTTCTTTAGAAATAGTTACACTTTTCGATTTCTTAACTTAAAATATTCAGAGTAATTCACAGGGGAACAATGTGAAATTTTGGTCACAGAACTTCACTGTGCCACGTAATTTAGGGATCCCACAGCTTTATTCCTTTATTGTCTTCAGCCATTGTGGGTTTTTCTGGTTTTATCTGATCATGTAAAATGGAAAAAAAATGTTAATGGTTTGGAATAGAACTACTTGGGATAAATAGAATTTTATTTATCAAATGCCTTAACTCTGTTTTCATAATTTAACTATCTTCCAAACCTATTTATTGCTTTGTATATTCCACAACAAATTAATGTTGTCCCTTAATCATATAGTTCTAATACAGATTTTTAATGAGAAAAGAAAAGGAAAAAAACAAACATTTAGCATAATGAAAATAGTTTTAAAATCAATTTGCAAGATGAGGGGAAAATGAGGTTTAACAGAACTAGAAATTTCCTTTTTCTGAGTGTTCATTTTTTTGATTACACATTTCTATTTGCAGTTATTGGGCTACAAATAAAAAGAAGTGGATTTTTTCTTTAAAAAAAAAATGAAAGAAAATTTTAAAAGTCACACAACTTTTGAGACTTTGAATAAGACCTTAAAAGCTGTAACAGCTGCAAGATTTTCCACTGGGTATCACCTCTCATGTGTCCACGTTTTGCACCCTTTACTCTTTAAACAAATCTCTAAACCCAAGACTAATCCCTGCGTTCTTCACAAGGTATTTTAGGGTAAAATATGACCAGGAATCAGCTTGCCTCTTGCTGTCTCCAATATTTAATATATATATTTTTATATCTATCTATCTTCAGTGCGCTGTGGCCCCTTCCTTGAGCTGTTGGGTTTTAAATTCCCCACGGCACGCGCTGGGTTCTGCACCTCTCAATTACAGAGGCCGTGGGAGCACAAACTCAGCTTCTCAGAGGAGCTGGAGGCTTCTTTTGCTCTGTCACAAGCACTCATTCCTCTTGAGCAGGGCTCTTGAACCGTCCCACTGTGGTTAAAATATCTGAAAAGCCTGGATGTTCATTTTTAGATCGGTTTCCTAAGAAACTGCGCTTTACGTGACCGCGCTGCTCATCTCCCAGCTGCAAATCCAAAAAGTACTGAGCAAACCTGAGCAAAGGGGAGAAAGTGGAAACAAATTTGTGTTAGATGGAGATAAATCAGGGGAGATTGTCAGGAGGTTTGAGGGGAAAGATGCAGATGAAATGCCTTCCTCTGAGAGAAGGGCACCACACAGAACGATGCTCCTTTTTTAGGCTCTCCACTTGGTGAGGCAAACTTCGAGCTTGCCTTCTTGCTGGAGTCATGTTCAGCCACTTATTATGCCAATATTTCCTATCAGAACAATATAAAACACTTTCCTGAAGTGCCAGTGAAGGATTCCTGCTTTTTCCCCCCCTCGTATTTCGAAGTGGAGCTTGAGCCATTCGAACATCTTCCACTGCTCTCGATTTTCTGCATAAATAAAGGCAGGATCTCATGCTGAACTTTGCTGAAATGCAGAAACAGCTGCTGCCCTTGCAGTCTGCCAGCTCAGGATGAATCCCCATCATGGAATGGGTTTGGAAAGAGGGACTGAGGTTAAATAAACCCATCTCCCAGCCAAACCAAAGGGGCCTCAGACTTTTATTTGGGTAATGAAACTCGAATATTTGAAAAAGGAAAATGCGTCAGCTTTTGCTGGTTTCTGTCTTTTTGTCGAAGGATGGTTCAGATGATGATCCTCTCATGAAATGGGTGTTGGGTTCATGTCAGAGATCCATTGACATATGGATTCCTCAGTTGCCTTAAAACCAGTTTAAAAAAGCAGTTGGTTTATTAAAGCCAGTGACTTTTGGTTTACTAAAGCCAGTGACTTTTGGTTTACTAAAGCCAGTGACTTTTGGTTTACTAAAGCCAGTGACTTTTGGTTTATTAAAGCCAGTGGCTTTTGGTTTATTAATCCAGTGACTTTTGGTTTATTAATCCAGTGACTTTTGGTTTACTAAAGCCAGTGGCTTTTGGTTTATTAATCCAGTGACTTTTGGTTTATTAATCCAGTGACTTTTGGTTTATTAACGCCAGTGACTTTTGGTTTATTAAAGCCAGTGACTTTTGGTTTATTAACGCCAGTGACTTTTGGTTTACTAAAGCCAGTGACTTTTGGTTTATTAAGCCAGTGACTGCCTGGCTTCATTAGTTATCCATGCATCACCAACAAAACTTTTCCCATTTTCCTGAAGAATTATGGGACTCCAAAAATACAGAATTATGGACCCCAAATGTTAATGTCACAGCTCAGCTTTTATTATCTTCTTGTGCTTCAGGCAACAACTCTGAGTTTCTTTGGGCAGCACTTTCAGGTCATCTTATAATTCACAGATTCATCAGTAATATTTCTCAAGATTTAAGTTTCCCCAGTGACTGGATTGTGGCTGTCCTATAGATGGTTGAGTTTGGGGATCAAAGTTCCAGTGCAAAAATATAACTCTGCTGAGTTCCTGATTTAAACCAGGCCAGGATTTGCTTTGGTGGTTAAGTCTAAAATGTTGCTGGTCATTAGAATAAGCCTGTTAATTTCTTTACTGAAATCTCATTTTCTCAGCTTTTTAAATTTTCCTTTCTTGGTCATTAATGTGGAACCTTGGCTTTGCTGCTGCTTTCCATTCTGCATGCTGGGTGTGCCTAAAATTGTGTCACTCCTGGTGTTGGGTCTGTTCCTCATCATTTTTGATGAAGTAAATAAAATATCTTGTCCTGCCATCCTTATGGCCAACATTCAAATCAGAGATTCTTGAAAAACAGATGTGAAATATTTTATTTTCCTGGCATCATCACGTTGTACAAGCTTTAAAATTTTGCTTTTAAGTGATCATTTCTTAACCTAATCATGCCCTAGAGAGCCCACGACACTTTCAAACACCAGGTTTTCCTGTGCAGCATTTAATACTCATGAGGTCTCTACAAATCCCATTTATTTTCCTTTAAAAAATTATTTAAAATGTTTAAAACAATTTCAATTTAAATTATAAATTATAACACCTATTGTCCTTTAAAAAAAATGTTTTTTCCTTCACTCTTTTACATGCTCCAGTATCCATAGGAATAGCAACTTTCTTGTTCCTGGTTTTATCTATTGTATTTTATATTAATTGCCCCATTTTGTTCTAGATCACACCAAAACTTCATTTCTTTATGAAATAATTGACAAAAGCTCTATTGCTGTCTTCATAATTCTCCTTTTGGAGTACATATATATATATATATAAATACACACACACACACACACACATATATATATATATATATATATACACACACGTTTATAAATATATGACAATCATATGATTAATTTAATCTAAGACCATAAATCCAGGCTGTGCTGTCTACCAGAATAAAGGTGTTTTTTCTCTGAGTGTTTTACTGAAGGTGGGATTCATCCTGATTCTCTAGAAAAGACAGCAGAGACTTTATGTAACCTATAATATTTTATTATACCTGTAAATGCAGCTTTTATGCACATTTATGCCTTTCCAAAACACTTATTTAGCATTGACACTCTTTATATTCTAGAAATAACATTTATTTTTGTTATTTGAAGGCCTGTTAGGATTAACCCAAGTGCCAAAAATTATTATTTTTTTTCTGTTAGGGTGCTGGGGACTGCCAGACTGATGCTCAGTGCATTGAGAATTCACATTTTTACTCAGTTTTCTTGCAAAACCACTTATGGAAATAAATATTCACAGCCTGCATTGCTTTCTCAGTTTCTTCCACGCAGGTCTGAGCAGGAAATCTAAAAAGACAAGGAAAACCTGGAGTAGGGAAGAGAACATGAGGGAGCAGCGCTAAAAAACCCAAGTTTGCTTTCTCTAATTAAATTGTGGTCAAAAAATTAAATACCCTGATTTTGTTTCCCTCCTGCAAGGGAAGAAATCATGCAGATTAATTACCTGGAGACCTTAATGCAGTCATAAATGATATTATTGCAGCCATACATGGCAAGAAATAATCCAACTGGTGTTAAAGTTGCAATGTGATTAATTTGATGTAGTAGGAATCCTTTATTTTTAATTTTGACCTTTTTTATTTTTTATTTTTATTTTTTTTTCTTTTAATGTAGCCTGAAATTTTGCCATATGTATCTTGTTTTCTTATTTTAACTACAATCATAGAATCATTTAGGTTGGAAAAAACTTTGAGTCCAACCCTGTGGTTCCTTATTTCTTCATTTGCCATTAATCAATCTGGTCAATTAAATAATTGTGAAAAAAATAGTCAAAACTCTTTTAAGGCTTAACCGAATTGTATTTCTAAGAGTGTCAGTTTGTAGAAATCACTAAATTAATAAAATTTAAGGCTTTAATTGCAATAAACTGGAAGAAAGAAGCTGCTAATAATTCTGGTTTTGGGATGCTTGTTACATGCTGAGGAATCCACTGATAAGTAAAAAATCTGGGTAAAATATCCTTAATTAAATATTAGGAAAACAGTACAGTTGGATGCTTCTGGTAGATGAGGCTTTCTGGTAAAATGATTAATATATTAAGATATATTTGGGAAAAACTTGAAGATGCCAGCTATATGGTGTGGTAATTCACAAGAACTTAAACCCATTGGATTAATTAGCATTAATTACATTTTTACAATGCAGGGAATTAACTGTGCTTTTATGACCAAATAATAAACATGGAATCAATGAAATTTTATAATATCTGTCAGGGGATGCTCTAGGGAAGCGGGAAATTGTTTTCTTTTTGGAATAAAAAGAAGGAAATTCTGATCAAATTTTTACAAGCATAAAACAAACCCTGCATCTAATCTAATGAACAACTGAATTTCTGATAGTAAAACTGCTTAATTCTGTAGGCTAAATATGCTGTAAAGATGGAGGTTTATTATTTTAGTCCTAGTGAGGCTTCATTTTTTATTATTTTATATTATTTTTTATTATTTATATTTTATTTCGCTGAAGCAAAAGGAACACATTCTCATTATTCTCCAAATTTGATGCAATATTTTTAAATATCATGAAGAAAATAAAAGAAAGGAAAATCTGTTGAAAGTAAGAGAGAGGAAAATCTGGCAGGAGTAGATCTGACGGTTCAGGCCATTTCATCTTGTCACACAATTGCAATGTTTAAATTAATAAAAGCACATCAAAAGTGATTTACACATTTATTGTAAAATAAATCAGAGACAACGTACCTAAGGACAAAACTTTTATTGTTATGGGATTTTTTTCAAGAAATTACTTGTATTTTAATTTTAATTTTAATTTTAATTTTAATTTTAATTAATTTTAATTTTAATTTTAATTAATTTTTGTTTTTATTTTTTATTTTTATTTATATTTATATTTTTTATTATTTTTATTTTTATTTTTATTTTTATTTTTATTTTTATTTTTTATTTTTATTTTTATTTTATTTAATTTTAATTTTAATTTTAATTTTAATTTTAATTTTAATTAATTTTAATTTTAATTAATTTTTGTTTTTATTTTTTATTTTTATTTATATTTTTTATTATTTTTATTTTTATTTTTATTTTTATTTTTATTTTTATTTTTTATTTTTATTTTTTATTTTTTATTTTATTTAATTTTAATTTTAATTTTAATTTTAATTTCATTTTTAATTAATTTTAATTTTAATTGATTTTTATTTTTATTTTTATTTAATTTTATTTTTATTTTCATTTTTATTTAATTTTCATTTTTATTTAATTTTCTTTTAATATTTAATTTTAATAGGTACATTTCCTATTTTTAAAATTAAAAACCAACTGAGTGACCAAAGGCTCTGTTTGTAACTAGGTGAAAAATCCATTTTCAGACCATAGCCAGGAGAGTGTTCTGCATTGTCAACAGCTTCCTTTCAGTGAATGATAGCCCTAATCCTTGAGGTAAAGAAGATTTCTCCTTAGGCTGAGTGCAGGAAGCTTATTTGGAGAGCTTTATCCCATCAGAGCTATCTGGACTGAGCTGGTTTTCCCCTGTATCCTATTGTAGCCTATGAGCACCAAGGAAGTTTCTCTGAATTTCTGTGAAGAAAAGTGGCAGCAGTGACATAAAGCAGCTCAAACGTGCCTAAAGCATCTTGGCAGAACAAAGGAATATTAAAGCCTGCTGATAATGAATATATGGCAGTTTAGGGGGGCTGGAGCCTGATGGCCAGTTCAGGGAGATTCCCATTCCTTTGGTCTGTTCTCTTCTCAGCTCTGCCTCCCAAAATTTTAATTCTTATTCATTTAATCCCGCTGTCTGCAGCTCAGCCAGGAGATTTTGCCAGTGCTCCCTCTGGGGAGGGGGTCCGAGGGGAGGAGGATTTCTTCAGAAGGAACCAAAGAGGACAAATGGGAGCCCAGTGGCACAAAACAGCGACTGCCAGGGTAGATGTGACCCCCTGGCTCCACCTGCCAGGGCAGGGGAAACTCAGCAGAGTTAATTGGCAAAGTTAATTCAGCATTTTCCAACAGAAAGAGCTGCTCCACAAGGGCTCTGAGCAGAGTGGATGCTGGCTCATCCTGCCCCATCACAATCTACAGCTGCAGTCCCCACCCCAGCACTTCCCCAAAAAAGAATTTTCCCTGGTGGTTGGTCTCTAAAACCAGCTTGTGCCCTTTTTTTTTTATTATTTTTAGGATATTTCAGGAGAACTCTGCACATGGCATGCAGCAGCTCTCATCAGGAATGGAGGGGTATGAGGATGATGGAGGTGCTGGGGTTTCATAACCTAGAGGAGTTAAAAACCTTTTACAGTAAAGTTTTCCACCTTGAGATCCTGTGTAGGGTGTCCATAGGGGACATTGCCTATTGCAGCCTGTGCTTCTCTGCTCACCTTTAACCAGAAAAAATAGAAATACAAAGCAAAATCTTGTTTTATCCTTGTGTGAGGAACAAATCTTGCAGTTTTATTCCATCAAAGTGAATTTCTGCTCAAGCCCAAATCTTGAGCTTTCACAGGCAACACAATAAATTATGAAAATCTGATTTTTCTGGGGGGCAGGTTCTTTGAGGTCTGCTTGTTTCAGAAGACAGGGTTACTTTGAGGTACCCTGTGCCAGGTCCTGATGGCACTGAGAGATTTCCTTGAGGTGACTGCAGAGCTCTCACAGGGACTCTCTGGACTTTATTCTGGGTGTGGTTTGTGTGTGGATCTGCCCTCCTGAGTTAGCTGGGGATAACCAAACAATGCTTCCACCTTCACATCAGCTTTGAAAACACCTTATTCTCATTCTTTTTAAACAGGGCAATCTGCACAGAGCAGCACAAACCATGCAAAACATTCAAATCAAGCAGCTTCATAAGGGATAAGATTCCTGACGGCATCTAATCCACTACACATAATTATTGAGCACAAACACCCAGAGGTGAAACCCTTCCAAAGGGCTGCATGCTGCTGTTGTGTCCAAACTCCAGCTCGAGCTGCAGGAGCAGAGTGTTTTACAGCCACAGAGGTTAATTCAGATTTGTTTGATGACTCCTCATGTTTTGTCACATTTTCTCATGCTGCTCCCAAGAAGACAATGCATCTTCATTCCTGTCACAGGGCAGGTGGCAGCTGAATGGGAATGGAGCTTGTGCTTATCTGTTGATACCTCGTTGGGAGTAGAGCATTTGTGAAATTCCTCTTGGCTGTCAGAGGAGGGGAGGCATTTTCCTCCTCTCAATTCACTTTTCAATCTCAGTAGCTTATTGGAATGACAGGGTATCAAAACATCTGGAAAGCTAAAACCATCCATCAAGCACCTGTGCATTGCAGAGGTCTGACAGTGCCAACAGAATAGATGGGTCTTATATAATCTCTGTCTCCTGAAAAGAATAAAAAGAAAATTTTATAGGCTTGACCTGTGATCTCAGGGAAATAGTCTGAGTTTTGTCTGGGTGGCTTGGCAGAACTGAACACTGTTCTGCTTGGTACTTAATAAGCAGGAGTGCCCCATGTAGAGGAGTAGCTGTGAACATCCAGTTAAACAAGAAGGAAATCTCCAGAGCAGCGGTCCCATTTCTTAGAGCTGGATTTTATTCCAGCTGATGCTGATCTTGTTGCAGGAATTTGAGTTTCATTACCTTAAAAACCTCTGAGGTGCTGATAAGCTGGGCATCCAAAAGAATCCAGATAACTTCCCTCACCTCTGAGCTTTCACTGGGACTCAGGAGAGCTCCCCTTGTGTCCCATTTTCCAACTGAAGTGAATCATTTGCTGCTTCTTCACCTCCATCCACCAGCTCCAAACCTCCAGCCAACACGATATACACGTGTGCAGCCCGTTGAATTCCTGGGGTGCTGCCCAGAAACCCCCTTGGAGAAGGTTGGAAAAATGGATCCCAGCATCCATGGACTCAAAGGAACTTCTTGTCTCTTCTGCCTGCCTCTTTTCTACCACTTTCCTGCACTGAGTGCAATTCTGAGCTTGCACTCTGGGGATAGAGATGGGGTTTGTGAAAATCATTCCAACGTTGATTCAGTGTCAGGGTAGCTGCGAGTTCAGAGCTGCAAGTGGTAAGGAACTGCTCACTCCAAATAAAAACATCCTAGGAGAAAGAAGGGGGGGCTGAAAATGTGTAAAAGATCTGTGTGCATGTGGAAATTTGCAGGAGTAACACACTTGTCTATCAGAGATCCAAAGAAACATTTGTAATGTGGCTGTGAGCAAAGAACTTTGGGGACCTGCTGAATTATGCATTCTCTGGTTAAATTGCTTCCTGTGAGTTTGGCTCACAGAAGATGCAAATATGCAGCATCTATGTAAACTTTGCCATGGAGGAAGAATGATATAAATGTGCAGGACATGCTGGAAATCAATATTTCCTCGTGCAGTGTAAAAATTAAACTGAGCCAGTTAATCAAAACAGATTTTTCTACTTACAGCTACGAGTGCTTGTTGCTAAGTTTGTTGTAGAGCCATATTTAAGAAGTTAGATCATGAGTAAGTTGAGGGAAATTATGCTATAAAGAGTTTACTGTGCAGAGCAGCAATCCCAAAGAGATGGAAAAAGCTATTAGTAAAAAATGTTTCTTAATTGCTTCACCACAGAGCATAAAGGCATTATTTTCAAAAGAAGAAGCCTGGGAGAATTTTTCTGTCTGATCTTTTGCCCTGGAGATGTTTTGTGCAGCCTGGCTCTGTTTCTTATCTGATTGCTGTTCACCACCAGCTCTGGGGTTCCAGCACCAGTTCTGGGAAGATGCCCTCAGCAGCTCTGTTTCCCTCAAATTATGTTTTTCTCTACCAGCATCGCTGCTGAAATAATATTTGGAAAGTCAGGAACAAATTAAGGGTGTGTAGTAAAATCAAAAGTAACAATTTCTCCTCCCAGACAATTAAAACATCATAAATAATCGTGTAAGGGTTTACTTAGGCTGGAAAACACTGGCACCTCATCATAATCTGTTTGTTTGTTCCAGTTGCCACAAGCATTCAGGGACTGGTATTAATTAAATCACTTCTAAATGGGATATTTCTACTGAGTTCAATACTAATAGGCTTATTTTTCTGCATTGCTGTTCCATTCATGTAATATTTGCCTTGCCTTTTGCAAGTTAATTTGATGTAGATAACTCCCTTATTAAATATAACTCCTTCAGTGATTTGCAGAGCAGTATAAACAATTTATGCTCATTGTGTGTGTGCTGCCTTAAAGCGTGGCACATAAACCTATTAGGAAAATGGAAGTAGAGTATCAGTTATAGGAATATATCAAATTACAGAGGGGTTTCTTGAGATCTCAGAATTCACTGTGCAACGTTGTTTATATCTATTACAAAAGTAGAAAGGAAAAAAAAAAAAGGAAAGAGAAGTTTTCTTCAGAAGGTGCCATTATTGATAAACACAGGTTTCTTTGTCCCACCAAATTCATAAATGATCTGTCCTGGGCTTGAGGTTTCCCTGGGTTCTCAGTTAAACTGGGCTGTTTCCTAATGCTGAACAAATGCTGTTCTTGACTGCTTCATGCCTCTGAAAGGACAATGAGAAATGAGGAAGGGAATGGGAGAGGCTGTAAATGCCTTCTTTTGCAGAGCCACATGCTGATTTACTAATATTTTAAATAGCTGCTCCCCTAACCAGCAATTGTTTTCAAGTACTTCTGATCCTCGTTGTGCACTCAGAGTTATTTAATCTTTGTTTTCACTTTGCAGAGGGGAGGTTGGAGGGAGGTTCTGCTTGTAGAGCCTGGAGCTATCTCAATAAATGAATTTAACAGAATTATATATTAACAATATAAAACCAGCTTGTTGCAAGCAGGCAGAACTCTCAGAGCCAGGGATGGATTTCTGTGGTTTCCAAACCAGCAAAGTCTGTTCCAGCAAACAGGGAAGGCAGATTGCAGCTGCTGCAGGATTCTCTTACAGCACAGGAGGAACTTCTCTGTCCCTAGGAGAAGCAAAAAGCCTTTCATTTGCTCAGAGTTTATGGCTTCATAATTCCAGGACACACTGTGATTTACTGCTTTCTTACTTCATAGCGCACTAACTTGTGTTTCTACAATATTGGTGAACTCCAAGCTCTTCAGTTGTGGTGGAGGAGCTGAACTGACCTGTACTGTGAAGAATCAAAACCATTGTTTTGATCATCATTTAGTGATCATCATTTTTTCCCCAGTATTGGAAACATTTAAAGAAGCAGGAGAAGATTGGTAATAATATTTCACATCTTTTCAATTCAGAAATATCATCCTTTGTATCAGGCATTTCCTATATCTGCATTTTTAGAATTAGAGAGGATAAGCTCTGATCTTACAAAACAAAGGATTTTTTAACACTTAATATTATTCAGTGATAAGTCTCTGTCCCTTCCATCTCTAAGGAAATAATACAGAATTTCATGATGTTCATGACTTGACAAAGATCTACTTGTGGATCAATATTTCAGGATCAGGATCCCCAGTCTGAGCAGCATCTCGTGTCTGGCAGACTTTCTGATTCACATCTTAACATTTGGACTTTAGGGAGGAAACATCCACCTCTAATGAGCAAACTAATGCTGATTTAGAAAGGTTTTGAAAGGATTTTGAAGTGAAAAAAAGAACCTGTGGCAGACAAGAGTCTGAGTTAAAGGAATACTAAATCTTTAAGTACTTTACAACAAGATTTAAAGGAAAAAATGAATGTTGGGGTTTTTTTTCCCAATGGTTTATGATTGTGACTATCATTTTTGAACCCAATCTATAGAGACACTATGAAAAAAATGTTGTCAAGATGTTGTCTTTACCTTTCAAAAATGAAATACCCGGTAACAAAACTGGATGAAAAGCTGGGTGGGTCATATAGCAGGCACATGCCTTTTATTAGCAAATAAATATAGATCTAGCTAGAAAGATGCACTCCCATGGTGTCCTAAACTTCTAATTTTGAAAAATGGCACCAAGACCAAAATATCACTTGAGGCTTATTCAGACTGTTGGTACCATGACTTCATATCATCATGTGCAGCAGTAGTAGACTTTACTAAAAATTGTGTTAATATGTGAGATAAAGTAAAGTATTTCTCATTTTTCAAGTAACACTGAAGTGTTCACAGCAAGGAGAAGTAATAAAAAGTAATTTATTGCACAAATGCCGCCCCAGTAGAACTTCAGATGAAAAATGGACCTTGTTTTTATATATATAAAAGAATTCTCATCATAACTGCACATAAAAAAATTTATATTGGCTCACATGGCCCTTACTGTTTCCTAGTAAAACCTTAACTTTCTGGTCATTCTAGACTCAGTAGTTTCTCTCTCAACTGCTCTTTTGTTTCTCGACATAAAATCTTCAAAACAAGAAAATCAACTGCACCAATCTCCTTTTCTTTTCATTACATTTCTTCAGTATTCCTTGAGCTCTTACCTTATTGATTAGCTGCTAGTCACAAAGACTCAAAATGAAGAATGAAGAGAAAACCTGTTGGAATAGCCAATATCTTCACAGAGTCAGGGTTGTTTTCTTTAATATTTATTGAGCTTTGCATAATCTTGCATTATTTAGAATCTGCACACAATTTTCTTAAAATAAGCGATGAGATGATTGCTCCATACACAGATAGGCCTAAACTAAATACCTGCATTTCTTTGGATTCCCAAACCTGAGAATTCACTTGTGTTGTTCACAATTCTGCTTTTAGCATGCAATTTGCATAGAAGTGTTTCCAGAGCTGGCAGAGCCTGCCTCTGCTATAGATCTTTCTTGTGCTCCCTGTTTTATACGCCCACTGAGATCCTGTACTGCAATTACTGCCATATGGGAAAGAAAGTTTAATTTTACAGTGGAAATCCAGCCTTGGGTAATCACATTTTCTGTCTAGGAGCAGATATACACTACGAGCAAAATCATCCTATTAGATCCATCAAGCAAATCTCAGATAAGTAGCAGAGGCTGTGATTTTTCTGAGATTACCTCCAGAAACACCGATGTTATCCCTGAGATTCCCTCACGTGGATGTGGCGTTTGGAATTCACAATCCTTTCCTGCCTTGCCACCAAAGAATTGGAAGAAGAAGGGGAAGGGGAGTACAGTGGGCATTTTAGACCTTCTTGTCTATCTGATCTATTAAGTTTCAACATTTCCATTCTGGGTGAAACAGGGGCCAGCTCTGGTGCAGCTGACAGCGATGCCCAGAGAGGATCCCTGGAACAGGGACTGGGCAGAGTTAAAGGAATAAAGTGGGGATTTATTAAAGAGATTTTTCAGAGGATGCAGCTTGGGCAGAGCAAGAGCCTGGCTGAGGATCCACCCAAGATGGAGCCAAGATGGGCCCTGGCTCAGGAGTTTCACACTTTGCTAGGTTCTGCTCCATTTGCACATTGGGCTTCATTGCCCAATTGCAGCTGCAGGTGATGCAGTCCCATCCTCCCAGATTGCTCTCCTCAATTCGCTGCTGCTTGTGCTTTTTGGGCCCGGAGCTGCCACGGTGTCCTTGCTTGTGGGGCTGGAGAAGGATTGTTGTGTGTGCCTGAGCTGTGAGGAGAACTTGAACACTTTGTGTGGAGTTCAGAGTTACTAATGCAGTGTCTGGAAATAGGAAAGCTGAAACCTAAAGCATCAATAGCTCCTCAAACTCAGCGTGGCAGCTGGAGACAGGTACAGTCCAAGAGCCGTATGTTTCTTGCCTAATTCCAGGAAAAGTTGCCCACGTGCCTGAAGTTATTCAGAGGAGCCACAGGGGTGCTGAGCAGCACAGGAGGGAGCTGCTGGTGGAGCAGGGACAGCAGAGCTTTAGCTGGTGATGAGAGGGTGGCACGAACACCCAGGGAGGGCTGCAAAGCCCCTCCTGCAGAACTGGGGAGTTTTCCACAGGAGTTAATGCCCAGCAGCTCTGCCTGGCTGGGATTTTCCTCTCTGATGTGCCTTCACTCTCACTGTGCCTGCTCTTGCCACGGAAGAAAGTCATTTCCAAAAAGTCTTGCCACGGGGGAAGTCATTTCCCACAGCTGAGAGCAGAGGGAGCGTCCCCAGAGATGCCCCAGCCCTTGATGCTCGTTGGAAAACGCGTGCCACCCATCCAAGATCAACCACCAAACACACACCAGCATCTTAAAGCAACCCCTCAGAGCCAAACTCATCCCCAGGGGAGCCAGGGCCTTTAAAATAGTCCTTTTTTCTTATATAATTATATATCTAGCCATAAACTTTCTCAAATAATTGCAAGGAGCTTCGTCTTTCCTTTAGCTGGAGTTTTATACCTCAGGCAAGCAGCAGGTCTTACATCCATGTAGGAATGATTTAAAATGATTTATTTTTCTTTTAAAAGCATTTTAATTATTTATTACTTACATTATGAGTGTTTGTTGCCAACACAGAGGATATCAAAAGAGGCCTGAGGTCCTCTGCAGATACAAGCTTTGCTTTAGCACGGGCAAAACCAGAGAGCAAATCCAAGTGGTGGATGTTTGGGAAGTATTTCACTGAACTTTTCACTCCAAAGCCACAAGCCCCAGATCTCTGTGGAGCCAGGAGTGATCTTATCCTGGAGGAGTTTCCAAAAACAGCTGTTTTTTGAGGAAATGGGCAGGGCTGGTGCTGCAGACAGCTACAGGTCGGTGTGGGGATGTCCTGCAGGGCAGCTCACCTTGTCCTGCTGGCTCAGCATCAGCCTTTGGTCTTAAGGATGTTCATGGTGGTTTGGAAAAAAATAAAAAAAAAAGAGAAAAGGAAAAAGATATTGTAGGCTGTGAAATGAGAGACTTTTGGTGCAGCTTGAAAAATGAGCTTTAAATGCTCTTAGTGCAACTCAGAAAAGTAGTTTTGAGTTTCATGTGTTTATTCAAACCCATAGAGAGGTAAAGGTAAGGGTGAGAGGGGTTTATTTAAGCCTCTCAGACACCTGAAGGGCATCATCAAAGCTGGATAATGTGGGCTTTATTTGCATTATTGAAGAAAATAAAGAATTTCTTTTCATAATTTTGGAAAGATGTGTCCAGTACCTGTATGGTGCCACCACATAACAGGCTCCTCCATAGGATTCATTCATATTTGAAAGGGGCAAGGACAGATTGAGGAAATATAAAGTTAGAATATTTTCCTCTCATTATAAGAAAGTACTAGGCATATGGAAAATGGAGGGGTATGACTTTTCTGTGAGGAAAACTTTTAATTTTTTTAATTATCTTGTGTCGTCTGAGAGAAATAAAACATTGCAACTTAGTCCTTAGAGCTTCTCATCTTCCTTTTCTTTAATTTTCTGCTTCATGTAGGTATTTAGCCACCCAACACACACAGAGACAGCTACATAAACATTTAATACTGCAATTTGAATGTATTTCATTACTTAATAGGACAGATGCCAAAAAAGCTCATCAGCTTTCCTAAGCTAAAGTTGTGCAATTTCCAATAGACAAAGATGGCACAGAAAAGGTTTTTATCACCCAAAATTAATAGAGAAATCTAGAATCTGCTACTATTGTGCAAACATTTTGTTTTTAAATAAAATAAATTATCTGACTTGCCAGATACCAAGCTACCTACCAGCAGCTAATTTCCACACAAATGAAACTCAGTTCTCTTAATTCCTTTCCTCAGAGTGTGTTTCCCATTTATGATTTAGACTTCTGGATCAATGTTCACACATTGCAGCCCAGTTCTTTTGGAAATCATTAAAAACTGTTAAAACCTGTAAATATGTTGCATTGTAGACACAGGAAGCTGAGTGGGAGAGCTGCAAAGTACTTGTTTGAACAAAGCAATGTTTTCATTGAAAATCAGACAGTTTTATGCCATTTCTGATCACAATGCCTCCTGTTTCTAAATTATTTTGAGCTTGGTTTTTTTCCCCATTTATAAACTGATTTTGTGAACAGCACTGAGGCTCTCAGCACTTTGGATTTGGGACAAAGTGCCCCAGGATGGAGCTGCCTCTGCCTGGAGATGGAGAGGTCTTTCCTGGCTTTTTCTGGAGGAGGATTCTGGGATCCACTGAATAAATCCAGATTTATTCTGCTGGGTGTATGGGCTGGGCTGGGAGGGAGCACTGGGAGTCAAATTTGTGAGTTGGAGGGTTGAGCTGACACCTGCTCAATTCTTCTCCAAACCCAAACCTCCCACGCTCAGAACTGTAACATACAGGAAATTAAAATCTCTGGTGCCAAAGGTCCAGCATTGCCAGGGATCAGACATTTTAAAAATACTTTATTTAAAAATGTGTTCGTGCTATACTCAAGTTTTCCCTGTTGCTTGTTTTGAAAGGAGCTGGGTATTTTTTTTTCCCTTACTGCATTAGGTAATGCTCTGTGTGAATAACAAGGGTAAAGTGTGGTCTTTAAAGTTTTAGGACTCATTTTCCCCCACTATTTCTGCTCTTTATTACATTTTAGCTCTAGAGATTTATGCTGTAGACTAAAAAGCCCTACAGGAGACTGAATCATGCATGAACTTTATACAACTTTCTGTTTGAACCTGAGAGGTTTTTTTGTCTTTCTCATCAGAATGATCAGTGTTTTACTGAAATGTTGGCAGGAAGGGAGCAGAAATTGTGCCAACTGATGCTAACATTTCAACAACAGCAGGAGAAGTTAAAAAAAAGACAATAAAAGGAAGAATAGCTGGAGAGTACACTGTTTTTCTGGAGTTATGTCTTTTCTCAGAGTGCTCTGTTCTCCTTGAGCTGAGGCTGCTTCCAGACATTTCTTAATGTGTGAGCACATTCCAGGCTTGAAACTCTTTTAGGCTTCAGCTCCCACCTGCTCCATTTATCTCCAGCCTGACAAGGAGGCAAGGTGAGCACTGTATGAAGCCACAAGAGGAGAACTCATGAGAGGAATTGTGGCTTTTCCCTCTGTTCTTTACTCCTGTTTTTCTGTAACCATGCAGAGCAGGTGCTGTAATGCTTGATGGGGTCAGTAGCTCCCAGCATATGAGGATGATGATGTTGGTCACTGTTTTGTGGCAAATATTTATCTTAGTGCAGCTTTATCATCTGTCCCTGCAGATATAAAAGATATAAAGATATATAAAGATATATATCTTTATATAAAGATATAAAGATATATAAAAGCAATATATATATATGTATATATATATAAAGATCATAAAAAGCAATAATACAGATATTAATGGGATGTTCATGGCTTGCAATGAGCAGGCCAATGGTTCAGCCCAAGGAGGGCTATGCAGAGGCTGAGGATTTTACTGGTGATGCTGATTCCCTCACCAAAGCAAGAATATAATCCCTGTGTGCCTTCCCCCTTGATAAAACCACCCTGCTTCTGTTTCCTTCATTTGCCAGGTTTAATAATATAATAATATTATTATATAATCTAGATAATCTAGACTAAAAAAAGTCTGGTACCTCCTGAGCGTGTTCAGAGTTATATCTTGAAATAAGATCCCTCCAAAAAAACCCAACCTCCTTAAAAGAAGAAAATGTTGGCTGGTGGAATTTGACAAAGATAATTCCTGCCTTGTCTATTACAACAATATATCTTTACAAGTGGTCTTGAGTCTTAGTGCAGCGTTTCCCAGTCATTGAATTTCTGCTCTCCAGATAAATGAAGTTATTATTTTTGGTTTGGTCTTGCCCTGATGTGCAATTCTGTGCTATTCCAAGTAAATCTGACCTGTTCATATTTAGCTGGTGCAGACTAAAACCTGAATTTTTTATGGATATTGGAATTTTATAATGAACTTTTTAATTTTTATACATTGAGTGGTGTGTAAGGATATGTGAATGTGGGCAAAAACCTTACAGTTAGGAAATCAGGATATAAACAATGCTTGCTTTACCTGCCTGATCCCAAATAAACTTAAAAAAAGTTTTATTCCTGCTAAGTGTAAATTTGTTTAAATGTCCTGCTCTCTGTCGTTCCAGTGGAGAACAACAAAAAAAAAAAATTTTTTTTGTTCTTGCCAATGAAAATTTAAAATATTAAAGACATCAGTGCCAGATTTGCCGTGTTAGATTTTATTTAAAGCTATTTAGAATTCACCACTCATCCCCGCTGACGTTTCAACAGGTTTAGTTTGAATAAATTGGGTTGTAACATCTAAATTTTTTAATGCTCTCTCTGAAAGGTTTTTCCTACAAAATCCTTTTGAACAGACATGTTTGAGCTCTAATGTTTTCTTTCAACAAGAACTGAGCAAACCACTGGCAGAATGGAAAAGCCAGCACTACACATTTGGATAAATAATGAAATGCAATTCTCAGGGAGTTTAAATGAATCAAAATGAAATCTGAATGAAAGAAAAAAAAGGATGGCAGTCCATGGAAGCATTAACTGAGGTAAATTAAATGTACAGCATGCCAAGGGGACTCATAAGGAATTTTACAAGTAAATACATGGGGGAAAAAAATGTAAATATATGTTTCTGTAAGAGAGACCTCTGAATATTACTAGACAGTTAAGCTGAAATGGATCCAAGTTTCTTCCTTGGTTTTCCCTGCAGGCAGGATAAAGACAATGTATTCTTGGCAAGCATTTTATGTGAAACTTTATTATATTAAGTATTACGTCCTGGAGATTAGACTGATTGGTGTGTCTAAATTACAATTAATCATTGTCCCTGAATTATAACTGAGAAAAGCTCTGAATGGAGTCACAAAGTTGCTTAAAAAATGGGTGAGAGGAGCCATTGCCTTTCTGGAAGAAAAACATTGAAAGGGTCAGGTTTATACATGATGTAAGACTTTGTTTGTTTATTTGATAGTTTGCTTTCTGTTAATATGAGAAATTAATCATAATTAATTAATTCATACATAATATCTAAGAAAGCCCACAAGCAATGTTAGAAGTGAGTGGTGGGGCTTGGCAAACCTTGCATCCCTGTGCTGGAAACGTGGAATTCATTGCCATGATCCTTTCTAAGTCCCCTTCTAAAGAAATTACCTCAAACCCTGTGACAAATGTTTATTTTTATACACACATTTGGTCCAACTAAACAGCCCCAGACTAAAAGAAGAGTACTGAGATTTGAACCCTAATTGCCTGGGCTTATGAAGAAAAATTGTCTCCTAGAGGCTGCCTAATTATCCTCCCTGGGTTTGTTATGTGTTTTTGTGAAGGAGCAGGCTCTCGTCACACAGGGCTGGATATATTGGAATTTCTCTTCCAGTCATCTTGGCAGTAATTACTCTGCTGGTAATTGGTGACAAGTCAAATGACTGAAATTTCCCTGCTTTTTTTGGGATCAGCAGGAAGCTGCTGGAACATGGACAGTCTCTCCTTATGTTTTTCTTCTTCCTGAAGCCACATCTAACACCCAAGAGCTGCTTATCTGTGCACACTTACTGTCTTTTCTTCTCGTGCTGCATTTCAGCTTTATGGCTTATGTCCATCTTTTCTGTAAGGCTCCTACAATTTTCAACTTCACTTTAAAATATCTTTATTCAAATGCAGATTTTGCCTTTGTAGCCAGGACCAAGCTGAAAGCATCTTTGAAGAAATGCTAATAGGAGTGCTGTGGTAAAGCACAGCTTCTTAGTTATACCTTCCTCCTTAAGAACACTTCTTTGAAATCTAGACTAAAAAAAAAAAATAAAATAAACCATTTTGCTCTTATCAACATTGCTTTAATGTGCTCAGAATAAGTTGCCTGCATAAAGCAGAAAATTGATAGGTGATAGCGAGCTGCTCCTTTTCTGTGCTGAATGTGGGTGGGTCTGCATTAGTGCAGCCCAGAAGGGGAATTTTGAAAGAAAAATCTTTATGTTCCTTTTCTTCCTCTTTGTAATTTGGCTGATTAGCCTCCTGCATTTCCTGAAGGGGCACACCAGCCCTGAGCACGTGATGAACAGTGCTAAAACCTGATTTATCATCTGCAAGGTAGAGGTGCAGGATACTGCATCAAAGGAATTACTTGGCTGGGAAATGCCATTGGGGTGGCTTGAAATCCAATACACAAAAATTTCTTTTTTTTTTTCTCCAGAAAAAGGAAAAGAGGGTGCAAAACCTGTAAGTGACACTCTTGGGTGAAATTGGAGGGAACCTAAAAAATTGCAGATCATGAAAGATTCTGCCTCTTACAAGGTGGGGAGGAAACTTTTTCAGTGAGAAAAGATCAAGTGAAAGGAAAAATGTCACATGCAAGCCTGCTCAGGAGTTCCTGGGATTTGCTGCATTTGCCAAGTTAAATGAGCACACTCAACAATTGCAAGAGAGCTTGAAGGTTGTAGAAAATTCCTAATAACTTTATTATTCTCTCTTAAAAGCAGCTAGAGTCCTTTAACTGCATTTGGTATCGTTTTTCGTGAGGACCCACTAGAGTTAAAGAAATATATTTCTCGAGATAGCTCAGTCATCCCAAATCATTTCTGTCTGATGTTCAAGCCTTTGATAGCATACTTTGAGTTTGAATTGAATTCTGGAGAGACACTGAGCATGTTAATTAGATTCTCTTTGTGCCTTAAGAGGGAGGAAAAGCAGAAGGGATAATTCTTAACACTTGTGTTGAGCAGTGCTTGCAGCGCAAATTCCTCTTTGCTAAAATATTACATGGAATTAGAGGTAGATATTTCTAGAACTGACAAATTCCTCTTTGCTAAAATATTACATGGAATTAGAGGTAGACATTTCTAGAACTGACAAATTCCTCTTTGCTAAAATATTACATGGAATTAGAGGTAGATATTTCTAGAACTGACAAATTCCTCTTTGCTAAAATATTACATGGAATTAGAAGTAGACATTTCTAGAACTGACATGTTCACTCTACCATCTGAATTTGCTGAAGGTGCATGTGGCCTTTGCATAATATGCATTGAGTACAGAGCAGGTTTTTTAAATTAAATTTTAAAAAAAATATATTAGCCTGAGTGTCTTATTTAAATGTTAATGTGTCTGGGTGCTACACCACTGTTCAATAACACTGAAACTGCAGGGGAACTCGACAGGGACAAAGGCACTGAAGGCATCAGCTAAAGAGGGGAAAATATTGATGTTGGCTGATCCTTGTTTGCACAGCCACGACTTTCTTCCACTCAGTTGACACAAATGGGGCAACAACTGTCAGAGTCTGAGGCACAGAGTGTGCCCTTGTCTCTGATACCTGGCTCTGATGCCCAGGAAAACACTGAATTTCATACAACACCATGAAAACAACTGTTAAATAGAAAAGCTAAGAGTGTGAGTGTGTAAATTAGAGAGTTTTCGTAAGTCACTGAGTGAAAAAGTTAAAGTTTGGAGTTTAAACCAGTTTAGAGAACAGAAGACAAGATGGAGGATTTAGGGTGTTGTCTCTTGTCCTTCTTCTTCATCTTCTTCTAGAGGTTTTTGGGTGATAATAGGTGATTGGATAGAGAATGCTGCAGTGCAGCACACAGGTGATGGGTCATTGGGTCACTGAGGAAAATAATTTATGTGTCTATTGTTGAGTGAAAATAAGTATAAAGATAAAAGAGCTGCATAAGACAATGGTGGGCTGAACTTGAGCAGAAAGTCCTGGGAAGACCTGCCAAGTCTTTTGATAATATATTAATAAACAGGAGAAACAAGAGCTTTGGAGAATCCTTCCTGACACTGAACTGAGATAAGGGGAACTCTCCATGAGGGATTTCCCAAAAGAACTCAGCCCTGGAAATCCCGAGATCCAGCAACGAACAGCAGCATCAGTGGGCTCGGGAGGATGAGGAGGGGAGGCCGAGGGCTCTGTCTGCCTTTCTCCCAGGCACTGGGGCAGGAGGGCAGGGCTGAGTGCCAGGAGGAATCCCCCAAGGGCACTGGGATGGGCTTTGGAGCAGCGCTGGGGCATCAGCAGCTTGATGGGGATGAGGACAAACCCTTCCTTCTGCAAAGGAAAAGAGCAAAGACCTCCCTGCACCTTCCTGCTGATGCTCCCAGCCCTGCTGCCAAGGGGAGAAGTGAGGTGGAACAAAACAAATTTCCTCATTACTGCTCCAAAGGAAAATGAGGTAGGGCCTGTGGAGGGAACAGAAGTTTATTGTTGTGTGTGCCAACGAGCTCGACTCGTAACACACTGAGCTATCAGAAGAGCACAGAAGAAGGCACAAAAAGCACAAGGGAGGAGATGGAGAGCAGGCTGGAACCTCTGGAACCTGCCCACTCTGGCTGTGCTGGGAGCCAGGGGCTGGGGGAAGGAGGTGTCAGCGTTCAGGAACACACATAATCACGAATGGTTATATGAAGGTGCTTTATTTAAAGAGCTCTGGGTGTCAGGGGTACACAGACCCAAATCTGACCCCATTTGGTTTTGAGTTGAGCATATTTTATACTCTATCATTATACAACTTACATATTAATTATTAAACTTACACTGTTCTATTGTATACATTGATTTACCCCAAGCATGGATTTCTTGTGATCCCCCTCAAACCCCTAACATTGTTCCTCATGTTCTTTAAACAATAATTATATCTAATCACATCTAACAATTGTATCATTTATCATTTACTGACTCCACAGGTGCAGTTTCACCTGATCTTTAGCAAGCACAAGGCCTAACATTTCCAGGGCCTGCTTTTCCCAGGGCTTGCCAAACCTAACTTTCTTTCTAAGTCCCCAAATTTCCTCAGATTTTAAGGCCTTTTACTATCAGAGTAATGGAATGGGTTTCCTGCAGAACTTCCTTCCCCTACCACACCAGGAGAGGGATCCAGGCACTCACCACCACCAGAAACGTTGTGGATCTGCAGGAAAAAAGGGATCTGACAGCTGTGAGAAGAGCTGGCAGTGGGAACACTCAGAAAAAAAAAATTAGGCCCCAGATGAAAGAGAATTGAGGTCAAAACAGGAACAGATGTGCTCTAAAAATAGAGGGACGAGACAGATGCAAAGGTCCTTGCAAGTAGACAGATATTTACCAGGAGGGAGAGACATCTTATTAAAGGAGAGATGGAAAAGCAGTGCTAATACAAAGGGGAAAAATTGCAGCACAAATTAAGAAGCCTCTTCTTTTAATTTAAGTTATTCTTTTTTAGCTCCAGCTAAATAACCCCTTGGCTCCTCAACCTGCATTATTACTCAGAAAAGTAATATGTAAAGGGGGGCACCAGTGTAGATGCTACTGAGCACCTCTGCAAACTTGAGATAATGACATTAAGGGAATTAATGGAGTTAAAGTGCAGCCTACATTTAGTTCTAATTAGACAAAAAGATAGCAGCCAAATTGCCACTAAACTTTAGACAGACAATTCAAACAAATCATGGAAACTGTGGGAAATGTGTAACTTCTGGTACAACTTGGTACAATTATAACTCCTGTATAATTTAGTATAATTCCCTGAAATCTTAATTCTCCATTTTGCTGTTTGTTACAAATAATTTGATATATTCTGGGGAGCCAGACCTCAGGCACCCCAGCATTGGAGGTCCCTGGCATTTTCCGTGTGTCAGGAAGTTGTTCCTGGAAAAAGGACAGGGAATGAAGGTGAAGTTTCCTTCCAAGAGCAGCAGAAAGAAGGAACCATAACCAACCCTTCAGCCTTTCCCTCCCACAAAGACAAAATCAGGAAAAGCATCAATTCTGGACATTTCCCTTTGGGTGACCGAGTGGAACAAGTGCACTCACCAGCCTGGCTGTGTAAATCCCAAGTACACAATATCCCAGATTTCTGATTTTTCTTGTTTCCCTCAAGCTGTTATTTAAAACCATGAGTTGCAGCCCCAAGATTATTCCTCCAGTGGGACACGAGGGCACCAGCCTGACCTTGGGAATAGGTGGTGGCTGCTTGTGGAGGAGCAGCAGTTTGAAATGATGCTTGGCAGATACGCTTTGCACAGATAAATATTCTGTAACACCAAGAAGAACATCTTTTTTCCTCTGTCTTAATGAGCATTAATGAGCAAAAATTTCATTTTATCGTTCCTTGTCACTATCATTACTATTTTTATGCCATTTTCTAAGAGCCAGGTGACAGTAGTCTTACATGATTTTTTTATACTCTCTTTCCATTATATTCTCATGTTTACAGCAGACTTTCTCCTGTTCCTCCCTCTAGCAGTTTTGTTATTATTCTGCCTTTAAATTCCTTCAAGTGATTTTCAGTAAGCTGCTTGTATGGTCTTTCATCAGGTACAAAGAGAACACTTGGAAGATTCTCTGCGAGTAAAAATAACATTTTGTTTTTTTATGGCAGTTCTCTAAAAAAAAAGTAAATATATATATATATAAAAATGTATTTTTATACATATATTATATATATTATATATATATATAATATAAATATATATATTTATACATTATTTTATTTATATGTATATATAAATAAAATAATGTTTATTTATTTATTTATATATATAAATAAAATTAAATATATCTATATCTATATCTATATCTATATCTATAAATATAAATATAAATATAAATATAAATATAAATATAAATATAAATATAAATATAAATATAAATATAAATATAAATATAAATATAAATATATTATTGGTCCCAATAAACAAAATTACATTGGTAATTATCTCACCCAAATTGTCTGTCTAGATATATGTTCTTCACTTTAGATGGGAAGGTTTTCCTTATTAATTTCTTTTTATTTGTGTCAATTCATTAGCAGCCAATCTATAAGCAGTCTCATCCATTTCATAGACCACAGGAAAGGCTATTTATGACTTATCTGCCCTCCTGCCTGAATTTCTAATCCCCTTTTTACTTCTTTCTGATCCCACATGTCATTTTCCCTGCATTAATGATTCCACAGCCTCTTTTAGCTGCTATTCTACTGTTTATACAGAAAAAAAGTGTGTGGGTGTAATTACAGTCCTCAAAAGTAGCTAGTGTAAAAATTTGGGCTCTTGGGGGTTTTTCCAGGTTTTTTATTTCCTGTAAGAGGCCAAACCTGTCCATGCACAGCACATTGATCACAGAGAGGGAAGGCAGGAGTTAACACATAAATTCCTGTGACAGAAATAGGGTAAAGACAATTAGCTTCCAGAAAAGGGATGGAGAAGAAAAAAATAATAATAAAAAAAAATGTAAGAATTGCAGCCTTGGTGCTTCCCACTTCTGCTTTGCAAGGCAAGGTGATAGAGACAAATAACAAATATATATACAAATATACAAATAATATACAAATATACAAATATACAAATATACAAATATACAAATATACAAATAAATATACAAATATACAAATATAAGGTGTGGTTTTGGGCAGAGGAGGGTGTGATAAAGCTGGTGAGGAGAGGCAGAGAGCAGAGCCTGGCTTCCCTTCAGCAGGCTGACACAGAGAAAAGGTAAAAGTAGTACCAAGGAGGAAAAATGAAACTTTGGCAAGGTTTTAGTAACAGCAGAACAGAGGCCTTTGCTCAGGAGTTGTCCAAAGGGATGTTAAACATGGGTAAGGAAAACTCAAAAGTAAAATTTAACCCTGGTAAAGCACTTGTGTGCAGGGGAGGGGACCAAGAAATGATTGCTAGGTGTCAAAAGGATGCTGAGGGCCATTACAGAGCATGAAAATATCTATGTATGCATTTGTACCTACACTAAAATTCCTGTATTTGCCCCTTGGTCAAATATGCCAAGGTAACAGGATAAAGCACACACCCACAGAGTATCCCTGAGTTGAAGGCTGCATTATGTTCCCATTATTAATTCACAATATTGACTCTTTGCAAATATTTCAGTGACAAAACTTTCCATAATCTTATTTGTGCCTTGTAAGTCTGGGACTTTTTATTTAGTTAGGGCGAAGTCATTGACTCGGGACTTTTGCTGCCTCTGTTCCCTCACCCATTCTACCCAAATTAAACCAATTTCTGAAAGATCTGCTGGATGAGTGAGTCCACTAACAAAGGTAATTAACAACTCAGGGCTGGGCAGACAGCCTGGGGCTCAGGTGAGCTCCCCTTGCAGGCAGAAACAAAACCTGTAAATTGGGAAGAAACACCTGCTGAGCTGCCTTAACCCTTTGCTGCTGCCTGAGTTTTGGGTTCTAAACTCTGTGATGTGAATGTTATTTCATATGCCAAATGAATGATCCGATGCTGGGGCCAGCCTCTGTGCACAGCCCAAAAACTGCCTCAGGAAAGAATCATATCTATTATGATTTATATTCATTTTTTGTTCAGCTGGGCTGTAATTAACATGTTCAGTGCAGTTCCTCATGTGAAGAATGTTTGTGCTTACCCATTCCTTAAAAAAGGAATATTTTCAGGAATGTTTCAGCCTTTGGAGGAAGGTCACTGCTGAAGATTCCTTGTGTAAGTCTTAATGATATTTTTTGGGAGCGGATTCATCCTGCATGCACTCTGCAAGCAGCCTCTAGAGCTCGATGTATTTAATTTGGAGTGTTAGGAGAAAATTCCAATGGGTTTGTGGGAATTTTCAATGGATTTCAGAAACACCTGAAGTGTAAGGAAAGGGAGTTTAAAGCTGGCATGCCATACCTAGGACCCAAAGCTTCTATGCACAGACAATAACTGAGAAAACTTAAAAGAGAGTTAATTTCTAGAGAAGCATCAGAGATTCATAGTTCACACATTATACTGCTATAACAGTTTTCACAGATGTATTTGTAGTTTTCAGTCTTTTGCCACCCATCCACTGTGAAAGTTTTCATTACAAAATTCTTTTAAAATTAAATTGTGTTCTGGAATATGGGCAGGGTCCTGGACTTGTTCTCAGTTATTGATTTCTGTGTCAATATGTGCTAACTGTAGAGAAAAAACCTTGTCTTTCCATTGCCTCACATGTCTTTAATTCCTGTATTCCCCTAAGTAAAACTGTCCCTGACTCAGAGCAATCTGATTTTTTTCCTAGATTTTGGCCCTGATTTGGCTGAGCTCTAATCCTTGTTAGTTCGGCTAACTCGATATCTAACAAGAAATTTGTGAATGTTTCTGTTAATAAGAAGCAGATTTTGCACAGGTTTGCTCAGACCTTTCACTGAGAGAAGAGAAACGACGAGCAAAATTCATTCTTAATTCTTCAATCAGGAGATTGGACTCTGAGCTCCCCAGGGAAGCAGAATCACTGAGTGAAGCTGTCAGATGTTTACAGCTCAGCTCTCCAGAGCACAGGCATATATAATTGAAATTATGTTTCAAGGGGATCTGTCAAAGTATTTTTGGCATATGGAATAACATTCACTTAGTGAACGATTTGGAACCGCTGTCTCCTTCTTCCCGTTAAACATCCAGATGTTCCAAGGGTTTATGTTCTTGTTTGCAGGGCAGAGAAACACCATTGCCACTGCAGAATAAGGCATGGAAATGGAAATGGGAAATGGGAATGGGAAATGGAAATTGGAAATGGAGAATGGAAATGGGAAATGGGAAATGGGAAATGGGAAATGGGAAATGGAAATTGGAACTGGGAAATGGGAATGAGAAATGGGAAATGGGAATAGAAATGGGAAATGGGAATGGGAAATGGAAATGGAAATGCAAATGGGAATGGAAATGGGAATGGGAAATGGGAATGGAAATGGGAATGGGAAATGGAAATGGGAAATGGGAATGGAAATTGGAAATGGGAATGGGAAATGGGAAATGGAAATGGAAAAGAGAAATGGGAATGGGAAATGGAAATTGGAAATGGGAAATGGAAATTGGAAATGGGAATGGGAAATGGAAATTGGAAATGAGAAATGGGAATGGGAAATGGAAATGGAAATTGGAAATGGGAATGGAAATGGGAAACGGGAATGGGAAATGGGAATGGAAATGGGAATGGGAAATGGAAATGGGAAATGGGAATGGAAAAGGGAAATGGGAATGGAAATGGGAAACGGGAATGGGAAATGGGAATGGGAATGGAAAAGGGAAATGGGAATGGAAATGGAAATGGGAAATGGGAAATGGAAATTGGAAATGGGAAATGGAAAATGGAAATGGAAATGAGGCAGATATTTGCTGCCTTTGTGCTGATTATTTGCTGTTTGGGGTGGGATGGCAATGCAAATATTTGCAAAGGAGAATACACTTTCTATAAAATTTCTAGATTTTTCCCTATTAAATTCTCACCATGATCTGGCTTGCCATAACATTTGATGTCCACATAGGAAGTAAAATGGCCTGTGACAGAAATGACACAGAAATGCTACAACACAGGACTGGTAATTAAATGACAACTCTGTTAATAGGGTGATGGATATCTGAGGAAACTGAAATAAAACAGCAAATGCCACTGACAGGCCTAGATCCAGCTGGAATCCAGCCAAGGCATCAGTGCTGGGAAATGCTGGAAGTGGTGCATCATCAGCTGGGAGATGAGAAATGAGAACTATTTGAACTATTTGAGAAATGAGTTCTACATCCTCAAATTCCTCACTCACCTCCACAGCTTTACAGCGAATGCCCAGGGCAGCCTTTCAGAGGAGATGCCAAAGTTTAAAAAATTCTGGTGATACACTCTTCTCTGCCTTGCAAGAGTCATCCTGCTTCTGAAAGTTAAGATGGGAAAACTGAATTGCATAAGGAAAACATAAAATCCCCAGCTCAGCTGGCCACCCTCTGGGGATGGTGACAGTGGCAGAGGAACAGTGAGAATCAAACTTTAGGACTGGCAGGTCCCCACCTTTCACATGTTAAAAAATTATGACATAATCAATTATAATGCATGATGAAATAATATTATCCATAATAACATTATAATGCAATGTAATATGATGTAATAGCTGCTGAATGTATTTTAGATTTAGGCCTAGAAATGTCAGTAACTTGGATCTGTGGAGGGAAGAGTTTCTGGAGTCAGAATTCTGTCTCTGTGTTTTCCAGAGCTCAGTGGAGCACAAGGCTTAGAGGGTTTTGGCACCCAGATGGCAACAGAAGGCTTGATGCAAGGGAGTTTTAAATACATGGAATAAATACAGCTGAAGTAATCTAACAGTGAAGCAGGAGGCCCCAATTCCATATCTGCTGTTCTTATCTCACCTGAGATAAGACAAGAAACCCTTCACTGCACAGTCCCTACCATAACAATTAACTTGACATTTGATACCCTTATAGAGCAAAAAATATATATAAAATATATATAAAGCTGATTTCCTGTTTAATATCTGTTTTCACAGCCCAGAGAATCTTCCAAACCCTCGATTTTGAACAAAAATAATCATAACCTAAATACTTCAAGTTCCAGTAAAACTTCCCCATCAGAGACATTCTCATGTTTAATATGGTAGATTCTAATGGTAGAAATTTGCAGCTTAATTCAGAGCTGAATTTATCTCACAACAGCTTTCAGACCTTGGACATTTTTTGGGCTTTATTTTTTTTTTTTGCCCAGATTGGATAAGCCAGGTTTTTGGGCTTTATTTCATGTCCAGAAACCCACTATCTGCACCCTGCAGAAATGTTAACCCAGCATTGATCCCAGCTCCAAGGGAACAGTTCCAGGTGTCAGGATGTGCAAAGGACACATTTCCATCGGTGTCCTGCTCCTCCCATGGAATCCCATGGGAGCCTGAGGGCATCTCCAGAGGCTTTGTCCTTGGGCAGAGCTGGGGACAGGCACGCCAGAGCTTTCATAAAGGCAGGAATCAGCTCTGCCAGGAGGATCTCCAGGGGTTTGTGTCCTGGCACCATCCCAAACGTGCCCAAACACACTCCTTGCATGAAGAAGAGGAGCTGCTGCCATCCTGTCTCTGCTGCTGCTGAGGATTTGCACTCTCCAGGTTCTCCTCAGCTCCAATTTCTCCAGGCTTGTCCCAAAGCTGGGAGCAGCCAGGGCTGCCCAGGCCAGGAGCAGGAGGGTGGATGAGCGTTTCTGCAGGGTGGGGACTGCCACAAAACCCTGGCGAGACAAAACCCACGGATCAGCAGCTCTGTGCTGCTGCTGCTGCTGGATCTCAGCCACTCCTGAGATGCTCCAGGAGGGCCGAGGAAGGAGCCAGGATGTCGCTGGGACTGCAGCTGGCCACGGTTCCTTTGGATGCTTGACAGCTGGAAATATCCCAAAGTAGCTCCTTCTCTTCCTCCTCCTCCTCCTCCTTTAATTTTCTGGTCAAAGCTATTTAGCACATTTGTATATGATCTGAATTTCTTAGAGGATTATAACAATCAAACCAGCATATCCAGTATTACCAACTGAAAAAGAAGATTGTTAGTTGAAGAAATAAATGAGTTTTCTAAGGGAAGTTCTCTTTCTCAAAGGAAAATGTCAATGCCAATCCCTGTAGTCCTCATGAATTCAGAAAAGAATACAAATGGGAAAATAGTGTTTTCTCCTTACTAATGGGCAGATGTAGCATAGAAATCTGACTGATATTTTAGTTTGGATTAGTTGTATAAAACCAAGCACTAAGACAAACATTCCAGTCCTCACTGATTAAATTTCACCACTAAGATGTGCCCAGTGAAACTTTTCTGCCTGGTAAATAGGGGTAACATATCCTGTCAGAACTGAACTTCACACTGATCTCAGCTGAAGAGTCTGGCCAGGAAAAATATTTCAGGTGCTGCTTTTCTTTCTTGATTTAAACTTTGAATCACCTAAGTGAAAGTGCAAGACTTCTAAATATATATATATATATAATTGATATATATATATAATATATATAATTAATATATATATATAAAATATATATAGAGAGAGGATTTATGTGTAACTAGAAAACAGAAAATAATATAAGAAATAGTTTTCACCTATATGAGAATATAAGAATAGTTTCCAGATGCAGTGCTGGGAACATTTAAGGTATATTAGAAGTAGCACAAAATGAAAGGTGCTCATTTTGCTCTGTGCTAGAATATTTTTTTTAACCAAGTTTCTGCAGGAGGGTTTTACTGCAGCCAGTTGCACCAGGAATTCAGAAATTCTAACTTATTTTCACTCAGCTATTTCATGCTCAAGTGGTTCCTGGAGCAGCAGGGAGATTTTTATAAATACATGGTGGGGCAGATATTGTAGTGATATCTGCCTGGGGAAAATGGATTCCCCGTTTGGCTCCCCACCTCTGCCTGCCTGAGATAATCACAGGAAAAGTGAGTGGCACTGAAATGCCATTAAGTCTGGTGCTGCCACACTCTGGGGATCTTTATCTCCTGCTACATTCATTTTTTTTTAACTCTATAAACTCAGAATAAAATCGGGAGCGCGCTGTCTGCAGCAGTTTGGAAATAATCTGCATTTCTCGTGCTCCACAAAGAAATGTGAGAGTGGTCCATGGCAGATCCTCTTGTCAGAATAATGATGTGATGCAGGCTGGTTGTGATTAAGTACTGAGAAATAAACATGTCCTTTTTATCCCCTCTGCTTCCCCACCCCTGCTGTGAGGTTCAGGATTCAGGGCACTCACACGTCCAGCTTTATATAATATGTATATATATATATATATATAAAAATATAAATATATATATATATATAAATATAAATATATATAAATATAAATATATATATAAATATAAATATATATATATAAATATAAATATAAACATATATATACATATAAATACATATATATATAAATATATATAAATATATATAAATATAAATAAATAAATAAATAAAACATATATATATACATATATATATAAATATATATACACATATATAAATAAATATAAATATAAACATAAATATAAACATAAATATAAATATAAATATAAATATAAATATAAATATAAATATATCTACATATATATATGTCTACATATATATATATATATATATATATATATATATATATATATAAAGGTTGGCATAAACTTATACGAAAGTGAATGCAGGAAACCAGCAAAAAATAAGATTCCTCTGAGCCTTAATCTTATTTTTTCCTCTCTCTCTTTAGTGGACACCTACAAAAGACAAAAAGCTCTTTGAGATGCTCTTGCTACAAAGTCAGCTTTTCACTCCTCTCCTCCTTCCATTCCTTCCACTCACCTCATTTTTATTTATTTTTTTCCTCTCTCTTTTAAAGAGGTGGGAGAAGTAAAAGCCCCTTTGGAGGGTTTAAAATACTTGGGGTGACAAAGCACAAAAAAACCGAAGTGGGCAAATCTTTCTTAGCCCTTGAGTAACTGGAAAAGGAACAAAACAACTCCTGCTCCAAAATTTTGAGGGGCATCTCTCCAAAGCTCCAGCACAGAGGTTTTCATGCCAGAGAACTCTGGGGATTGGACAGGTGGGCTCTGCAGTCTGGGAAATGTGGATTTTGCTCTGATTTTCATCTCTTCTCTGCTTCCAGGTTACTCTCAGAGATGCTTGTTTAGGAGCTGTCTTTAAGCAAATTAATGGAGGTGGTAAAAAGCCTTACTTCTGAGGAAGATTAATTATTTGAATGCATTTCAACTAAATTTGGGTCAAATGCCAGTCTCATTAATAGCTCTTTATGACATATAAATGAAATTTGGGGTATTTTTGGCCCATGAGGAGACATGCTTTGATTAGTTAGTGGTGAGTGGGCTCATTACTCCTCCTTAAATCAAATAATTAAAAAACAATCAAACAATAAATAGTCATGACTCAAACCTGGCTACCCTGGCACATAAAATTCCCTTTCTTGCTGCTTTTGTGTGCTAATGTCAGCACCATGTTCCACAATTTCATCTTTCTGCCCTGATATCGCCACCATCCATTTTCTGCTTGATCCCCTGATCCTCAGGTTCTTAATGAGCAAATTTTAGTCTTGCTTAAATAATAAAATGACTTAAAATGCACAGAAAAATGGGTTTGTGATAAGGTTTTAAACAAAGGATTTGGGCTCTGAGGAGAAGGGGTGAATTCCAACCTGCTCACAGGGCCACACTCTGGAAAAACTGAATAAAACTTTCAGGACCAGGTCACAAGTTGAAAAGTTCAGCAGAGCTGGCAGAAAAATTAAATCCTATTTTTGTTTATGTCAGTGACGAGCAGAGAGTGTTTGGCCTTTTAAATAGATTTAAGCTTCTTGAATCACAGAAATAGCATTTGATGAGACAGGGAGAGAAATAAAGAAGATAAGGTCAAGAAGGATTGCACTTTATTCTTTCAAAGTGAATTAAATTGTTTTAATTTACAAAAAGATGGAAGCAATAATTTGTTCATTTAGATAATGAAATTAAAACTCTTAATGAAAATCTTCAATGTATTTGCTGAACATGTTTAATATTTTCCCAGCAGAAATGACAGGAATTTCCAAATGTTTCTTTAAATGCATTTTTGACAGGTTTATTTTCCTTAGTTCTCATAGTATTTCATTGTTAACTCTTCCTTTTTTAGTTTTATTTTCCCTTTTGTGTAATTCATTAAATGGTGGGTGCAGAAATATTCTGAACAAACTACTGTACCCTGCCACACGGGATCTTAATTAAAGAAAAAAGTCTTCTTCTCTTTGCAAACTTTCAAGATATCTTCCTAAAAGAAAGAAAAGTTTTTAATGCTCTTGGCTATGAACATACAACTGTCAGAAAAACCCTTTTTATTTTCAAATTAATTGGAAAAAGGCAAAGCATAACCCCCACACACATTTAAAAATATTTTATCAAGCTTTTATTATCGACTCTTATCGATTTTGTAAGCTTTTAGGTGGTGCATTTAGTTCTGAATTATGACCAGTATTGCCCTAAACCTTTGAATTTCATCTGGTAAATCACACTGCCATTAAACAACAAAAACTAATAATATTGAGTCTTCACCCTTTTAAAACAAAACAATAAAAAAACCCCAAAACTTGACAATATTGAGGGCCAAAAGCTGACAGCAATCAAGATTTGTCTTCATTCATAACATTTGTCTGCATTAACAACCAATGCTATCAAAATAATTCCTTGGAAAACAGGAAAGGAGTAGCCCAAATGAGCAATTAGAAGACCAATAAAATGATGTTTCTTTCATATCTTTATGGGCTCATTTTCAGGCCATTAGGCTGCAGATACACTTGTTTGGCTGGCAAACATTTCCTGTTAAAATTCTCAACTCGATGAGCTATTTATTAAACTCATTCCTTCTAGCTGGCATTATGATTATGCAAGGGATTATTGGCTTTTCATTTATTTTCCTGCAATGATTAGCTTGTGATGCCATAAAACTCATTTATGAGAGTGACTGATATTTATAATGTTTTAATTAAATTTGGATTGGGAAGCAAATGGGAGAATTTACATTCAACGTATACAGGTTGTGTCAGACTTGTTTGAAGGCACTTGTCTTTTTATTAGCTTAGAATAATTAGTTGGGGTATTTATGTACTAATATTACCTAATTAACTCAGCAGCGAGGTAATTAATTTGGTTAATGGCTGTCCAAGAAAAATAATAGTGTTGTAGTATAGTGAGATGCTTTAATTCTTTAATTTCACTAGATTCTTCTTGGCTAAATGATTTTTCAAATAGGTATTGCTACTTAAAAGGATTTAGAGAATATTCTGGTTCATTGGTAAATTTTTTTGCATTTTACCCATGATGAAACCATGATGAAATCAGGATTATCTTCCTTTTCAAAGGGGTTGTTGGGTAAGATGTGCTCCATCCATCAACAGCAATTGCATTTATTCTGCTGCTTTTAAATTCCAAATCCATATATTTTTCAAAAAAAACATCCTTTATTGCAACACTGCAACACCAGTGAATAACATTTTGGGTGAGAATGTTGGGAAAATGCAGATATTTAACCAAGACAAGCAAAAATATTCAGCACAATGACTTCCCAAACTTTGTGTGGTTCCCCCCATTAATTCCTTTTCTATAGACTTGGCCTTTCTCCCCCTGAATGATTTCATGTGGAGTCCTGTGCAATCCTGTGGCAGGATTTAAAGGTTTAAAATAATTCAGGTGGCCTTTCTGTGAATTTGGAACCCCAGCACCATGAGCTTTATGTCCTTTAATTCTTGGAGAAGGTGATTTCCATCCAGTGGCTGAAATTAAAGTCCTTGCAGGACTGTGGTTTGGAATGAGGGTTCTCCCAGTTCATTTGTTCCTATTTAAAGAGCTTTAATTTCTTTTCCTCTGCTAAAATGTGTAAAAATTCATGTCAGATAGGTTCTGTGCAGTAAGATTTACTCATTAGCCAAGGCACAGTAGTAGGTAGGAGATTTTTGGTGGAAATGGCATGGAGAAAAAGGAAAGGTTGGGAAAAGCAGCACACCCAAATGCCTTAAAGAACTTAAATCAACAGCTAAATTAACACTGAACTCTGAGAAGTGGAAAGGATATGGGCACCTCTGGCTGCCAAGGACATCTGGTCAGGCTGGGGGAGGGAAGGAATATCTCCACTCAAATGCTTTATTGGTCTCACAGGCCAAAAGGTCAGCCCAGAAACCTGAAGATTCCCAATTAGACCTGAGCAGCTCCTTACTGTTGGAGTCTGGAACACAGAGTGTGTGCCCTTGTTTCTGATATTTGGTTGTAAGATCTAGAAAAACACTGAATTTCATATAATATGAAATTCATGAGCGTGTTTTCATGGTGATACATGAAAACAAATGTTGAAGTTAAATGAAAAAAGCTGAAAGTGTGAGTGTGTAGATTAGAAAGTTTCTTAAATCACTGGGTGAAAAAGTAGTTTAGAGAGCAGGAGACAAGGTGGAGGATTTAGGGTGTTGTCTCTTGTCCTTCTTCTTTCTTCTTCATGTTCTCCTAAAGGTTTTTGGGTGATAGTGAGTGATTGGATAGAAAATGTCACAGTGCATGACAGAGGTGATGGGTCATTGGGTCATTAAGAAGAATAATATACGTGTCTATTGTTAATTGGGTAAAAATAGGTATAAAGATAAAAGAACTGCGGATTTCAGGGCCATTTTGTGCATCAGACACAAAGTGAGCCACAAGGCCTTGTTTGTACCATCAGAAGAAAGAAATGTGCCAAATTGCAAAGATTAACCTTGTGCAGCCAGCCTGGAGAGACCTGTTCAGTTTTGTAAAGATCCTTCAATAAACACCAGAAACAAGATTCTAAGGAGCTCCAGAGTTTTCTTGGAATCATAAAGACTGAGATAAGTGGAACTCCCCATGAGGGAAGATCCCAGAAAATTCAGCCCAAAGGAAGCTGAGAAACTAGAGAAAAGTTCTATCCACAGAGAATTGAGCCCAAAGGAGGCAAAGAAAGATAAATTACACTTACAAATCCCCACAAAGCTTTAAAAGATTATTTTTTTCCCCTGTCCTTCCTAGTGCCAGCTTTGGTAGGCCTGTCATTGGGAAAGTTTTTGTGTAAAGGAACTCTCAACTCCACACTTTTAATCACTCCCATAACCTCTCTTTCCTCACAGATGCTTTATTTTTATTTACCCTGGTGAATGATCCCCAGCAGAGGTCACCTGGCCCTTGGCAGCTGTTTTAAACCCAATCCTGGAAGCAAATCCTGTGCTAATGTTGATCCTTGATAGTTTGTCATCATCAGAAAACCTTCTCCTGCCTTTTTATCTGCAGCTAGCCAGTTCCAAATGATTATTATCCACCACAATAATTCATGCACCATCATGTCTCAGTGCCTTAATTAAAAAAAGGATGACTTTTATTCATCAGTGTTCCTGCCAGTCCCTGAAATGCCCTCTCACTTTTGTCATTCCTTAACCCAGAAGCTCCTTGCTTGATTCATAAACCTCCTGCTAATCTAAAGACCTGCAAGCGAGAAAGTTACACTTTTAATTTATTTGGAGGTGGAGAGGTTGTTTCAGAGTGGCAAGGTTAATAATTAGGGTTTTCTTACTTGGGCCAGTGGGATCTTGTTGGTTTTGATGGGGTTTTGGTGGGGTTTTTTGCATATCAATTGTAGAACTAGCTGCAATTTGAAGTATTTTCACTTTTAAGGTGTAAAAAACAGGAACCAATTAATTCCATAGCATTTCTGCAAAGAAATTTGATAAATCTAGTGCCCTAAATCTTTCATTTTGAGGGCCTTTTTACCTTATCTGGATATTTTTGAATTTTAAAAAAAATTCTCTCCCTCACACTTTTTCCACTTTTTAATTTTTTTTTTTCATGTAGAACCCACTGCTAGGATTTGTCCACAGAGCGAGGTGACAAATACTGTAATTTCCTTTTTCCTGCTTGTTATTTACCAGATTATACACAAAAATCTGAATTAGTAATCTTCATGGCTCATTTTTGTTAAGAATCTGCAGTTTCCTAAGCCATTTCCAGAATTATTTTTCTGGGGTCCCATTCTTTGTGCATTCCTTTGTTCCTAAAACCTAGGAATTATATTTTAACATATTTATACACCTCTGAAGTGAATGATTCAAACTCAACAAGTGATCCTTGCAGTACAGCTGTTCTGTTCTTGACTTTCTGCAGCCAAAATTCAAATTTTGCATGATATAAAAACTCTTTACCAAGATTTCCCTGTATTTTTCTCCCAACTTGCCTCTATCCTGATCCACATAGGGAGGGAATCTGCACATCAGAGCACGTTGTCTGTGTCAGCAAATTAGAATCTTCCCTAAAATGGAGCTTGAGAACACAACATTTTTATGTATTAATTTTAATAATAGTGTGATCAAAGACACCATGTATTATTGATAATTTGCCAAAGTGCAGGTATCTCTCGTACCAATTTTTAAGGAATTTCCATATTCTCTTGTTACTAGGGAAATACCACTACCCCTGCTTTGTTACCTAGATAAATATTTCATTATTTAGTGCCTGTTTTGCACTGAAACTGGAGTGGGATCCTCAATAAGTGGCAGCTCCAGGCATGGGTGGCATCTCAAAACATTTTTATTTTTCCATCCACACTTTTCAGAAGTCTTCATCAGCGAGGTCACAGAAGAATAACACACCTTAGAAATAAATTATCCAGCATCAGAAAGGCTAGAAATAAGAATGAAATAAGACAGATTGAGATATCCACATACAAAATAATGGTCCTGTCTCTTTGTGGCCTTTAAAAAATGCTTTTCTTCAGCTGTGCCATCATTCCATGGGTTCCAAAATTCAGAACCTGAGCAGTTTGTGTGCACGAGTGAGGAGCAGCCTGGTGGTTTTTCCTCATTCCTGCTGGCCTTGAAGTGGGCTGGGGGCTGCATTTTGAATTTTTAAAACCTCCTTTAAAAGCTTCCAGTAGCACCAGCCCATGAGCACAGTGACTAACGGGGCCTGACAATTTCAATTTTGCTGCACTTTCTGCTTTGACAGGCCTTGACTTCCTGCCAATTCAGTTGGAAACAGGTTTTATATCCCTTTTGCCCCACTGGCTCTCTCTTTTTTCTTCATTTCTTTTCCCTAACCACACATTTGTTTCTCTCACAGCTCTGATTTCTCTGGGGTGGTGGCCACAATCACCCCTTCCCCACAGCCTGTGCTGGCCCTGCAGTTAAATCATTAAGATAAATTCTGAGAAAAAAGGAGAGAGAGGCATAATTACAGCATTAAATGATCTTTTACCTCGGTAATTTTTTAATGAAAACGTCTGGCCTGAGCCTTGCATGAAGTTGTTTGGTACTTCGAAATATTAAGGGTAAAGTTGAGCTGTCTGTTAATGGTGTGACCGTGTCCCCCTCCCTTGTGACAGTTAATTAATTGTAACGATTAATTAATTAATTGTAAAATAACGTGGTATTTCTGTGTGCCCTCAGCCCTTTTAGATGACACATGGACTCCCAGAGATGAACAGCAGAGATTTATCCTTTTTCTGATTCCAGGCATGGTGTGGGACATAAACCAGGCAAAACTTATTTGTTGAAGAAACCCACATTTTATCAAGAAAATAAAGGGAAAGTCACTAATTCATCATATCTCCTTTTCAAGCTTAAGCCCATGAGTGTCTATAAATATTTCTAATTATTACTGGGAGGATAATAAGGTTTCTGGAGTCGGTCAGAGCACTTTAGCTCCCAGCTCAAATGGGCAGCTATCAGCAATTGGAGCTCTTCACAAGCTGCTCTAAAATGAGCTGCTGATGTCAACTTATTTTTAAATAGTCGAGTATGCACAATGCAAATCTCATTATCTCTTCTCTTCTGCTCTCTGGGACTACAAAGGCTCCCCTGGCACTGGGGATTGAGTTATTTCCTTGCTCTGAATGGTGCTGCCAGCTCTGGGCTGGTGATGTGCTGGGTATTAGAGAAATGATGCCACCTTTTTGTGTTCTCCAGCTTGTTGATGGCTTTTTTATCTCTTTATTGTTTTATCTCTTCATTGTTGTCTTACAGTCACCCACTGGCTGGCAGAACGTTTGTGAGAAATGCAGAAGTATTATTTCTCAGGATAAATGGATAGCTCAGGGTTATTTGGGTTTTTTTTGTGTGAGTTGCTTTTAGGTGGCTTTTGTGGTTTCTTGTTTTTGTTTGGGTTTTTTTGGGGGATTTTTTGGGGGTTTTTTTGTGTGTAGGGTTTTTGTGTTGCTTGGTTGGTTTTTATTCAGTTTTTTGGGGTTTTTCTTGTCCACATGCATCAGTGCTTCATTGTTAAGCAGCAGTTAAAGATTTAAGATAGCACAGTAGGAAAAATCCCAAAGGAACCAACATAAGCTCCTCCTCCCCACAGATTGCAGTGATTTCTGAGCTTTCATGGTTCCTTTTAAATCAACAGAATGATCTTTACTTGTGTCAGAGGCACAGTTCCTATAGAAAATATGGGTATTTTCTAGAGGAAGATCATGAAGTGAGAGCAGAATCCACAACAGCTGATCCCAGCATGAGTGATCAATGCTAAAACTTTGAATTTGAATGAAAAACTTCGAGTTTTCCTCTGACAACCAAATGCCTTCTCAGGTCTTCTGTGCTGAAAGCATGAAACATTCTGAGGAAACATTGTGGAACCTATAGAGAGAATGGCTGCTTCTTGTGGAAAAGCCAGTTTTGGAGTAAAAACATGTCTGAAATATTGGTACTCCATAATCATTATGTTGTGAAATAACCTAAAAACTGCCATCTGGCACAGAAAATAATGAATACCAACAATATGTTGGTAGTGAGGAAATTTATTAGCATCACTCTGGTGAGATGGCTGGAAGTGGCTATGGTTTCTAAAAATTATCTACTTTTTATCAGGGATAAAAGGACACAGAAACAAACTAATAGGAGTTCTGAGAGGATTTTTTGCAATATTTGTAATTTCTCAGAAGAAATCTGCTGGGAGTGCTGTGATAATTTAGGATTTCCCATCCCTGAGGGACACCCACACCACGTCTGTGCAGATTCTCATCCCCACAGGACATTCTCCAAAGGATGGATGATGCAGGATGAGAATTTCTTTGGGTAGGCACAAGAGAGATTGAAATAGAAGAAATGAATAGAAGAAATGAATAGAAGAAATGAAATTAACATTCCATTACGTGGAGATGTGCAACCCAAGTCAGTCAATCATTTATTGGCTGGATCATCTCCGCTCTATCAATGAACATTTAAATCTGCAGGATGGTCTGGCCTTCAAACACAGGGAAACTGAACCTGAATTTCACATATTTATATATATTTATATTTATATTTATATTTATATTTATATTTATATTTATACCTATATTTATATTTATACCTATATTTATACCTATATTTATATTCATTTTTCTCTGGTGTTGCAGCTCTGCTCTGGTTTGGGAGTTCTATTTCATGTTATTCTGGATCAGCACAGAACTTTAAAGCTCTTGTTTTGAAATCTGAGGCTTTCCTGAGAGATGTGTATTGGTTACTCGTTCACATTAAAGTTCAAGCAGAGTTTTATAGGGAGTAATAACAGAAATTACATTGAGGCAGAATGAAGAGTTCCAAATACTTTATTGACTTGAGCTCTGGTAAATTCAATTCCAGTTTCATTTCAATGAGTTTTCTGGCCCATTGGAGCTGTAATTTGTTAGGTGTGATTAATACTCTTACAATTTTTATACAAAGACCAAATATATAATAAATTGAACTGAAAATTCATAATTAGTTGTGCTGAAATGACAGCTCAAAACCTCTGATTATAAAACAAAGCCATTTAACATCTTTTGTTGTTAAATTTTATGTGAACAGAAACAGCTGTCCTGGGGTACCTACAATTTATGTCTTATCCTCAAGATGACAAATTTCTATATCATTTAATTTCATTTGCTAGAAATATTTGATCTTTCAGTTTTTTCTCAATGTAAATAAATTCAGATAAAAGCCAGCTGACAATGGCCATTCATGGATCTTCTGGAATTCATTCCACTAAGAACCATTGCAGAATTGAAGCTGTCAAAAAACACAAATTTTTTTTTTTCTGTACAAACCTCTGCCTGTAGCTGGAGCAACAGCTAATTCTGATTAAAGATAATTAAAGAAGGAGTTACACTTGATTGATTTTTCCATCTGGATTTTATATTTGGGTCGTCTGAGGACCAGAATTAACAAAGCTCATTCACAGCTCTTCAATGTATTGAAAATATTCTCAAATTGCACACCAAATTAAACCAGATTGTTGGTGAAAGTTCCTCCATGCATTGTTCCTGAGATCCAAATGAAGATCTCTTTGTTGTGGCAGAGAAGAACAAAGATGTTTTGTAACTGTACTGTAATTATTATTATTATTATTATTATTATTATTATTATTATTATTATTATTATTATTATTATTATTATTATTATTATTATTATTATTATTATTATTATTATTATTATATTATCATTATTGCTATTACTATTACTATTACAATTACTATTACTATTACTATTACTATTACTATTACTATTACTATGATTACTATTACTATTACAATTACTATTGTATATAAATGTAAATGAATATATTGTAAAATGTGAAATGTATATATTTTATTATTATAATATTTTAATTATTATTATTATAGTTATAATAATATTATAGATTATTTATTGTAGCTAGTAATAATATTATTACTATTATTACTATTACTGCTATTATTACTAATATTATTAATATTAGTAATAATAGTAATAATAATAGTAATAGTAATATTGATAATAATGATAATGATGATAATGGTAATGATGGTAATGATGATAATGATGATGATGATAATAATAATAACAATGATGATGATGATAATAATAATAATAATAATAATAATAATAATAATAATAATAATAATAATAATAATAATAATAATATTAAAATAAATCAGGCTACCTGTAATCTTTGCCCATCCTGCCTATCCATGTGATATGGCAATAAGGCATTCAGAAACACTAGAATTAAAAATTCAGAAACTAGACTTTTAACTGGAGTTAAAAAGCACCAGAAGAATTATTTTCAGTCCCATGCAAGGCGAGATGTTGTCTTCAATCGAATGGAAATCGATTTTTTGATGGAAATGTTTTGCATGCTAAATGGAATCCTAGAGGAGGCTGACAGCAACATATTCCAGTTAACATTTGATAACAACTGTAAATGAAATATTTAATTATGAGCACAAGACACCAGCTATGTCTGTAACCTTTTTGCAGCTGCGTTGATGTCGCTTTTCCTGCCGTTGACAAGAAAATTAATTGTTTTGCTGAGGTGTGAATTGAAGGCCGTTGAGTGTCCTTTGTTTTTCAGCAGCACTGGTTTATATTCAGCAGTTGAGTGCATGAGATTTGCTGCAGTTCTGAGCAGTTTCCCATTATTTCCTCCTGTGGCACAAGGTTTCTGGTTTCTGGTGAAGTTGGTGTCCCCCAGTTCCCCTGGGATCTTGGCAAAAGACCTTTCCAGCCTCTCAGCCACTGCCCTGGAGCGTGGGGTTATTTCTCCTGGGGCACAGGGCTTGGTATTTCCATTTTTTGGGCTTTGCAGAGCCCATTTCTCCAGCCTGTGCTCCCCAGCCAGGGGCTGTCCCTCTGTCCTTCCTGGTGTCAGCATTCAGGAACACATAATCATGGAATCATTATATAATAATAATAATTATTATTATTTAAGGTGTTTTATTATATAAGGTGTTTTATTAAGAGCTCTGGGTGTCAGGGGTACACAGACCCAAATCTGACCCAGCTTGGTTTTGAGCTGAACATATTTTATACTCTATCGTTATACAACTTACATATTAATTATTAAACTGACATTGTTCTATTGTATACATTGATTTTACCCAAGCATGGATTTCTCGTGATCCCCCTCAAACCCCCAACATTGTTCCTCATGTTCTTTAAACAATAATTATAGCTAGTATTATATCTAATAATAATTATATCTAATATACAATAATTATATCTAATATTATACCTAAGAATAATTATATCTAATATACAATAATTATATCTAACAATTGTATCATGGTCATTTATTGATTACACAGGTGCAGTTTCACCTGATCTTTAGCAAGTACAAGGTCTAACATTTCCCAGGGCCTCCTTTTCCTTGGCTAATCTAATTTTCTTTCTAAGTCCCCAAATTTTCTAAGATTTTCAGACTTTTTGCCATCAGCAGGGTGTGACAGCAGGGATGGGCCAGCCACTCCTGTGCCTGTCAGGATTGCACTTTCCAAGCCCCCAATATCCCTTTTCCCAGCCATGTAATTAATGCCATTAGAGTAAACAAGATTTGTAAAGGATTTAATCTTACCTTTTAGAAAGTGGTGGTGGTGGGAGAAAAGCTTCTAAATGCCTCTGTGAATGCTGCTGCAGTTTGAGCAAGGCAATGTCCTGATGTGAGCTCCACAGCTCAGGTTCAGAATTAACCGTCAGCTGCATCTTCCTTCGCTAAAATGTCCTTGCTTTGGTCTTGACTGACTTATTTTTCATCATGTCTAAAGCTGTTTGTACCTCAAAGCCCGAAGGTGATATTAAAAATATTAATTATATTAAAAATAGGATCATTTTCACAGAAAAACAGTCTGAAAATACATCAGGTGGTGTATAAAACTTTGATTTTTCCTTGTTGAAGAATTGTTTTTTAATTATGTTTTTTAATTGTTCCACTTCGACCTCCAGAGCATCAAAAAGAGGCTTTTCTGTTTTATTGCGCATTCCACAAAGAAAGACACTCAAAACAAACATGATTGCAGTTTATAGAGGTCATTTTTAATTCCCAGGAAGAGAGGGGCTGCTCCTACACGAGAACAATTTACATTTACAAGAAATGTAAATTTTATTTCCAAAAGCCTCGTGTACAAGAAACCAGGGAGGGCACTTCCAGAAGTGAGAAGATAGTGTTGGGGTTTTTTTTTGGGTGTGCATTCCAGATGTTTCCAGACATGAGGACACATCCATTAAAGGTTTTTCACTCTCCTTTTGTGGGAAGGCTCATGGGGGCTCCACTCTCTTCTACACCAGGCAAAAAACAATCCTGGACCCGTCTGCTCCCTGCAGATGGAATAAACTCAATTTTTCAAGTACAACTGGCAAAAGAAAATATATATTATATATATATAATAGTATAATATATATATAATAGTATATTATAATATAAGTATATAATATATACTCCATATATCCAGTGTCTCTGAGGTGAGCTAATGGGAGCTGGTACTGACAAAGAGCTGAGAAATCAGCAATAACTCCGGGCAAAATCTGTCAAAGCCGCTCGTTTCTGGAGCTTGCTAAAGGAGCTCTGGCACCCTCAGAGAGGGCAGAGCCATCTGGGGGATTAAGGGACTGTACAAACCCTAGATTTTAGCAAATAATAGAATTCCACCCACAGAACGGAACAGGGAAACCTCTCACACCGCTGTTTTCTGCAACAGCTGGGAGTTTTTTGTCATTATTTGGATTTATAAATATTTTTCAGGGTGCTGTCTGTGGCTGGTGTCTCAGTCCATAGTCCAAAGCATCTTCCTTTGGTTATTTTTGTTCTTGGAATGCAGCCTTATTTCATTTGGGTGTTCCTGGAATGCTGCAACAAACAATAAGGGATTGTAATGGAGCAGTCTAATATAATGTAACAACAAAATAAACACTATAAAAATCAACATTACAGTTGAGTGACTGCTGCACTTAAACCCAGCAATAACTGAAACCTAAGGTCACTGGCAATTCTGAACTAAAAATGCCCTTAAATGAAACAATGACTAAAAATAACCTTAAAAAAATCCCTATAAAACTTGATCTGGGTTGAGTACAGTTCAAATCAGCCTAAAAACCTTCCTGCTCTTCCAGTGTTCGGTTACAGTTTTGAGTGTGCAAGGAACATTCCAGACAGAAAGAAGAACAAATGTGGTAAAAAGGACTTTGGGGGATGTTTGCAGTTTTTCACTCTACCAAGGCTCAGCATCCCTGAGCTTCGTTATGGTCAGAGGAATTATGCAAAGTCACAGGAGCTGCCAACAAGTCAGATATTTTCTAATTCAACATATGGCTGATGGTTTATTTTTTCTGCTCCTTTGTTTTTTTTAATTATGTTTGTTTTCCTCCTTTTTTTTTTTTTAATTGGGAGGTTTATTTCGTTTGTATGTACGGCTCGTGGCTAATGCATTTTAATCTTCAGTGCATCATCTGGGAAAAACAGAATATGAAAAGCTATGTAAATCTGTTTATAAACATGTTACTGAGCACAGCTCTTTGCCAAGGGGAAAGCATCCAAGATGTTTTAATTGACAGCCCAATTGGAGCACACACACATCTCATTTGTGGACACCTCCAGCTGTGAGCTGCCCTTTATCCTCACGTGATAAATTGATAAATTTATCTGATAAACTGGGACACACGTGGGTGGTGGGGGCACTGAGCTGAGCAGGGAAAGGGTGCTCACAAAATAATCAGAGTTTGTTTTCAGGAGCCTCATCAGTCACAGAGCAGAGCAAGTTCTGTTGTGTTACTCTGGGAATGACCAGCTGTGGGAAAAAAACAAAAGAATTTTCAGTGGGTTTTTTAAAAAGTCAGAATAAAGAAGTATCAAGTTGAAGAGTTCAGCTATTTTATTTTTCTCAGACTAAAAGAGTTGAAAGCTTTTTACCTTTCTGCAGAGAGCAGAATGTTTTTGAGTCAAATGAGGGAACTGCACATTTAAAAACTGTCAACAAAACACATCATCGAGCATGCACACATTTGTTAGGATCTATGAATGTAACTCATTTCCTATTCAACATTCAACCTGATTTTTTTCTTTTGGGGTAATTTTGCCTTTAAATGTGATAAATTCTGGTGTCTGGGCCAACAGGGTAAAACAGTTTTATTTGTTCATGGCAGAGGGATGCAGTACAAAATTTTCCAGCATGAAAATTGTGAAATTCTGTTTGCGCTAAGATTTTTACTCATAGGAAATCTGTGTTCCCAACCTCAGAGTTCACACATCTTTTTATTTAACTAGTTCATTCTCTGAGGGACAGATTTTCAACTAGACTTCCATATGCATACATATAACCTGACCATACAAATAACATTATTTACATAAACTCCCCATTACCGCAAACACGGCAAGGAAATTGTCTCTGTGGGGTTAAGTACTGAAAGTACTATTTTTCATCAGCAGAAGTCAAGAGCAATTTTATTTTTTTTTTTTACAAGTAGAGGTTATTCAAAAGCCCCAGTCAGAAATGAGCTTGGCATCATTTGGATAAAGACATGTGAAATTTGGCTGGGGACTTGCTTGGCACACATTTTGTAAGGCAGAGCCACAGGCTCCTCAAAAACCCCACAGAGCTTCCAAAGCACCCTCACACCTTCTCCTTGTGCATGGCTCTGTGTGGCTCCTCACTATTTACATGCACAAAGAGGCAGAAGTGGAGCTTGCTTTTCAGTCATGCATAATATGGATAATCACCCTGCCTCCCACATCTCTTCTGCATGCTATTTAAATGAGACCATTGCCTACTTTTTAGTCAGTTTTAAGCCAAAAATATCTAGTGGCTTAATAACAGCTGTTTCTCTTTAAAATGCACTTAGAAATCCTGTTTAGGGTGCTAATTTGCTTAAGGGATGGAGCCAAAATACGTTTTCTGTTTAATAAGAGCTGCTTTCTGCATTTTAATCTCCTCATCAACAGTAATAGGCTATGGATATATAGAGGCAGGGTAGTGTTTTTTTAAGAGGGGGCATTCCTAAGTACTCAATTTTACATGATTTTTATAAAATGTGTGAAGCATTTTAAGATACTCCTCCAACTCAGAGCGGCCTGAAATAAACAGGCAGCCCAAGACAGCCACATCAGTGTCCAGCAGCACAATATTTGTATTTCCAGTGAACTGGAATATTCATTCAGCTTCTGCGGGGCTGGTTTTTGTCGGGGCTTTTTTTGTTTGGGTGTTTGTTTTCCAAAAAAATAAAAAAAGTGAGACAGTAATGGCTGTCTTCAACTCCCAGAAAAAATTGGCCAGGGGAATGGAAGAGCCTCAGATTCAGGCAAGGCTCCCAGTGTTGCAAGAAGCCCACGGTTCTGGGCAGCTGCCACATCCAACAGCAGGGAATCAACCTCATTCCAACTCCAGGGCAGGGAGCCAAACAATCCTAAAAGTCTTGAGTGAGGAGCTGAGTCCCTGTTAGTGTGCTCCTGGATTTGTCAGGCCTTGAATTAGCAGCCATGAGCAAATGAAATGAGATCCCAGGCTCCCAAGCAGCTTGCTAGGTGGGAAAGGCAGTGTATTTCCAGCAGAAAGCTGCCCAAGTTTGGAAGGGATTCATCAAAACAAATGTGTGTTGCTACAGTCTCTCTTTTGATCTCAGCAAATTAGTGTTGTTTCACTGGAGAATTGTCATCCAGCTGTAATGATATTAAATCTTGCTTTACCCAGTGTCTTGGACATTTTTTCCAAATTTCCTGCTCTGCTATGAACCCCACTCAACGAGGAATAACAGGTTGCACTGCAAAAGGATATATAATATATAATAACATATTTCCTTTAATTTAAGGTACTGCCTGAACCAAAACATGCTCTTCTTCTGTCTCCTCTCCTTGTGCTCCTGTCAGCCTCAGCCTTCATGATTCTGGGATCTTGTCACTCCTGACAGCAGCGGGTGCTTGTGGCTTTAGACAACCAAAGTGGCAAAACCTTGTGTTTATTGTGCAAGTGACTGGCTCTTTCTGCCAGGACCAGTGTTCTGGTGTTTTACAGCACAAGGTCTGCTTTGATGGGCCAGCCTGGCTGAAAATCCCTCTGTCCACACAGGGAACTGCTGAGCAGTTACTGAGCAATGTAGGGAATAAGGCACGGAGAGATGTTTCCTCTGCAAGAGGTTTGGGCACACCCTGCGCTGCTTGAAACGACCTGAGATGACTCCAAACCCACAGGAATTTAACCAGGGACTTAGTCAGGGCCTAAGGATGACCCAAAGCCAGGTTCTGTGAGGTGAGACCCGTGTGTCTTTCCCCTGCTTTGGTGGTCACAGCCTCGTGCACGAATCCCCAAACTGGCAGCAAAGAGATGTGCACAAACCAATTTATCCTCCAGAAAGAAAGCATCACCTGCCCCTCAGCTTAAATCCTCTTGGACCATCAACAGGGACAAAGCAAGGCAATTAGGAAGGAACTTCTGTTGCCATACCTGCAGAGCCATTAATTCCTAAATGGTTTCACATATAGCAACCTTCTTTCATTTCTGCTGTACCGAGTATTATTGATTTCTGCTGTTGCAGCAGTGCCTTAAAGACCTGGCCAGGGCCTCTAGGTGTAGATGTGTTATGTTTTTTATAAGCATGCAAGACAGAGATAATCCATGCCCTAGGCAGCTATCAAGTCAAAAAGCAACAGGATGTTAAAAATATATGGGGAGTAATGAGATGGGTAAACCTGCACACGAACCAGTAGACAAGAATAATGCTGAAACAGGAAGATGAAGTTGCTCTTTCTCTCATGTGAGAGATTTCTCATATTTCTCTCATTGTCACACCACGTGTGACAATTAATTAGTGTTAATCACTGCAGTATTATGGGATAAAGCAGTGATTTTAGTGCTTAGGATGTGACTGTTTCATTAACAAAAGGCTCTCTTGTTCTTGCATCAGGCATTGTAGACCCACCAAACACCGTCTTGTTAATGTATCCACTCTGGTGTGTTTTCATCATGTTTTGGGTTATTAATTAGCTGAGGCAAGGGAGCAGGGACAGCATTGTTAATGCTATTGGAAGTGCCTAAAACAAAAAGCAGAAAGTCTCATTTTACTCTGCAGTGCAGCACGTATTCCAAACAGAAAGGACTGCTGACAGAACTGCTTGGAACGAGGCTCCACAGATGAAGGCAGTGCAATTTGTCGGGGTTAATTCCAGCTAACAACATTGTTTTGATAACCACTACATGTGCCATGTTTACACAAGCCTCCCTGCTCAGATCCACTCCTCCTGGAAATCCCTGCTCCAGTCGTCTTTGTTCAGCAGCAGACAGAGCTCTGCACCCTTTAAACTTAAAGGTTCTTTAAAAAAAAAAAGGTTCTTTAAAAAAGAGTTCTTACTCTGCCTCAGAGCGCTGGCACGTGGATTTTATGAATTTTTTGGATCTCATTTATTCAATTAGTGTAATTAGTGGATGTTTTTTCTTTTTCTTTTCCTTTTTCCTGCAGTGCTGTCACAACTCAGTCACTTGGGAGCCCTGAGCTCCATGACAGCACGACCATGGAGGGGTCAAGGCAATCAGGGAGCTGGATCAGTGGTGCCATCCCCCTGTCTTGGAGTGCCAGCCCAGGAAAATGCTCCCAGGAGCGATAAAAACCCATTTCCAAGCCTCAGTTATCAGTCTCGTGCCTCCTGTGGATGTATCTTTGCACCTCTGTTGCATGAATTGGTTATCTGTGGGTTTAGGGGGTGCAGGAGGCAGATCAGGAGCTGCAGATCTGGGGTGTGCACACACAAGCTGCAGCTTTGCATTTTAGAGTAGAGAATTTCCATGTTCAGTGATTCATTGTGTTCATTGAGTAAATATCTCTTTTTTATTTCTGTAAAAAAATCCTGCCTACCCCTTCTTCTGTCTCAATACAAAGACTCACCTTCCAGTTTTCATGCACTCTCCCATAGCAAAAGAAGGAATTTCTTATAAAAGTTCAGCTTACAAAAAAAACCCCAAACTTGCTATAATAAATAAAGAAAGGCAAATACTTGAATGAAGACATTTATGCAGTGCTTATGTGAAGTATAGTGGAAAGGAAGCCAATCATTTTCTATTCATTATTGTTTGAAATAGCATCGTGTGTGTGTGTGTAAACAGAGCCCTATTTATACAAACAATTCAATAAAAGCCCTCAGATACGCTATAATTCCTGATAAAATTACGTGTTTATGCTACAAAGTAGATTGGCTGAACGCATGTTGGAAATTACAGCAGTTTAACTGCAGGTTTGAATGTGTTATTGAAAAGTTTATTTTATGTTTTATATACAAAACAGCTGAATTATAACAGCAGCACTAACTTTTAAATACTATTAATGGCTACTGCTCTGTTATTTCATTAAACAGAGATCTGATTCTTCTAAAATCATCTCTCAAGGTGTTAGGATGGTTATTTTCTTTTTAAGGCAATGTGTTAGAGGTACTGTGCTGCACATTATTCTGCACAAGAGCTGCTGTAATTCAAGAGTCACTTCTCCATTCCCCAGACAATAAGAACTTTATGACAAGAACTTTGCCTCACAGATATGTGAGTATAATGAATAAATGACAAGTTCTTACCAGATAACAATGTTATATTCTTTATTGTGCTTGGGCCCTCGCTTACAAAACAGCCAGGAAATGTCAAACACTTTGATAAATCAGCTCTGACTGAATTTCAGTTCTCTGGAATCCTGCACACACTGATGAGAACAAGCCCTTTCCCTCCAGGAGATAAAATGCAGCTCAGCCCTGAGGCAGAGGTTGCAGAAGCAATGTGTGGATGAGAAGATAAGCCTGCAGAGGGTGTTAACAAGTTCCATTAATTTAATTTATCAGTGGCCATTGCTGAGGGGAGATGGTCCTGCAGATGGAAATCAGTGGGATGAATTTGGTAGGGGATTATTTCAGGCACTTTGTTTAACAAGGGCTCCTGAAGTTCTGATGTATTCCAGGAGAAATGGTGCTCCAAAGATGAATAATCAATTGATTATTTTCACTGAAGTTGTTTTGAGAAAAGCTATCTCCCACTAGAATGGAAAATCTCATCTTCCAGCATTGCAAGCTAGGAACAATCTTGGACTTCCTTCGATCATACCTTAATAGCAGCAGCAATAGCTTGTGCTGATTTTAAAACTAGCTTTTCCAAGGCCAAATTCCTTGTCAGGCTTTTCAGTTTCACAGCCTGGAATAAAAGCCTGAATTTTTGAAAAAAACCCCAATAAATACTGGAGGTTCTACAAACAAGATGGGCCACTTGCTTCTCCAGAGAGCAAATGTGCATCCAGGGGCTTTTTATGCTAAAATACAAGCAAATGTAAATTTCTAAGTGAATATAACAGTGATTCCTGTTAGATGTGTCCTCTGAGACTTCATTTGTCTTCTGTGAGATCTGGAAATTAGACTGAGAGATGGAAGCATGTCCCACTGCAGCTGGCTCTCCAGTTGAGAGGCTGAAGATTGTTGTGCCTTTTTCCCAATCCCTCTCTTGAGTGGTCCTTTTTTTGACTCACAGAAATCCCTAGCAATATATTTCCAGGTAGCACTTTGAACTAAATGGATCCACTATTTTTCTTCTTTTTAAAGCTTCCTGAGACAGCTGTCCTGAATCTTTCCTTTTTCTTCTTTTCCTCTCTGAATCAAGGTGAAATCATTTTTGGAGCTGCTCAGAGCATCCAGATGTGGCCTAATAAAAGGGAGAAAAGGATGTGATCTTCAAGTCTGCCATAATTCCTTTAACCTGCTTACAAATCTGTTTCCATCTCATACATTTACCAAGATGGTTCTTTGATCTTGAAACACCTCTGGTGACCACGGTGTGGATGGGACTGACCAGCTAAAAGCACAAAAGTTGCAAACACTTGTGAGCTGCGTAATACATTTTATTTTGTTGGGCTTGGAGCCCAAAATGCTCCAGGAACTTTCCAAACACAGAGATGGGTTCTGCCTTTGGCTTTGTGTCACTACTAACAGAAAATTCCATTTTGTTGGTGTGTTTGTCTCTCTTAAAACAACCCTACATTATGGTATTCATCATAAATCCACGTGACTGAAATCCTCTATTCACAGCAATACAAACAAAGCTCTTTTTTCACCTTCAATGGCATAAAAATCTGCGAACATGGCCATGAAAACTTGCTGAATGTCCTTTTCTTTTTTTTCCCCCCAGCACATTAATGAAACAGAATGAGAAATCATGATGCTTGGAATTTATTTTTTTAATGATTATGCTTCAGATAATTAATTCATAAGTCATTTCTAGGCCCTAGAGGTTCCCGTGACGCATCAGGGCGAGTGTTGTTGTTAAGATAATGGGATTAAGTGGAATGTGGGTGGTGTGGATTCTGAAATGCTGGCACTGTGCATCTGTAAAGCTTTCTGTGGGCTGCAGAATGATGGGGCTCCTAAATATCTAATATTTGTGGATATCCTAAATAGCTCTCCCCATCTTTGCCTAGGTAAGCAGACAGATGCAAACCCAAAACACACAGAGTTTGAATTCTGTAAGAATGAATAATAATAAAAATAAAAATAAAAATAAAAATAAAAATAAAAATAAAAATAAAAATAAAAATAAAAATAAAAATATAATAATAATAGTAATAATAATGATAAGATATAAGATATAAGATATATAATAATATATTATACTATATACTATATACTATATACTATATACTATATACTATATGATATTATTATTTATTATCATATTAATAATAATAAAAATAAAATAAAAATAAAAATATAATAATAATAGTAATAATAATAATATAAGATATAAGATATAAGATATAAGATATAATATATTATACTATATACTATATACTATATACTATATGATATTATTATTTATTATCATATTAATAATAATAAAAATAAAATAAAAATAAAAATAAAAATATAATAATAATATAAGATATAAGATATAAGATATAAGATATAATAATATATTATACTATATACTATATACTATATACTATATGATATTATTATTTATTATCATATTAATAATAATAAAAATAAAATAAAAAAAAATAAAAATAAAAATAAAAAATAACACTACTACTACTACTACTACTACTACTACTACTACTACTACTACTACTAATAATAATAATAATAATAATAATAATAATAATTTACAGCCCACTATGAAGTTACCCTTGCACTGCACTGAGGTTTTCTGGCAGTTGCACAGAATCAGAAGAAACAGTGACCACAGATTTTGTTTGGCTACTTTTCAACTCTGCATATTCAATTAAAAAAGAAAAATATACAAAAATGTATACTATCTTGTTCTCAGTTCAGCCATATTAACAGTGGCCAGCAGCTTAGAAACTGAGAGCAATGATCTGATCTGGAGCTGGTGGACAATTTCATCCTTTGTGGTCATAAAGTTTCCATGTCATGAAAGTGCATCAAATGTTTAATAGATTTGCATCAATATTTTTAATATCTGATGCTTCATGTCAGTGTGAAAGAAACAAAATGCATTGCATTGCCAGGATATTTTTTTCATGAAGTATTTCCTAAAATCAGCTCAACAGAAAATGGATAAACCTTTACCTTCCACATTCACCAATTCTTGCATTTCCATTGCCCAGAGTGCATTTTTGCAATGGATTGTGATATTTTTGTTTTTACTGATTACAATCTCTCCCTGGAGAAATCCCAGCTTACCTGTGTGCTCAATATTTCCCCAGATGCTGACATAAATGTGCTCCTGCAGACAAATTGCATACATATATCAGAGGCCAAAAAAAAGGACTTTCTCCTAAAATCCAATCCCTAGTCTTTAATTTAGGTGAGCATTTGATTCAGGACTTGTCTCTGCAGCTGAAATCGAAAACCAGCAAAGCAGTCTCAGGCTTTTGGAAGAGAGACAAAAATAATCTTATCTCTGCACCATCCCTGTGGGTCTTTTTAGCAAGAATCTCCCTGGAATGCTCAGCTAGGACACACTTCAAGGAAATGCTGCCCTTTATCACCACACTGAAATGTAAAATATTTGGGAAGCGTGGTGATATTTTCACCAGGAATGTTATTGTAGGAAATTCTTTTGTTAAAGGAATTGTGAATTAACCTGTTTTCCCTGCTCAGATGCTGAAGTTTCATTTATTTGAACACTTTAAAGCAGCTATTAAGAAAACTATAGGACCACTCACCTAAAATAAAATAATATAATTAAAAAGTAAATCACTGCTGACACCAAAGTGTATTTTAAAGCAGCTGCAGTCAATAGGATGGTCGGATTTTAGTTCACAAAAATGAAAGGCACGCACCCACATGGGACCAATAATGCTGGGCCATTTATTGCAGAAGAGTTGTGCAGAACAAAGCAGGAGAAATGTGGATCTGAAAGCAGAAAAAGGAACTGTAAATGTTTAAGGCTTTTTGGAGCCATAGGAAGCGGTGATTAAGAGAAGTTTTTGATACAGTTGGGTCTGGTCAGGAAGAGAGAAACATTCAGAGAAGTTTAGAGATCCCTGCCCCTGGAAAATGTACAAAGAACTACATGTAAAACAGGGGGCAAGTAAAAAAAATCCTAATTACTTCAGAAGTCTGATGTTATCTTACAGAGTGTTAAATTCAGATTCACCTGGTCATGCTTACAGCAAGTAGTGCCTTCATCAAAAAGAGTCGTAATTTTGTATAATTCAGTTGTTTCAGAACTAAACTAACATTATTCATGAACAATATCTGGCCTTTCAAACGCTCTTGCCTGTTGTATTCTGAGCAACTCTGACTCAGAAAATGAATAATTGATAAGGTGCAAGTCTGTGAGCAATTGGGATCTTTTCAGTTCTTTGAGTGAGAAGGAGATTTGCTTTCATTTCTAAAATGAGCAGAACATTTTGGAGAAATTGAAGCTGGCTGCTTCAGAGCATTAAACCTTGGCTCAGTAGAAGGGGGTTTTGCTCCCAGAGTTTTCACAAACGTTTTTCTGATGGGAGGGAAGTCTACAGGTAGAGATAATGCTGAAAATTTCAGGTAATTCTAAAGTTTGAACACTGAGTGTGTTTAATTAACTAATCAGCTGGGTGGTGGGGGAGAAAACCATGTGAGACAGCAGGAACTGCTCATCAGCAGAGAAAACTGGATCTGAGTTCCCAGACTTGGAAGATATTTTCTAGATTTTCCTGACCACCACAGCAGATCTTAATGGACACTCTTCTGGTTTTTTTCTTAATGATTGCAGGATCATAGTCTGTCTTCCTTTTTATTTCTTTCGGAGATTTCATGTGAAATGTTATATCCTCTGGATTTTATAGCAGCAAATAACTCTGTAGGAGATCTATTGGTGTGCAGAAAACTTTGTTTTGATGTTATGACTGTCAAGACCGAATGGAGAGGCAAAAGGTCACTTGTCTTTAGGGCAGAGATGGATGAGGGTGAATTAATGGTTGGAAAGAATTTTTTTTTGGAAGGTTGATTTTGTTAATTTATTTTTTTTTTTTTTTTCAAGCATAGATTATAACACAGTGAATCAAGGAGAGGATGAGAGATAGCAGGTGTCCAGCTTTTTGGATGGTATTGGGGGAAAAGAATTGTTTAAAGTTTTTCTGTCCCTTCCTTAGACAAGTGTCCTCCTTTGCAAGCCAGGTGTATATCAAAGGAGATACATTTGCTCTTCAAAGCTGTGCCTGCTCAGGGTCTGGTTTGCAGTGTGCCTTTTAGGTTGCTTTTATATGAATTTTGGCTTCTTGAAAAGTGTGGCTTGAACCATAAATTATCCTTATTTGTTTGCTAGATTACAGAAAATTAATGTAGTTAATTGTTCCTCAGACAACTTGATTGTGCTTGTTGGATTAATCAGTGTTTTATCCAAAAATTCAGTCTGATTGTGGGTGATGCCATGTTTGCATGGAGCTGCTTTGGTTTGCAGAAAGGGGAGCAACAAATCACTCACTGGAGGAGGGAAAGTTTGGTGTCCCCAGCTTTCCCTGGTGTCACTTCCTCAGGGTTTTTACATCAGAGCAGGGACAGTGCCATTGTCAGGCTCATTTTGGCAAGTTCTGCAGTGTCATCACGGGGCTGAGGCCAGTGCTGGAGCCTTCAGACAGACAGACAGACAGACAGACAGACATTTGTCAGGGTGCTTGGGAAAAACTCCTTTCTGAACTGCAAGGGGTGTGTTTGCTCTGCCAGCTTTTCTGTAGTTCCTGCCCACCATGGTGCCAACAGGAGAGCTCCTGAACTCCATCATTTAAAAGCATTTTAATATTCTTTGAGGCAAGGTGCCATGAAAACACAAAGTGCTATTAATTGGCTCAAAAAACTTGAGAGAGTGAAGCAGTAATTGCTTATTTAATAGACTCCCACCTTTTGCTGTGGGGCAACAACTCAGCAATTCTGCTGCGAGCGAATGTTTCCATCCCTTTATTTCAGTGTGCAATTTCAGTGTCAGGAGCAGGGAAAACCCTGGGAATTTTGGGTGCTTTTCCATTAGAAACACGAGTGCTGGAAATATTCATTCTGATTAGCCACAGGGTGATGGGTTCTCAGTGTCACTCCAGTGAAAAGAGTCCAAGCTTGGTAATAAGACATTTTCCAGGATTTGCTGCTCCAACCATTAACCCCTTTGGAAATTTGCCCTTCAGTAACGTGGCTGTTCTAATCTCTTTAGGGATTAATTAAAAAGAAAACAACCTAATTTTATTTTAAGGGATAGAAAAGGATTTTACTGAAGCCTGGAGTTAGGGATTCAGTGGGGACCAGCCTGGGCCTGTGTTTTTGGTACAAATAAAATGGTGAATGATGGTGATGCTCAGTGTTCTTCTGGAAATCCCTCAGCAGGAGCCTGGTGTGAGAGAGGACTTGAGGGAGAGAAAATAAAATATGAAGAAAAATAAATGTCTGTACACAGTGCCCCTGATTTAAGAGAACTGAGCACAATTCTAACACTGGCCAATCCTGATCACAGAGTTACTAGAAAGGAGTTTATTATTAGAGACCTAAAGGAATAGAAATGAAATGATCACAACAGAAATATGTCCTTTACTATGGGAATGAGCACCAGCAAGGTTTATTAAACATGCAATTACTGTGACTTTTTTGGGACTAAAAGTGCCACGGAATATTTGAAATGCCTGTTTCATGGCGTAAGAATGCATTGTGTGTCATTTCATGATAACATGGCTAACAGCTAAGCTCTGAAATTTAAACCTAATTTCAGATCACCAGCTTCAGAGATAAACACATAAACAGTGTACACACGATTTCAAAACAGCCACGAGGAGGAACAAAGGCTGCACCTCACAACAAGAGATCTTAGCAGAGCACTCAGGTAACACAGCCTGTGGTACCTCACAGCTAAAACTGAAATATTTATCCTGACCTCACTGCAGAGGTTGTTTTTCACTAATTCCCTACTTTTAGAGCTAACACTGTGAGCACAGTGCAACGTGGAAAATACCTGTGTTTGTACTTTTAAAGCCTCTGTTTGTGGCCTTTAACTTGGAACTATTCTAATAATAAAATAGCTACATGAGTGCTGCTCTCAATTTGGTGTCCATGGGCTTTTCCAGAGCACTTCAGAGATGTTCCTTGAGAGAAACACCTTTCTTCATATCTGCCTTGTTACAGAGACCACATCAACCATTTCTCTCTGGCTGCTGCAGCCTCGTGGCTCCAGGGTTAAACTCTCAGTTTTCTCTCCTGTTTTTTGCATTTCTAAATCAGCAAATAGAGAGCCAAGCAGTACTTTCTACAATGGAATTAATAGTTCTTCCCTAATATGTTCATTATATCGAGTGTAGATGTCACTCTGCTAGCATCTCCTACTGTATTTACTATTATTTACTCTTATTTACTATTATTTACTATTAATTACTATTATTTTCTAATAATAATTACTATTATTAATATAATGCTGTATTGTGCAATTCCTCTTTTAATATTAGTTCTACTCAGTGGCACATGTAAAGTGTAGCCATATTTACTGATGTAAAGGTACTTGGAGCTCATTAAGCTCAAGTACTGGTAGTTAAATAACCTTCATCTCACCCCCCACACTTTAATTTGATAAAAAGCTATATTTGTGTTGGTTTTTTTGGTGAGTTTTGGTTTGGGGTTTCTTCTTTTTTTGGAAGAAGTGGTGAAGAGTGGCTTAGACACTTTTTAATGAAAGGAAATGAAGCTGTTGTGATTGCCTCTGTACACCTAAAGCAATTCTTTATTTTTAATTTTTCTAAACTTAGAAAATTTTATTTATACATCCTGGATGGAATAAAAGCCTTACATTGATTTGTTAAAGTGCTATCCAGGGTCAGGAGAGCTCACCCCACCTCCTGAGCTAATTTGCTGGAGCTATTTAAAACCCCTTGCTATTATCCAAATAATTATTTCTCCTCTGCTGAAGCTCCTACATTTAGCTAATGTGTGAGCAAAGCATGAGGAGGAATAATTGTGACACCTGGAGTGTCACTGCCAGCACTCAGCAGATGACAGAATTGTTCTGTGCCCCTGTTCCCTGGGCTGCTTCTCAGAGCAGACCCAGCCTCCTCCTGAGCTTTCCTGCTGATTTAAGAAGTTTAATTTCATTTATTCCTAGCATGCCCAAGAGCCTGTCCCAGTGCTTTCGCCCCTGACTCTTTTGAAACTATTTCAAGGAGCCTGAGCAAAAAAAAAAATTCTGTAGTTACCTGAATATGAGTCTGAAGAGTGAGCCTAGTGATTTAAACCAGTTTCATCATTATCTCCAGTGAATGCAGGTTTTGTCTTGCCACTTGCAGCTGCTTTATTGTGTTGGATTGTTATCTAGGGCTTTCCCCCCCCTATTTCTTTTCTGGTGTCCAATCTTTGGAGAGTTTAAAATAGCTTTTTAGCAGTTAGGTTTACAGGCTAGGTTAGCCTAAAGGATGGATGGGACTGGGGATGTTGAGACAGGAGGAGGTCAAAAGGCTGTGAAGGGTGTGTGTTGGATAAACCCACCGAGCAGAGGGTGGGAGCTGCACCACGTAGGGTCAGCTTCAAAATCCAGTTTGATCCCCTGCTTTAAAAAGCAGCCGCTGTGAACTGCAGTAAAAGGATTTTCCCTTGGGTTTGGGGAGGTAGTTTAGGATCCCAGGATGTTCCTGCTGGTCCTGTGTTGGAGTCTGAGATACAGACTGTGTGCCCTTGTTTTTGATGTTTGGTTCTGGGATTCAAGGAAACACTGGATTTCATATAATATGAAATTCATGTGCATGTTTTCATGGTGACACATGAAAACAAATGTTAAAGTTAGATAGGAAAAATGTAAATGTGTAAATTTGAAAGTTTTTTAAATCACTGGGTGAATGGGTTGAGGTTTAAAGTTTAAAGTAGTTTAGAGAGTAGAAGACAAGATGGAGGATTTAAGGTGTTGTCCCTTGTCCTTCTTCTTTCTTCTTCATGTTCTTTTCCTAGGGGTTTTTGGGTAGCAATGAGTGATTGGGTAGAAAATGCCGCAGTGCATCACACAGGTGTTGGGACATTGGGTCAGTAAGAAAAATAATTGAGTTGGCATCTGTTAATTGGGTAAATGGACATATAAAAGACCTTGAAGAAGATCTTTGTGAGCCATTTTACCCTCCTTTACCATAGTGCACATAGCTCCCTGTACCTTGTATTACTGATAAGAAAAAATAAACAACGAAGACTGAACAAGAGAAAAAACCTGCCTCCCTGTCATCAATCTGCAGTTCAAAGAGAAAAAGAACCCACATCTAAAACTCAGTAAAGAGACAGTCCTGGAGACAGTGGAGCAAAATGTGCGGTAGAAAATCAACACGAGCTGGGTTCCCAAGGGAGAATCTTCCCCAAGGACTCTGCTCAGGCAGAGCAAATGAGAGCTCAGCTCCTCAGAGCACACCTAGGGCTCATTAGCACGCGTTGCTGAGCTTTGTGCTGTGCAGAACATGAGTTATTGCTTTATTGGGATCCCCCAGGTTGTGTAACCGCGCCTTGGCGGGGATAAAGCAGCGCATCTGAGGTTAGGGTTGGCCCCAGCAACAGCTCTGTTATCAATTCCAGCCCACATTCACCTCCTGAAACCCCCTCCCCAGCCAAAGGAAGGACAGGTGAGGCAGGAGGTTGTTAATGCAAAGAGAGCCGGTGCTTTTGGGATATAAACTCGGATTAACAATGAAATCGGTTCTTTTTGCATCCCATCCCAGGGAATTCCTTAAAAAGTCAGGAGTTGTAATTCCTGTAATACCCTTGGAAAGCTTATTTCACAACACACAATGTCAGCTGGCATCTGTGCAATTGCTGTCCCCAAATGGTGAAGCTTTAACACTCATTTCCATATTTTCTGGGAAATATGGACAACACCCACACTTGGGGGAAATTCTCAGCCCCATGACCTGACAGAGAGGTTTTTCTTTGTAAAAGTGAGCACAAAACTGCCAAGTATCTTTCCTGCACAGCACAGGAGTTCAGCTGGGGCTGTCTGAGGCAAGGGGTTATTTGCTGTCCAGAAGCAGGGATGTTTTCAGGCAGTAACTGCTCAGAAATGGATTTAAATGCTTGGCTTTCCTTCTGTTTTTATTCAGTTTCGCCCCGGCAGTATTTCTTTATCCATCTCAAAGCCAAAACTGTGTTATTAGCAATTGGCTGGTTATTATGAAAAGCCTAGAAATTGCCCCAGACTTTCATAATTAGTGAGCTGAAAAACTCAGATTTTCTATTGCCTGAAATGACATTACCTATTTTTCAAAGAAAACAAACAAGACTTTTTAATTAAAGAAACGGCTATTTATACAGGGAAATATTGAATTTGTAGGTACTATGATCAAAAAAATGAATTCATTCAGGCATGTTTATATATCTCATAATATGTGTGGTTTTCTCTGCTGCCACAAAATTGCTGTCATAAACACAGAGAAGTCAAAGTAAAATGGGAAACACAATCCTGGTATAATTCCACTGGCTGAAATGCATTTTTGCTGTTGCTTATGATAATTCCAAACCTGTGCTCCTGGCTCTAAGTATAATCTTCCTGAATCTAAGTCAGTCATAGATTTAAACAGAATTTAGTTGTCATCAAATGATAAAAATAACTCTTTGATTCTGGGTGTTTTTCCCTCTCGAATGAAGCAATTTGTGATTACAAGCTTCACCTTTTCAAAAATGCTCTTTTTTAAAGAACTGGAAAAGAATCCAGTAGCTGTACACACCATCCTAGAAACATCTCTGCCTGTGAAGTGAATCTCAGCCCTGCTTTTACCCCAGGAATATTTTGTTACCACACAAAAGACACCTACTTCCCTTTTCTTTCAAAGTTTTCACAAATGTCAGAAATGAGCCTACACCAGCATCCCTTTTCATTCAAATACATCTGCAAAACTGAGGTAGGAAAGTTCTCTGCAGATTTTACCAGCAGGAGGAAACCTGCCATACTTTGAGTAATGGGAGTCTGTAATTTGTTGAGCATTAATTATCCAGATATTTTGTATTAGATAATACTTTACAGGCAAGATTTTCTTCTTCTTTGTGATTTCTGTGTGTGTGCACACAGTGGAGCTGGAATAAGGACAATTTATAGCAATCCTAGAAGACTGATCAGGTTTTAATAGCACCAAAAATCCCTCCAAAGCACTACATCATTCTAATTTTTATATCACTTGGTTCCCCACAGAACTGTGCAATCCACTTTTTCATGCTCATTTTATCTCTTTCTCCTTTAACAACAAATTATTTTTGAGGGGAAGGATGATCCTGCAGGGGAAGATGCTATCTTAGAGCTCAGATATGGAGGTTTGTTTCCAGAAGACATCCAATTCATCATCTGGCAACTGAAGATAATGTTGCTTTTTCTACTTTTTTGAGAGCCTTGTGAAAATGAATCCACTGTGGAAAGGCATTCAGATAGAGTGAGGGGTGCTGTGGAAGGAATTAAATGGTTTTTATTCTAAAACAATGGGATGAATGCCAAGCAGCAGCAGTATGAAATGAGTGAAATTGAGCTCTGGCCCAGCCCAGGTGTTTTTCATTCCCACACTTCATTGGCTCTGGCTCTGATTTTGATGTCAGAAAACACATTAGTTTGTTTAGCTGAACCAAATCATATCATTATTGCAGTGCCAAGTGATCTGCACACTAATCAATGCCATTTGACAGACCTAAAAATAAAAATAGTAATAAAACTTATGAAAAAAAGCTTGGAAATAGTATGGAACAGATGCTGATCATGTTGGCTACCAAAAAGTAGCAGGAGCACAAGGAATAACTCCCAGGGATTTCTAGATCCTACTCATCTCTCTTTCATTCAGAAGGTATTCAGATCACACTTAAAACTTTTGCTGAAAGCTTTCATTACTTTCTTTTAATGGATTTGACCCTTCAAATGTGTTGTTTTAAGTCCCCTTGGTTGAGAAAGATTTCAAATCAAGTTCTATCTTTAATGCTGCCTTTTTGAGCCATGTCCCACTTTCTGTTCTTGAAGCGAGGGAAGGCTTTTAATCTTTTGTAGGTGCACACTAAAAGGTTTTAACTTTGCAGAGGTTTTGTGCCACAGGCTTCTGTGTGCTGCCATTTAATTACTTTATTCTGCATCAGCATTCATTTATACATTGGGGGAACAAATGGACGTAAAGCAAAGGATTAATTTTTACCAACTTCAGAGGGACAGTAAGGCTGTCAGTGTCTGAATGACATTATCAACCTTTTAAAATCATGCCAGCAGGACTTCTTGGGGATCAGAGATTTCACAGGGGAAAGCTGTGGAGAAAAGGAGAGTTGTTTGCAATTTTCTGTGTGTTTTAAATCAAATCAGATTGAAGTCAATCTGGAAAGCACTTTGTCTCCTCTGGACTTCTTGAGCGTGGTTGTGTAGAGAAGGAGCCATTCTCCTTCGGATGGAAGCTGGAATCCTGCAATCATCCAGAAAACTGAAATTGCAGCAGCAGCTTTGGGAGAAAAACCAAGTTTTGTCTGTGATTATGTCTAACCACACTTGAGGGATTTTCACCAGCTCCAAGCAGGAGCCTTGGTGCCCTTCCCTTTAACTTCTGACAGCGTAACATTTTGACACTCCATCATTTTGCAAACATTTTCTTTGCCAAGATGTAAGAGCTTCATTACTTCGAGTCATTTCTTCCAAGACAAATACAAAATTGATGACAACTTGCAGCATGCTACAGTGAAAAAAAAAATCCCAGTTCTCTTTTCCAAATTTTGGTGGGAATTTGAGACTTTGTTTATTTAAATTACTTTAATTAAAGCAAAACTTGGGGGATACGAGGAGAAGAGTAAAATGGGTACAAATGTAGGACAGCAAGCACTAAGAAAATGTTAATAAAATTATGTTTTTATTGAGATAGAAGTGGTGTTTTTTGCCTCTACTGTGAAGTCTGTGCAGTTGGTTTATTCGAGGCTCTTGGGTTACATCAATTGTTATTTGTTCCTGATTTGTGGGTTTCTCTTCAGGAATTTCATCTCCTCTCAGCTTCTCCCATCTGCCAACAATTATAGCTGCAGACATTGGCCAGCAAATCCAAGCCCAGCACCTTTTCCATAGATTGCTCTCCATCCATGGATCGTTCCCAGGGCTGGGAATTCCTGGGGAGCATCAGTTTCTCTGGGCTGTTTGAATTTATCACGTTCATCCTCAGAAATGTGGAGTCGCTGTTTTCTGGAGGAGATCCCTGCAGGAGGCTGGAGAGGTGCAGGACAGTGACCACACCTGGGCCAGGTGGAGCTGCCTTCCCCGAGCCAGAACTCACCAGAAATGCTGGGAATGTGCAGGACAGAGACACCTGAATAATTAGAATATCAGTAACGGCTTAAATCAAGTTGTTTTTTAATCCTGTGTAATTGTCATGGAGCTCCACATATGAAAAATGTGTATTTTCACTCCAGGCTCAACAGAACACCACATTCTGTAATTTTTAATTTATTTATTTTTAATTTTAAATTTTTTTTTCAATTATTTTTTAAAATTTCGATTCAGAAGGTTTCCACGAATTCAGTGCTTGAATCTGAATTTCCACCTCCCTTAAAATTTCAGGGGTGTCTAAATGCACCATGCACTGTTCCTTACTCCCTTCCCTCTGCACTTACTACTGAGCTGTTGATCACTGCTCATCCACTCTTGGTGTTAATTTTGAATTAGAATAGCACGTGTTGAAATGCTTTCAGACATGTCTGGGTTTGCTGCTAGTGACATCATTACTGCCTGCTATTAGATATGCAGTGTATTATTTAATAAATGTGACCATCTGTGCTCATGGCAGACTTTTGTTGGGATGTTAAATGCACGGTTAATAACTCTGAATCCAAATCTCTTCCCGAGGCAAGTAAATGAAGATGGGAAGTTTTAGGATACTGAAACAAGGAAAATTAAAAATTAAGGAAAATTTCATTGTCAGGGACAGACAATGTCCTTTAACTTCAAACCTTTAACTTCATTCATTTAATCATGTTTCTTAATATTCTTAATATTCTTAATATTCTTAATATTCTTAATATTCTTAATAATATTAATAATATTAATATTATTAATAATATTAATATTATTAATATTATTAATAATATTTCTTTTTAAACCACTATGAGTGCAAAGACGTCTCTCTACTTTTGGAAGTGTGGAGGTGAGAAGAGGGCTGCCCTAGATGAACCTGGTGAATCCTTCCTGCATGGACCAGGAGAGAGTGTTGGGCTCACCCAGGGTGTGCCTGGCCTCCTGCCATAGCTCTGCTCCTGCCATCACAAAATTCTCTTTTTTCTACCCCCATCAGTAGTGTGGGAGCCTGGTAAAACATCTTTATACTCACTGGCCTTTGTAGGGTTGGATTTTTAGCTCTTTTGGCTCAGCACACTTCATGTAGTGCAGGATTTTTCCAGACATCTGTATACAAATATGGATTTCCAAACCAGAGATTTTCCAATACAGATTTTCCAATAAAAGTGATTTCCAAAAAAAGTGGCTTTTCCATCCACCCAGGCTAAGGGGGAGGTGATGTCACATTTATATTCCTGAGGCTTAAAAGCCTCCTGTGTCAGCAGAGAGGGCCCATCAGCCCTTAATGCTCTTGCTTTGGTAAAAATAGGGGCTGAGAGGATATTGAGGGTGGTGGAAACAAGCAGTGAAAGGTGTTTTCCTTGGGCTGGGGTGTGTGTGGAGCAGGGCTGTCAGAACTATTGGTACCAGGCAAGAAATGGCGCTGTTATCACTGAGCTGAAAGGTCAGCTCTGCTGGAAGTGCCAATTACTGGGAACAGATGAAGGGGCTTTCCTGCTCTAATTGGGAAATATTTTTAAAAGGCAGTAGAAATCACAGTAGTGAGTTGTGAACTTTGTGTCCCTCGGGGAGAATTCCTGGTGTGGATTCCTAAGGGAGATGGGGAACACGCTTCTGGAGAAGTGTGATCGATGTCTTGTGAGCATCAGAGCCTTGTTAATGTTCTGCCTTTGTCCCCAGTTTATTGTAGCAATATCAAGTTTAAAAGTGCCAAGGCAAGGATTACAGCAGGCTTTAGGAAGTGATCTTTGTACACTGCTTTGTAGAGATGGCTGCTCCATTTCACCCTGGGATTTCCACAGGCCTAAATGGAGAGCAAAGAGAACATGGAACCAGCACAGTGCATCCACCACGGAGCCTTTACATCCTTCCAGACATAAAGATAATAAATAACACATAAATAACACATCACAGGGTGTGCTGGATTGCCCAGAGCAGCAGCCTCTAGTTTTTATCTGTCTTTTATCTGTATTAAGAGCGATTTTTCTGTCCTTGCTTGGTATCAAGCTGGTGAATTCCTGGTGGAAGCTTTCCCTCAGCTCCTGATGCCAAACCACCATCATCTGTAAACTGCTGCTGCTGTTTAAAGCTCCTAGTCCCAGTCTGATCTGGTGCTTTGTGCTTTTTATTCTGCTGTAAAACATATTGCTCTGATTGTAAAAATGTCCTTTGTCTCTCTCCACAGAGCGATGAGGTTCTGACAGTCATCAAGGCCAAGGCACAGTGGCCAGCCTGGCAACCTCTGAATGTGTAAGTAAGTAGGGAATTGTCTGTCTCAAGAGCTTTGTGTTGAGTGAAAAAACAACCTAAAAATGTGTTGGTAGATGAGTTTGATGAGTTTTTAAACTTTTTTATTTCCTTCTTATTTTTCTCCTTATTTTTCTTCTTATTTTTCTTCTTCTTATTTTTCTTCTTCTGCTTTTTCTTCTTTTTCTTCTTCTTTTTCTTTTTCTTGTTCTTCTTGTTCTTCTTGTTCTTCTTGTTCTTGTTCTTCTTCTTCTTCTTGTTCTTCTTCTTCTTTCTTCTTCTTCTTCTTTCTTCTTTCTTCTTCTTCTTCTTCTTCTTCTTCTTCTTCTTCTTCTTCTTCTTCTTCTTCTTCTTCTTCTTCTTCTTCTTCTTCTTCTTCTTCTTCTTCTTCTTCTTCTTCTTCTTCTTCTTCTTCTTTTTCTTCTTTCTTCTTCTTCTTCTTCTTCTTCTTTCTTCTTCTTCTTTCTTCTTCTTTCTTCTGGCGGTGTGTTTGTTTGGTTTGCCGTTTTGTTTTGTTTTCCCCCCATCTGCTTCTCTCTTTCTTTCCTCTTTAGGAAATGCTCAGTTTTTTACACACTTTGGTGGGCTCAGTGTGGCAGCAGGACTGTCCCATCATGGAGTTTGTGCCATGAGCATAATTTGTCCCCCACATAAGCAGTGATCATCCTATCACAGCAGTGTTCCATCCATGCTTTCTCAAATATGTTCTGCTGTTGTGCAGAGCATTGTACTTCTGCAGTAGAAGCATTTTTTGGTGTCCTGTCTCACACTCTGTGCCATGCACTGCTGCAGCAAACCCTCACCCACCAACAAAAAACTCTCAGAGGATTAATTAATCCATCCAAATGCCAATCTGAAACCCTCCACGCTGGCCTCCTGGTCCTGGTGGGGCTGTAAGACAACCGTGGTTGTTTCAAGTGAGGCAGGAATCTGCTTCCCAAAATCCTGGATGGGCTCTCCAGCACCCAGCAGGAAAGGGGAGAAAACTCCTCTGTCAGGATGCTCCTGAATTTCCTGCTCAGAGGAGGTGGCTCCTGGATAATTTATCAACACTTGGCCCCAAGTTTATACTCATTATCCAAGCCCAGGTGAGTGAGACCTACAGGAAGTGACTGAAGATGAGAACACAATAAAAAGGATCTGAGCTGACAGTAAATTAATTTATTTTACATATACAGTAAATGAAATCCGTGGAGAAGGAGGGCAATTAGTTTACTACAAGACTGTACGGGAAAAATATTCCTGTTTCCTATTTCCTGGGAGCAGTCAGTGAAGCCCAGTGTCTGATTTGGTCAGCTGCTTTTCAGAGAGTATGTGAAAGCTTAGAGGTTAGTTAAAAAAAAAGCAACAACAAACCTGCAAAAGAGTTCAGTTTTCAGAAAACATCCCCTACCCTAAAGGGGCTTAGAAACTCTTAAGCAGCTTAGGACTTCAGCTATTCACTTTATCCCTTTCCCCTCTGCAAAGGAAAAAATAAAAAAAAAAAAGAGGTTAGGAGGTGAACTCAGCTTAAATAGTGAAAAGATTCCTGATAGCTGATCCCTCTTTAATCTAGAAAAAAACCACAACCTAACAAACAAATGAAAAAAGAAAGCCAACAGCAAAGTATCAAAGCCTGAAATCCCTCCTAGCATGGGAGCTGAGGAAATCCATGACAAGGAAATGGTTTGGGAGAAGACTTCAGCGCTGTGACTGACCCTGAGGGCAGATTACCTGAGCATGAGGTGGATTTTCCATCACTGGAATGTATTTTAAACCTGAGAAAGGCTTGTAGGCTCTGCACAGCAGCTGCAGGTTAGGCTTTTCTGACCTGTGTAATGCAAGAGTAATTAATAATAATAATAATAATAATAATAATAATAATAATAATAATAATAATAATAATAATAATAATAATAATAATAAGAAGAAGAAGAAGAAGAAGAAGAAGAACAACAACAACAACAACAACAAGAAGAAGAAGAAGAAGAGGAAGAAATGATAGATAATAGATGATAGATGATAGATGATAGATAATAGATAATAGATAATAGATAATAGATAATAGATAATAGATAACAGATAACAGATAATAGGTAATAGTAATAGATAATAGATAATAGATAATAAATAATAAATAATAAATAATAAATAATAAATAATAAATAATAAATAAAAATAATATTTCATATATAATAAATAATGAATAATGAATATAAATAATAAATAATATTTAATATATCATAAATAATGAATAATAAATGATAATAAATAGTCCCTTATTTCCTGGCTTATCCTGGAATTCCCAGGGTCTGGCAGTGCTTGCAGCTGTGGATAGCACTTTTCTCCTTGCTGCCTTCCTTCCACTCACTCCAAATTAAGGCTTTAAAATGGAAACTTTTTCATTGCTCAGCTCTGCTGAGTCCTCAATGTGAATCCAGCCATTTATTTTCTCACTCCAGCTTCTGTCCTAACCCAAGAGCCGTGTCTGATGTTTGATATCAGAGCAAACAATGCAGCTGGAACTGGCTGCTGGGGCTGCTGGGGAGCTTTTGGCACGGAGCAGCTTCGTGTTTTGCTCACAGGAAGATGGGGAGAGGATCTGCTGCTCCAAAGTCTCAATGCATTATCTCGAATATATCACATCACAAAAGTTAATGCCAATTCAAGTGTGTTGCCCCAACCATGATTCCTAATTTGATACAGCCCCAAGAAACTTGGCAGAAATCTGAGGGTGAGCAGCTTCAGATGCTCTCTATTCTTTCACAGATGTGCCTGCAAATATTTTTGCAACATCCTCCACGTGTTTTTACAGTCAATTTTTACCTTTTCTCTCTGGCAGTTCTCACCTTTCAGTAACATCAAAAAGAATAAATCTTGGTGTTTTTACTTTCAAACGCTCTGCAGGGGTTCCCCTAACCCTTCACTTTGTAGGTGGTGTTTGATTTTTGGCTTTTTTAACAATATTTTTTTTTATCTTATTTTGACACGCTGGCTTGCTTTTTGATTCCACTTAAAAATACGATCTGAGCTTCACAAGAAGACAAAATTTTCAATATCCTTTCACTGTGGTTAATTTCATATTTTCTATAGTGGGTTGTGCTTCTCGGACTTAAGAGCTGTGCAAGTATTGGGTAATGACTCCTCAGGATAAACACTTTTTTCCATTATTACACACAGAACAACCATCTTACTAATCAAGAATTGACCAAAAGTCATGAATATTTTAATTTTTGCATAATCCTTGGTTATGCAAATGGATGATGGGGTGTGGTAGTAGTACCAAAGTGGCATTTCAGTGTGCCATGATAAGCACAGCACAAAAACCCTCCCAAATGGCTTCACAACAATTAGAAAATCCATTGTAATGTTTTTTTTTATGGGGGTTTGTAATGCCAAAAGTTGGCAAATTCAGCCTGCTCTCACTTCAAAGCTTCCCTCATGATTCCATGGCATCCACCATGTGGAGACAGCATCCTGCCAAACCTCCCTCTCTGTTTTTTGGGGACTCTCTTTGTCACTCTTTTCCATTTCTATTTTTAATTCCCACCACTCATCTCCATCACCCTTAATTCAGTTTCTTAATTCTTCAATTTCCAGCTTGCAGAACGCTCTCCTGAGCTTTTCCCACACAGCTTTGGGTGATTTTTGTGCAGGTTTGATGTTTCCCTAAGTGAAGGAGCATCCCTGGTAGCATGAGAAGGATGAGTGCCAGACCGAGTAATAAAACATTTTGCTGTTGCTCATCTTTGAATCACCAAGTCCTGTTTTCAAGTGTCTGAAATTCTGACTTGAAAGAACTCGCAGGGGGTGCATTCCTCCTTGAGCACACTGCTATCAGTCCCCAGCAAGCTGTCAAATCAAAGCAGTTTTTCTTATCTTTCTTGTATAAACAAGTGCACAGCTCATTGCTCCCCTTCCTCACAGCCATTTCTCAGGCAGAGGCAAATTTTATTTTCATACCCAGCTGCAAATCACTGGCCTTTGGCTGTGTGGAGGATAAAATACATCAAAACCAGAGAGTACCACTGCTATCCAAATCTGCATAGCTGGCACCTGTAGAATAAACATGCCATGACAGAAAAATGTGGGATAAAGAAGGCAAGACTTTTAAAGCTAATATGCATCAAATTCACTGGGAGAGAGCACCTTTTTAAATTTTGCCTCGAATTCCCTTTCCAAAAATCCCAAAATATATGCCTTTTTTTTTTTTTTGGCTGTACTTGTTATTCCTTCATTCCTTTTATTTCAAATCTGGGCATCACTATTGAGACACAGAAGGAGAAGTATTTGAATTGTAATTCTTGTGTCTAAATCACTTTGTTATATTCCCTGTAAGCCAGGGAAGAACGTAACCCTGTGCAAAACTGTGGAATCTGAAATTCAGTGTACAGCCCACTGACAATTACAAACATGGATCCCACTCAGGATGGAAATTATTCTCCAGTATGAAAATGTTAAAGCTTAGTAGGTCAACCTATAGAAAACATATTTCAGTGTAAAAATTCAAGGTATTTTATCTTGCTGAACAGCATGGTGAGAGTCTCTGACATACAAAGAGGTTAGCTTTTATCAAGTGTACACAAGAATTTTCTGACTTCTCACTTGATTTTTTTTTTTTTAATGCAAAACCTCTTTTTCTTTCCAACCTTTTTGTTGCCTCAGTCCATTCTCAGTTGCACCCAATGTACCTTGAAGTGAAAGGAGTTTTTTTTAGTATCATCCTGAGCTATCTGAAGTTTAGAAAACTGTCCTTTCCTTCCTTATTGTCCCTCCTGTTTCCATTTCCATTCCTGTGGGTTATTATGGTCCTGTGGCTTCCCCTTGTTCACACACCTGACTCTTTTCCTCAGCCATTTCAGCAACTATTTTCCATTTTTTTCCACTTTATTTTGAGATTACCTGAAAGAAAAGGAGGCCCAGTCCTTTATAATTCCAATGGATGGAAGTATTTAGTCCAAAGTTTCTAGGTTAATACAGTTACCTCATCATCTCTTAAAATTATCCCATTTTCATTTCAAGTCTTGCATCCCTGTGATCTTTTTTCTCTGACTACAAAGATTTCAGGGCTGTTTTTCCTGGCCTGCATGGAGGAGATCAGGAAATGGGAGAGCAGATTCCTAAGTGTGATTTTTTAGCATTTTTATTGATAACGTGACTTCAACTGTTCAGAAATTAAACAGTAATCTATAGAAAAGCTGATGGAAAAAAAAAAAAAGAAAAACATATTTGGGCTTTTGAGCTGCTTTGTTTCTCCCTTTACTTTTATTTTGCACACATTTTTAACTTTTGCTGGTTTTATTTCTTACTTCACTGGAATTTGCTGCTGGTCCTGTGCCCATAAAACTTTTCTTCCCTAAAACACTTAAATCCCTGCGTGGTGTGTTGGATGTTGGATAGAGAACATCCCAGGTCAGAGCTGGAACTCCTCACTGTCTTCTGAAATTAAATATTTCCTTCTCCTCATCTTTGTTAATCAGCTCCATTTATTGTGTTGTAAACATTTAATTCAGTTCCTGAGGTGTTTAAATACTAAAATAGATATTAGTCACATTACATTTGTGTAAAAGTACAACCAACAGCACCATATTCTGTTCCTGAATATATATAGAATATATAGAATATATAGAGCAGAAATTACTCTATTTCCACCTTCTTCTTCATTCTAAACTCTCTTTACAGCACTTAAAACAGAATGCTTGAATTAGGTAAATTTGAAAAGAAAACACAGATTTGTCTCCTTTTTTTGACTGTTATTTACTGAATTCAACTTAAAAATACACAAAGTTGCCATTCAACCAAAGATTTAAAGTAAATTGTAATTTATTTATGTCTAGTTGAAATTGATTTGCTATTACTCACTTCATTTTTCTCCACTGAAAATAGGAGAAAATCACAACATTTGCATAAAATTCAAAATAAATGGAGTAGTTTTTTGCAATCAAAGTTTCAAGTGGACATTTCTTTTTGTGATGTCCTAAAACATAAATATGTGATTTGAGGAATCTTTTTCAGATTTTCAGAAAATCTGATAATTTTATTTTTCAGGATTTAGGTAATTGATGTGAATATTTGTCTGTCTGCAGAATTAGAGAAATTAATTTTCCAGTTCATCTATGTTAATTATCTATTTCTCTCTAAGCTGCATATGGGGGTAAAATACATGCTTATAAAATACAAAAAAATACATGCATATAAAATACAAATAAAGCTGCCTTTTTTCTTTTAATAAACCCATATTAAAAAAAATATTTGTAGGCTGAAATCAAAATCAGTACCTTGTTTTTCTACCTTCATTTGGAGTGATTTGTTTTGGAGAGGTTCATGTGGACACTGTTGGAGGAAAAAGAAACAGATGTACAGAGTGGATTTGTGGCCTTGATCAGTGATTTTACTGCAGGGAAAAAAAAGATTTCTCTGTCTCCCTGTTTAATTGCTGCCTCAGATTTGGGTAAAACCAAGCTGCTTATTCCCTGGCATCATGTTTTAATTTTGAGAGAGTCATTTATTTATTTAAAATTATATATAATTGTATATATATTTAATATTAGACATGTATTTATATAAGTTATATATAATATATATTATTATGTATATTTATATTATATATCTAGATATAGATGATATAGATATAGATTACATGTAGATATAGATGTAGATATAGATAGATTACATATAAATATAAATATAAATATAAATATAAATATAAATATATAAAAATATATAAAAATATATATATAAACATATATAAAATATATATAAAAATATATATAAATATATATATATTATATATATAAAATATATATAAATATAGATATAGTTTAAATAGATATAGATATAGATATAGATATAGATATAGATATAGATATAGATATAGATATATAAATATAAATATAAATATAAATATAAATATAAATATAAATATAAATATAAATATAAATATAAATATATAAATATAGATATAGTTTAAATACAGATATAGACATAGATAGATATAGATAGATAGATATAGATATAGATATAGATATAGATATAGATATAGATATAGATGATATAGATATAGATAGATATAGAAATAGAAATAGATAGATATAGATATATATAGATAGATACAGATATATATAGATATATATATAGATATAGATAGATATAGATACAGATACAGATATAGATATATAATTATTTCTGTAATTATTTCTATAATTATTTATTACCAATGCCAAGGTTCAGATAATTAAGCAGTTCATGCCAGTTACATCTTTTAAGGTGAGTCAGATAATGCTGATTTGTGCTGAAATGTACCTTGAGTGACCTTCCCACCGAGCTGCTTTCACGTTCTGCAGGGACAGGACACTTTTGGAGGGGCCAGAGGGATTTGTTCAGAGCCTGTGGTGTTTGTTTGGGTGTTTAGTGTCTCGTTAGGACTCTCGTGGCTGGGTTCTTTCTCCCCTTGGACTGAGATTGATGAGAGAGAGGCAGTTTGCTCTTGTTTGGACTTGGTTGTTTATTCTCTTATCTACATTACATGGATACAGGTACAAGGAGCTGAGTGCACTGAGATAGAAAGGTGCAAAATGGCCAACAAAGATCTTCCTCAAGGTCTTTTATATGTCCATTTACCCAATTAACAAATGCCAAGTAAATTATTTTCCTTAGTGACCCAATGACCCAACACCTGAGTGCTGCACTGCAGCATTCTCTATCCAATCACTCATTGCTACCCAAAAACCCCCAGGAGAAGAAGATGAAGAAGAAGAAGGACAAGAGACAACACCTTAAATCCTCCATCTTGTCTTCTGTTCTCTAAACTGGTTTAAACTCCAAATGTTAACTTTTTCACCCCGTGACTTAAGAAACTTTCTAATTTACACACTCACATTTTCAGTTTCTCTAAACTCTAGCAGTTGTCTCCATGGTGCTGTGTGGAATTCAGAGCTTCCTTGGGTGCCAAAGTTAGATAAAGGTAAATATCTTGCATTTCTGCCCCCAACAGTTTAGGAGCTCCACTGATTCCAGAGAGGGACACTGAGCTGTGTCAGCAGGACCTGGAGCCACCCAGGGCTGCTGTGCCTCATTTTGTGCCTCAGTGTGGGGACACCAAAGCCAGGCAGAAATTCTCCCTCTGTTTTCCCCTGGAGCCAGATGTTTGCTGTCTCCCCCTCGGAATCCCAGGGGCAGGGATGAGTGCTGGTCTCTACTAAATTTTAATCAGCGTTGAGAGGGGAAGATTTAAGCCAATGCACCTTTCATCTCTGATAACAGAGAGGCTTTAGATAAAAAAACAGAGATGAAACACCCAGAGCCCTGCAGACTGGACACCTGGCAATGTCTGTGAGTTAATTCTGGGAACTAATCTCCCTAAAAGGTCTTATTAAGGATTGTCAAAACTATTCACACCAAATTCCTCAGAGCTTGCAAACTGAAATTCATTGGAAAAAAAATCCCACCAGTTCCTATCCATCCCCTTAAAACACCTGAAATTGTGCCTTTATTTATTTTAAAATATTATGAAGTGGCAAAAGTTTGGTTTAGCATTGGGGGAGTAAATTCTGAGGTTGGTTGCTCGTTTCCAGTTGAGGTAACCCTTGTCCTGTCCCATTAATAGTGATGAGATTATTTCCTGGCTTGCAGAAATAAAAAGCTGCCCATAAATAAGTGGTATTGGTATCAAAATGTAATCCATAAAAATGTACAACAGAAATGAGTGAGTTATTCACTGAGTCCTCAGACCACCCAGCTGAGATTAAAAGCAAACAACAAAAGCCCACATTTGACCATGAACACTTGAATTTAGGTTTAAATGGCATTCAGAGAGGCAAAATACAGAAGAAGTGCAATTAAGCAGCTGTAATGGGCATTGTCTAAATTGTATTTTTTGTTGTCTCCAAAGGGAAAAGAAAAGTTCATATCACAGTCCTTTAATCATCTCTGCATTGGATGTCATTAATGTTTGGTTATACAAATTGATTATAAACAATGATTAGAAAAATAAATCAGGCCTGGGTAATTTTTTTCTTGTGTGACTAAGAGTCAACAGAGGGTTGCATAAAAATAAGGAAGATTATTATTTATTATTCCTTCTTCTATTCCTTATAATGGCTGTTTTTCATGCTACTTGTTAGACATTTTCTCCCAGGTGAATTCTGCATCAATCTGGTTTCAACTTCCACTGTTCTTTTAAAATAGTAAAATAGTAAAATTCTTTTAAAATAGTAAAAAGCTTGTGCATTTTCTTGCCTTCCAAGTTTTTTCTATCCTTCCATAGCTGCATTTAACCTATTGAACACTTTATGGTGTGACCTGTGGTGCACAGTTATTTTTAACTAAAATTTATTTTAATATATAAAGTTATTTTTAATTAAAAAAAGAATGTTATCTCTCGTAAAAGTAACAGCACCAGTCGCTGGAGTAAAGTGGGCAGCATGAACAGCTCAAAATGGAATAAATGATTTAAAAATTAAATATATATATATAAATATATAAAATATATAAAATATATAAATATATAAATATATAAATATATTTATATATAAATATATAAATACAAATATATAAATATATAAATATGTAAATATATACATAGATACATAGATACATATATAAATATATACATATATACATATACAAATATATAAATATATAAAATATAAATATATATATTTAATATACATATAAAACATACAAAATGCCATTTGCACAAGTGATAACAACAGGAACAACAGAAAACAAAATAAAAGGAGTGAGGAATGGCGAGGAAGAAGAGGCTGATGAATTGTCTGAGCTGCAAATTCATCCTCAGTGGCTCTCCATTGTAATGAGTGAAATGTGGTTGGATTTGGCACCTCACTGGATTGATGTTATCCTGAAAGAAAACACCTTTTTATTTTATTTTTTATTTTTTCTGAAGGGTTATGATGCGCTTTTCTCTTGACAGATGAGTTGATTTAGATTTTGAGATGCTTGAAAGTATTTTTTTTTTAAATTCCCCAAGTGTCTCCTTCCAATTCCAGCTATGCTGTTATAAGAATAAAAATGGTAATGTTTTATTTTAAGGGCCATATTTTCCCTTCAGCAGACACTCTGGGAATATTTAAAAAAAGATTTTGTGTGTCTTGTCCAAACTTAAACCCCTACATGCTTTTGATTGAAATTTTCATGCCAAGCTGGAGGAAAATACAATTTTTGACTTGAGTTTAGAATGTTCTAATCGCTGTTTATTGATTGAGGTTTTGTGTCGCCATCCTTTGGAAAAATGACTCGACGATCAATGAGTTGAAAAACTCCTCCAAACCTGACCGAGTTTAACAAATTCCCAGGAATCTCTGAGTTCCTGTGATCGCTCGGTAACCTCTGCTAGCTCATTATTCCTTCAGAAAAATCACTTTCTCTGGGATGCCATCACTGGATGAGCACAAATTCTGCAGAGGCCACGGGGAAATCCAAATAAACGCGATGAGAACGAGATCAGGACGAGGGGCTCAGGCTGATGGGGGAGACATGTGAAGCTTTTCAGGAATAAAAAGCAATTTCTAATGGTTAAAGTGAGCTGTTTTGGTGAAACAGGAGGAAGTGGAGGGAAGCAGCACATGGGAATTGCCATTTGAACTTTATATCACAGCTGGCAGAATTACTCTTGCAAGACATAATCAGGACCTGAATTTATATAATACATAAACAGATGTAAATGTGAAAAAAACATCATTCTTTATCACAATAATGATGTTTTCCTTACATCAGTTACAAGTAAAAAAAGAGATAAATCTTGAAGCCCTGAAACTAAAAAAAAAATAAAAAAAAATAGATAAATTCAAGCTAATTTCCACAGAAACTAAATTCTTTAAAGTAAAAGCATTCACAGCAAATATAACAAAGGCATAAAGAAGACATTTATCAGAGGAAAAATACATTCTATAGGAAAGAAAAAAAAAAAGAAAAGTACTTCAACTAAAGTAAAAATGTTTTTCAGAGTTGTGTATTCAATTTTTGGATGAGATCTTTTGTCATAGCTGTGTGGTAAAAATGCCTCCTCAGCGGGTGTCATGTGATGATGAAAATATTTTGTGTTTTAAAAAACTCAGGTCCCACAGTCAACTCCTCAGAAGGGAACAGGAGTTCAATCTTTAAAAAGGAATATTTCTGGCTTTGGATTTTCAACAGATCCAGTTAGACACAAGCTTTGGAAGCAACAAGGAATACTCCCAGAACTTTCTAGTCCTTCCCTGGTACCCTCTCCCACAAAAGGATGTATCAGGAAAAAAATGGAAATATGATGTTCTGGCAGCTCTGATCTTTCTAATATAACTTTTTATGAATGTGGATGTACAATTGGAGCATCAAAAGTCAGATTAACTTTAGTTGTTTCTTAATATAATTAAGATTTCCTGCAGAGGTTTCTGTTGCTTTCCCCCATATTCTGTTGTCCTATCAAGCAGATATTTTTATTCTTGCCAGGTAACATTTTGTTTCAATGGTGCCCCTATGGCCTGTGTCTTTATTTTTTATTCTATTTTATTTTATTATTTTATATTCTATTTTATTATTTTTTATATTTTATTTATTATTAAATCACTGGAGGGTCTTTTCCCCCCCAAGGAATCCCCGTCTTGTCATCTCCCACTGTCACATCGTGCTGCCTACCCTAAAATGGGGTAAGAGATCTGTCAATCCTGCTGGAAATTAAATTTCCTTCCCCAAAATGGTACCAGTTTTCAAAGTTTGGAGGTTTTGTGTACAGAATGACAGGAATGAGGAGGCCAGACAGAGCCTCGTGTTTCTATGGTGACACAATGATGTGTCTGGCTCAGCTATTTTCTCCTTTTGTGATTTTATTGATAGCTGGGACTCGTCCAGTGGAGTTTAATATTTGCCAAAAATAGAATGCTAACCCCCAATCTAATCAGAGACAGTAATGCAGAAAGGACAATCCAATATAAAAACCACCAAAATACGAGGGGAAAAGTCAGCTGTGACTATTGATAACGTGAATTAAAATACGTGAATTTCTCTGGAGCTGTGAAATAGTTCTGAGTGCTCCAGCTCTGCGTTTGGCTCATGGTTAAACTGTATTTTATGTCAGAAAATTTCCTCTGCTTCACCCTTCCTTCCTTCCTTCCTGCTGCTCCTCATTCCTTCACCCTGTCCTGTGCTCCAGGTGGTCCCCAGCTGTCTGTGGAAGGTTCAGGTGTGTCCCTGAGAGATGGATGCAGGAGAAGTTTTTGTTGGATGAACACATCATCCATCAGCAAACCTCATCAAAGCCCCTTCATTTTAAAAGGCTCTGACTTCAAAATGGGAGCTTTTGTGTAAGAATTGGACCTAAAAGGAAAAAATTGTTCTTTCAACTTGAAAAGATAAATTCTATTTGTGTTTTGGGGGTTTATTTAAATATAAATTCTGTTTTTTCTCCCCCACAAAGTAGACATATCTCTCACACCAAACCCAAAAATCTCAGTGATATATCTCAGTGATAACACATTTTTTTAAAGTCCCTATAGAACAGCAATCATTTTTATTTCAGAAAGGGTGAGATTGGGCTCAAAGTGTGTCTATATATTTGGATAATTAATGGAATATAAAATCTTTATTAATATGAATTCCCATTTTATTGATACTTCAGGAGCTTAATAGGAATGAGTGAACCCAACAGCATTCACTGCCCTCAAAACTTGTTTGCTCCATCTCAGTGTCTCCACAGAGCTCCATTTAAATGAGAAAATAACTCAGTCTCTTATTTTTTCCCAGACATCAGGACAAAACACTGCTGAGTTGAGTTTTAGCAGCTCAAGGGGACAAATCTCTGCCTCTCTTGGCATCCATTCCCATGCTGCTGTGACCTGTTACCTGAATCCATGTCAGCTGAGTGCCATTTAGAGTTATATCCATTTATTAAGTGTTGGCTAAAAAAAAAAATAAATCCCAGAACTACATCACACTTATAAAAAAAAGAATTGTCTTAAGTGGAGTGGGTAAGAGACCTAGGGAAACTTCATTGTCTGACAGATGGTCTGACACCCACGTTAAGAAATTCATAATCCAATCTCAAGGAAGGAAAAGTTCTAGGTAAGAACATATGTGTTTGTTGGGAAAGAAAAAAATTTGTAGCGATGATTTTTTGTCAGAGCAAGCACATATGGCAGCTCCATTTTCTGTCACCAGCTACTTTCTACTTAAAATTCAAATGTCACTAGGCAAGGAAAAAAGTAGAGTATTAAACCATAGGAAAGATTTAGCTAAGAACAATCCCTGCAAGAACTTTATTGTTCCATCGTTCATGGAAATTAATGGCCATAAATTAATCCAAACTTCCTCATCCCGTTCTGCAAACATCTCGTCCCGTGCTTTTTTCTCATTCTCTACATGTTCCTCCCATTGGTGGTTACAGTTTTATGTCTATTTCCCAACCATCTGCTGTCTTTCCTTGAGCCAGAATAATTTCCCTTTGTGATATGGTGAGTGATCACATCAGCATCATTTCCATGCCATTCCACGTGTCCTCGCTAATCCTTCCTCCCCATCCTGGTGTCAGCACCCTCTGAGTGTCTGGGGTGATTTAACATTTCAATTTCTGGTGAGCACAACTCTCTTTGCAAAATTCCAAGCTGCTAATTGTTACCCCTTAGCATTTTGTTATTAGTGAAATGATAATTAAATGTTTGCTCCAGTTCCCATCTCCAGACACCCAAAGGCTGGATGGAGGGGGATGCTGGATAAACTGGAATGTTCATTTTATTAATTAAGGTGCTGGGAATCTTTCAGAGGTTGCACTGGGACTGGGGGAACGCAAAATGCAGTTCCCATCTTAGGGTATTTGCAAATTAAATGCTTTTGAGAAGTAGGACAGTGTTACTTTAAAATTATTTAAGGGGTTTTGAAGGAGTATCCTCATTTTTTAGGCATTCCAATCAATAGCCTCACGGAATCTTTTGGAGAAAAGAGGTATTTGCTGCAGTCTAATACTCAGAGTGAGTTAAATTGGTATCAAATCAGAGTTCATGGCATGAATGCGTCAGTGCTGTTGGTCTGGTGCTGCTGATGGGGGAGGAGAGGATCAGAGCTCCGGCTGGGATGGTTGAAGAGCTGCTCTGAAGCAGGGTTTGCAGAGCCAGGTGAAAAAGGAGACAGAGACAGAGCAGCAGTGCTCTTACAACAGCCCTTTGTAAATAAATACAGCTGTAATTACTCCAGGCAGACAATTTGTAGCCCCAAAGCTCCTGGGAAACGAAGAGAAATTTCCTGAATCCGTCCAGTGACTCCAGAAACATGGCTTGATTGTAAATGCACAGTAAATAACTTAAGAAGTGGCACAAAGTTCTTCTAAACAATAGGAAATATTGCCAGCACCATAGCCATAACTTTTTTTTTGTGACAAACTGCAAATAACACCAAAAAATCTGCAGTTTCAGAAGCTGCAGTCCTAACTTGAGGTACCTGAGATTTTCTTTCAGTGTGGAAAACCTCTCACATTTGTCAATCACATCATCAAGGTATGCCCATCGATGAATGAAGGCATTAAATCAAAGAGCTGATGTGTTAATGAAGAAATATCTCATTATTATCTGCAGCAGCAGCCCAGGCATGCTTAGAGGACAATATGAGAACACCTGAAACATGTGCACCAAGTCCCTTCCTTTCATCATGTTTCTTAAAACAACCAGATTAATGATATTTTAGAGCATCATTTGGTCTGATGAGTGGTTTAAATGCCAGAGGTGATGATATAATCCCCTAGTTCAGTATTTGGTGCCATATCCACCCCTTTGAACTGGTTATAGCAACATTCTCACCTTAAATGCTGTCACACAGCCAGGTAAGAGCTTGTTATGTAGGGGGTTTCATAGTCCAAATGCTAAATTTATAAGAAGTTTTCTGGCTTTCTTCGATCTTTCCCTATGAAATAAAATATCCAAACTCCTACTGGCACCTCCTCTGTTTTGGTGCTCAGAGAAACCAGAAGCTTGGCATTAATGTGCTTTTCAACTTTTCAACTTTTTGTATGGATGTCAATCAAATTTTGTTGATTCAGTGCTCAGGTTATTTCAGTGCTCAGGTTATTGTAGCTTTCCTTTCCCTGATCCTTTTGGGACACACACATCTTTCAATTATTCACTGGTTAAAGTGCTTAGCTGCCCTGCATTTAGAGCTAAAGATTCTCCCCCTCCTGAAATTCTGGGTTTATGTTCAGGTGTTGATCCCTGTGCACAAAACTTTGCTGTCCATGCAGGCATTTCCATCACTTCATAAATGGTTTTCTCAGTAATGCACCACCTAAATGATGCCATCATAATAATTCCATCCAATTTCTTCTGTTTGCAGACTTCTAAGAGTATTTTCCATTCAGTTTGAAATCCTAGTTCTCTTCCTTTCTTTTCTTAGAAGCTACTTCACTTTTCAGGATGTTGTGACTTTAATGTGTATTCAGCAGAGGAGAGGTTGTGTGGGTGCTGCTGGTAGGAAGCTCAAGGGTGTGAAGTGTGTGTTCCATGCTCTCAGTGTCATTTGTATCAATAGCAAAAGGTTCCAAAGATGAGTAAACAGGAATGTTCATCCTGGAAATTGTAGATGTGGTGCAAGTCTCTAAAAAAAGAAGGATGCTGCTTTTGCTTACTAGAGGAAGAATGGAAAATCCATTTAGTAGCTTTGAAAATATTCAGTTTAACACTTAATTAAAAAATTAATTCAGCTAAATACTTAATTTAAAAAAAAAAGTGTTTTCTGATCATCAGGACCCATGAGACAAAAGCAGTGGCAATGTGGACAGCAGAGCTTTCAACCCTCTGCCTCTGATCAGACTTAGGATGGTTTCTGTTTCCACTTTTTTCTTCCCATTTGAAAAGGCTGCTGCATCATCCTGGGCACAAGTGAGATCAGATCCTGGTACACTCAAATAAATCTAGGATCCAGACTCAAAGGATGGGCTTAGGGTGATTTTACCTTAACACAACTCTGTGAGAAAATTTGGAGAGGTGTAAGCTATTTCCACCAAACTTACTCTGCACAGAGTTATTCAGTCCATGGTATATATCAGCTTTTTTTTCCCCCCTGTATAAAATCTATAAAACTGCCTGAATTAGAATTTAATTTCAAATAGGGGTAAAAATCTCAACCCTATAAATGGTCTTATTACCCCCCCAAAAAAAAAGAGTGTATACTAAGGCTGTCCTTTGCTTCTTTTACTTGCTAATCACTTCTTTTACTTTGCTAATCAAATATAAAAACCAAAAGTAACCACAAAGTTTGATTCTGACAAATATTTGTTTTTGCTATTTTTATTCAGCAACTCTCCACAACCACCTTCCTCATGTGTGCTCTCTTACCTTTCTGGTGGACCTCAGCAGAACACAACAATATTGATTCAACACTCAAAAATGTGTCTTGCAGCGAGCTGAGTTTTCTGTTGCTTTGTCAAAGACTTCCTTAACCCCCACCCCCAGCATTGATAGCAGCTAGCTTGTCACTTAGGGAGAAAACTTGTGAAGCAAAATCGTGTTTGTGCTCTTTCAGCCTTAAAAGGGAAATAAAAACAATAAAGAAAAAGAAGAAACTGGTAAAAAACCACAGTCCCAAACACCACAAAACCCAAAAATAGGGAGCAAAAAAAAAAGACCATTTTCCTCCACTGCTCAGTACATGGCATCCCTGTAGCTGGAGCTCCTAAATGCTCCCAAAAATGAAGCTGGCTGGAAAGAAAGGGAATGGGAAGCATTAGGATGCAGGATGCTGCATCCCACTCTGTGCTGTGAGACAGGAATTGCCAGCAGGCTGCTCAGTGGAAAAGTACAGCCTGCTCCAGCCAGGGAACCAGGGCTCCCCTGCTCCTGGGGCTCTCACCTGGCACTTTCTTAATGGACAGGATTTGCTCTGCAACTCTCATTCCCCTCTGGTTTTATTTATTTTATTTATTTTTTATTTTATTTATTTATTTGTGCAGGGCCAAGGAAAAGGGACATGTTTGTCTCCTGCAGAAAACTCACAATTGATTTGCACTTCAGGTTTTCCTGTGGGCTTAACCAGACATGCTCAACCTGTTGCAGAAAAATACTTTCTAAAATTTTTAAGGAGCAAAAAGATGATCCAAATTCCTATTTTATCCACAGTGTTGACAATATAAAAATGAAAAATGAAAAAGGTAGGGTTTAGGGTGTGCTGAATACATTTTTGCACTGGTTTCCTTCATGGAGATCCACAAAAGGGTATTTGAGGCAGATGTGTTGCTGAGGAAGAATTTATCTGTCATTCATGTGGATACTGGAAACAGCTGAAATTTGTCAGATAATTAAAAATCTAACAAAATCCCCCAGAGTTTATTCTCGTATAAACCCAGCCTGTGCCCATCCCTACAGCAGGGTAGAAGTTATGGGTGGTGCCTTAGATCTGTCCTGTTCCCCTGAATTACAGCAGCTCGGGAAGAACTCTGGATTTTGGATGCTGGGCAACATTAAACAACAAGTTGTTCAACTTTGTATCCATACTCCTTACAAGCATTTGTCAAATTTGTGTGCATTTGACATTATTTTATATATATATATAATTTATTATTATGTTATATGATATAATAATATTATGATAATATTATTATATTACATAAAAATGTCTGCAGAGGAGTGGAGGAAGGAAGAGAAGAGAACAGGTTTCCTTTTGCATGAATTTTCACATTTCTGTCTCATTACAGGATAAAATACAGTAAAATGCCCATAATATTATCTATCTGCCCTAACAAAGGAGCAGAAGATATGTGGTTTTTGGCAAACTGCTCTGAATTGGAAAATGATGTCAGGCCCAAGTTTATTGATATTTAACACATCCAAAGTCACGGAGGCAGAGTGACTCTCACACTGAACCTTAACAGGATTTCAACACTGATATTGGTATAATTTAAATACAGCTAGCATTTAAATACACACATTTATTTATTATATTAATATAATGCTGGATATTATGTTCTGCCATGTCCATATTAGACATATTTTCCATCTAAAGATCAGCTACACAAACACACATCTCTCTGTTAGTTTTAGAGTGTATTTCTTACCCTGTTTGAAATATAGAATTCCTATAGGGAATTTGTAGAAACCCTTATAATGCAGTAAATCCTTCAGCTACTTGAAGTCAGTTAATAGGCTTTTAAAGACTAATCACAGCTCTGTGCTCGACAAATATATCAGGATACTGCATTCACTGAGGGAAGTTGATACCGTCATTCATTATTTTATGACTTTGCATTAGACAAACTGAAATCAGACTTCTATCTCTAATGAAAAAAAGAGTCATTTGCATTCCTTTCTGGGAAAGGCAGGATTAATGACATCAAATACTTAGCAACTCTTCTACTCAGAGTCTTTAATTCAATGGAAGATAATTTACACAGCAAGAAACAACTTCTAAAGGCTCTGGAACAGAAGTGGCAAGAACATTTTACACATTAGCGAATCCTTCTTAACTTGCCTCTTAAAGGGGAAATAAACACGCTTTTAGAAATCTTACTTTTGAAACTTGGTGATAACTACTAAAAAAAATCATTGCCTTTGAGCTGTTCTGCTTTTTTTAACATACTGAGAGTGCTTTGAGCCAGAATAAAACCTCACAAATAAATACCACATTTTTATAAGGGTTTATAGGAAGAACAAACTCCTTATGACTACAGTAGAACAGTGTCTGTGCACTATTAAGCATGCATGGGCTTTATTACTGGTTACCTAACTAAAATAGAAAGGACAAATAAGACTGTAAAAACGTCTGACATTTAAAATAAATGTGGTCTTTAGATGCTCTGAACCAGTGTATTTTGGCATAAAGCTGAAAAGGAAAAAAACCAACAAATCCTTGACTTGACTCTATTAACCCCAGTCCCGTAGCTGAAGAAAATTTGCGTAGACATCAGAGCAGAATTTAGAACAGAATTACCAAAATAATATCTTTAATAACTCTGCATTTATTGTTGCTCCCGAGAAAAATGCTATGAAAGCTTCCAGACTTCTGCAGTCAGGGCTGATTTTATTGCCATTTGCACAGGAATGTGGGAGCTGCTGTCAGCATGGAGAGCACAGGGTCACTCAGCAGATTCCTTCCCCAGGGAATGACACAGGTGTTCCAAAAAAGTCTTGGCTGAACCCTCCAGGGCTGGCACTGACCACTCATCTCTCACTTACATGAGCATTAAAACTCCATTAATTAGTTCTTTTCTGCACTCACAGTAGCACTTCCAAGAATTTTTGGCATTGTTACCTTTTTTTTTTGGGGGGGGGGGGGGGGCTAAAAAGAAACCCAGCAACCAAGGTATTATAAAAATTTTAACCTTAATTTTTACAAGTGTTTTGACAGATGTTTTTATTATTATTATTATCCCACTAATGTATAAGCACACTGCTGCAGCTCTGTATTTGTACATCTCTATTAGAGTATGAATGTATTACTATAAAGCATACATATTATATATGTATATATTTAAAATATATATTATATATAAAATAGATTTTTATATATATCTTTATATATTATATATAGTATATATATATTATATTTTATTTATATATATATTACTTTATATGTGTTTAATATATAATATAAAATATATATAAAATATATTTAAATATATATTTATATATATTTTAAAATATATTTAAAATACATTTAAATATGTAAATAATATATACATATACTTTAAAGTGCAGAGAGTTCCTTGAATTTTGCTGGAGCTTTCTGGGTTCAATTCCCTCTGGCAGCGAGCCCGGCTCAGTTTTTCACACTCTTCCTCTGGATTTGCAGGAGAGCTGCTCCCTCTGCTGAGTTTTCCGTGGATCGCCACCGACACCTGATGTCCTTCCTCACCATGCTGGGCCCCAGCCCCGACTGGAACGTGGGGCTCTCTGCCGAGGATCTCTGCACCAAGGACTGCGGCTGGGTCCAGAAGGTGGTGCAAGATTTGATCCCCTGGGATGCTGGCACCGACAGCGGCGTCACCTATGAGGTATGGGCACTGCCTGTGGTTTATTCTGATATATCATGGAACAGTGGAGTAGCAATGCAGTTTGATCCATGCACTACCCGTGGTTTATTCCAATATATCATGGAACAGTGGAGTAGCAATGCGGTTTGATCCATGCACTACCCGTAGTTTATTCTGATATATCATGGAGCAGTGGAATAGGAACGCAGTCTGATCAATGCACTACCTGTGGTTTATTCTGATATATCATGGAACAGTGGAGTAGCAATGCAATTTGATCCATGCACTACTCATAGTTTATTCTGATATATCATGGAGCAGTGGAATAGGAACGCAGTCTGATCAATGCACTACCTGTGGTTTATTCTGATATATCATGGAACAGTGGAGTAGGAATTCAGTCGGATCCATGTACTACCCGTGGTTTATTCCCATATATCATGGAGCAGTGGAGTAGGAATGCAGTTTGATCCATGCACTACCCGTAGTTTATTCCAATATATCACGGACCAGTGGAGTAAGAATGCAATTTGATCCATGCATTACCCGTGGTTTATTACCGTATATCGTGGAGCAGTGGAGTAGCAATGCAGTTTGATCCATGTACTACCTATAGTTTATTCCCATATATCACGGAGCAGTGGAGTAGGAAAGCAGTTTGATCCATGCACTACTCATAGTTTATTCCGATATATCATGGAGAAGTAAGTAAGAAGGCAGTTTGATCCATGCACTACCTGTAGTTTATTCTGATATACCACATCAGAGCAGTGGAAGAAAGCAGTTTGATCCATGCTGGTGCCACCCATGCCGTTGTATTTTTTACTCTGTTAAAAATTTTCCTTAAAATGAAATAGAATTCCTTTAACTACACTTCACTGTCAGTTGTTTTTGCCTGAGGCTCCTCAGCATCAGCACTGGTGGGACAATATTCAGAATGAGAGGACAATGGGTAAGGTTGGGAGGAGGCACAACAAGTCCAATCTCTGTATTTAAGCAGGGTCATCCTAGAGCAGATTCCAGGATTCTGTGAAGTTCTTGAACATCTCCAGGAAGGGAGGCTCTGCTCCCACTCAGGGTGGTCCTTTCCAGGACTTGGTCACAGCACAGTAAAGAATTTCTCATTTATATTCACCTGTTAAATTCACTGATTGAATAAACAGAGGGCTTTGGTCACAGCCAAGCCTTTAGGTGCCCACCAAAGCGATGCCATCAGCAGCTGCATCAGCTCCAGTCTGGGGCTGTTTCAATCCAACTGTTCTGTTTGGCACAGGAAACTTCAACCATTTCTTGCAGCAAAGCAGAACAAAACTGACAACAAAAAACAAAATGAACCAAAAAAAAAACCCACAAAAAACCAAAACAATTCCCCACAGCAGTAAGTATGAATGTACCAAGTGCATTTTACACTGGAATTTTGGGGTTTAGCATTTCAGAGAAGTTTTAATTTCTGCAGATTAATTGCTAATTAAGAAATTATTAGTTTCTTTTATAACATTTTTTTTTCTTTCTTGATTGCAGTCTCCTAACAAACCTACAGTACCTCAGGAGAAGATCAGACCTCTTACAAGCTTAGATCACCCTCAAAGCCCATTTTATGATCCAGAAGGAGGATCTATCAAGCTGGTGGCCAGAGTTGTCATTGAGAGAATTGCACGAAAGGTAGAGTACATATGAGTAAAATTCTCAAGCAAACAAAAATCCACTTTGTAAGCCAAAAAAACCAATCAATTCTTTCACCCCTTGCCTCCAAATCTACACTCCTTAACCAACCCACAGCAAAGATAACAGCAGAAAAAATTTAAACTGTTTTAAGGTATTATTTCTCCTACTTCTGGCAATTATTGCATCTGCTTAATTGGGGATTTTCTTTACGTATGCCTAGGAAATTGTAGATAAAGAGGTGCTGCTGACACCGTGGTGCCTCACGGTGTACTGGTTTTACTCCTCATGGATGAGTTTCCTTTCTTCAGTGTTCACAATCATTTTTTGGCAGGGGGAGCAGTGCAATATCGTTCCTGACAACATAGATGATATTGTGGCAGATCTAGCACCGGAGGAAAAAGAAGAAGGTATGTTTGAAATTAGTTTGTGCGTTACTAATAATTTATATTTTGTTCCATTCCCTGCTGCCATTTGTAGATAAGGTACAAAACTGACTTAGGAGCAAAAATTCCACTCAGTGTCAAACAGTGATTTAGTTTTTCATCTCTTCTGGTCTCTTCTATTAGCCTTCCCTTGTACAGAAAATAAATTGCATGTATTGCATGTAGGAGATGACAATAACCATCAGGCAATAAAAGAGATTTTTGAGGTTTGAATTTATTTTTTTTTCCCTAAAGAAAGTTGGCAATTGGCAATTCTCTTTTTCTTCTGACTTAGAATGGAGAGAATAGAATGCAGAAGGAAATAATGGATTCTATTGGGATCTAAAGTAATCATCAGCCAAGAAAAGGGAAGAAAATGGAAGACCATTTCTAACATTTGATGCCTTTCCTCACTTTTCAGATGACACCCCTGAGACCTGCATATACTCAAACTGGTCGCCGTGGTCAGCCTGCAGCTCCTCTACCTGTGAAAAGGGCAAGAGGATGAGGCAGAGAATGCTGAAAGCTCAGCTGGACCTCAGTGTGCCCTGCCCTGACACCCAGGACTTCCAGCCCTGCATGGGCCCGGGCTGCAGTGATGAAGGTAACCAGGAGAGGAAGGTGGAGGAGGAGAATACCTGCTAGAGTTTCTTTTCCTTTCCAGTTCTCGGGGATGTTGGTTGCTGCGGTATGGCTTGAGCTGAAAATTGCTGGAGAACACGAGTGGAAGCTGCCAGTGGTGAATTCAGCATCTCAGCTGTGTCAGGGCATGAGGTGCACAGGATCTGCAGGAGAGGAGTGAAGGATGGGGTGGAGGAGAGGACAGCGTGGAGGGCAGCATAAAAGGGCTGCTGCACCCAAATGTCACAGCTCTGTCGGTGCCCACAGCTGAATGCTCTCTGTGTTTCAGATGGTTCCACCTGCATGATGTCTGACTGGATTACCTGGTCCCCCTGCAGCGTCTCCTGCGGGATGGGAACGAGATCCAGGGAGAGATACGTGAAGCAGTTCCCCGAGGATGGCTCCATGTGCAAAGTGCCTACTGAAGAGACTGAGAAGTGTATTGTAAATGAGGAATGCTGTAAGTATTTCATTCAGCTCCAGAAAATCAGCAGCCAACAGCAGAACTGCCCAAATATTTTTTTATATGAGTCTTACTGAGGTCCCACAGAGCTCCATCTTAGGCCCTGTGCTCTTCAATACCTTAATAAATGACCTGGATGCAAGACTGGAAGAGATACTATGCAAATTCCCAGATGATCCAAAAACTGGGAGGAGCTGCTGACTCCCTCAAAAGCAGAGAGGCCTCAACAAATTAAAGAGCTGGGCAATCACCAACTGTATGAATTTTAACAAATGCTGGGTTCTGCACCTGTACAGACAGACTGGGCAAGGAGAGGCTGGAGAGCAGTGCCAGGGAAAGGGACCTGGGGGTCCTGGGCAGGCTGGATGGGAGCCAGCAGTGCCCTGAGCCAGCAGGGACATCCCTGGCCTGGGGACATCCCTGTCCTGGGGACATCCCTGGCCTGGGGACATCAGGCACAGCAGGGCCAGCAGGGCAAGGCAGGGGATTGTCCTGCTCTGCTCTGGGCTGGGGCAGCCTCACCTCCAGTGCTGGGGCAGGTTTGGGTGCCCCAGTATAAAAAAGGTAAAAAGGTACCAGAGAACATGCAGAGGCCTCAGGAATGGGGAAGGTTTTGGAGGAGAAGCCGTGTGAGGAGCAGCTGAGGGCACTGGGGCTGCTCTGCCTGGAGAGGAGGAGACTGGGCCCAGAGCTCAGGGCAGTGACAATTTCCTGCTGAGGGGAAAAGGAGGGGCAGGCACTGATCTCTGCTCTGTGTGACAGTGACAGCACCCAAGGGATGGCCTGAAGATGAGTCAGGGAGGTTTAGCTTGGATATGATAAAAAATTTGGGCACTGGGACAGGCTCCCCAGGGCAGTGGTCACTGCACAAACCTGACAGAGCTCAAGAATTGTTTGGACAACACCCTCAGGGACACAGTGTGACTCTTGGGGGTGACTCTGTGCAGGGCCAGGAGTTGGACTCGATGACCCTTGTGGGTCCCTTCCCACCAGCTGATGCTGTGACAGCCATGAACAATTTTCTGTGCTCTTTGAACAGCTCCCAGCAGCTGCCTCGTCACTGAATGGGGCGAGTGGGACGAGTGCAGCGCCAGCTGCGGCACGGGGATGAAGAGGAGGCACAGAATGATCAAGATGACTCCAGCTGATGGATCCATGTGCAAGGCAGAGACCACTGAGGCAGAGAAGTGCATGATGCCCGAGTGCCGTGAGTGCCGGGGAGCTCCTCTCTCTCCCCTGCTCTAAAACAAATCATTTCTGACACATTGCCCCAGCACACAAACACAGCCAAACCAGCAGCAAGGCTGCTTTTCCTTGTCCTCCTTAAAATGAGAAGAAAATTCTTAGAAAATTGATGAGAGCATCAATAAAAGAAATGTTCAGTGGTTCAGTTGCTGTATGACCCAGGCAATGATGTGTGTATGAGCAAACCTGAACAGGTTGTGCAATGAGCTTTATTTGACCATCAGGCTAGAATAAAACTACTAAAACAATGTCCTCCCATTTTAAACCCATGAGAAGTTCAGAAATTGAGGTGTTTCTTTCATGCCACAGCCTTTCTGTCATTATTAATTCCGTAGGAAATGTTAAATTTTCATCAGAGATAATTTTAAAAATATTTTTTGTAGATCAAATATGGAAATTCGCTTTTTAGACTAAATTAAGTTGACTTCCAGTTCTGTTCACCGCAAAAATCCTTTTTGGCTTGGTTTTTATTTTTTATTTTTACAGGAGTCATGATTGAAACATAGCACCTCACACTACTTATTCCCCAGATGCACTGAGACATGACTTAGGTACAGCAAAAGATAGCAAAGATATTTAAATATCTTTCAATTTCATATAAAGTTTCCTCAGCTTCTTCAGCAGCACCATTCAGCTTGTGACAAGAAAGTACAGCTGGCTGATGACAGATAAAACATAGCACGTTCTCCACCTGTGTTATTTTCCAAATGTATGCCTTCATAATTTATTTCTAGTGAGAAATAATCAATAAGGAGAAGTCATTATTAAACTTTTTATTTCCTACCAGATACCATCCCCTGCCTGCTGTCTCCCTGGTCTGAGTGGAGTGACTGCAGTGTGACCTGCGGGAAGGGAATGAGAACCAGGCAGAGGATGCTGAAATCTGCTGCTGAGCTGGGAGACTGCAACGAGGAGCTGGAGCAGGCAGAGAAATGCATGCTGCCAGAATGCCGTAAGTTGGGAAAATTCCCTGGAAGAGGAGGCTGATTATGTGTTAAAATCTATGGATCAAACATCTATCAGCACTTCTTAGATAGGCAGGGTATCAACTGTGCATTGTAAAATAAAATAAAATGGAAGGAGAGGAAGGAGAGGAAGGAGAGGAAGGAAGGAAGGAAGGAAGGAAGGAAGGAAGGAAGGAAGGAAGGAAGGAAGGAAGGAAGGAAGGAAGGAAGGAAGGAAGGAAGGAAGGAAGGAAGGAAGGAAGGAAGGAAGGAAGGAAGGAAGGAAGGAAGGAAGGAAGGAAGGAAGGAAGGAAGGAAGGAAGGAAGGAAGGAGGAAGGAAGGAGGAAGGAAGGAAGGAAGGAAGGAAGGAAGGAAGGAAGGAAGGAAGGAAGGAAGGAAGGAAGGAAGGAAGGAGAAGGAAGGAAGGAAGGAAGGAAGGAAGGAAGGAAGGAAGGAAGGAAGGAAGGAAGGAAGGAAGGAAGGAAGGAAGGAAGGAAGGAAGGAAGGAAGGAAGGAAGGAAGGAAGGAAGGAAGGAAGGAAGGAAGGAAGGAAGGAAGGAAGGAAGGAAGGGAAGGAAGGAAGGAAGAAGGAAGGAAGGAAGGAAGGAAGGAAGGAAGGAAGGAAGGAAGGAAGGAAGGAAGGAAGGAAGGAAGGAAGGAAGGAAGGAAGGAAGGAAGGAAGGAAGGAAGGAAGGAAGGAAGGAAGGAAGGAAGGAAGGAAGGAAGGAAGGAAGGAAGGAAGGAAGGAAGGAAGGAAGGAAGGAAGGAAGGAAGGAAAGGAAGGAAGGAAGGAAGGAAGGAAGGAAGGAAGGAAGGAAGGAAGGAAGGAAGGAAGGAAGGAAGGAAGGAAGGAAGGAAGGAAGGAAGGAAGGAAGGAAGGAAGGAAGGAAGGAAGGAAGAAGGAAGGAAGGAAGGAAGGAAGGAAGGAAGGAAGGAAGGAAGGAAGGAAGGAAGGAAGGAAGGAAGGAAGGAAGGAAGGAAGGAAGGAAGGAAGGAAGGAAGGAAGGAAGGAAGGAAGGAAGGAAGGAAGGAAGGAAGGAAGGAGAAGGAAGGAAGGAAGGAAGGAAGGAAGGAAGGAAGGAAGGAAGGAAGGAAGGAAGGAAGGAAGGAAGGAAGGAAGGAAGGAAGGAAGGAAGGAAGGAAGGAAGGAAGGAAGGAAGGAAGGAAGGAAGGAAGGAAGGAAGGAAGGAAGGAAGGAAGGAAGGAAGGAAGGAAGGAAGGAAGGAAGGAAGGAAGGAAGGAAGGAAGGAAGGAAGGAAGGAAGGAAGGAAGGAAGGAAGGAAGGAAGGAAGGAAGGAAGGAAGGGGAGAGTTTAAATCACCTTTTAGCTCAGGAAGGGCACTAAAGAGGCTTTTTCCACCTTTGATACACCTCTGAATGGTTCCATTTTGCAACCTGCTGCTAAAGGGTGTGGAGGCAGCTGCAGAGATTTTTTTTTTTACCTTACTCCATTAAAATCCCTCACTTCTTGGGTAGGGCAAATTTCCAGTTGCTTTTCAGTCTTTGTGAAGTGTGATAGCCTAAGGCACTGCTGTATGAATGAGATATGATTGCTTTTGGCATCCTGTTGCCAGCTGGTTTATGAGGTTTTATCACAAATTACATTATTTTTCACAGAAAGTATTGGTTAAAAAGGCTTTTATACTGTAATTGCTCATTCAGCTTTTCTTTAATAATGTGAAATATCGTTTTGATTATTATTCACTGGGGCTGTAAGTGTTAAGCAGTGCTGAAAGATGAAAACTTTCAAGTTATAATGGTATTAGTGAATATGGCTTATTGCATAACTCTGCCAGCAAAGTAAGGCTCAGATCTCAGAGGTAGCAAATTCTTTTTAAATATAACTCAATTTTCAACAGCTTTTCATTACCAAACAGACAGATGGGTGGGAAAATGGAAGAAGGCACAGGAGAATTATTTATATGTTCTTTGTAATTTTAGTGATCTGCCAGCACCACTCTTGAGGAAGCAATCGAAGAGCGTGTCAAGTAACACTTCTAGAAATGAACTCAGAAAATTTTGACATGCAGCCTCCAAACAATTGCTGAGGAGATTGGAGGCTTTAGTAGAGCTCGTGGAGATGGGGTGTAAAGGTTCACCAGGCACATCTGTGCGTTCCTTGACCCTGTGTTCAGGATTTTGTGTCATTTTTTGGGTGTTTCTTGTTCCCTGCAGCCATCGACTGCGAGCTGACGGAGTGGTCCCAGTGGTCCGAGTGCAACACCTCCTGTGGCAAGGGCCACATGATCAGGACGAGGATGATTAAAATTGAGCCCCAGTTTGGGGGAGCAGCTTGCCCTGAGACCGTCCAGCGCACAAAATGCAGGGTGAGGAAGTGCCTGAGGGGAGCTGGGATGGAGAAAAGGCGCTGGAAGGAGGCCCGGGAGAAAAGGAGAAGCGAACAAGCAAAGAAGAATTTAGATAGCGAGCAATATCCAGGTGAGTGTGAAACCACTTGTAGGATGTTCATGGCTTTTCTGCATTTGTGAGAGTGTCTTCAGGGCTTCAGGCAAGGGAAGGTTTGAGCCATGCAATAAAGCACAGCCGCTTTTGGTGCTTGCCCATCACCAAAATCACCCTGCCTAAGCTTAGGGCACCATGGAGAAAGGCTCACATCTGTCTGTGCTCCACCACTAAAGATATTTTAGCTACTCCACACAAAAGTGTGAAAAAGTTTCATCTTTATACCTGCAGTTTCTGCAGATCTGGGTGGAAATCCTCACAGCCCAAACATTTCAAATATATATATGCTTCAAACATTTCAAATACTTGTTCCTGGATTTGATGCTGAATTTCAAACCAACTAATTTCCACCTCAGGAGCATCATTCAGACTCAGGCTGCTCCAAGAGATCTCTGCTCAAATGGCTTTTCCAATGGGACAGGATCATCAAGTACTGATTCCTCAAATCAACAAAACAAATCTTGTGGTACAATTAACATTACCTGGACAGGAATTACTGCTACGTGCTTGTCTGACATTTAACAATTTCATCGTTTTACCTGTCTCTTGTAATGCAGATATTAAATTACTTTTTCAAGTGTTTGACAAATTCAACTTGATTATACTTAGCAGGGGTTTCTGCTACTAAAAATGTACTGAATCATTTTTTTGTTTATTCAGTTTGTAGGCTGAAACCATGGACTGCTTGGACAGAATGTTCTACACTCTGTGGAGGTGGAATTCAGGAGCGCTACATGATGGTAAAGAAGAGGTCCAAAAGCACTCAGTTTACCAGCTGCAAAGACAAAAAGGAGCTAAGAGCGTGTAATGTCCATCCTTGTTAACAAAACACAAGGTTCCCAGTGATGCACTCGGAGCTAAATGGAAAGTCAACCTTGGTTTGTTTTTTTTTTAGAACAACAACAACAAAATATAAAGTGTATATTAGTTTTCATTTTTTGCAGTGTGGTTTGCTTTTTAGTCTTGCTGGGGCAAGAAAAATGTTTTATAAATATTTCCTCATGGATTTATGCTGAGAGTAAATCTTTGGTACTCCAGCTAGCCCTTAATGCATAAAAATAGTAAAGTCATGGTGAGTTACTTAACTAAAATACAGACACATCTGTGGACATGGAATAGCCATGTAGAAATATCACTTGTAAAGACATGGGATGCATGCATATTAACAAAACTAAGTTCAAGTGACAGAAAGTTTCATCTGTGGGAGGATTTCTCTCTAGATTTGATTTTGAAAATCCAAAGCAGTGCCTCTGTGATTACACAACTATGCCAAGGAGTAATTTCAGTAATGCTGGTTCAATAACATTAAAGGTGCATGTTTATCTTTTTACACTATTGGCTTGAGCTGATAGTTATTATTGGAATAATAATAACAATCCTAAACACTTTCCTTCACATGGATGCTGTGGTCCATGCAAGAAGGTCCTTTTTTCTTCAAAACTTAAAAAGAAAATAATTTTTGCAGCTCAACCGTGATGTCTGACAGCCACACCACCACAGTCAAGAAAAACAAACCTGCCAGTGTCATAATATGTGTACAGTCCATACTGGGTCCATCCATTGCCTTCCAAAATGGACACAGAACTGGTAGAAATTGCTGCAGACCATCTCAACAGCTCTGCCACAGGATGTCTTCCACACGAGAGACACTAAAAAAATTAGATCCAGCTTCTCAAGGATCTTATTCACAGGTGGAGAGGGAGACAGGTTTATAATAAAACAAAAATGGTAGAGCAAAGGTAAGCCAGGATCTCATGCATCCCTTAAAAGTGAAATGAGCCTCTGAAAGGAAGCAATGACAGCCTTTTAAAAAATAAACAAATATAGATTGGCACAAGAATACATTTACAGCAATGTCATTTCTGTCTTTTTTTACTCAGAGTATAGGACAATCTAAAAATTACTTAATTTGTGAGAATTACCCATTTGTGGCTATCCTAGCCAGGTTAAATGTCCTCCCTGACTACTTCAGTAATTAAAAAACTACCTGAGAATAGAAAAAACCTTCTCACTCTTCTAATTGCTATTTTACCCCAGCTCCTGCAGAATTTAGCTCTCATCCCTACACAGTCAGGTGTAATCAGGAAGACACTTGGGCCCCACTTGCTATTGGAATACAAAATTTTCTTGTAATTTTATTTTCCTGTAATAATTTAGCATTTAGAGGGGAAGGTGATGGATTAGCTTTTGGTCCAGGCAGGGCAGCATACCCCTGTGTCTCTACAGGAGTAAGAGCAAAGCTCTGAAAATAAAGATTGTTGATGCTGACTCTTAAGCTTGAGAGAAATGAATGGAGAGAATGTTTTTGGTTTTTTTTTTTTAATGGCCTCTAAAGCAGCCTGAAGTAATTTATTCACTTCCTTAACACTTGGTCACTGCCCTGAGGCAGCTGGGTTTGAAATATTGCTGTGCACCACAAGCCTCTGAGCTGTTCATCTTCACCACCACCACCCTGGGGATCCTCCGTACCTGAGCAGGCTCCTTGGGCTGCTGGCACTAATTCCATCAGCATTTCTCCACTGAACACTGCAAGGGCTGCTCAGGACTTCCACAGCCATCACATCCCACCCCCTCTCCAGGTATTTTGCTGCTTTCTGTGGGTTTGGAATGAAGGAAAGGCCAGGGAAATAATGGAACCAACAACAGTGCCAGCCTTTTCCTGCTGCTGCTGAATGAAATGGGTGCACACCCATAGCCAACCAAACCAGGAGGGAAAAAAAAAAAGAGTACAAGAAGGTTTAATGCTAAAACCAAACATTTTACTTTTTGCACAGCTTGGCTCACTCAATAATGTTAATTCAGACAGTTTGCCTCCTTGTGCCTGCTCCAAAATCGAGCAGTTTATGTCTCTGCAGCACTGCCATTACAGCACAGCAGCGAGTCCCTCACTAACGCATTTAGAACCTCACATTTCACTTCTATGACCAAAAAGAAAGAAAACCCAACAAAAGAAAACCCAGCTGAATGATGTAGGAATGGAGGAATGGCCAGCTGAGCATATTTTGGGTGGAGAAACTGCAGAGGAAGGCCACAAAGAGCAATGCCAGGGGCTCAGGCAGGGCAGAGCCACATCTCTGGCTGAGCTGACAGAGGTGTCCCAGCTGAGGCCACTCACTCACAAAAGTAATCTTGGGCCATAAAACCTGTGGCAGAGAGCCTTTAAAGGCCCTGAAGGGTCTGTGAGCCTGGGGAAGAGGGAGCAGAAGTTTCTCCTGAAGGGAAAAACTTTGCTGAGTTGAGGAAGCAGATTTATCTCATCAACCCTTAGCACTTGTTCAAGCTTATCTGGCAGAACCGCTCCTGTCTCAGCAAATAATCAATGAAACCCAGAGTTGTATTTTCATTTTCACATCTGTTCCCATCCATCAAGCTGTTTTGTCTACTAAATACTCCCTTTGCCAAAGGCCACATAGTCCAAATACACTTTTAGAGAACATACACCACCTTTCTGAACATGCCCACAAAATCCCATTTAAACAATTTGATATTCCTCTCTCTGTGCTTCTCATTAATTTGCTTCTCCACATCCTCTTTTTTTTTTTGTTTTTTCTTTCCCTCTTAGAAGGCTGTTCAGTGTGATTTCCAGTCATTTCTCTTAGGCTCATTAAAGTTCTGAATGCTGCAAATCGCTTTTTTCCCCCCACCTTGTTATAGATGAAATGAGAGGCTCAGAAAATTTGTGACCCCTCCTGCTTAGCGTTCAGCTCTTCACACTTGTGTTGCTGTTGAAGCCTTTTAAAGATCACTTGTCTTTCTTCTAACTTGATACAAGAAAAACATTTAGGCTTGTTACATTTTGTAAAAAAAAAAAAAAAAAGAAGAAAAAAGAAAAAAAAAGAAACACGGACGAAAAACAAACAGAAAAAAAAAGATAAGAGGTTGATTTTCTATTCAGAAAAATAAATAAAAGGAAAAGCTCTGATATGAAATATGTAGAAGTCTTGCATTGTTACTGTAAAGTTTCTAGTAGTGAAATAGGCACTGGTTATCAGTCAGTAAAAGTTCTGATGTCCTGGATAATCCTGCTGAACTCAAAGCACAGATGTCACACCGGTTTTGTAGACCTCAACAGATCTTAGCATTGTGTGTAATTTTTTTCTAATATACAAACCATAGAATCTTTACACATAATAAAAAAAAAGGAAACGTTAGGGGCTTAACAAATGTACAGTAGGACTCTGTTTGTGCGACACATGAGTTAAACAAATTTATGTTTGATTGCATTTTTTAGATTTCCTTTGTTGTTTTTGTTTGCTGTGGAATTATGAAAAAGCTACCATGAACATTTCTTACCAAAGTCTTGTGTAGATGTTTTGTAGCTGTCTGCCTAACACATTATTATTATTATTATTATATTATATTATTATTATTATTATTATTTTGGAATAAAGACATCTTTACTATGAATTTTACACCTGTATGAGATTCTGTTCAAATAATATGATTATCTACACACACACACACAAAAAAATGTATTAATATGAGTTCTGTTCTTTACATTTTACTCCTGTTCAAGGTGACAGGATATCTAGAACCAGTCATTCTTTCCACTTGGAAGTTGTTTGCATCAAGGTCCTTGTCAAATCACAGGGTAATTAGGAACATCACAGAATGTATTTGTTTATTACTTTCATGTGCATTTTGTCACCGTTGTCGGTTTTTTAATAAAAGATAAACTACTTAAAAGAGCACATTTTAAAGCCTGGTGGTGCATGAAAGGAAAAATAATAGATCTAAATATAAAGAAAAATAATAAAAATATAAATATAATAAATATAAAAATAAAAATAATAAAATCATAATATAAATATAAATATAAGTATTATAAAAACGAAATATAAATAATATAAATAATATAAATATATATGAATATAAAATATATAGATATAGATATATAGATGATATATAGATATAAATATAGACATAGACATAGATATAGATATAAATATAGATATAAATATAAATATATACAAATATGAATATAATAACTATAAATAAAAAAGAAAAATAAATTCTTTCAAGAAGATTTTTCAACTGATTTACTGGAGAAAAGTTTTGGGGCACTGCTGGTCTGAGTGTGCCACTGCTAATTCTTGCAAACCTTTCTTTCTGTGTATCTTCTTTAGGTAAGTATTGTAAAATTCTATTTTACCATTCATAACCTTTCATGCACTTTGAAATCATGACATAGACCACTTTCCTATATATATATATATATATATAATATATATATAGGAATATATATTTCCTATATATATATATATATATATATATATATATATATATATATATATATATATATATTTTCCTATTTATAACCTAACTCTGTGTTTTCTAGACACTGCTTTGGTTCCCTCACTGCCCAAGTGGTTTTAAGGATGCTGTGAGTAAAAAACTCCATTTTTTTTCCCCCAGAAATGGTGGAGCTGAGGGTGGCCAACAGCAAAGCTGCTGCTCTAGAAATCCAATTTCCTGGAACATTTGCAGCCAGCTAAAAGTGACCAAAGTGTTCCCAAAAAACCTCTCCATCCCAAAAAACCTCTCCATCCCAAAAAACCTCTCCATCCCAAAACTGAAATGTAACCAGGCTGGGGGGAAGCTGGAGGTAGCAACTGAAATACTCCAAAACCCCTAAACTTTTCATTTAAAGCACTTTAATGCTCTTTTCTCCATGTGCAAACCCATTTTATATTTTTATTGCAGCACTTTCAGCCACCTCACGTGGTGCTGGGTAAAACAAAGCAATTGTGGGCTCCAAAAGCCACAAGAGTTTGTGCCATGACTGATGGGCACATGAACAGCTCAGCAGGCAAGGACAGCTCTCACTCCTGCTCCAGGGCTCTTAATTCACCTAAAATGTGAATGCTGGGAGCTCTGCATCCTCATCTTCCTCACTGGAATTTTAATTTTAATTTTATTTAATTTTATTTTTAATTCAATTTTATTTCAATTTAATTTTAATTTTAATTTAATTTTAATTTTAATTTAATTTTAATTTTAATTACATTTTAATTTCATTTTAATTATATTATTAATTAATTATAACTCTCATAACTCACAGTTTGCTTCCTTTTCATGGCAGGGTATTTTGAGATAGGTCTTTTTAATGATATGTTTTATATACTTCATATATATTTTTATATACTTTCTATATATTTCCAAAGTCTGCTTAAGTAACCTCCCCAGATCCAACTAACGAGGTTGGGGTTAGGATTTATACATTTCGATAAGCCAGGGGAGCTGGGCCAACAGCTGATGAAAACATAAATAACAGATCCCACAATTTACTCTTAGACCTGGAGGTATCACATTTTATTTTATCCACGTAAGTCAGAAGTTAAAAAGGAAAAAAAAAAAGATTTTTACTTACGGTATCCTTAAAACCGCTTGGGCAGTGAGGGAACCAAAGCAGCATCTAGAAAACACAGAGTTAGATTATAAATGGAAAAAATTGATTTCAAAGTGCATGAAAGGTTATGAATGGTAAAATAGAATTCTATAGAAAGATACACAGAAAGAAAGATGCCCAAGAATAGAAAAAGTGCTCCCAGAGCAAACAAGCAGCTCCACTATTTAAAAAAATCAAAATATTTGCACTCTTACTCGAATGTCTTCACTGAAGGAAAAGAAACTTTTGTCAATCTATTTGCACACATATAGTTCTATACTTTTTTGTTACGTTTCGGCTTCCAGTTTACAGGCTCAGAAATGAGGATAAAAATCTGCAAATGGATCATTCCTGGAGGACACAGCAGCGAACGGAGAGGAAGCAACACATTCACTCACAAAAAGGCTTGAAATGGCTTTATTGGAGAAATAAAACCACATCCCACTAGATGGCACTGGAAACCAGCACAGACAGCTGTGTGCAGGGGAAAAAAATAACCAAACAACAAAAAAACCACAAAACATAACGAAATATAAACCCCAAGTGAGCAACCTCTGTGTGCAGAGCATCACCTGATTTATTCTCAGGCAAAGTTTCCTGTGCTGAGGCAGCAAAGCACCTCTGATGGTTGTGGTGACATTATTTTAGTCCCTGATATTGTATAAAGGATTTTTGAGGTGGAAAGAGTTTAGAACTGCTAGGAAAGCTGAAGGAGTCACTACAAGCTGTGCAGGGAAATGCAGCCCCGTTCTCCTGCTTGATTTGATTTCAATGGGCAGCTCCATCACAAAGTTCTCCACAAAATCTCTTCTGTGCTCAGGTCAAGCAGAGCTTACAGGTCTGGAAAATTTGGGGGTTTTTCTCCTTGAAAAGCCTGTAGGAAATGTTGTGTTTGTGGAGAGCTTTCCTGATGTCCTAAATACATTTATTTTTATTTTTTTTTTGTATTGTGCTGCATTTATTCCAAAGTACTATTAAAAAATATTAATAACATTGGTGGTTGGGTTCTTTTCCCCAGGACTGAGATTGATGAGGGAGAGGAAGTTTGCTCTTGTTCAGACTTCATTCTTTATTCTTCTCTTATCTGCATTACATGGATACAGGTACAAGGAGCTGAGTGCTCTATGATAGAAAGGTGCAAAATGGCCAACAAAGATCTTCTTCAAGGTCTTTTATATGTCCATTTACCCAATTAACAAATGCCAAGTAAATTATTTTCCTTAGTGACCCAATGACCCATCACCTGAGTGCTGCACTGCAGCATTCTCTATCCAATCACTCATTGCTACCCAAAAACCTCCAGGAGAAGAAGATGAAGAAGGAAGAATAAGGAAGAAGAGACAACACCTTAAATCCTCCTTCTTGTCTTTTTGTTTTTAAAAAGAGCTTAAACCTTTAACTTTTTCACCCAATGACTCAATGAGAGTTTTCACCCAAGAAAACTCTCTAATTTACACACTCCGACTTTTTTTTTAATTTAACTTTAACCATTGTTTTCATGGTGTTCTAGGAAATTCAGTGTTTTCCTGGATGTCAGAGCCAGGCATCAGAGATAAGGACACATGTCCTGTGCCTCTGCCCACCCAAGAGGAGTTACTGTGCCACGTGCAATGATCATTAAACAGCAAAACACCGCCTGCTTTTATCGTAAATAATGCAAAAATAAGAAAATCTGCAATGTTTGTTCCATCCAGGCCATGCCCAAGTGATGCAGGGGGATCAGCTCCCTGCCCTCCTGGATGGATTCCATCCAAACCATCCAACTGGAACCAAAGCACGAGGGAGCAGAGGCTGGGCTGTGTCCAGCAGGGATTTCAGCCTTAGGACAGGCACTCAGTCAGTGCTCCCTGAAAGTTTTTATAGTTCTGAATCAGCAATGGGAAAATAAACCTTAAAAAATTCAACTTTTTTGCAGGTTAAACAAAACTTGAAAAAAATTTCATATGTGAATACCAATCTAGAAACTTTTTTGCTGCAGCTGAAATGGAGAAGTTTAAATGTATTTATTTAATTTCACATGAGCTAATGATTTCAAAACAGGTTTTTCTCTTTATTCACACTAAAGTATATTCTAAAATTAGAACGGTCTTACAAGTCAAGGAACAACAGCCTTGCCTATTTTTATGTAATTTGGAAGAGGTTTCTGCATGAGTCACCTAACAAAGCAGAACATTTCAAGCTCTTTATTAAAAAAGATAAATTATTAAATATTATTTATTCTATTTTTGTCAGAGAAAAAAATATCACAATTTCAATTTTCAATAGGAGCAACAGGTTATTATATATTATTCCAAGTACCTGTTGACAACTAATTCTAATTTGTAAAAGACATTGCTCTGCTAATTAAAATACAAATTTTAATTTGTATTTTTTTATTTAATTTATTTAATTTTATTTAATTTATTTAATTTTTATTTTATTTTTTATTTAATTTGTAATTACAACACAGAATTCTCAAAGAATACTCAAAGAGTATTCCTAATAATTTTATTTCAAAAACTACCGAAATAATGCTGATTTCCTTATTTCAGAGTTTAAAATACAAAATATAACTTCCAGCCAATTCAATATCCTATTAAAATAACAGATTTCTCAGCAAGATTTCTTTATTCAGTTTATATTTAGACCATTAGCTGAATATTTATTTACTGGCTTGCAGAGAGCATCCTGCCTACTGCATTTCCAGAAGGGCAAAGTTGTTGAAGCATTAATTTGTGAGCAGAGCTGTATTTCCATAAACCCCTTTGTGGCCATGGGGATAACAGGACACCTTGGAAATGGGTTTGAATCTCTGAATTTGTATTGCTAGAAAATACAATTTTTTTTGTATTGTGCTGCATTTATTCTAAAGTACATTAAAAATATTAATTAATTAATAATCGGGTGTGGAGCTTGGTGTTTTTATTTTCTACAATTTTAAGTACATTTGTAATAAATAGTTTGCCTGCCTGCAGAAGTTTGCTCTCAGATGGATTTTTGCATTTTAATGGTAGAACACCTTCTCTAAGTGGGGAAAACTCAGCTGTACCTGTCAAGGTGCACCATTTGTGTGCCTAATTCATTCCAGGAAGAAAATTAATTCAGATGAACACCTTGAATTCCTTCAAGGAGCAGCTTGGAGCTGTTTCCAGGAGAGAGATGTGCAGACAAACACAACCCGAGTGTCCAGCCCAGGCTGGAGCAGCTCTGAGCTGCAGGAGGCAGCACCAGAGCAGCTTTTCCATCCAAAATAAAGGATGCTGAGCTCTTCCTCAGCCTCCCCCGCTCCAGCAGAGGCTCAGGCAGTGCTGGGGGATGAGCAGCAGCAGGAAGAGCTCCCCGTGGAACAGCAGAGCCCTTTGGGCACCGATGGTTTTGGGCAAACCCAAGGATGCAGGGCACGGTGAGAGGATGGGGCTGGAGGCAGGGCAGCCCTTCAGACCCCTCCTGATCCCAGCTCTGACTTGGAACCGACTCCTGACACATCCTAAAGAGCCACATCCCTCCAGAGCAAGGTTTCTCTTCTCATTCTCTTCTCTTCTGCAACAAAGCCACTTTGGGGTGGATCCCAAAAAGAACCTGAGCTGTTCAAACCATCAATATTGTCACACTTTAAGCTTTAGGCAGGAGACCCACAGAACATCCCTGCACCGACAGCTTCAGACACCTGAAACCTCTTGCTGAGTATTTTGGAAGAGCCAGGCCTTGGAACTGAATCCCATAAATAACAGCAGGAAAGGGATTGCTCAGCCCTCGCTTTTCAAAGCGCTCCTCTCGGTTTATTGTCTTCCCTGAGCTGCTCCTGCTGGCATGGGGGGATTATGATGGAGCAAGTGGGAGCTGGGGGACAGAACTACAGAAAAACCAGAGCAAACTCTGCTTGTGACACAACAAAACCCATTCCCTCTTCCCTCCCCTCAAATCCAGCAAGACCAGAGCGCTAAAAAGCAAGAACTAGGTTGCTATGACTACTATAAATTAACATCAACACTTTCTCCTTAACACTTTCCCCCTTCAAAATCTACTTTCTGATCATGTGAGCATTAATCTAAGATTTTATGTCACAGTAACAATTTCAAACATAGGTAGGATTGTTCAGGTGTTTCAATAATTAATTTATGAGAACACAGAAACATTGAATTGTTTACATTGGAAAAGGCCCCTCAGATCAACAGGCATTGCTTTGCTCACAATTAATTTTTATACCCCACCATGCATTGTAGCAGGGACTCAGGATTTAGCAGAGAGAATTCATTTGTAAAGAATTCATTTGTAAAGAATTCATTTGTAAAGAATTCATTTGTAAAGAATTCATTTGTAAAGAATTCATTTGTAATTGTCAGTGATTTCTTTTCCTAATTTTTCTTTCGCCTGCCTGGGAGTGGGTTGGATCAGGAATTGTTCTCTGGTATGTAGATTATGTAATAAGCCTTTACACTTTTCTTTGCACCTGTGTATTTCTTCAGTGTAATAATAACAATAATAATGATAATAACAATAATAATGATAATAATAATAATAGTATCTGAAAACCCCTGCAAAAAAGGATCCTTCCCTGTAGAAAAGAGGACTGACAAAGCAAATTGGCCATACTTTCTTCCCAAAACAGGGTTAAGGTTACACATGTTTGGAATCCTGTTAGCAAATTGCATTACATTATCTCTGTTTGGCACAGTGAAATTGTGAATTAACCCCTTTTAAAAGCAGGTCAGCTCCCATCACCTGAAAGATCAGCAGTGTGTGATCAATCTTAATATTGTTATCAAGAAATCTGCAGAAAAGGGCTTGGCAGACAGTGCACTCTGCCTCCCTGCACAGGCTCTGCTCGGTGATTAATGGTTGTGCTCTTCCCCATCTGAGAAGTTACACCTGTCCACCACTTCTGGAACTCATGGAAACACTAAAAATCACCAAAAGAAAAGAAAAAAAAGGGGAAAAATGTTCTACTAAAAATCACCAAAAGCCAAGGGAAAAAGTTCTATAAGAAATCATGAAAAGCCAAGGAAAAAAAGGGGGAAAATATTCTACTAAAAATCACCAAAAACGAAGGAAAAAAAGGGGAAAATGTTCTACTAAAAATCACCAAAAACGAAGGAAAAAAAGGGGGAAAATGTTCTACTAAAAATCACCAAAAACGAAGGAAAAAAAGGGGAAAATGTTCTACTAAAAATCACCAAAAGCCAAGGGAAAAAAGGGGAAAAATGTTCTACTAAAAATCACCAAAAGCCAAGGGAAAAAAGGGGAAAAATGTTCTACTAAAAATCACCAAAAGCCAAGGGAAAAAAGGGGAAAAATGTTCTACTAAAAATCACCAAAAACGAAGGAAAAAAAGGGGAAAATGTTCTACTAAAAATCACCAAAAACGAAGGAAAAAAAGGGGGAAATGTTCTGCTAAAAATCACCAAAAGCCAAGGGGAAAAATGTTCTACTAAAAATCACCAAAAGTCAAGGGAAAAAAGGGGAAAATGTTTTCAGTACTCACAGGAAAAGCTGCTGGAAGTTCACATTTCAGCCTCACTCCCTGACACTCACACCCTTCCAATGCTCCCAGTTAATTAATTTCCAGATTTGCCCAATACTTTTTCCATGTGCAAATCTGAATTTATGTTTGCCATTAAAGGTGATTTTTGCTATTATATTCTTACCCAGTTTGCCAAAAGAACAAAATCTGTTGTCTAAAGATCAGACTGAGTTAGGCTGCAGTCATCCAAGTGCCGGCTGCTAAATCTGTGTAAGGTCTGGACAGTGGACATTTGTGTGAAACTATTTATTTAAAATGTGCTTTTTTGCCTCATAATATTTTCTGGAGAGGTTTCTGGCTGAATCATTGTTGATTTTCTGCCATATGTGAGCCTTCTCTTCAGCTGCTCAACATCTCTCTCTCTGCCCTTTGAGTGGGGCTTGTGCATGGCAGTGGCTTCATTCTGGATTAAATGCAGCTGTGAATATTATTAATGAGCAACATAATTATGAAACAGTTCCCCCAGCTCGTTGTTTTGTGTTGTGAAATGCTGGGTGGGTAAAAAGCCTTGATGGCCTTGACACCTCCTTGTTTTTGTCTGACTGTCAGCCCACCCCACCTGCTGCAGCAATTTTGGGGGGTAAATTGGGTTCTGGGCTCCAGTTAGGGTTCAAGCTCCAAAAAACTAAAATATTATTTAATATAATTATATATTTGTATATATAATTTATAATTTATAATATATTATTTATATAATTATATATTTACTATTATATATTAAATTATATTATTATATTTATACATATTAAATCATTATTATATACTATATAATTTTGTAGTTTTATATAAATATGTATTTATATATAATATTATATATTGATTATATATTACTAATGAAATATATATAATATTTATAGATATATATAGATAATATGTATATATTATATATGTGTATATGTATGTATAAATATACATATATGTATATATATAAATATTTATATTATATTTAATATATATATTAAATATATTATATTATATTTATAACTATATTTATATATGTATATATATACAAATATATATACATATATGTATATATAAATATTTATATTATATTTAATATATATATTAAATATATTATATTTATAACTATATAAAACTATATAAACTATATATATAAAACTATATAAACTATATATATAAAACTATATAACTATATATATACTATATATAAACTATATATATATATGTATATATACATATATAAATATAGTTATAAATATAATTTAATATAACTTAAAATATACTGTAAAATATAAAATAAAATAACCTAACATATATAATATATATAATATATAAGATATAACATAACATATATATAAAAATAACATTTTATAACATAACATATATAATATAACATAAACCATAAAAGATATATAAAGCTTCCATATAAAATATCATTTCCATATAAACAAAACCCCCAGAGCTGTTTGCTCCATTTACTCCAGCAAACAATTCCTATGAACAATGCAAGGACAGGAACAGGGAGGAGTTTTACCCCATAATTAAATTCTGAGGCATTATATTGTTGTGCACAGCTGCAATTTGTTTTATTTTCTGACAGAGATTATTTCCTGATGGTTTTTACCAAACATCTCATGGCTGCTGGTGCCACGTGCTGGCATTTCCCAGCTCTAGACACACAGAGGAAAGAAGATCCTACATTCCCTGCCCTCCAAGAAACCCTTTTAGAATAAAGAATGTGATGGTTCAGCACTGGAAAAATATTTCCTCCAAAATTTTACCCAGAAAAATAATGGCTGGGTGCTTTCAAGGTAATTTTGGTGTTTTCTCAGGCCACAATTGGGTTAATGTCCATAACTTTGTTCAGTGTTTTTCCTCCATGAGTCTGTGGAAGCCAAACTGCTCAGTGACTTCAGCAAGATTTGAGTGTCTAGGAGGAAATAAATTTCCTGGGTGTTCTTTCCTCTTTCAGAAACTCTTCAGGATCCTCTCTCACTGTTTTTGGTTTTAATATTTAAAGAAATGTTAATCAACCTCTCTGGGAGCCCTATAAAACTGAGTGTATGTCTGGCTGCGAGAAAAAGCAGAAATTGTATAAAAACATAACATTCACATGGCTGATACTTGAGTTTTCAACAATTTCATGATTCCTTATCTCTCCAAGTTACACATTTCCCGCGGCCAAGAGATGACTAAAATGATTTAACTGAATTTCACAACTTTGCAGATAATAACTGAGAACAGCAGGCAAAATTACAGTTAAAAAAAACCCAAAAAAAAAAACCCAGATATTTTTCCTCCCCTCCTCCACAGGGCTTTATCTCAGCAGCTGACAGCCACACAAAATAAACAAAAAATCAGTGTGAATCTCATGATTTTTAAACCAATGGGTTTGTTTTGCTGATCTAAATCCACTTCTGTGGTTTTTTATCAAACACGAGCACCCCTGGAAAGTTCCCACTGCAGCACTGCAGGGACTTTGCATTTTATCTGCTGGAAAAGGGGAGGATTTCAATGCAGATGGTTGGTCCTGCAGGGTTTATCCACCAGAATTTGGAGGTGGAAGATGCAGAGGTGCAGCCCCAGATGTTCCCCTCCGTGAGCTGGTGGCTCTCAGCTCTTTTGGAGGAGGAAGAGGAAGAGCTGCTGGTGCTGCTGGCAGCAGGAGGGAGGCAGGAAATCCAAGGAAAATCAGCTCTCCCAAACCTCTCCTGCCCTCCCAGGGATTATGGATGTCCAGCTGGAGAAAGAAGAAGTTTCCATGGAATGGCTCCTTCATCCCGACCCTCTCACACAGCCCAGGATCTGAACCATCTGTGCCAGATCCCCACAGCAACCATCCAACATTTTTGTTGGCCAGAAAGTTGGAAACAAACAGCAAAAAAAGGGCTAAAGTGTAACAAAAGCCAAAGAACTGACAAAACAAATTTAAACAGCCGGGGAAAACAGAGCAAATGCATAATAAATATCATTTTAATATCTCCTTGCACCAGTGGTTTGACAGGAAACAAACCAAGGATGACTCAGATATTTTTCAAAAATTTTTAAAAAGCGTGCTGTTACTCAGAAATCACTTGATTTTATTTTTCTAGAGATCCTTTGGTTTTGTTGTGTTGTGCACAAACTTCATACAGGGATGACTTTATTTTACACAAATAAAGTTGAGCTTTTCCATGATCTGCTTCTATACCCTGACCAGTTTGGGTGGCTACAAAAAGAGCTTTCATAATAAAAAAAGAGCTTTAATTTGTAGCCACTGAGTTTTTTTGGGGAGAGAAGGGTTATTTCTTTCACATTTTTCCAATTCAAGGTAGGCCAGGAGATCTTATTGCTCTTCTGTATTCCCATCCTCCTCCCACCCCAGGACATTTCATTGTCAATGTTGGACACTTGATTTTTTTATTGTTCTTTGAGTTTTTTGGGTTTTTTTTTTTGGTTGTTTGGTTTTTTTCCTTTTTTGTTTTAGGGTTTTTGTTGTTGTTGTTGTTTTTTGTTTGACAGTTTAAAGGCTCCTTGACTTGAACATCACAATGAGGTAAAAGAAAGTTTAATCTCCTGACATAACTTCACTGACTCCAGTGGAAGATCAGCAAAGATCAACCTGTTCCACAGCATTCTTTAAAAAACAAAAATAAAAATAAAAATAAAAAAATAAAAATAAAAATAAAAATAAAAATAAAAATAAAAATAAAAACAAAAACAAAAATAAAAATAAAAACAAAAACAAAAATAAAAATAAAAATAAAAATAAAAATAAAAAATAAAAATAAAAACAAAAACAAAAATAAAAATAAAAATAAAAATCATCACAACATTTTTATATGAGTTGCAAATCCAAGGTTTGGGTCCCACAAAAAACCAAGGGGAATTTTAAGGTCCCTTCTAATGCAAGCCATGCTATGATTCTGCTGAGAATTAGAGAACTGATACATTGCACCCATTTCTGTCTTTTGCCAGCTCTGCCAGTCTCTATTCTGACCCTGAATATTTTATAAACACGTTAAATTGTGAGCAAACAGGAGTGATTTAATGGCCCAATACCACAAAATCAGCCATTCCAGAGGAAAAGGGAAGTGGAAAGAAGAAGGAAGAGGTGGAGAGGTGAGAGTCTGCGGAAGGAGGAGGTGGAGATGTTCTGCTTTTAGGTGATGGAACCACAACAAGAAGTCGATGCTTCAGGCCACCCACTCCCTGGCTCTGACCTCCCCTGGCTGACATCAACCTACATCTGTGGCAGGATTTATTTTTAAGCTGTCCTAGAATGATGTCACTCAACAACCAAACCCCTGTAAATGTGGTTCTTGGCGTCACCAGTGAGACAAAATTAGCTTTTATCCCAGACAAGAGCGTGTAACCCAGCCAGCCACATGATCAGAGGGGGAAGGAGAGAAGAAATCTTGGGCTCATTAAATGTAACTTCAGGTTTAAGGGCAAATCTTGAGTGCCTTAAAAGCAGAACCACAACTTATACATTACTAGAAAAAGAGCTGGGAGAAGGGAGGATTGTTTTCCCAAAACAATATCAGCATGGAGACAGTGTAACCCTGGAAAAGGTAATGGGGGAGCACCGAAGGAATAGCTCATAGTTCTACCACAAAAAAAAAGGCAGAGAAATTATTCTGCTGGTGTCTGAAATCCTAGATAAAACTTCATTCTATCCATTTGTCTCCTGGTGTATTCAGGCAGTAGTGGGTTCATCTCCTTCAGTTTCCATATATAAGTTTCCTTAAGTTTCCACTTATAGCAAAATTTTCTCCTTTTGCCAAGAATTCAGGTGCTGCAAGGGCAGGGGAGAAGGGAAGGACTATGCTAAAGGGAATATGCCAAGTTGTAAAGATTTTATTTTCATCTCCATATAAGAGCATAAAACCAACATTTAAAAATAACAGAATCTGAACCACAGCTGCTTTATAAACATCCTGGTGCTGTTTCTGCTGCGAGAGTGGTCCTGATGTATTCCTCATCTGCTCCACAGATCATTTTAATTAAAGCATTTATGGATTTCAGGCTGTCAGATCCAGAGTATCTATATCCAGCCTCTGTCAAACTCTGTATCTTCACACACAGGTGCTCCCATATGTTTTTTTTTCCAGCCTGTTATTGAATTAATCAAACAGGGCAGCCTCTCCTAATGGCTGGTGTAGATCAGCTCATCCATCAGGGTGCGGCAGGGCTGGTGAGCCACACGTCCCCCTGTGCCCACCTCCATCCCCTGCTGCCACAGGCCACCAGACCCTCTCTGCCACCAGCTGCAAGGCTATGGCACTCAGCTGCTGCAGAAATGGCAGAAATTCCACTTGCCAAATGCAGAAAAGTGGGTTTTGGAGCTGTCAAAAATTGCCCAGCCACCCCGTGGTGTTTCCCCAGCTGCCGCTCCAAGGGCGCTGTGTTTTCTCTCTACCCCTGAAATGCCTCTTGCACTGCTGCAGAAAAACGTGCTCAGATGATCATTTTCATATTTTGAAGCACATGGGAATCCTCACATTCTACACATTTCCCCCATTCCCAAGGCAATTGGATTTTGGTGGGTGATTCAGATAACAGCGGCTTTTAACCCCTTTGAGTGCATCCATCATTTTGGGCAGGATCATAAGCAATGGTGCCTCTCCAAACCTAAATAACTTACTTGAGTGAAACCCTCATCTGTTATGTACATGTTTTCCATCCAAATAACTCCACCTAATAACTCATGAAAGCCTTTAGTAGAGGAAAATGATGAGATTAAACATGATGCTTTTTGATACACTTACTCCCTCCCATCTCAGCAGAACAGTATTAGCTAAAGCCATTCATTTTGTCTAAAGAGATCTCTATAATGCTTCATCTGCTACCCAATTTCATTAAATTCTCCATCCCTGGGAGAAATGAGGTGCAATTTAAAGCAGCCAGGGATTTTGGCTGCCCCTGTGACTGCAGGGGTGCAGCAAAGCCGTATTTATTCAAACATCAGTGGGATGATCTGGGTGCTGCAGGACCTCCCAGGATGTGACTCACGAGGCTGAACTCATGAAAAACAAGGTGCTGTCCTCTCCCCACTGCCATTTGTCACAGCATTTGCTAAATGCTGCTATCACACAAGCACTGCCCAACAAGAATTACAGCTGCATAAATGAAAAACCATTTCAAGCCACCAGGCCCATGGCACGACCCAATCTCAAGCCCCACGGTTTTCTCTTTTGCAGACACAGGTTTCAGAAGGCTGCAGAAGAAATGAGGCAGCTTTCATCACACCAAGCAAATTAGGAAATACTTTTCCTGCCAAACTGAGAATGCAGAGGTGGAAATCTCTCTGCTGTGGTACAAACATCCAGAATTCTGGCATTACCAACGTTTTCAGAGGTTGATTGGCTTTGAAAAAGCAGTTTATAATGTTGTGCAAGGAAGGTTCAGGAGGTACTTGCTGATGGTTTTGAGGACAGTGTTAAATATTGTGACTTCCACAGACAGTGTAGGAGTACACAAGCAACCCTACCTCCAAAAATCATGGTGTGCTGTGCACACATCAGTAGTTAAATCTTACTTGACTGTGAAGACACCTCATCCTTCAGCTCATAAAGCAGCAGGAAACAATGAGGTCTGGGAAAAAAAATAAATATTTGTTGGAAACCCGACTGTCTGCACAGAATGGGTTCAACACACACAGGTATTGGCCTCACCAGTGCAGGACTGCACAAACCAGAGGCATTTTTGGAGCCAAGACAAGTTCCCAGTCCCCTGGTGGCACCCAGCCACTCATCCCACCCTGCTGCCCAGCTCCCCACAAGGACAGGGACCTTCTCCTGCAGAAGAGGGAACAAAGAGCTCTGCTCCTGGCTTATCATCCCCTGCAGGGCCTGGGGCTGCTCAAATATCCTCACACCATTGCTGCAGGGCCTGTTTTGGGGTTTGTTGGTTTGGGTTTTTTCCTTTTCTCTGTAAATCCAACGTGTGGTTTCGTCCCTGCTTCCAGTTTGAATCGCACAGAAAGTCTTTTCATGACTCCATACTGAGTATTTAATAGAGGAGAGGCATCCACATCAGTTCTCACAGCAAATCGTGCCCCCATGAGGATGCACAGCACTTTAGAACCCAGCCAACAAAGTTTCAGCCAGGTTTTATGCAGGATGGAAATGCCACACCGGAACAAACAGCAGCTTTATTCCAACGAGTGCCCCTGGCAGCAGGATTTAACCTGGATTTAACATCCTGTATCAGTCAGAGCTGACTCAAGGAGAGCCCCCACATCTTCAGCAGCACCCTGGGAGAAGCAGCCCTCTCCCATCCACCCCTAGACAAAGGGCTCTTTGGTTTGAAACCCAGAGTGGCTGCACAACAGAGCATCAACCACCCCAGGAAGCTTCTGGAGGCCCTAAAGGGAAATAATTCCAAGCAGGGATTAGCAGTGGAAGCTTCTGGTTCTCAGTTTCTGTTTCTGTTTCTGTTTCTTCCAGTGGAAGCTGGGTACAGCTGGTAAAGAGCAGCTTTGGGGCAGGGGGGTTATTTCTGAAATAACAGAATAAGGAAGTCTTCAGAAAAGCTGAAGACACAACTGCTGAAAACGATTCTGAAAATCCTGAAAATAACAGAGTTCAAGGAAAGGGGAACAACGAGAGGGCTGCTATGCATTTGCACACACATTTTTGTTTTTTGAAGCCCTCAATCTGGGGAGGAAAAAAACTATTCTTAAAAAATAGTGCTCATCAGTCTCCTGCCCCCTTTTATAAGATGCTGGCTGGAGGTCAGCATTAAGCACCCAGAGCTCCAGCTAAAGGACATTCCCACTGCAACTCAGTGGAATCAATTTCTTTTTTTAGTTTCATGCAACATGTGTAATATATTATGATACAATTTTCTATCTACACCACTTCTGGAGCATGATTTGACATAGTTCTCCTGTATCTGTTATCTGTCTGGGCTCACCCTCTCTTTCCTCGTAGACATCATTTTGCAGAATGAGTTTCAGAATCAAATTCTGCTCTCAGTTTGGGTGTATTATCACCCTGTAGAGAGCAGAGATGGTGTTTGAGAGTTGTACAAGGTGTACAATCTGTGCCTTTCAATCAGAAAAATGAAATAACTTCTCTTGTCTTTCTTTTCTCTTCAGCTGCTGACACCCTGACAAGCATTGGACACTCGCCTCCCTCAGACCCTGTGTCCTGCAGCTGAGGTCAGACACTGCTAACACACACTCTGCCACAGGGATGAGCCCCCAAAACAAACCCAGGCACACATTCCTGCTCCTTCACCAGCCACACAAAGCTCTTTCATTCAGCAACGTTTTCTCCCTCGTTTCTGAGAGCTTTCAGACCCAAACTCATCCTGCCCCAGCAAAGGCACCACCCTGACAGGACCCAGGCTGTGTGAGCAGTGAGCCAGGGAGCACAGGACTGTCCAGGCATGAAAGAGATCAGGGTCTGACACAGGTGAGTTCACAATCCAAAATCCCCAGCCACAGCTGGAGCAGCCCTGGAATGAGAAATGTTCTGCCAAAGGTCACAGAGCCACCAGGGATGCTCTTTTACATCTGTGCCTGCATCCCTGAGCCCAGATCCTCGCTGGACTTCCCTGTGCCCAGATCCTCTCTGAATCATCCCTGTGCCCAGATCCTCTCTGGATCTTCCCTGTGCCCAGATCCTCTCTGGATCTTCCCTGTGCCCAGATCCTCACTGGATCTTCCCTGTGCCCAGCTCCTCTCTGGATCTTCCCTGTGCCCAGCTCCTCTCTGGATCTTCCCTGTGCCCAGATCCTCGCTGGATCTTCCCTGTGCCCAGATCCTCATGGCATCTTCTCTGTGTCCAGCTCCTCTCTGAATCTTCCCTGTGCCCAGATCCTCTCTGCATCTTCCCTGTGCCCAGATCCTCGCTGGATCTTCCCTGTGCCCAGATCCTCATGGCATCTTCTCTGTGTCCAGCTCCTCTCTGAATCTTCCCTGTGCCCAGATCCTCTCTGAATCTTCCCTGTGCCCAGATCCTCACTGGATCTTCCCTGTGCCCAGCTCCTCACTGGATCTTCCCTGTGCCCAGCTCCTCATGGCATCTTCTCTGTGTCCAGCTCCTCACTGCATCCTCTCTGTGCCCAGTTCCTCACTGGATCCCTGTGCCCAGCTCCTCACTGCATCTTCTCTTCTGCTCTCCTTGCTTTTAACCTCTTCTTCCCTTTAACCATTTCCTGCTTTACTCCATGAGCCACCCTGTCCCATTCCCCGTGGTTTCTGTGTCTGACTGAAGGATGAAAACAGCCCTGAAACCTCAGGATCTTCCACTCTAAATCAGGGCAGCGTCTTCCAAGTTGTGTGGTGTATTTTTCCTGTACCAGATTTAGTTATATTTATCAGATTTTACAGATGTTTTAGTGTAAAACAGCAATGAAACTCCTGTCTCCTTTATTAATTTAATAAATTAATTATTATAATTTAATAAATTATTTATTAATTTAATAAATTATTATTTATTATAATTTAATAAATTAATTTAACAATTCCCCTTCCACTCACTCTTTCTGCTTTGTTTCCCAGGCTGTGCTCCCTCTAGGTGGAGGAAGGAAACATTTGGGGATTGTTTTTTTCCTCCTCGAGAAATCCAGGTTCCACCTGCATAAAGTTTCTGTCATTTTTCTGACAGGTTCTTAAGAAAGCAGAATTTATATCAGTCAAAGGTGAACAAGAATTCAAACTTTCTTGTGTGAAAGAATCCCATATAAATGGAAGCCAATCACGTAAATCTTCAGTGCAGTAGGATTCCCACATTTTAAACACCGAATATTTTCTGGAGGGGAGAAAGCTTTCCTCTCCACGCTCAGAACTCACAGAAGTTGTTGAATCTACAGAAATGAAGCACAGGGCCACTAAAACACTTCATTATTCCTTCTGAGCACTGTTCAAACAGCAGTATTTGCCTCTGAGGCTGTAACAAAATTGCATGTTTCTGCCCTGGCAGGAAGAGCCTTCCAGAGTCAATATCCACATTGCTGTGGGGAAACACATCTAATCTCCACGTAAGCCCTGTGCAATTTTATTATGATTTATCAGACAATATGTTGGGTAAATAGCAGCAGCTCCATCGGTTTTGCCAGGGAGGGTGGGGACAGAGCAGCACCTCAGTGCAGCCAGCAGAGCCCTGGGAATCTGCCCTGGAACCTCCCAGTGCCCTGGGAATCTGCCCTGGAACCTCTGCCCTGGGAATCAGCCCTGGGAATCTGCCCTGGGAATCTGCCCTGGAACCTCTGCCCTGGGAATCTGCCCTGGAACCTCTGCCCTGGGAATCTGCCCTGGGAATCTGCCCTGGGAATCTGCCCTGGGAATCTGCCCTGGAATCTCTGCCCTGGAATCAGCCCTGGGAATCTGCCCTGGGAATCTGCCCTGGGAATCTGCCCTGGAATCAGCCCTGGAACCTCTGCCCTGGGAATCAGCCCTGGAACCTCTGCCCTGGGCTCCACACGAGCCCCAGCTCCAAACTGAGCCTTCTCCCCATTTCACAAACATCATTTTCACTGAGTTAAATGTGATCTCCAAACCAGGAGCAGAGGGGTTTCCATGCAGGCTCTGCACAAACACGGAGCTGGAAGGAAATTCACTTTTCAGAGGAGTGTAATTATCTAGACCAACAAAAACTGGAAAGGAGTGGAGGGAAGAGAGGTGCTACCCAATTCACTCACACAAATGTACAAAGGTGCAGTGAGCTTTATTTATTTATTAGTGATTCAGTTATTATTTATATTATATCATATCATATCATATTATTATATAATATACTATATTATATAATATAGTATATATTATATCATATATTATTTTATTATAGATTAAATAATAGATTATATATAATATAATTATATATTATATTATTATATACTATATTATACCCTATATGTTATATTATAATTATATAATATATATAATATATATAATATAATTGTATATAATAATATATATAATATTATATAATATATAAAATAATATATATAATATATAAAATAATATATATAATATATATAAATAAAAAAATATATATTATATTATATAATATATAATATATATTATATAATATATATAATATTATATAATATATAATAATATATAATATATATTATTATATATTATTATATAGTATATGTTATATTATAATTATAATTATATTTATTTTATATAATTATATATACAATATATTATATCATATATATATAATTACATATTAAATTATATTATATGTATTGTATTATATTATATTATATTATATTATATTATATTATATTATATTATATTATATTATATTATATTATATTATATTATATTATATTATATTATATTATATTATATTATATTATATTATATTACATTATATTACATTATATTACATTACATTATATTACATTATATTATATTATATTATATTATATTATATTATATTATATTATATTATATTATATTACATTATATTATATTATATTATATTATATTATATTATATTATATTATATTATATTATATTATATTATATTATATTATATTATATTATATTATATTATATTATATTATATTATATTATATTATATTTATTATATTATAGTGATTTATTGACTATTCCTGATGGCGATATCACATTAATCATATCCTTTTCCTCCAAATAAAGGTTTCATATTGCACGTTTATATTTTATATTTATGAACATATAATTTTTATATCTTTATAAAATATAAATATTGCATATTTATATTTTATATTCATAACTCTGCAATCAGAAGTGAAAAAGAAAAAAAAAGGATAGAAAGTTAAGGCCAGCCTGCTTGGAATGTACAAGATAAGCACTCATTCCATCAATTTTATATAGTGGGAGTTATTAATTAGGCAATTCATTTGCTCAGGGGCTGTGTCGTTAATAATCAGGTGATTATAATGAAGCAAATACTCTCACTTGTGGTGTAAGACAATGAAACAGCCCCAAAGTGGGGAAACAGAATTATAACGTTTACATTTTCCCCAAATTTCTGCCATAAAGTCAGAGCATGGACTAAATTTTGGTAGCAATTTCTTCTTTTATATCTGTCTCAAATGTGCCTGTCTTCCCTTTTTATTATTCCTCTTGAAACTACATCGTAAAAAGGACAGAGGAGAAACAAAGCTGCAAAATTTGATGAAATACAAATTATATATTTTTGCTTTCAATGTCTTATCCTCTTTAAAATTAAGCCCCTCTCCCATTAAACTAGCATTGCCCTGTCACTGCACTGCTTCAGAATAATAAAAATATGCAGAAGAGCCATATCTGCTTAATTATCTCACTCTCCAAAAAGCAACCATGCTGGATTTAAAGAGCAGGAAAAATTCAGCCCATATTTAGGTGAGGATGAGGGATTATTTTCCCTGCTCTGGTGTCTCAGAGCCTCTGGTTTGGAGACTTTTCTTTCTTTTCAGAAGTGACAAAAAAAGTTAAAAATCCCCAGGGCTTCAATGCACTTTCTAAATATGCCAGGTGGTGAAATGAAATAAAGAACCTATCGTAAAATCACTTAGGTTGGAAAAGACCCTCAAATCCTCAACTCAAACCCTAAATCTGACCCAACCCTAAAGCCTTCCCTGCTCCTGGATCCTCTGGCAATATCTGCAACAGAGAAACGCTCAAGTTTTGATATCCCACACTTTTATTCTCTATTCATACACTGAAAGAACAGGAAATACACTTTAAATTTATTCTCTACTGATACAGTGAAAGAACAAGAAATACACTTTAAATTTATTCTCTGCTGATACAGTGAAAGAATAGGAAATACACTTTAAAATTCCAGGTTAAAATGAAAGAAATCTTAAGCAAACAATTGTTTTTACTCACCAAAAGAAAAAACAAACTACAGTTTGTTTTTTTGAAAACAAACAAGCAAACAAACCAAAAAATAACCTAAAAAGATGCTGAAAGAGCAGTGCCCTGGGAAAAAGGCAACAACTGGATGTGAAAGCTTGAGAAAGAAAGATCTCAGGTATTGTTTCATGGTTCTCAAAATGTTACAGGAACTCTGGAGAAAACAATTCTTTCCTCTAGCAGCAGACCATTATTTAAACTCACTGTGTTATTCCATTATCATATGGCAGGCAACTGAGGACACAGGGTAATAAAAATAAATAAAAACAAAAATTTATAAATAAATATATAAAATTTATAAATAAATAAAAATAAAAGAAAGGGGAGCTTCTCATGAAAATTTGAAAGGGAATATCAGATCATATAATGTCAAATGTCAAATGTCCAAATGTCAAAAATGTCAGTGTCAAAATGTCAAAAACTCTTACATTTTAAATTATCAATAATTTTTATAAAAATTGAAACCTTAATCTAGCTAAGATCTGAACAAAAGTAATATAAAAAGCAGACAGATTTATGAGCCTTTACGATCACCATTGTCTGCTATTTTATTTTATCTTATTTTGTTTTGTTTTATTTTATTTTATTTTATTTTATTTTATTTTATTATATTTTATTTTATTTTGTTTTGTTTTGTTTTATTATTTTATTTTATTTTATTATTTTATTTATTTTATTTTGTTTTATTTTATTTTTTTTTATTTTATTTTATTTTATTTTATTTTATTTTATTTTATTTTATTTTATTTTATTTTATTTTATTTTGTTTTATTATTTTATTTTATTTTATTTTATTATTTTATTTTGTTTTATTTTATTTTATTATTTTATTTTATTTTATTTTATTTTATTTTATTTTATTTTATTTTATTTTATTTTATTTTGTTTTGTTTTGTTTTGTTTTATTATTATATTTTATTTTATTTTGTTTTGTTTTGTTTTGTTTTGTTATTTTATTTTATTTTATTTTATTTTATTTTATTTTATTTTATTTTATTTTATTTTATTTTATTTTATGGAATAGGGACATATTCATCCAGTTTACAAATGCAAAACTCCAAGGAAAACCACTTCAAGGGCAAAGAGTAAAACTCCTGGATTCTTGATTTAATTCAGGCAATGTCCACTGGGAAAAGGACAAAAAAAGGGGTCCCTGTAGGAAAATACCAACAGTGCTATAAAGCAGCAGCCATCTGCTTTGGGTTGTTTCCTCTCTCTGTGAATAAATCTACCTAAATCAACTGAAGAGCTCAGCAGAAATCCCAATCTTCCAGGAACAGAAAGGATTTGGATCACACCTCCAGCCTTTCGTCAGATGCCAAATGAAGCGGTTCCTGGAGGCTGGAAAAGCAGAGGGAGACACAAATGCTGAACAATCCCCGACACAAAGGAAGCCAAACTCAGATTACTTCAATTTTCTGAAAGGTTTCGGCAAAGGTTATAGAGGATTTCAAATACAGAAAGTAAATAGGGCAAGAACTGGCATTATTGCTGGCATTTCTAGCATTTACTAATTTGGGTATGTAAACTCTGGGAAACCTCTGCATAATTTCAGATATTATTGATATTTAAATCCATTGATGGAAGGTGCATTGACATTTTTGGGCAGTCAATTTGCTTTTAGTTCAGAAATAAGGTTTCTACAAATTCTGTTGAGAGATGCAAGGAAAAAGATGGAGGAAGAACAGATGATTTTTGATTCTGCCTTTTGATATTTTCCCTGTCAAAGCAAAAGAAGATAATGCTTAGAGCAGTGCCACAGTGCCAAGTTTCTTTTTCTAGGTGTTTTTTTTTTGTTTATTTGATTTTTTGGGCCTTGATCAGGTCACCACTGTGGTAAAGTTCAGATACTCTTCATTCCCATTTGGTAGGTCTTAAGTAAGACACCCAAATACAACAGAACTGTTGGAATAAGAGCTCCAAAACCCCAAAATATATTTGTTTGTTACATTATTTTTAAAGGCAATAGCTCACAATACATGAAAACAAAGTGGAACTAAAATTCCCTCTATGCTAAGGAAAATCAGTCAATGTTCTACTCATTTATTTAAAATAAACAAAGCAAAAAAATAAAAAAAGAACCAACAAAACCAAAATTCTGCCAAAACCTACTACTTATACAGAATGAGGCAAATTTTGTGAAGTTTGGAGATCAGTTGTGTCAGTAATGCAGAGTTCATTGTCTTTCCATAGTTTAAAAAGATGATTTTTATGATTTTCTTTGATCTCTGTAGATTGTCCCTCCTTCTGTCAGAGCCTGTTGGGAATTTCACTGATGAGATAATTGTGGAATTAATGGATTCAACATGAAACTTGATTAAAAACTGCCCACTGGATTTCAAGAGCAGAAACACAAGAAATACTCAATTGTCTTGCTGGAATTCATCTAATTTAAGGGGGGGATACTTTGTATAAAGACTGGATCAACTGGACTCAGGAAATTCTCTTGGGTTCACACAAGAAAATTTCCTTTTAAGAAACCCATGAGAGTCTGGACTGGAGGGAAAGCCCAAAAGAGAGAGGGCATCTGGAAAAATATAATTTTCAGGCTTTTTGTACCACCCTGTATATGTTCATTTTCAGGGCATAGAAGAGATTGTGCATTTCTGTTTCTGGAAAGAAAAAAAATAAATTAAAAATCAAATAAATAAATAAATAAATTGAAGTAATCCCCAACACTTCCAGCTCTAATTTGTCAGATTATCTTGGCACAAAGTAGATAATAAATCACGACCCAGAAGTTCTTTTTCACTTAAGATGCCTCTTCTGAAGGGTTCTTTCCTTCTGATTAAAGATGTGAATCTTTCAATTGCCCTGATTACCGAGTGCCAAAAACTACTCAGGGCACCCGAGTGTTCTCTCCAGGTTCCTCAGCAGAACACAAACCCTGCAGGGGCTGAAGGACGTGACAAAGGCACAGGGCAGCCAGCAAAACCCAGACAAAACCCATTTTCCCTCCCACATCTTCAGCTAAAAGAGTATTTGAGTTAATTCAGCTTTAAACCTGTTTTTCCCAGGGGGGAAAAAAACTCCCTGTTTTTTCTTGCTCCCTGTGCAAGCTGAATTTGGTGGGGCAGCTCTGACACTGCTGCCAGCAAAGACAATAAGCACATTTTTCCTCAGAAAGCACTTCTGGAAAAATGAGGGGAGGCTGTTTCTGCTGGATGAAGCCTCCTGTCCCTGAGCCTGAGCTTTCCCCTTCTGCAGGAACCACACTGGGAACACTCTGCTGCCAGCCTGCTCTGTGTGTTTATATAAAAAAATACAAATTAGCATGTGATTCTTCTATAGATAATGGAAGCAAATTGCCTGGAAGAGATCCTGCAGCTACCCACTTTATAATTTACTTCACACAAACATTTCTTTCCAGTCAGAAGCAACACAGTGATTTTTTGAAGAAGGTGAATGTGGAACTGCTGGAATCTGTACAAGGAAAAGCTGGTACCCAGGAAAACAGACACATCCACAGAAGGAACCCTCATTTTACAGCTGTATAAATGATGGAGTCTCAGTATCTGGGTTTAACTGCTCTAATACTTTTGACATCACTTTTGACATCAAGTCACACTTAAAGAAGCTCTCTTTTATTAAGAAAAAAAAACAAAATTATTTTGGTCCCTGAAACAAAATTAAAATCCTTTTCCTTTGAGCAAAAAGGAGAAGAAAAGACTCCATAAACCCTCTCAAAGATTCTGTTTGTGCCAGCCTGATTTAGAGGAAAGGCCCTCAGACACATCAGCCAGGCACAGGCAGCAGAGGGGAAGCAAAGCAAAGATTAAGAAGGTCCTGGTGAGTTTGTTTCCAGATCCCAGCAGGAAAACCACAGCAGTCAGGACATTGTGTGAGCACAGCCACAAAACCTTGTACATCTGCTTTGTGACCAAGGAAGTTTACTCTGAGTTTGGACCATCTGAGTCACACATAAAAGACCAAGAATAAAATAAGCAAAATATTCTTTAAAAAAAAACAACAAAACAAAGCAGCAAACTCCAAAACCCTAAAAAACCCCACTTAAGCTCATTTCATATTTTCACATATGACTAGCCTACTAATAAATACATTTATCAAGGGACAGTTAGAGTAAATATTACCAACCTTCATCTCTCTATGTGCTGAATCATATACTCCACTCTTTCACATTTAATTTTGGTGCAGACCTATCAGAAAAAAAAAATGGTAAACACAATTTATTATACAGAAGCAAAGAGGAGAAGGGATTACAGTTTACTGCCACATTAGCAACCATCTGAGCACAAGCACATTAGAATTACTCAATTCCATTAGATCCTGAACCCATCTCCTCCTGTCTCCTGCCCCCAGGAATGGGAAAAATGTTCAGGTTTTGCTGCTTTCTGCAGCACACCCTGCCTGTGTGACAAGGAGAAGAGTAATGACATTACTGGGATTTCTCTGCACTGACAAGTGACATCTTGGCTTTTTAGAGTGCTGCAGAATATCATCCCCAGGCTTTAAGAATCCCTGGGTTTTGTATTTCACACACCTGACTCCCCATACATGCACTTGGAGCAGGATCCCAAAAAGAGCTGTGAGTTGTTAAAACCTAATTTTTGGATGGTCAGTACCTGCTTTCAGGCTGTGTTTCAGCTGGAGATGCCACCATGGTATTTAAAGGTATTTAAAATAAAGAGTTGATCAGAACATCAGGCCAGGCTCGGATTGGTCTCAGGTTTCATCCACATAAAGCTGAGTGTGTCAGCAGGGACCAATGATAGCACAGTAAAGATGAAATCCCCCCTGCCCAAAAAAAGCAACATCAGCTTCACTAAACCAGGAGAAAACCCTGCCTTTTCCATTTGCCTGATTCTCTTCTAAAGCTCAGTTTTCAGACGCTGCCTCTGAAGTTTACACATCACATCACAAAACCAGGAGAAAACCCTGCCTTTTCCATTTGCCTGATTCTCTTCTAAAGCTCAGTTTTCAGACGCTGCCTCTGAAGTTTACACATCACATCACATCCTCGTCTCAGGGAACCTGAGAGGAAGAGTGAGCATCAGGAAGTTTATGCATTTACTCATGCACTGAAAAACTGCACAGTTGTTTGGATGTACACAGGCAGAGGGGTTACATTTTTATTTTTTGGGGTTTTTTTTTACTCTTATTTTCCTTTTTACTTCCTTTTCTCACATGCACCAATCCAATGGAAGTCTCCAGCAAGTTGAAGGTGTGGGCATGGTCACACACCAGCAGGCAAAACCTGGAACCTCAGAAATCAGTGGAAACCAGTGTTTTTTGAGCACAGCTGGGCAGCAGCAGAGCTGAGGGCCAGCTGCAGACTCGTGGATTTGGATGGAGCAGAGAGTTTTGCACAGGCTGAAAGGGTTTCTGTTCGAGCCAACAGCATGGCCAGGGCTGCTGCTGACAATTCTCAGCAGTAAAAGTAGCTGTTAAATCTTGAATTAGCTTGAAGTCAGGCTCGTTAAATTCAGAAATGAGCTACAAAGATGTTTTCAAAGGGGATGAGCAAGTGAATCAATTTTTAATTACTTATCAAGGAGGGGGTTTCGGTAGAGGTTGTCTTTGCAACTATGCAAAGCAACAAACATAACATATTTACAGCTGGTTTTGTTTTCATGACAAACACCCCAGATTTGATGGGAGTACAGAGATCAAAAATGGCTTGCATTGAGCAACATGTATGCAATGTTCTGTCTTCCAGCACACAGACAGGAAAAAAACAGAGAAATAACATTATTTTCTTCTTAAAGAAAATAATCCGTGTATTTACATTCAAACGAAAATAACAAGACCTTCTGTTCAAGTCATCTTAGAACTTCCCTACGCTGCAATTGCACAAAGACAGGCTTTGATCAAATTCAGCTGCTGGAAGGTTCTGCAGGTCATTACTCGCAGCTTTCCTCGTTCATTCTCACGTTTAATCTGCATCGACCCAACGAGCGCCACTCGACAGCGACAAAGCCATGGGCTGAAATCCTCACCTCACTGGGCCTTGTGGGGCTCAGAGCTGAAGGTTCTGACTTGCCTGGAGTTTATCCTGGTGCCTCAGACCTGGAGTTTGCTCTGGGTTCCTCAGACCTGGAGTTTTACCCTGGGTACCTCAGACCTGGAGTTTTACCCTGGGTGCCTCAGACCTGGAGTTTATCCTGGTGCTTCAGACCTGGAGTTTTACCTTGGGTACCTCAGACCCGGAGTTTATCCTGTGTGCCTCAGACCTGGGGTTTTACCCTGGGTGCCTCAGACCCAGAATTTACCCTGGGTGCCTCAGACCTGGAGTTTACCCTGGACTTTTACTCTGGGTACCTCAGACCCGGAGTTTAACCCTGGGTGCCTCAGACCTGGAGTTTGCTCTGGGTCCCTCAGACCTGGAGTTTACCCTGGGTCCCTCAGACCTGGAGTTTTACCCTGGGTGCCTCAGACCTGGAGTTTTACCCTGCTGTGGTCTCTAAGCAAAGGGCATCACTGCCTGGCATATGCAGCGCTGCTGGACGGGGCAGAAGCCCACACCTCCTGCAGTGAATTTGGGGATGTGATTTCCTCCCCTCACCACCAGGCAATTCCTCATTTTATGCCATGGCGAATCCTTTGCCTCCCATCAGTTTTCTCTGTGATCAGGAGACTTTAATGCACCTTGAAATGTAAATAAAGCACATCACACAAACACCTTCTCTCAAAATCTTGGGTCTGGCTTTACCAAGGGCCTCCAGGACACCACAAATAGCTTTTAATGCATTTTAGCATGGCCAGAGGACATCCTTGCAGCCACCAAGCCATCATCACAGGACCAGATGGCTCCTGACCTCCACCACACCAGCAGCACCAAACCTGGACTGCCACGAGTGCTCTGCACAAGGATAAATCAGACCCACTGCAGAGCAGAGCTGGGTGGTTGCTTTCAGCAGATGACAGGGTATTTTTATTTCCAGAACAACAGAAAATGGAGATTTTGAGACTAAGAGAAAGCACGTCAAAACGAGAATCTTTTGCTTCTGAATAACTCTTTTTGCTAAAGCTACATCAGCTTCAATAAAAAAATAACTGGGGAAAAGAGACTTCCAGCAAACCTAGGAAAGATGTGACGTGACACCCCAGCAGAGAAAAAGAAGTGATCTGTGAGAGAGTGGAGAAGGGAACATTTTACATCCTTGCATGTTATTATATTACACATATTAAACATTCTTATTCTATTACACAGCTGAGCTCCCTGATTATGCCAAAGTGGAATTTAACCCAGACTTTCAATCCTTCCCCCTTTTGAGCACACAAAGGATTGGAATCCTTACTCCAGACCATGAAATCTGGGTATAAGTGCTCATGCTCAGCAGAACATATCAGCACCGACAATGTTGGCTGCCACCTTGGTGAAACATCCCCACACATTTTGAAATGCTCTTCCATGACAGACTGGCTTTGCAAGGCCAAAACCAGTTTAGTTGATTATTTTCAGTATTTGTTCCCCCAGAACTCAAAAGATTTCAGAACCTGACAACCCATTACTGAGAAGTATATCCTTTCTGATGAGGAGATCTAAGACTCTGAATTTGGGGGTTTTTTTCTGCCCTACTAAAATTAAAAGGATTGAGAATGAAAAGTTTCAATTAAGCCAATCCTCAGTTTAACTTTTCACATTGTCAATTTTTATGCTTTGAACCAAGAAATGTGACAAAATCAGTGTAAAGAAAATAAGAAATAGTTAACCAGCAGAATTTAGCTGTAAATGCCACAACAATATGCAATGCTCCTGTGGTTTGGCAAAAATAATCTGTTGATAAAATTCTCCCTTATGAAGTAGTCTGTCTGAGAAAAAAAAAAAAAGCAGGGGGTGATTAATTAAAAACATATCAAAAAATAACTTAAAAGATACTCTAATTTGAAAACTAAGTACTGATCATATCATCTCTCACTGCTGGAAAACCTGAGGAAGCTGCCACAAATCAAATACGCTTTGAGGGTGAGCTCTGCCATAAAGAAAACTCATCAGGAGCAATCATTTTTTTATTTTACTTAAGTATTTTTGATATAAGGCCTCAAATTTGGAGTATTTAACATTTCATTCTAAAAGCCTACCAAGACTCTGAGATTTTTTGAGTTCAACTTCAAAGACCAGCAGAAGCTTTTAAAGCTTTTTAAAGCAGGAGTCTGCACGATTTAGGTGGGTGAGTGAGGGTCCCAGTATAAAAAATCAGCTTTTGAGTAACACTGGGAGGAACCAACTCCCAGTTTGAATTTCACATTCTCCAGGTATCTAAATTTGTGGTCTCCCAACATCCCCAGAACTTCTTTTTGGGTTTTTTTGGGAGAACTGATGTGACTATTGGGAAGCACAAAAACAGGGAGCTGGGGACTGCTGAGCACAGGACTTGTGTGCAGCTGATTCTTTGAGCCTGTAAAGGTTTTCAGCCTCTCAGTGAAAAATTCTCTTCGCAAGGGAAAGTTTCTTGAGCAAGTTTCTCTCTCAAGGACTGTTTTTGTAAATAGTTTATGGTTCTCAAAACAATTCTGCACAGCTGTGCTGAGTGTGTTTTCTCTCCTTCCACCAATGGGACCAGAGAGGTGCTGTTCCCTTTGCCAATCACGTTAAACCTGTATTGAAACACCTTATAAAAGAGGCTGAAAAGTCCTGAAATAAAACCCTTCTGATGATTCTCTTTCTGCCTGTTGAATTGAATCCACGCTCCTTATTTGTGTCCAGCAGCAGCAGACTCGCTCCTGAGGGATGCCTTGAGCAGAACTCCCTCTCTCTCTCTCTTTCCAGGAGATATTTTCCCACTGGAGGTTTTTTCCTCCTGCCTTGCCATGAGGACACAGCCCCAGGAGTGCCTTCCCCAGCCCCTCCATCCCTGGCTGCTCACACTCCTGCAGGTGCTGGAGGCAGTGTGGATTATCTGCAGATAACTCACTGTCACTGCCTAAACTGAGGCTCCAAAGCGCCCAGCTGCCACATCAAAGATCATCCCACTCCCTTCACTTCCAGTCCATTTATGAAGAGTGCACTCTGGGCACTTTTCTAAGGCAGACCAAAGGTACTGAGCTTCGGCAGGCGGCACAGAAATGTCTGAGCTCCCAGCGCACAGAGCCGGGCTCCTGGGGCTCAGATTCCACGGCAATGAGTTCATTTTCATTCCTGCTCGCTCTCAACTCTTTCAAAGTAGGTGCTCACAGACTGGGCTGCACTCCTGCTGCCTTGAAACGCTCTTCAGATGTGCCTAACCTCATTCTGATGTGCCTAACCTCATTCTGCAGAGCCTCTTCCACCACAATTTGAGTCCATGCTGAAGCCATCTCACAGTCTGTGCTCTAATCCTGGGTTCTGGATTCTGTGCTTCCACCATCACTGCCAAAAAGTGTCACAACTTAAATTCAAGATTACCTGGACCTTTATTTTGCCCTGTTTTGCAGCCAGCTGCTAATCCATATAATTATTTATGTCTCAATATCAAATTCTTAATTCAAAAGAAAAGCATCTCAGTTAAGAAGTAAATAGCTAACCTGTGTTTATTAAGTAATTAATAACTAACTAATGTATGTTGACTAAATAAATAATGTTGATGTACTTTCTCCAAACTTATCCAGGAATCTGGCAATTCGATTTCTCATCCCAAATCCACCAAGACATTTAAAGAACTGCACTCTAGTGTTACAGAGCACTCTGGATTCAGGAGCATTTGTGCAGAGACTATTCATTAATTCTGGCTTGGAAGAACGGGGAAAAAGCAAAGTCATGCCAGGATGTGGCTGATTTGATAAATAATGGAAGGAGATTTCACAAGACAGAGCTCTGTTATTCCTTCAGCATAAACTGCAACAGAGGAGGAAAGCCAAAAAACTAAAGCTGAAAGTTTGGTTCCTCAGAGGGAGCAGGATTGGGGTTTGTATGAGGTCTCACAGTCTCCTGCACTGCACAACGAGGGTTTGTCCTGATTCCATCTGAGAAACAAACCAATAAATGAAACTGTGCTGTTTTTCTGGAGAGTTGAGAAGGGCTCCCAGGTCTGGCTGCTCTCAGAACATCACACTGCTGGGCAAGGAGCTGGAAAACATACCGGGATTTCTGATGGAAATGAAGTGCATTTAAGATAATTTAAAAACTTCTCTTTGTTCAGTCTGCAGTTGTGTTTTTGTAACCCCCCCAGGGTCCAGCCACCTTGGATTTTGTCATTTCCATCTGTCCAGCCATCTCCCACCATCACCAGCTTCATTTCTGAGGAGGGCCATGGGGGTGGGATGGAATCACTCAGCAGAGCCCTTTGAACGATTCAGTCTTGTCTGGGTATCCCTTTGCCATCTATCATCTAGAAATTTATACTGCTCTTCAGATCAATCAAAAGAATTAAAGCTCTTCAGGACATAATTCCTTTCCCTGCAATTTCTTTTCCTGGCAAAAGAAAAAAGAAATTCAATCTGTTTTCGCTGAAAGTCCAAAAAAATGTATTGCACTACACGCTCAGGCTCAGACAGCTGAACATAAAGGTGTCTGGCTCTATATATCTTAATTTTCCTCTCCTGGAATCAAGAGCAATCGTGGTATGGATAGGGTGTAAAAGCATGTTCAAAGCAGAGATCATTTCCTTTTGATGCAGTACAATGCAATCAACATCTGCAGGAAACAAAAGCCTCTCATCAGGGCTTACAGAGCACAAACAAAAGAGTGGCCCGAGGGGCAGATAATCAGTTTACACAGAACTCACTGTACCCGTGTTATGGAGATGGAAAACAGCAGCAGAGATTAGGCTGAAGTGGAATTCCATTTTAGGATTGCTAGGTGTGTGTTCCGAGAGGTCACACTGCACCCAGAGCTGCTCCCCAAAGGGCACAGCGGGCACTGCCAGGTGCCTCTGCTGGCACCGAGGGCAGGAAAAGCCCTTCAATTGTCACAGAATCCCCCAGGAGAATCCGGTAGCAGCTAAAAGCACCTGGAGGATGAAGCACTTCAGAAAACGCCTGCAAAATGTAATTTGAAACACTCCCAACATCTCCTGCTGCTGCCACCAGCGGCACCTGTGTCTGTCACCACCCTGCCCCTGGTGACACTGATGCCTTCAGAGGCTCCCTGGGACAGGGACTGGGCACAGTTAAAGGAATAAAATGGGGATTTATTAAAGAGGTTTTCAGAGGATGCAGCTTGGGCAGTGCAAGAGCCTGGCTGAGGATCCAGCCAAGATGGAGCCAAGATGGGCCCTGGCTCAGGAGTTTCACACTTTGCTAGGTTCTGCTCCATTTGCACATTGGGCTTCATTGCCCAATTGCAGCTGCAGGTGATGCAGTCCCATCCTCCCAGATTGCTCTCCTCAATTCGCTGCTGCTTGTGCTTTTTGGGCCCGGAGCTGCCACGGTGTCCTTGCTTGTGGGGCTGGAGAAGGATTGTTGTGTGTGCCTGAGCTGTGAGGAGAACTTGAACACTTTGTGTGGAGTTCAGCTCACACAGCAATGCAGTGCAGGCTCTGGAAATGGGAAAGCTGAAACTCAAGGCATCAAGCTGGGGACAGCAGCAGAGGGAGGAGCAGGGATGGGCAGTGCTGGGCACGGTGAGGAAGGCTCTGGAAGCACTGGAGAAGCAGCTCCAGGTCGTGGGAGAGCATCAGGCAACGAGTTCTGAGTGGGAAGGGCTCCTCCATCCACACCACCCAAAAGCAGCAGGTGAGGGGCACTGACAGCCTGGCCCCACCTTCTGCCTTCACAGAAACACAGCTCCCCGGCCAAAAAGTGGAAAAGTAACTTAGAATAAAAACCAAGCCAATTTTTTTTTTTTTCTCCAAATAGAAAACGCTGTTCCACCTGAAATGTAGAACTTATATCTGAAATCTCATTTCATTTAATCAGTGCCTCTTTTCACCTTTAAAGCCGAATTTTGGCAGTTCTAAAAATGAAGCACAACTCAGAAGGGAAAAAATTTTGCATCTTTGATGCCCACTTGTGAATAATTTTGGTTTCATATTGATGGCTTTCTGTTAATGACCTGAGTATACCTCGTTTATTTATCCAAATAAAAAACAAAGCATCCAAATAAAAAAAATACCTTGTTTATTTATCCAAAATAACTTTCCTGGCTCTAGACACGGTCCCAGGGCACTTCTGTGCCATGTAAAGCTCTAAGGTACCATCCTCTGCCTGTCACAGTAACACCACATCATAAAAATACAAAACTTTCTCCTAGATTTTCAGTACTCAGGCATTTTTTTTTTAAAAACCACACTGTGCCGTAACATGAGGCATCTATTATTGCACCAGTCATAAAAGACCTCAGAGATTTGTAACAGATCGAATGCTACTAACCCAGTCTGACATCAGAGGACTGAGGTCTAGAATGTTCCCTCAGAGGAACAAGGGTCTGTAAATAACAGGATTTACACAGAGGAACTGTGTCTGTAAATGTATTGTGTTAAAAGGGCTGAGAGCAGCCCCTTTATGACCTGTCCAGGGCCTGCTTTGAATGTGCTTCCCTGTAGAGATTCCAACAGCATTTTATATATTTAACAGTTACTATGGAAAGAGATTTTTGTGCCACAGTAGCTGCTGTCCAGAGGCATTTGTTTGGAATATACTAAATTAAAAATTAAAAAAATAAAATAAAATAAAATAAATAAAGCAAGCCTTAGGAGATACAGCCCCATTATATCTCAAAAGCAGTTGTTTCTGTCAGAATTCTGCTGGCACCTACCACAGGTTGCCATTTCACCATGACAGAATCCCCACTCTCCACACCCCATGTTCTCTATCACCAAAGTAATGAAGCATCTGAGATGAAGGACAGGGAGAAATTCAGTATCACCATCATGAATTCTTCTGTTCCAGCTGCTTTGCTTCTCACTTCAAATTACAATCCCCTGCATGGCCGCAATATCCTGAGCAATTGCATCAGAAGTGATTAAGATATTGCACAAAAATGAAGGATTATCAAACTGAGGGAATCCTGGCTGGAGTACAGAGATGAACAGATGAGTAACCCTGATCCTGCATGGAAAATAAAGAGGTAAAACACACATTCAATGGAATAAACTAGCAGCTGTGACACAAATTAGTATTCCTCTCTTGGCTTTCCTGGAGCTATGCTGATTTAAATCAGGCAAAGATCTGTTCCGTGGCTTAGCCTTGTCATGTATCATCAGCAGCTTCTTTGCAAATTATTAACTGAGTGCTGGAGGCCCGTGGGGTGCACCAGGGAGAGCATTGCCAGCAGCTCAGGGAGTCACCCTGCCCCTCTGCTCAGCCCTGTGGGGCACATCTGGAGTGCTGTGTCCAGCTGTGGGCTCCCCAGGACAAGGGGGACACTGAAGATGATGATGAAGGGACTGGAGCACCTTGCACCAGGAAAGGCAGAGGGAGCTGGGCCTGTTCAGCCTGGAGAAGAGAGCAGAGGGGATCTCACCCATGTGTAAAAATGTCTAAAGGCAAGAGGACGGAGCCAGGCACTTCTCAGTGGTGCCAAGCACTGGGACAAGGATGGGCAGGAACTGATGGACAGGAGGTTCCACCTGAAGCTGAGGAAGAACTTGTGCACTGTGCAGTGATCACCCGCTGGAACAGACTGCCCAGAGAGGCTGTGGAGTCTCCCTGGCTGAGATATCCCAGATATCCCATCTGGCCACAATCCTGGGCCACCTGCAGGGAGGCTGGAGCAGGGGTTCCTTTCCAGCCTGCCCCACCCTGTGAGCATTTTCTGTGTTATTTCTCTTGTCTCTCCACCATCAGCAACACTCCTCAACACACACACACAGCCTCCACCCTGGTGTCCTCAATTTCAGCCTTATTCCACGGTGACTGTCACATTAGACAGTCCTTCTTGAAAGATGAAACACTTCTAATAACAGAGGTTATTTAGAGCTACACCAGTTATTCACTGAGGATCCAATATATTTGCTTTCAATAACTGTTCTCCCTCTTCTAAATTGTTTTGGGGTTTATCACATTTAGTAAGCAACACATTTTCAAAATTCTTAGACTCCAGTTCCAGCCCTTTCACCTTCCTGTGTCATGGTTCATGCTTCCATGTAATGTCCTCGCTGAAAATACTCTCAAATGACAGCCCTTCATCTCTCTCACGTGGCTATCAGGCTTTTCAGCTTGCTGGCCAAAAAATGACTGCACATCTCATTTACCACGTGCATTGAACCCATGCCTTTGTGCTCTTCTCTCCAGGCTGACTGGAGAAACCACAAGGCAAAGACAGAGGACAGATGTAGGGTGATAAATGGAAGGGATTTACTTAAATCTTTGAGACCAATGTCACCCTTTTTAATTTACATTAATATTGAATTCATTCATTTACATTAATTATTGAATTAATATAGAATATTATCGAATATTGAATACTATTATTGAATATTAACATTGAATATTAACATTGTATTTATTCAGTTGAATTTATCAACTAATATTGATATTGAATTTTATATTCTATATTCTAATCTCCTAAGTAGCTACCAGTATTCACCTGCTCAGGAGATCCTGCTGCTAAAAGTCAGCTTGCACATGCTAGGGGGTCAAAGGGCTACCTTGAAATTTTATACATATTTATTTATTGTGAATGGCACAAAATTGTTTTGGTCATCTACCAGCTGGGATTAATCCATGTAGACTTTTGAGAAGATGCCTCTTGTGCTGCACATTTTAAACTAAATTGTTGCCAGAAAAAAATGAAATGAAATGAAATGAAATGAAATAAAATGAAATGAAATAAAATAAAATAAAATAAAATAAAATAAAATAAAATAAAATAAAATAAAATAAAATAAAATAAAATAAAATAAAATAAAATAAGAAAATAAAATAGAATAATAAAATAAGATAAAATTAAACAAATTAAAATGAAACAAAATAAAATAAAATAAAAATAAGAAAATAAGATAAAATGAAATAAAATAAAATAATATAAAATAAAATAGAATAATAAAATACAATAAAATTAAATAAAATAAAAAAAAATAAAATAAAAATAATAAAATAAAATAAAATAAAATAAAATAAAATAAAATAAAATAAAATAAAATAATAAAATAAAATAAGATAAAATAAAATAGAATAATAAAATACAATAAGAAAAAATAAGCAAAATAAAATAAAATAAAATAAAATAAAATAAAATAAAATAAAATAAAATAAAATAAAATAAAATAAAATAAAATAAGTGAAAGAAACTCACCTGCTCCCTTGTATGAATCTCTGTATGGAAGGTGTGAGAGGATGAGAAGGAATAATTGTGTCCAGTTAGACTGGACCTGGTTCTTGTGGATTTAAAGAAGTATGAGATGATGCTGGGATTGTTTTTTCCCCTGCTTTCCAGCATGCTGACATATGCTGAGCTTTATTGCTTCTGAAAGCAACCTTGAAGCCATTCCATGAGACTTCCCAGCCTCCCAGGGATGCAATCCTCACTCAGCTGCTCTTGGAATCTCTCAGGGGTGCTTGGGGCTGGCTTGAGCCATGTTCAGTGTGGCTAAAGAAACGCTGCTGGTGACATTATTCACATGGCAGCTGCAGCCAGGGACCCTGCCAGGCTGGGCTGCCCCCTCCAGCCTGGCCCTCAGAGCACCCCACACTAATGGACCGTGCAGAAGGAGCAGAGGAGGGAAAAAAAATGAAGATACAAAGCCTGGCTTAAAGCTCAAAACACATCTTTTGACTCATGAGCCGGTGCCTTTTAGCAAAGCTGGTCCTGTAGCCCGCGTGTGCGCTGAGCAATGAGACATCACCCTGCTCTCAGTCACATCCCAGACATTTCTCCAGGGCTTGGGGACCCTCAGAGCCATGGAATTGGTGCTGCATCCACCACTCTGAACCCTCACTAGTGACAGGCTCTGCAGCTGGGAAAAACCTGAGCTGCAACTCATCTGAGAGTCCCTCTGTGAACACAAGTGTGGAGCCTGTGTTAGAGCTCAGGAACACACAGAATCACAGAATGATTATATGAAGGTGTTTATTGAAGAGCTCTGGGTGTCAGGGGTACACAGACCCAAATCTGACCCATCTTGGTTTTGAGCTGAACATATTTTATACTCTGTCATTATACAACTTACATATTAATTATTAAACTTACATTGTTCTATTGTATACATTGATTTACCCAAGCATGGATTTCTTGTGATCCCCCCAGCCCCCTAACATTGTTCCTCATGTTCTTTAAACAATAATTATATCTAATCACATCTAACAATTGTATCATTTATCATATACTGACCACACAGGTGCAGTTTGACCTGATCTTAGCAAGCACAAGGCCTAACATTTCCCAGGGCCTGCTTTTCCCAGGGCTTTCCAAACCTAACTTTCCTTCTAAATCCCCAAATTTTCTAAGATTTTAAGGCCTTTTACTATCAGTCTTGGTGCTTCATCCACCACTTTGAACCCTCACTAGTGACGGGTTCTGCAGCTGGGAAAAACCTGAGCTGCAACTCATCTGAGTCCCTCTGTGAACACAAGTGTGGAGCCTGTGTTAGAGCTCAGGAACACACAGAATCACAGAATGATTATATGAAGGTGTTTTATTGAAGAGCTCTGGGTGTCAGGGGTACACAGACCCAAATCTGACCTGATTTGGTTTTGAGTTGAACATATTTTATACTCTATCGTTATACAACTTACATATTAATTATTAAACTTACATTGTTCTATTGTATACATTGATTTACCCAAGCATGGATTTCTCATGATCCCCCTCAAACCCCTAACATTGTTCCTCATGTTCTTTAAACAATAATTATATCTAATCACATCTAACAATTGTATCATTTATCATATACTGATTATACAGGTGCAGTTTCACCTGATCTTTAGCAAGCACAAGGCCCAACATTTCCAGGGCCTACTTTTCCCAGGGCTTGCCAAGCCTAACTTTCTTTCAAAGTCCCCGAATTTTCTAAGATTTTAAGGCCTTTTACTATCAGTCTTGGTGCTTCATCCACCACTTTGAACCCTCACTAGTGACGGGTTCTGCAGCTGGGAAAAACCTGAGGTGCAACTCATCTGAGAGTCCCTCTGAGAACACAAGTGTGGAGCCTGTGTTAGTGTTCAGGAACACACAGAATCACAGAATGATTATATGAAGGTGTTTATTGAAGAGCTCTGGGTGTCAGGGGTACACAGACCCAAATCTGACCCAGCTTGGTTTTGAGTTGAACATATTTTATACTCTATCATTATACAACTTACATATTAATTATTAAACTTACATTGTTCTATTGTATACATTGATTTACCCCAAGCATGGATTTCTCGTGATCCCCCCCAGCCCCCTAACATTGTTCCTCATGATTCTTTAAACAATAATTTTATCTAATCACATCTAACAATTGTATCATTTATCATATACTGATTATACAGGTGCAGTTTGACCTGGTCTTTAGCAAGCACAAGGCCTAACATTTCTCAGGGCCTGCTTTTCCCAGGGCTTTCCAAACCTAACTTTCTTTCAAAGTCCCTGAATTTTCTAAGATTTTAAGGCCTTTTACTGTCAGTCTTGGTGCTTCATCCACCACTTTGAACCCTCACTAGTGACGGGTTCTGCAGATGGGAAAAACCTGAGGTGCAACTCATCTGAGAGTCCCTCTGTGAACACAAGTGTGGAGCCTGCCGAACCCTCCCTGCTCCCACCTCTTTCACACCCAAAACCGGGCAAAATGAAGCTCCATGATCGTTTTCTTTTTTCATTCCAAGTTAAAAACAGCTCACTCCATTGTTTTGTGTGACATTTCATCCACACTGCTGTTTTTAAAATCCCACCATGGGAAAAAAGAATGAGTGTTCCCATCCTGTTCAGTCAGAGGCTGACTGAAACAAATGCAAAGTAAATTGCCTGTATATTGCCAGACAAAGCTGAGTCCCACCACAAACAAGCATTAAATCTGTTCCCTTGCTGCCTAAACCCCAGAATCTCTGAGAAAGAAATTACAAAAAAAAAATTTAAAGGCGTGCTGAATTACAGTCTATTTAGAGGCCTGCTGTGCAAGGGGCCAACACACAAATAAAAATGATGAAACCTACCTAGAAAATATTTTTTTCTCTCTTTTCAAAGCAGGCTGAGGTAAATGAGACTATTTTACACACAAATAAATATGGTGTAACCCACCTAGAAAATATTTTTTTCTCTCTTTTCAGAACAGGCTGAGGTAAATGAGACTATTTTATCTTGTTCTGAGCTGGAATGACCTGTCTCAACAGCTCCTTCAGAAATGTCTTGCTTTTGTCTGCTGCCTTCACCTGTAGCAGAGCTGCCCTCCTACTCGTACATGTTTGCAAGGGAAATTAGGTGTTTTACTGTGCTTAAAAAATGCCACAATTCTGCAACCATCAGCCCTGATTGGAGCTTTGTGGAATTTCTGCTTTCTCCACCACTGAGCATCGTGTGCTGCAGGTGCACATCAGTGCTGCCATCTGAATATTTACTGTGCTTTTATGTCCCTCCTCAGCTGTGCCTCCAGCTCCCCACCCCTTCACTTCTCAGCAGCTTGGTAGGCAAACACTCCACATCTCCTCTGGATCCTCACTCGAGTCTCCAATCCACTGACTAACTCCTCCTGCTGATTTGCAGCCTTAAACCTCAGCAGCTACCACTGGGTTTGCAATTTCTGAAGCAATCTAATATCAAAGGGAGTCATTACCTGGGAAAAAAAAAAGCTGTGCTCCCTACAAATAAAATCCAAAGTTATTCAAAGGAACATATAAATACAAACTCGCTCCTGGAGGAGGCAGAAAATTAATTTCTGATACACTTATAGTTTACCTAAGCTGCAGGATGACAATTTGCACTGGTACAAGGTTGGACATTCACTCATTATTGCTGCTGCTTGCAGTAGCTGATAATTTCCTCCCCAGCTTGTGCTGCTGGTATCCATGGCAGCTGTACATCCCACCTGGAGGGAAAACACCCTCCCAGAAGGGACACCCAGAAAGTACAGGCAGAGGAAAGAAAATAACACAGGGTTTGGAAGGCAAAAGGGCAGCACTTTGATATTTAATCAGAAAAAAATAAAAGCATGTTAATTAGAGATTTCCAAAAGTGAACTAAGACTACATAGATATTAGTATATCTATATAATAATAATATATAATATACATTTTATATAATATATATAATATATAATAGATATAGATATAGATATAAATATAGATATAGATATAGATATAAATATAGATATAGATATAAATATAGATATAGATATAGATATAGATATAGATATAGATATAGATATATAATAATCTATATAGATATTAGTGAACTAAGAATACATAGATATGAGTGATAATTAATGTATCACTAAAAGAAATGCTGGAAGGCACAACCAAAGCGAGCCCCCAAACAATAATTCGGTCAATAATGAGTAAATAGTGATTCCTGCATAATTTTTATTCCCCTTTCCCTGCATTCTCCTCACATACAGGCAATTGCATCATCAAGAGCCAGCCCAAAGGATGTTTTGTCACTGGTACCCAGAGGGTGGTGGAGAAGAGAGAAAATTCCAGGTGTTTTTTTTTCCAGGGACTCCTTCCTTTATTCTAGCCACTACCAGCTTTCCCTGAACATAATTCAGTCGGGGAATTATTCAAGGAACACAAAATTTTGCAGAAATGTCATGCCAAGATTCTGCCAGTGAAGACAATCATTTAAAAGTCAAATATCTCATGTAGCAGGACTGAAGTGGCACAGGGGTCAGGGCTGGCTGGGAGCACAGGGGCAAAGCCAGACTTCAAACATCACAAATTTGAGGATTTGTGAAGGGTGGGGAAATGTTGCCATGTCCAACCAAAACACCAGCAGCATGTGAACCTCCCAGAGGCATTTCCAGCACAAATCAAAGCAAGGCATTCCTCAGTGCTGCACCACCTGAACGCCTGTGCTGTTTATCATACCCCAAAATTATGTCATGAAACCCAAATATTATTCTCCTCTTGCAGTAAAATCCAGTGGAAGATGTGAAAATAAATATTGATAAAACATCCACATAATAAGAGGCTATTTAAAACCCTGCCTAGTTCAGAGAAAGAGACATATTGATTAAAGTATGTGATTGATCAAGGCCTAAAGCGAAGCCTGGTAGGGTTATTCCTGCCAGACATTTATTTTTATATCTTCCACTAGAATAAACTGCAACAGGAAAGTTCTGTATTTCATAAAAGATGTGACTGAGGAGTTCCAGTCAACAATATCCTTGAAAATCACTGAAAACTTGTCACTAACTGTGAACTTCTGAGAAAATAAAACCGGGTACAGCAACTACTGGTGCCACTACTAAGATGTGAAGCAGGAATTTCATGGAGAGGATTAATAACCAAACAAAGCAAACATGTTATCACAATGTTTGAAGGGATGAATTTCTCTCCACTGCATTATTTCTATTAATAAACAAGACCAGAGAGAAAATACACTGTTTGAGAAATTATCCCAATCATCCAGCTACTTTTGAACTCTGAAGAAAAGCACCCCTGCAGTGCTTCTCATGAATGCTAATTGATTTTCTGTAGCAAATCTCAACAGATCTACGGGATCCAGGAGCAACCTGAACCTCTTGACTGTAAACTCTTGTCAAATTCTTGTTCTGGAAACCCCACATCTAGCCAGGGATGGGATATGGTGCAGTCCCAAGGTCCAGGAGTCCTTGAGTCATGATTTTCCTTCCAAGGTGCTCATTAGAAAATGTTAATCCTTTTTATGGGGTGGAGGTGAAGTAAAAGGAGAACCATTACTTTGCTGCTTCCAACAGCTTTACTACTAATTTTTGCATTCCCTTTCCTCCTATTTTATTTTTATCTGTTTTGAATTGCCCATGATTAAAACAGTAAGATTTAAAAAAAAAAACCAAAAACTTACTTGAGTTACAGAAAATAAAAAATAAAAAAGTCACAGCTCAAGAAAACGAACAGAAAAACCCAACAAAAATTACAAAACCCTTACTTGAGAGGAAAATGTAGAACTTTTAACTTCTGCTTGGCAACTCACAGAGTACAGTACATGATTAGCCATTAATTATCCATTAATAGCAGAACTTTTGTATCTTAAATGGGATGTGTGGTTAAACTTGGGAAAAGCCTTTTGGGAGCAGTTATCAGAACAGATAACTGGGAGCAGAACCTTATCAACAGACAGTCTGGGTTTGCAATTTGTTATCTATTAAACTAAGGCCAGCATTTTGTGCTCTCAAAATAAGAGAAAATAGATTTTTTTCCCCCCTATTATTTCAGTTTCTGAGGTCACAAAAAACCTCTTTTATCTACAGTTCTCCTGTCAATATTTGAATGGGCAGGGCTTTGGCCTGGTTGCACTATAAACCAATCAATAACAATGCTTCTTAGCTGGAAAATAAGAAATTCCACAGTGAATTCCCTAGGGCAAATCCCAGTATAAAGCAAATTTAAAAGCCACCCCCATGAGGGCTGAATGTACAAGCCAAAAATTTTATTCTCCTATGAGCTTTTCTGACTCTGAAATGTTCAGTATGTGCCAACACATAAGAATATGCTGAAACAAACTTATTTTGAATTCAAATAGTTGCACAAATCACTGCATCTCTTGTGGGCTTTTCCTACTTGCTTTCATGCCACAAGAAGTTCAAGCCTCCTGGGTAATTGTTATGTTGTGTATTAAATCCATAGAAAAATGGGGTTTGCACTCCTCTCTCTCATTCAAATGGAAAGAATGGTGAAATTCTTGCTTTTCAAATCTTCCAGCTTTCCACCTGAAGCTGGAGGACAGCTGAGATCACCTCCCAAGGATCCACAGGAGGAGAAGCACTCCAGGCTGAGAGCGTTTGGGAAGCTGCTCCTGGCTCCTGCTGGGGCTGCTGCCCAGCTCCTCTGTGCACCTGCATTCCCCACCACCAATCTGGTCATTAAAGACATTTCCCCACAGCTCTCCTTGCAACAAAACACCAGCTCCTCCTGATGTGTGCTCACTGGAAAACCCTGAAATCTCCTGAGCTGTGGTTAAACCTGAATGCCAGCGGCTGTGGTTGAATTTGAGTGTCTTTCTTGCACCATTTCCCAAGCCTGGGCTTCCCTTCCTGCTGTTTCCTGCCTGCAGGGACAGCAAAGTAGCTCCCAGATCCTTAGGAAGTTAAGCCAATTAATCTTGAGTAATTCATGTCTTTAAAACATCTTGAAATTATTGTACAACAAACCGAGCTGCATCGCTATGTTAAATCACCTGGATTATATTTGGAAGAGAAGATGTGTGAAAGTATTAAATAAACCCCACCACAATTTAAAGCTAAAAAGCAGCACAGCTAGAGTTATTGCAGCCTGAGGTAACAGATAAGCAATCAGTATTTCACCCAAACAGATACACTCTGGTAGAATTACTGAAATTACAATACCCAGCGCTGTTCTTTGGAGAGAACTTTAATGCCAGGAAAAGCTCTTTTTTTTTTTTACACAAGCACTGCCTTGTCTATAAAGTTAGCACAAACACCCTGCTCAAGTACATCACCAATTATTTTAATCAGATTCTCCAGCACACCACCCCCTCAGCCACGTGCATTATACCCAGAGACAGCACTGATAAGTGCTCATCACAAAATGCTAATTGCACTCCATTAAAAATACTCAAACAGCCTATATGATTTCAAATATTGCACGCCGTTTCTCTCTAATTGGTCTAAAAGGAATATTTTCCTTTACCTTTGGTTTCCATGTGAACTTCAAAATTGTTCTGGAACTTGACAAAGACAAACACTTTGATGTTTCTTTGCGTTAGGAAAATCTTTACCCAATAAATTACAATTATGTAAATATTAGCCCCCCTGGGGTAGAAGTTCCTCTTTGAGGCATAAGATGATTAGAGCAGAGAAATTATTAGATTTGTCCATGACCACGCTGTACTTTCCTTCCTCAGGAAATTCTGTTATCAAAGACTTTAATCCCATTCCCGCTAAAGCAAGTCAATTTGGCCACTGAGTTTGATGGGAAAAGAATTCATTTCACCCATTCAGGCAGTCCCCTAAAAGCCTGGATGATAGTAACACCCCTGGCATGAATATTAAGCTCCAGTTTTTAATGCTGAGCTTTCATGGCGGTGAGTGAGTTCCCTCACTCGCTCCCCTTTGCACCGATGTGAAATTCCCAGTTTTCCTGAAAAGCCGCGGCAGAACACAGCCAAACCCAGCAGGGAAGCTCCACATCTCCTGGGAGGTGCAGGGGGATTGATTGCCTGCTGCTTTTGACCTCAGTGCTCGGTGGGTGATGGCCTGGTTGGATGCTTGGAGGGAAACAGAATCCCAGAATCCCACAATCCCAGAATCACAGAATCACAGAATTCACAGAATCACAGAATCCCAGAATTCACAGAATCCCAGAATCCCAGAATCACAGAATCCCAGAATTCACAGAATCCCAGAATCCCAGGGTTGGAAGAGACCTCCAAGATCACCGAGTCCAGCCCAGCCCTGACACCTGAACTCAACCACGGCACCGAGTGCCAGCTCCAGTGTTTTATAAACACATCCAGGGATGGTGACTGCAGCACCTCCCCAGGCAGATCATTCCAGTGTTTTAGCACTCTTTCCATCAAGAACTTTTTCCTAATGTCCCACCTAAATTTCCCTTGGCACAGCTTGGGACTGTGTCCTCTGGTTCTGTTGGTTGCTGCCCACAGCCGCCTTTCAGGAGGTTGTGGGGAGTGGTCAGGTCACCTCTGAGTCTCCTTTTCTCCAGGATAAACACCCCCAGCTCCCACAGTGGTTCCTCTCAGGGTTTGTGTTCCCAGCCCCTCACCAGCCTCGTTGCCTCCTCTGGATGCCCTCAAACATCTCAAAGTCCTTCCCAAACTGAGGGGCCAGGACTGGACACAGCACTCGAGGTGTGGCCTCAGCAGTGCCGAGCACAGGGGAAGGATGATCTCCCTGCTCCTGCTGGCCACACCATTCCTGACACAGGCCACCAAGGTGTTGGTTCCTCCAGCCCCAGTGACACCAGCGCGCCCTTTCCGTCCCCTTTGCACAGGGCAGGGTTTGTACCCTGCTCCTGGGGCTGTACCCTGAGATTGAGAGCTTGTTTAGGGAGCAGGCAGCGTCCTCTGTTCCATCTTTGCTTGTGTGACTATGAAAGGCTCCAAGAGAGCGTAACCTCGTGTCCCTCAGAGCACAGCAGCTGCTTTGGGATGTGGTGAAGCTGTTTCCCTGTGGGTCCCCTCGCTGCTGGAGGCTGTGGGACAGTCATTCTCCAGGAGCACACAGTGGGTCTGGGCTGGTCTGCACACACACCAGGCTCCAGCGAGGGAAGCAGGAAGCGTTTCCTGAAATGTAAGGATTTCTCTTCAAAACCCGATGCCAGAGCATATCCTGAATAATTTACACAAGAGTGTTCTGAAACACATTCAGGAGAATGAATTAGGCTGGAGATCAGGGTGGGATTTTTAAGAAAGCTTTTTCTTCTATCCATAGAATAAACCAGAAAGTGAATTGTGTTGCATGTTCATATTGTAACACAGAGCATACACCCTCCTGCCAAAGGGTTTTATTAACTGCAGTGTCCAGCACAGAAACAGGGCAACATGTCAGATTCCAAACATGTTGAGAAGCTTCTGAACTCTTTTCCAGAAGGGGGATTACTGTTCCATAGGGTTGAGGTCTTGTCACCTGCTTTCAGCTCATAACACCTCCTTCAAATTCTTTTATACATCCACGCCTGCATGAAAATAACATATTTCTTTAGAAGCACAAAAGTTAATTCTCTAGAAATTTGGGCAGTGCTGATGGGCCCAGAAAAATCATGAAGTGTTATGTGAGTATTTGATGTTCACAGCCTCAGGTGTGGGCTCTTGCCAGCCCAGCTGTGGAACAAAAGTTTCACTTCTGCTTTTATTACACTATATTGTGTTACACACACTGATATGTGTATATTTGTGTTTATTATGCTACACAGAGATTAATCTTGTTCCACCACCCCCCTTTCCCCCAGTGCTATATTGTTTTTGTACACAAAATTGGTACTAATTAAGTTAATTATGGTTCACCAGTATTCACATGAAGAGATTAAGCCGGTGCTGTCTGCTGACTTTAATTGCAATCCCGGCCATTTGAACTGGAATTTATCATTCCTGGCAGTATTACCTGAATATCCCAAATAAAAGTTTCACCCTGTGTTTTTCTGGGGGGTAAATCCCTTGCAGCAGAGAGGGATAGCTGAACTCCCGAGGGGTGCAGGATAACTCTGGGTATGAGGATATTCTGCTGCTGCCAGGGATGGGCAGGTCTGGCTCTGCCCCAGCCCACAAGCCTGCTCAAGTGCCCATTGTAACTGATCCATGCGCTCCAGTACAAAGGAGATTAAATTTTCTTTCTGGTCTACTGAATATGACTCAGCCACTCAGCTTCCCTTTATTTTTTTCCCAAGGTTTTTGAAGAGAAAGAGTACAAAAGCTCTGCCAATCATGTTTGCTTTATCTTATCCCATACCCTCCCTCATACGAGAGGAGCTGAAAAATATTCTTTTCAGCTTCTTTACCTGAAGTTTCCCAAAATCCAAACCATTCTGAAAGCCTAAAAGCATGTAAGGAGAATTTCTTTGTAAAACATCGCTAAAGAATGCAAATAAACTTTGACAGTGGGCTGTAAGTACCCTCCCTCACCAGGTAATGTTAGCACGACAAATACCTTACAAAATTTTTCCTTGACAGCCTTTTCTTATGTTTTTCACCTTTCCAGTGCTGCCAGGGGAAAGCACTACCCAAGAGAACCTTTCTAACCTTGAGAAACACATCTGGGCATCGCCCAGAAAGGATTTATTCTCTGCTGGAGAGATGAAATACATTCAGATATTTGCACACCATTCAAACAGAGGATTTGTTCACTTTTATTACTGAGGGTTAAAGCTGACTGAGATTCCAGCTGCAGACTTTGGCCCAAGCACTCCAGCACAGAGGATGTTTCAGAGAAATCCAGGACGTGCCCTAAAATAAACTCCAGGCTGCAATTAATAATAATAAAATATAATGAAATATAATAAAATATAATGAAATATAATGAAATATAATGAAATATAATAGAATGAAATATAATAGAATGAAATAGAATGAAATAGAATAGAATAGAATAGAATAGAATAGAATAGAATAGAATAGAATAGAATATGATATAATATAATATAATATAATATAATATAATATAATATAATATAATATAATATAATATAATATAATATAATATAATATAATATAATATAATATAATATAATATAATATAATATAATATAATATAATATAATATAATATAATATAATATAAATATCTAATAATATAATATATATTAAAGTATAATAAAAATAATATAATAAAAATAAAAATAAAAAAAATAATAACCCCAAGACAAAAGAGCAGCTTAATTCCAGTCTCATTGAGAGATAAACAATAATAACAATAAATAAATAAATGTGTTATTGTGCCACTGATTTCAGCCCATTCCAGCGTGCCCACTGTGTGTTAAGGCACCATTCAACGGGGTGAGGGAAAGGAAAATCAGCATTTGCCACTTATTTGGTGCCCTTCATTAGCATTCCAAAGAGAAGCAAAACAAAAATGAGCAGCCTTAGCAAAATAAAATGTTTAAAAGTGTATTTTTGTTTTCCTCCATTTCTTCAGCTTGAGGGGTTATCTGCCAGAGCATTGCACTGTGACAACTTGAACATGGCCTCTATTAACAAACTGCTATTAATTTTAACTTTCTCAGCAATACTATCACATTTCTAAATTGCTCTGGAGGCTCTCCAGCTCATTTGAATGGCATCTGATCTTAATCAACTTTTCTTACCCTTATTCAAAGAGCTGGTATTGCACCAATGTACAAATTTTGTGGCAGCTGTTTGGACTTTTGCAAAGAAGAAAAGACCAGCACATATTTCTAATTTGTGGTCTTTATCAAGTCAGCATCGAAAAACGCTAGTACAAAATTTAAAATTAATAAAAATCAATGATCTCCTTTATGGCAATTCATCATTCTTAAGAAGTTACATCCTCACTCATCACTTACAAGGTTTGGGACTTACTTTCTAAATGTCAAGGCCATTTCTCCATAATTTTCCTCTCAGCATCTTTTTTTCTGGCGGTGATTCTCAGGTAAAGCAAAATTTCCCAACCACAAAACTAAGAGCAGCTAATTTGGACCCTGTTCTCTCATTTCCTCTTTGCAGACAACAGAAGAAGCTTGGCTTACTGGCAATTTTCTCTATCCTTATATACCTGGTAGGAAATCTTTGTTACTATAATTATCTCAAGACAACAGGCCAATGTAGGGTAATGAAAGAAATAATTTAAGATCCTGCTGCGAGCAGACAAAACTCAATTCAGGTAGTTAAAAACCTGATAAATTACTGCTGTATCATATATCTTTCTTAAAACTGGAAGAGAATGGAGCAAAAGCAGCACTAAGAGGGCTGTTGTGATGCATGAGTTGGAAGGAAAAACAGCTACATTAGAAATGTTCCAGATCCTATTCAGCAGTGGAAATTAATGGAACATTGTCAATTAGCCTGAAACACTTAGCTTAATGTATTTGGAATTTGCATGATGGATGGTTTATGTAACTCCATAACAAAGCTCAGCATGAGAAAATCTGTTTTTCCAGCTTCTGAAACTATGTTCCTCACAAAGTGGAAGGAAAAAAATCTGTACATACACTTCCATGTAGGTAAAGCTGGGGTAAAGTTGGCCATGCCTGCCTGCATTTTTAGGCTTTCCAATGTGATCCAGAAGTAAAGCCCTTGCTAAAAAGGCCAAGCTGAGCAGCAGTTTCACAGCAGACACCTCCCAAGCTTAACTTACACGTGGCTGCAGGACTCTGAGGAACAGGTTCTAGATTTCAGACCTCTGGGTGTGCACCCTGCGACCTGCACGAGCTGCAGGTGTCTGCTGGCCATCAGCACCCTGCTCTGGTCAGGTGGAGCCACCAGATCACAAACAGACGAGGGATAATGATGCCTTGAGTTTCAGCTTTCCCATTTCCAGAGCCTGCACTGCATTGCTGTGTGAGCTGAACTCCACACAAAGTGTTCAAGTTCTCCTCACAGCTCAGGCACACACAACAATCCTTCTCCAGCCCCACAAGCAAGGACACCGTGGCAGCTCCGGGCCCAAAAAGCACAAGCAGCAGCGAATTGAGGAGAGCAATCTGGGAGGATGGGACTGCATCACCTGCAGCTGCAATTGGGCAATGAAGCCCAATGTGCAAATGGAGCAGAACCTAGCAAAGTGTGAAACTCCTGACCCAGGGCCCATCTTGGCTCCATCTTGGGTGGATCCTCAGCCAGGCTCTTGCCCTGCCCAAGCTGCATCCTTTGAAACCCTTTATAATAAATCCCCACTTTATTCCTTTAACTCTGCCCAGCCCCTGTCCCTCTCTGGGCATCAGTAAATCACAGCAGGCTGCACTGAGACTGTGGTCACTGAGCAAAGGGCCAGCACCCAACCCAGGAGTTGGTTATTGAAAAGTAAAGGTGAAATTTCCCCTTGTTTATACCTCTCTTCCTCCTGTAAAAGTGGAATAAGAGCCCTCTTGGTGGTGCTTCTCCTCGACTAAGGATTGGTTCGTGCAAGGAAATTGACCTGTGAGTTTATGAGGAACATCTTGTGACCCAAATGCAAACATCTCAGCACAGGGGTGTTTTGGTTTGGTTTTTTTTTTTAAATTTGGGTTACAGTGAACTTTAAAGAAATCCCTAGTCATTGTAGCATCTCTAGACTAATTTAATATCAGTGTACTCTCCTGATGCAAGTTCAGCCATCTGCCAAACTCCCTATGGAGCAGGAAGTCGAATGCATAACACATTTTAAAAGTATAAACTCCTCATCTACAGGCAAGACCTCCCTCAGGCTGCTCATTGAGAAGCCAAATGCTGGTACAGTTACAGAGCAGCAACTGCATGGCTTGTCTCCACTTTTTCAGATTTATTTTAGCAAAAGTTTAATTGGAATTAAACCAAATTTGCATTCTTACCCTTACTCCTGCTTTCTGCTGAAAAAGAAACAAACCTTCTTCTCTGACCTGAACTTTATGTGAGCCCCTGACAAAGCCTTTGTCAAATCAAATATTTTGTTTGATTTTTGGCAATTGTCACGGGTACAGCTTCTCCCTTTTTCATTAATCCTGTGTTAAGGGTAAGATGAATTCTGTGCAGTTTCTTGAGCTTAGACCTCCCCCAACAAAAGTGATCAGTGACCTGGAAAATATTAGAAAACCTAGAGAGAGCTACAGATGGTACTTGTGTGGCAGTCCAAAATGTTTAAAATCACCCTCCTCCCAGAGCCAAACTCACACAAAAATAAAGTCTGAACAAGAACCCTGCTTCCAGAGGTATTTAGACCTGCATAAATTTGGCATGGCTGCTGAAAAATTAATTTTTTAAAACTTCACTCCATAACAAACATTCATAATGTACTCCTTCCAAATGGGCCCGAAGACGACGGCGGTTCTGTTTTCTCAGCTGCGGTTTTGAATTCCATATTTAATAGCGACATTTATTAAAAATTAATTGGAAAATGAATCATTTATACCAGTGGCTAGCATAGGTGAATAGTTCTGCCACTCATGACCTCTGCTCCAGCACTTCTCACCATCCATACTCAGTCAGGTGAAGGTTTAATTTTCTGACTCTTCACTGTGCCCAGGTTTCCCAATCGATTTGGCACCCACCCATGCTGGCAATCAATAGGTGCCCCTCTGGCCTCATCTGGAAGCCACCCAGGGCAGAAGGAAACCATTTTCATCCTGGGAGACTGAGCAGAGCAGCAGAAAACCTGCAGAGATCAGTGGCTGAGGAGCTGTAAGGACAGGTTTTACGGCTGCATTAACCAGAAATGGTTTTCTGAACGCCCCAGGTGCATTTCTGTGCCAAGCCAGGGCAGGCTGAACCATCACTGGCAATAACTCAGATTAATCCATTTGAAGCTGACAATGAAAGCACTGACAGTGGTCACTCAGACAATACCTAACAAAGGAGTGAAAATGCAGTTCTACTCGAGCCAATTTCTTCTCCCTTTGCAGTTACTGAGCTGCAGAAGACAATATGGGGCATGGATTTCAGAAAGGAATTACCAGGAGGTGAATATGGAAGAACTGACTGGAGCAAAGGCACTTATTGAGCTGCAGAAAACCCACAGTATGAACCTGAAGAGAGCAAGAGAGAGATCTGTCAGTCCCTGCTCAACACGATCAGAGCAGTGCAGAAAATCCAGAAAATCCCCTGGCCTGCACAGATCCCCAAATAACAGAGAGGTTTTTTTTTTTTTTGGGAGCTTTTGCCTTTTGCTCCTGCACTTCTATGCACTGTTGGTGGCACAGAGAATATTATTTCCTTACATTAGCAGGTGATGCACAGCATTCATGTTGGATTAAACACTGAAGTCAATGTGAATTAAGAATTCCCAGTGTTTCATTAGGGTGAGATACCCTGAACACGTTAAATAGATAATAAAATCTCATCTTTAGTTTTGAGTCTATTTATATATACACAAGCATTCAAATCAAAAGTATTCCCAGTCCTCTGCTTGTAACTGCAGCTCAAATACCAGAGGGTAGCTGTCAAATAGCAGATTAAAATTGTACATTTTTCTCATTTAGTCCCTTTCCTACAGCAATCAAGGAAAACACCAGGAAAAAGCCCAGCAGCAGAGTTTCATTTGCAATTCCCAGCCTCCAAACTCTGGTGCTACAGCCACATAACAAATCTCAAAAAGGGACTCCTTAATATCAAATTGTTTCATTTTTAACATTTCAAATGCTGTTATCTCCCAGCTGTAAGGCAATTGTGAAAGGCATCTGAGAATCTCTTTGCAAAGGTGTTTTTGAACTTTTGTAAGCAGTTACAGGGACATAAAACCGATGCAGTGCCACTGAAATCAATTAAATTTGTGACTGGCACAGAGTTGAAGAAGAATCACATTATCAATGTCCAAAACTCAGTGAGAAGGTACATCTTACTCAGCAAAAGCACTACCTTAAAACTTTTTGATTTCCATTTTAAAAATTTTTAAAGTACTCTGTGGCAAATGATCAGCTGCAAATGCCTCAAAAGCCAAACAGTTCAATTCTGTAAACCCTTTGCTTCAAAATTAACAATCAGTGAAAATTAATCATGTGTTTTTAATGTGTCATAGAAAAAAATCCTGTAATAACCACAGCAAATGAATGGTCTGGGGTCAGAAGGTTTTGCTGGTGGTTTCAGAGTCACTTTCTGCAAACTGAAATTGGAGAACAGCCAATAGCAAAAATATTCTTCTTTTATTTTCTGTCTATAAAAGATTTCCATCAATACCAGATCAAGAAAATAATTTAAGTACAGCCAAAATAAACCCTAAACTGGCTGAAACATGCAAGAGAACACACAAGATAAAAACCATTTTCTTTTAAAAAGTGTCTGAATACGTTAATTTAATTCTTATTCAACCCTTTGTGGAACATCACAGATCTGAACTTCTGTAGATTTTGTCCTGAATGTTGTACATCACTTCTCAGAGAACTGAGAGCAGAAGGTGATAGCAGAGTTCAACATCCTCTTCCTCTTCTGTACTCTACTAAGACATAAATAGGAAAATTAAATATTTTCCTGAACAGTGTGTAACGAGCAGAAATGGATCCACCGTCTCTGACATCCTCTGGTCCCTAACTGCCACAAATCTTTTCATCTAAGACACAAAATACACAATAAGCAAATGTAGTAAGTGATGAAGATCAAGGGAACAGGTATCAGATTTTAGTGGGGATTATCTGCATGTAAAATTGCCAAGCAGGATGATCCTGGTGTTGGGCAGTACAACATTTATTTGGAAATTCAGGCACTGTTATTTCAGTCAGGAAGAAGAGCTGCTTGCTCAGTCTTTGCAATTTCATCCACAGCAGCCCAAAATGATTAACACATGGCAAATTCCAGCCAGTGTCAGACAGCTGATCTGTAATCTGTCCAGAAAAAAATGAAATATGTGGATTTCTCTGCAGTCTAACAGACTAAGTAGTATCGAAATAAATACTAAATACAGTTAGAAAAGCAGAATCTTGAGTCCTACATAACACACATAACAAATTTCACATAACACCATGGAGGCAGATTTTAAGGTTAATTAGAGAAACTGGGAATGTGAGTGTGTGAATTAGAGAGTTTTCTTAAGTCACTGGGTGAGAAAGTTGGAGTTTAAGGTTTAAGCTATTTTGGAAAATAAGAGACAAGGTGGAGGACTTATGGCATTGTCCCTTTCTCCTTCTTCATCTTCTTCTTCTTCGGGTTTTTGGGTAATAATGAGTGATTGGGTAAGTGATTGGATAGGAGATGTCACAGTGCAGCACACAGGTGTTGGGTCATTGGGTCACAAAGAAAAATAATTTACTTGGCATTTGTTAATTGGACAAATACACATATAAAAGACCTTGAAAGAGTGTTTAGCTCTCCATTTTGCACCTCTCTTAGTGTGTGTAGCTCCTTCTGTTCTGTGTTCACGTAATATAAATGAGGAAAGAATAAACAGCCAAGCCCAAACACGAGAAAACAGCGTCAGTCTCATCACTCACTCTCAGTCCTGGGGAGAAGAACCCAACCACCAGTGCTGCACCCCAAGTCTGTACCTGGGGTTTCCAGGCTGTTTTGGCTGAGGAATGACCATTCCTTTGGGGGCTGGCAGGCAACCCAAAAGCAATCCCCCTTCCACAAAATGCTTCCCATTCCCATTCTACTGCCCTCCCATTCCCATTCTACTGCCCTCCCATCCCCATTCCCATTCCCATTCCCATTCCCATTCCCATTCCCATTCCCATTCCCATTCCCATTCCCATTCCCATCCCCATTCCCATTCCCATTCCCATTCTTCTGCCCTCCCATTCCCATTCCCATTCCCATTCCCATTCCCATTCCCATTCCCATCCCCATTCCCATCCTCATTCCATTCCCATTCCCATCCTCATTCCATTCCCATTCCCATTCCCATCCCCATTCCCATCCTCATTCCATTCCCATTCCCATTCCCATTCTATTGCCCTCCCATTCCCATTCTACTGCCCTCCCATTCCCATTCCCATTCCCATCCTCATTCCATTCCCATTCCCATCCTCATTCCATTCCCATTCCCATTCTCATCCCCATTCCCATCCCCATTCCCATTCCCATTCCATCCCTCTCCTCCCCAGAGCAGCTCTGCAGACACACCTGGGAGAAGGGCACAGAGCAAACTGTGCAGAACACCTCTGGCACCTCACATCCCAACACTGCTCCAGTTTCCTGAGATCCTGGTGCAGCTGAATCCCTCAGTGGAGCTTTCCCGGCAGGGGAGAGGAGAAGCAGGTGCTGAAGGAGATTTTCAGGAAATGTGGCGTTCCTGCGCTCTCCCAGCACCCTGTGATGTGGAGCTCAGGCGGATTTGGAGGCAGAGAAGATCTTTGTGTTTAGCCCCAGAGAGTTCCTCGCCCATTCATTTCTTTGATCTGCTCTTGCGAGCTGTGTAAGCTTTCACAATTTGTGTCATTTTATTTGAAAGGTTTCCACTGCCTGATAACACTGGGTGAAGAACACAGAGGTAAAAATGAACATTAAGTTTCTACTGTGGGCTTCTTTTCTCTGAGTTTTCCTTCTACACCTTCATCATCTCCCAGCCTTACCCTCTAGCTTCTTAATTCTGATGTGTTTGAAAAAAAATCCATTTATTATTCACCTTTTTACCCCCCTTCCCTCTCTTGTTCCTTTACATTTAACCTGCTGGAGTCCAGCAGCAGTTGTATCTTCCCTTTGAAGATGGTTTCACCTCTTGGCAGGGTATTTTCCTGCTTCTTAGAGCCCCCTCCTTCTGCTCTTTAACAATGACACTTTATTTCTGGGGTTGGCTTCTCAAAACATTTTGATAAGTAGGTTAACTCTGTTTTTCTGCTTCAGCATCCTTGGATAGTCCCCATTCTGCCTACGAGATATTTACTTTGGCTTAAAAAACGATTCCACGTCCTTTTAAAGTGTTAAGTGTCAGCATTTTAATCACTTTTTAGAGCTCAGCTCAGCCTGTCCCTCCTGTGCAGGCTCCCCCTCCTGCAGACAGCTCTCTAACCTTGATGAGATGTTCCCCTCTTGGGCTGTCTCCCAAATTTCCCACATTCCCACATTCCCACATTTCCCACATTTCCCACATTCCCACATTCCCACATTTCCCAAATTTCCCACATTCCCACATTTCCCACATTCCCACATTCCCACATTCCCACATTCCCATATTCCCACATTTCCCACATTTCCACATTCCCACATTCCCAAATTTCCCACATTCCCCCATTCCCAAATTTCCCACATTCCCACATTTCCCACATTCCCACACTCCCACATTCCCACACTCCCACATTCCCACATTCCCACATTCCTACATTCCCACATTCCCACATTCCCACATTCCCACATTCCCACATTCCCAAATTTCCCCCATTCCCAGCTCACATGCAGTCTCTCCCAGCTCATCTCCTGCCGTGTTCAGTTCCCGAGGGCACCCCAGGCTGGGCTCTGCAGGAGAAGCCCAGCACAGCGTGAGAAATCTCATTTCAGCCCAGCGTGAGAAATCTCCTTTCAGCCCTGCAGAGCCCTGCGATCCTCAGGGATAATCCCGGATTTGCCACCCCAGAGCAGAATTAACACAATTCCAGCCACTTTATCCAAGCCATGGCACCAAGAGCTGGGACCTGTCACTGCCAATTTTTGCCTGACTTTGGAAGCAAATCTTAATCCCTTTTTATTTCCACTACCAAGCCACAACAGCTTCTGAAGATTGATCTCAAAGGATGGCTAATGGCTTGTGTCCCACCAAACGTGACACTGCCAACATCTCAACCTACCAGTTTTATGGGGAAAAATGAAATAAAATAAAATAAAATAAAATAAAATAAAATAAAATAAAATAAAATAAAATAATTAAAATAAATCAAAAATAAAAATTAAATTTAAATAAAATAAATTGAAATCAAATTCAATTAAAATTAAATAAAATTATAATAAAAATAAAATAAATATAATAAAATACAAATAAAATAAAATAAAAATCAAATTAAAATAAAATAAAATAAAATAATATTAAATAAAAATAAAATAAAAATAAAATAAAATAAATTGAAATTGAAATTGAAATTAAAATTAAAAATAAAATAAAATAAAAATAAATTAAAATAAAATAATTAAATTAAAAGAAAGTAAAAAATAATAAAATAAAATAAAATAAAATAAAATAAAATAAAATAAAATAAAATAAAATAAAAATTAAATTAAAATAAAATAAAATAAATTGAAATTGAAATTGAAATTGAAATTAAAAATAAAAATGAAATGAAATAAAATAAAATAAAATAAAATAAAATATAAATTAAAATAAAATGATTAAATTAAAAGAAAGTAAAAATAAAATAAAAATAAAAATAAAATAAAAATAATAAAATAAAATAAAATAAAATACAGTAAAATAAAATAAAATAAAAAAATGAAATAAAATGAAATGAAATGAAATGAAATAAAATAAAATAAAATAAAATAAAATAAAGTAAAATGGAGTAAAGAGCAGTTTGATGCTCATTGTAAATAAATCACGCTCTAAACTACAGTTTGTACAAAGGATTTAATCAGCAGGGAACACAGTGGCAAATAATAAATATTAAAATTAAGCCCCACATTAATAAATATAAGCAATCTTCCATTTGCTTCAAAACAGTGGCTTTGCCATCTCTTTCATAGAAGCAGATCATTATTAAAAATATTGCTCTTTATTTCTTTAGAACTCTAAAAACACCCAGTGCCAGAGGAGGGGTCTAAAGAACACATTTTCCCCCCACACACCTCTGGATTTTAGACATCCTTATCGACACTTCCTGCTGATTCAACTCTTCCTAAAGCAGAAGCTCTCCCAAACTCCTCCTGCTGCTTTGGACAGAGCTGTTCTCACATCCATTCCAAATGTGCTTTCCTGAAGCAACCATTAAAACACCAAATGAAGAAAAAGGTGGAAGGAAAGTTCAAGCTCTCGTTGATTTTTTGATTTAATGTGCTAGAAAGTCTCTCATGATACACCCAATGCGTGAGCAGAGATTGGATTAGAGCTGGAGTGAGTTCTCCCAGCCAAAAAACAAAAAACAAAACACACACAAAGGGAAAAATGGGGGGGAAACACGTCAGAGTCTCTGCACACAAAATAATTCAATATATTGTCCTCTCCATCTGCTTTATTACAGCAACAAGTAGCTGAGTAGGCAGAACTGTGCTTTGCTACTCTTATCCTATTGTATTTTATATTTTATTTTATTTATTTTGCTGTGATTTAAAGGTCTGAGTTAGTGGGCACAAGTAGCAGCACTTCCTGCCTAAGTTTTATTCCACAAATGATTATAGTGAGTGCTCCAGATTTCCCAGACATTAAATGATGCTGAATCTGTGCCTTTCCCTCCATCCTCTCATGGGTTTCACATTTTACTTACATTTTTCTTGCGTTTTTCTTACTATCAGGAGATTCACCTTATTTTTTTCAAGCACAAATTCTACCAAGCAGAATTCTTGGTAATTCTTCCTCCCACTGCAGATGCTCAGTGTCCTGGAAAAACACGACTGGGAATGTGTGGGGTCCTCTCAGGACAAAGCTGGGAGCTGGACACCTGGATGGTCACCAAAACATCCCTACTCCCAAAAATCTCCCAAAATCAAGACAGCACTCAGATGGATTTCTCCCATCTTTGACTTTATTTCAGGGGTAATATCCGAAATATTCCGATAATGCATGAAGAATTTAAAATATTCCAAACTCAAGAGGATTTCTACAGCGCTCAAATTCCACTTCCTCAAATTTTCTTGGGCATTTCTCAAAAAAAAACATTAAAAGAATATAAAGGAAGTGGATGCTGTGCTAGGGCCAAGTGGCTCCTGCAGAGTTTGTGCTGTGTGGTTTTCTAGGGTTCTGCAATAAATAAAAGCTAAAATGCCCAAAATAAAACCAACAAAGATTAGATCATGTACAGCAAAATGCACTACAGAAATAAAGACTCTCCAAAATTAGAACAAAATCTTTGATCTATCAGCCCACTTGCCTTGATGACGAGTCTACTTTCTTGTTTTGAATTTTTTCCCTGAACAAAAGTCCTGTTCCCCCAATAAATCAAATGATTTTCAGTCTGTTTTAATGCTGAACATTTTTTGCCTATTTTTTGGATTCACACCTCAAGTAAACAGGATTGTTTCTCTCATGAGTGCTAACAGTCCCCATTGACACAGCCTTTTATGGACTAAACACAACCCTCTGCTGCCATTCAATATTATTTGTTCATTTTAAATAATTAACCTAATTTAAATAATTTACCTAATGTTGAACAACCTTAAAATGCTTTATTACTCTGAAGAGCTTCGCAGTGCACTTAGGAAAAATTATCAGAGTGTTTAAAAATATTTATATATTTATATTTATATTTATATTTATATTTATATTTATATTTATATTTATATTTATATATAATTTATTTATTTATTTATTTAAACATATTTATATAAAAGTGTCATGCTGCTTTCATTATGTATTTTTATTTATTTATATTTTTATTTTATTTATACTTATTTATTTAATTATATTTATAATTCATTTTAAATATTATTATTAATTATATATTTAATTATTTTTATTTTTTATTATTATTAAATATAATTAAATATTTATTGTAGTTATGTGTATATATTTTATTTATTTACGTTTATTTATTTATATTTTATATTTATATTTATATTTATATTTATTTATATAAAAATATTTATATAAAAATGTGATGCTGCTTTCTGTACGTATTTTTATTTATTTTTATTTTATTTATATATATTTATTTAATTATATTTATAATTAATTTTAATTATTATTATTAATTATATATTTAATTATTTTTATTTATTATTATTAAATATAATTAAATATTTATTATATTTATTTTATACATTTATCTATATATTTATTTCTATATATTTATTTATATATTTTATTTATTTATATTTATATTTATATTTATATTTATATTTATATTTATATTTATATTTATATTTATATTTATATTTATATTTATATTTATATTTATATTTATATTTACATTTATTTCTATAAAAATATTTATATAAAAATGTGATGCTGCTTTCAGTATGTATTTTTATTTAACAATTCCAATACTTCTAGCAACAGAAGCCCACGATTATTTAATTAATAATGACTCAGAAAGCCAAAGCATTTTTAGATGATGACATGTGCCTATTCCATGCTGAAAAAATGGTTAAGAATTGATGTCTCTTGCTCACCAGAATGGTTTGCACTGGGTATTGAGTCACATCTGCAAGTATTTTATTTATTTATAGAAAATGGCAGCATTGCAGACAAAGTGTAGGTACAGGGGGGTGAAATTAGAGGGGTTTTAGAGTCCTAAAGATGAAGAAAAGAAGAGTTATGCCAGCTTAAAAGAATGAAACTTCTTCAGTGCAGGGCTTCTTAACAACCTGGTATCCATTTATTGATGGGTCTGCAGGGAAAAACTCCCCAAAAAACATTTGTGAGGCCTAAACTGGGCTTGGCAAGGACTGGCAAACAAAGCAGCAGGAAAATTCATTTCTCCCTTCATTTTGGCAGCTCATCCTGGCACACGGGGAGTGGTTTTGGCACCCTGACCTTTGGGAAAGCACCAATCCTTCAGAGATCCTTCCCATCCTGACAGAATATCCAATTCCAAGAGAAAAACCCATTCATGTAGCACTCAACAATCAAATATTCTTGCTATATATTTATTTTTTCTTTTCCCCCACATTCAGAGTGGCTCTGCCAGAAGGCACCAAAGAGGCTCCTCTTTTCTTCCTCTCTTCCAGAAATATCAAGATAAAAGATTCCTCCACCTCTTTTACCTTCTCCCTCTTCAGCTCTCCAACTCCCTGTGATTTAAATATCAAGTTATTTTCACATCTCACACCACAAACAAGGTTTAAATCCTTTTCACCCAAACGTTTAGAAAGCGAAACAATTTGTGAACAAAAGGTTGAAGCATTTTTATGAGACCAGATAACTAATATTCTTGAAGATTGCAAATATTTGAGGCATAGGTACGCTGCAATATATCTGCTCCTGTCTGCTTCGAGTTAATAAAACAGAGGGAACCAGATGTCTTTGAGATTATTGCAGATTTTCACTGCCAGTAACAATTAAGCCACAGCAGGGAACTCGTGGGGTAGGAGAAAACTGTAAAATTAAATTTCAAGTGCCTACAAACTAATCATACATTTAAAGCCTACCCCACCGACATAGTTTGGAAATCATTGTTCTGGAGTATTGTCATTTTTTTTAAAGAAAATACAGATATCTGATAAAGAGAGTTTTAATTAAAAAACCTTGGCAAGACACCAAGGTTTAGTCCTTCAAAAGAATATTCTTTTAAAGCTCAGGCTCGGGCCAAAAGTGCACAGGAAGAAAAGAAGATGCAAATCTCTTAAGATTTTAGGGACAATCTGAGAGCCTATGGGCAAAACTGGGGGGATTTTTAAAAAGCCCAAATTCAAAACGTGTTTTTTACGAGAGAGAAGCAGCCAGCAGTTCTCATACCCAGAGACCATTCAAATATTCGACATTTAGAGTGGCCTTTGCTTGGAAAAATCCATGCAAACTGTCCAATATTCAGCAACCTAATAATTCTGGGTATTTTTTTTCCCCATTTTCAACCATTTCTTGTAGAAAAAAAACCCATCAGGCACTTTCCACCTGGCGTGGGTCTGCTCTGAGCTCAGAGATCGAGGGTGGAGTTAAAGCAGCGCTGTCAGTGGTGCTGAAATCATTTCCCAAAAGCTGCTCTGGATCCCTGTGTCCAGTCAAAATTAACTTGTCTCAGCAGATAAAATGTCCTCAGACCGTTTTGCCTCTCCTGTCAGATGCTGGGAATGTGTTAAGAGATGGATTCCTTCTATAGTAATGGCCTTTCATCAGCAGAATTATAGAAAATGATAATGAATGACAGAAAAAATTATGGATTTTACTAATTATATAAAAAAAAAAGTCATATGGAGAACCACAACAGCCTTCTGTAAATCCAGTATTTTAAGGATCACAAAGTCATGCAGCACTTCCGTCAGAGATCTCCAGGAATTCTTTTTGGAAAGGAGATAATTTAGCTAATGCAGTTATAGTCTACGGGTACAGGAATTGGAATAAATAACATTTTACTCTAATGTTCCATTTTGGATGCCATTCTTAAAGGGAAAATTGTCTTAGGAACAATTCTGAAATGAATTGAAGATGAAAGTTCACCAAATAAGCTTTGTTGGTATTCCTAAAAGAATTCCTGAAGTGCCCAAAAGAAATCCCCCAATGACCTCTCTCACCAAACGTGTAAAGAGCAATAAGTAAGGTGATATTAATTTAATTAAATCCCAATATCTCCACAGAGAGCAGCACAGTCCTTCCCAAAGGTTTTTTGGCACATTCCCCTCTCCCTGCCTTCAAAATACATTGATTAACACAGTGGCTACTTTTATATCTCTGATTAAAGCCAAAACCTTTGGACAGTTTTAAACAAATGAGGCTCTACCTGAGCAGCAGGATTTGTTGCAGTGACAAGAATTGCTCCTGCCATTGAAATGAATCACGCTCAGCTGGTGCTTTCTATTAAACTGTTACAAAAGAAAACCTTTTTCCCGTTTAAATTTTACCTCTTAAGGCACAGTCAAATTCATTTCTTAGCCAGATCTTTTAAGGAAATGGGATTTAGGCATTGAAACCGCATGAGTTACAAATCCATCTGCAATTTTTCCTTAAATGCAATGGAGATGTGAAAATCCCCAGGTGCTGGAAGTGTTTATAAACTCCATAATATGCTCAGGGAGAGGCATTTTCAGCCCTCACTGATGGCAGGGCAGGCTGCAGAACCAACTCCCTCTCCAAAACAAACACCACGAGTTTATTTTTCAGATGTACATTCTACCTATTAAGAAATAAATTGTGTTTTTAAACTTTCTGACCCTAAAATCTTTCATCACCAGATGAGGGCTTAGGGACCATCACATGTTTTGCCACTCAGCCAGCAATTTAAATACTGAAATCTTCATTATTAATTCCAGGTATTTCCTGGAAGCAGCTATCCAAAAGCTGGATACCTGAGCAGCACTCGTGATTTCAGTTCAGCTCTCAGATTGCACATTTCTGTCCTCAATTAAATGTCAAGCATCAACAATTTCCTTTCAGAGCTGCAGAGGTGAGCCAAATAAACCCTCAGGTTTTGTTAAGATCAAATTGTATAAGGACCACCAAGGACTTAGACTGCACCCACCATGTGCTTTTGGGACAACTTTTGCTCCCAAGATCCTCACCCACCCCATCCCTGAGCTCTGGATGTGTTTCAATGTTATTTCACAGGAAGGTTCACCCCTGCACCTTTGCAAACAGCCCAAGCTAAAACTTGAACTGTGGAGCAGCACTGACATTTGATGTAATTTCATCACAAGGAAGAAGATAAATGTTTAGTTGAATCAGGAGTCCAGGAACCTAAAACATCACTGGAAAGAAAATGACTGTACCTCATAAACAGCTGGATCTACTCTTCAACAAAGAATTTATTTGCATTTTTTTTTAAAGAATATAACTGAAAGGCTAATTTTTCTTTAAATTTATCCTTGAGTAGAGTGGACAAATTCTGCCACAGACTGTACAAACAAAAATTCAAAAGTCAGAGGAAGAAGCACGTGTTCTCATATGTGCACATAAAACGGGAAAATGAAGACAAAACTGATAAAGCAGCTCTTTAATCTTGCTCTAATTGCAGCCCATGCCAATTCATGGATGCTTGCTAGAGGAGAAGGCCAGTTCAGATCAGCCCCTCAGGATCCAGAGATCTGAGCCTGAACATGATGCTAAAACCTGCTATCAAAGCCCCTCTGCTGCACACCGCAGCCAAAACGCAAAGAAGGCAGCAAAGTGACATCCAGAATGGACATTTTCCCCCCAAAAAATGCTGTACCATGCCAAAATGCCTTTGGAAAAGGAATTTAATATCCATATTGAGATTTTCAAAGTGTTTCTTTTCCATTTCAACCAGTAAGGAATAGATTTCAGAGTAAAGAGTTCTAGCTGTGAGCATGAGGCCAATAAAAATCACAATTTTTGACCCGTTCCCATACAATGTCTCATATTGCAATAAAGACTAAAATTGTGTGAACCCTTAGATTCAGGCACCTCTGCCTCAATGCAAATCTTCCTCCTAGAGCTATCAATATCAATATTCAAGGTACTAAAAAATGTTCACAAGTTTCTGCTGACTTCTGATTGTCCAGGAGCCCTGGTGGTGATGGCAGCTCTGCATCCACAGGTTTGGGGTAAAGCATATTCAGCCCCAAATTAAGCAAATATTTCTGCATCCCAGGGCAAAATCCTCCACAAAAAGTAGTTTTTGCTCTCAAGAATTCTAGCACAGAAATAGAGGAAGTGTGAGGAGTTAACTTCAAACATTTAAGAGCTTTTCCTGTGCCAGCAGCAGTTCTAGGTGCTAACCAATATTTAGTTAATAAATAAAACTCAGGGGTCATCTATAAACAGATGTAACAGATATAAACTCCAAATGACAGAGTGTAAATACATTAAAATGCTTAAAGTTTCTTATGAATTGATTAAACTCCAAGAACTATAATTTGCTTTTTTTAAAAAAATTTAATAACAAAAATATTTGTGCAGCAGCAGCAGCAAGGAGTCAGTGCCTTAATAGAGAAAAAATAAAAGTCCTGATATGCTATAAAAAATAAAGTAGAAATAACTATACTATATAAATATAAATATAAATATAAATATAAATATAAATATAAATATAAATATAAATATAAATATAAATATAAATATAAATATAAATATAAATATAAATATAAATATAAATATAAATATAAATATAAATATAAATATAAATATACTAGAAAATAAATATAGTAAATAAATATACTATTAAAAAATAAAGTAGAAATAACTATACTATATAAATATAAATATAAATATACTATAAAATAAATATAATAAATAAATATACTATAAAAAATAAAGTAGAAAATAGAGAAAAAATAAAAGTCCTGATATACTATAAAAAATAATTAGAAATAACTATACTATATAAATATAAATATAATATAAAATAAATATAGTAAATAAATAAATATACTATAAAAAATAAAGTAGAAAATAGAGAAAAAAATAAAAGTACTGATATTCTATAAAAATAAAGAAGAAATAACTATACTATATAAATATAAATATACTATAAAATAAGTATAGTAAATAAATATACTATAAAAAAATAGAAAATAGAGAAAAAATAAAAGTACTGATATACTATAAAAAATAAAGTAGAAGTAACTATACTATATAAATATAAATATACTATAAAATAAATATAGTAAATAAATATACTATTAAAAAATAAAGTAGAAAATAGAGAAAAAATAAAAGTAGCCAGGAACATTTCCTGCAGGGTTGTTCAGAACACAAACAAAAAAATGTATTTATTGCAGCATTCCTCTAAGCCTGGACACTGTAATTTGCTCACTTTTACACAATTAAGCTGAGAAAACATTAGTGGTTTTGCAATCCTCCATGGTTTCTTTATGTACCAATCCATTTCCTGCTATTGGCAGTGTTTGAGGCCAGTAATGCACGTTCAAAGGAATAAAAGTTATATTTAGAAGCCAAAAAGGAACAAAGTGACAAGGGGAAAAACCGCAGCTCCAACAGAACTCACGAGAACATTGTGGGACAGCAGAGGTCATCCTTGCTGGGGGAAATGCTAAACAGGAGAGCATTAAGCAGGAAAATATAAGAATATAAGAAAATACATAAGGAAATATAAAAGGAAAACATAAGAATATATAAGAATATTAGAAATGGGACCACTTGTTCCACGAAGACTGAGCTGCAAGATATCCATTTTTCACTCTTCAAAGTTTTATATGCATCACAGGATTTTTTCTATTTTATTTTTTTTAATTCATTCCCTTATTTTAAGCTGCTCCCTACAGCTCATTTGGATTCCTGACAGTGCCACCTTTCTTTAGCTTTCTTTTCCCAGTTTTCAGGTGATTTTTTTAAACACCCTCTGTTTGATTTAATTTGATTTCTGCTTTATATTCTCGTCGTTTTCATACTAATACCACATCTCTGTATTTGCTCTTCCCCCAGATGCCTACATTTTCTCTCTTATCATGGAATTCATCTTTTCATCCTTAAATCCACTGATTTTCTCTCCAGTCTAATTCCTTTTTGCTTTCAGTGATGCAGCCTGACCCTTTTATCAGCTATGCCATCACTTTTCTATCATTCTTCTCTCTCTAAAATGACTCCTGAGAGATTGCAGACCTGAAACAGAGACCCCCTGAAGATCATCAGTGTCTGGAGAAGAGATATTACAGTTTTTGACATCAAAAACACCCAATTCCAAGGCTCTTCCCTCTGAGAGAACCAAAAATTTCACAGCACCAGGAGAGTGCTCCACTGTCTCATTATGGATTTTTGGTCTGTATCTCAGACTCCAACACTCCACCATTGCATTTGATATTTTTTGGGGGATGCCAGGACTCAAAAACTCCTCTGTGAGTTGAAAATTGAAGTATCTGAATGCTGAGGTGACTCTTTAGCCTCTCACAGGACACAGGAGAATCCCAGGAGGCTGGAAGGATGAGGAAGAGCTAAAAGAGAGAATTCTCATCTTCCAGCCTCAAAAACCAGCACATGTGGAAGGCTGCCAGTCAAATGGGAATGAAGAATGTTATGAATGACCTGAGAATGGAATTTCAGGCTACAGGATGTGAAATGTGCTGCCAGCTTTTAGCCCAAGCTCAATAACAAGCCTCAGAAGTGTCTTTAAAGAGAGCAGATGTTTGAGATTACAGCGAGTTATGGCTACAACCAAAGTACAAAGAGAACCTCTTTTGATGACTGAAGGTACACATTAAATCATAAATTTATGGATGTCAATGAATATTTTCAGCAAATACCTTCAATATCAATCAAAGCAGCGCTGCCACCCTGAAGAGATGTTATTTCTCAGCACTGAGAACAAAATCACTCCTAATCCTCGCCATAGCTTCCACAACTCAGCTGTTAATCACTGTGTTGTGACATATATCTCTCTATATGAAAGGCTGAAGTGTTGAAAGAAAACAAAATAAAAATCACAGTTAAATGCATAGCTGAGCAGAGATCTGCTTTGAAATATCCCCACTTGAGGTCTAAACACAACTGCACTTGTCAGTCAGCTTTTTTTCTCTTTTTTTCTCTTATTTCACGGCACATAATGGCTAAGAATCCAATCCTTCCAGTTTCTCATCTGGCTGCTCAGTGTAAAATCTTTTGAAATGTCTCCCATAGCAAACTAGGGGTACCAAGATATCACTTGCAGGACCCAAAATACCATTTGGCAATTTTTAACTTCAAACAGAGCAAAGTAGATCCACCTTGAGCACTGGGAACATTTGCCAAAAGAGCCAGGAACCACTGTTAAGTTTTATAAAACCAAGAAACCTAAAAATAAAGTGAAATGTTCATCCTGCCCCTGCCACCCAAATGTGCTGGGGAGAACGAGGCTGTCCCAGAGTGCCCCAAAGCCAGAGCTTGCCAAGGAGCCTGCTCACCTCCCACCAAAGGAAATACCTTCCAAATGTAACCTCAGGCTTTGTTCAACACTCACTTTGTGGAGTCTGGAGCATCAGAGGGGAAAAAGAGAATTCCTCAGAGAGGTTCAGTGCCACTTGTGGCTCCACAGTCTGAAACATCACCCCAAAACACTGACCCCATCTACGCCAAAAATCATTTTAAATTTAAATTACACCAAAGGGCATCAATTTTAATGGTGCTCACACACATCTTCTTCACAAAATTAAACAGCCTCCAAATAAAAACCCCATTAACACTTTCTCAAATCCACTTGTGAGGATCAACAGTTGCTAACATTTCCTTTATTCCATAAACATCATCCTCAGTTTCTTCATCTTGCAAAGACTGACCCAGACCTTCCAGGATGTGCCACAATGGAATAAGGAAAACCATCCACAGCACATTATGTTAACATCAATTTGTCACTGTTAATACCACTGACACTACACTGATGGTATTATATTAATAAAATATTAATATAAAATTAATTTTCAATTATAAAATTATTTTATCATAATTATATATAATTTTTATATAAATATATAAGACTTATTGTATGTAAAATATATAAAATATTATATAAATATTTTATAATTCAATAACAATATTAATCATTAAATGAGAATTAAATGAGAAAATGCATGGATTTAACAGTATGTGGTAAATGTTTACTTTAAAGAAATGTTTTAGTATTGAGTGTTTCAGAAAACATGTAATGCTAATCTAACATAATGAGGATTATTTTAGGATATGGGATTAATGTTTTACCTAGGAAAAAGCCTTATTTCAGGACTTTTTGCAGTAATTTCTGTCCCACGGTTCTGGTTGTGTCTCTGAGGCTGCACTGTGCTTTTAAATATCCTGTGAATTGAGAGAAAAGGCTTTCCTGAATATTCTTTCAAACAGAATAAAAACAATTTACGTTAGAAGACAATTTTTGATCTATGAATGATTACCCACAGAACTCCCAAGGGGCTGAGTCTCATATTCCAACAAAAAAATGACTTCTGTTTACTAATATTGATTAAGAGCATACATTGATTTTTGGGCTGATTAACTGACTGGCAAACTGTTGGCTTAGACAATGAAGCCACACAATTTGGAGAAAAACACATTCCACATATTGCAGCTATTTTTCCACAACAATTACTTCCAGGTGAGCAATTACAACCCTTTAAATTCCAGCCATAAATTTAGGATTAGGAAAAATTACCTTGTAATATCTTGACACAATTTCCCCCCACTTTGCAAATAATCTTGCAGCTAAACATCCTTTCTAACCTGGATTTCTGCATTAGCACCTGTTTTGCAGCTAAACCAAGGAAAATAGTTATTTTTATAATAATATATTTATATTTGCATATAAATATATAAATATTTAAAGATGCAATTTGCTTATATTGATATGCAATATTTTATTTACCTATTTAAATATATATATAATATTATAATATATTATATTATAATATATTATATTATATATTTATAATCTATTATAAAATAATATAATAAAGATATTATTTTTATTATATAAATATAAAAATTATTTATATAGTATATATAATAATATAAAATATATTATATAAATATAAATTCAAATATAAATATAAAAATATTAAAAATATAAAAATGTAAAAATATATTTATAGATAAATATATAAATATATAAATATATACATATATAAATATACAAATATATAAATATATAAATATATATACTAAATATGTATAATATAAATATATATTAAGGTATATTAATATATATTTATTTATATAATATAAATATATATTTATATATTTATATAACATATAAAAATATATGATATATATAATATATAATATATATAATATATAATATATAAAAAATATATAAATATATAAATATATAAATATATAAATATATAAATATATAAATATATAAATATATAAATACCAATGTAAATGTAAATATAAATATATCTATATGAAAAGCTTCTTTTGAAGCTTGCTTGAAGTTTCATGATAAATAAATTACTTTTTTGTCCTCTTTGCATTCAAACTCCCTGAAGTATCATGGTTTGAAGAGGCTTTTAACCTTTGGTTGGGATTCATTGTGGCTGCTGCCCGCTGGATTTTCCAATTCTCTCAAAATATTCTATTTACTATTGTAAAACATAAAATATTCTATTTTCTGTAGATTATTGCATCCTCTGAACACCCAGGGCACGCTGCTGCCCCAGAGATCAGCACGAGAGCTCCCTGTGAAGCCGCCTGATCACGGCACTTTATTCATGCAATAAACATTCCTTTGCTGCTGTAAAATGAGCAGTGAGCTCCAGGAACAGGATCTGTGGCTGCTGCAAGGGCTGAGGCTGCTCCAGACAGCAGCCAAACCACAGCAGGAGGAACCTACACCAGGTGCTGGCAGGGACACCACCACCAGATGAAGGAGAGAAGGAGGAAACACAACCTCAAAGAGGAATAATCATCATTTTCTGATCTACACCATCACCCAATGTCCCTGTGCACGCTCTGAGCGAGCGGTTCCTGGTCATGGATCCCTGTCACCCTGAAAACGAAATCTTCTGATCTTGTTTTCCGTAGTTCCAGCCACTTTCCCAGGAAAGTAGCTGTAAACAGAGATGTTCATAGATTCCTGTCAGAGCCTGAGGCACAGAGTGTGCCCTTGTCTCTGATACCTGGCTCTGATGCCCAGGAAAACACTGAATTTCATAGAACACCATGAAAAAACCTGTTAAAGTTCAATAGAAAAGTTAAAAGTGTGAGTGTGAAAATTAGAGAGTTTTCTTAAGTCACTGAGTGTAAAAGTTAAAGTTTGGAGTTTAAACCAGTTTAGAGAACAGGAGACCTGATGGAGCATTTAAGGTGTTGTCTCTTGTCCTTCTTTCTTCTTCATCTTCTTCTTCTAGAGGTTTTTGGGTAGCAATGAGTGATTGGATAGAAAATGCCCCAGTGCAGCACTCAGGTGTTGGGTCATTGGGTCACTAAGAAAAATAATTTACGTGTCTATTGTTAATTGGGTGAAAATAAGTATAAAGATAAAAGAACTGCAGTTTAAGGCCATTTTTTGCTTTTAAAGCCAACTTCAGTCAGGGTATGGTGGGTTGAACTTGTGCAAAAAATCTGGGGAGGATTGCCAAGTCTTTTAATTATGTATGAACAAACATGAGAAACAAGAAGCAAAGGAGCCTTTGGAGATTCTTTCCTGAAACAGAACTGAGATAAGGGAAACTTCCCCGTGGGGGAATATCCAGAGAGAATACAGCCCTGAAGAAACCAAAATACCACAGCAACAAGTAGCGTAACAATTCCTTCTCAGAAACATCTTTTGATGGACATTTCACATGCCCTGTGGGATTGGGAAGGTGGTAACTTAATTATCCAATCCCTGGTCATTGTCAGGAATCCATAAATACTGGAGTCAGGAAAATAAAGTTCTTTTTTTTTCCTGTCATCCCACTGAGATGTGTTTGTGTGAATCATTCCTTTAGTGACAGATCCCTTCAGGTGACGATTGTCCCCTGCCAGGTGGCCAGCACTGAGAGCTGTGGAGCTCACGGCAGAGCTCCATCCTGGAGGAGAATCTCCAGGTGGAACCTTGTGGTGGGTAAAATGGACTAACAGGAGTCGTCATTTCAACTGCAGAGCTTAAAAATCACCCCCCCAGAAAGAAAGAGAAATCGAAAATCTGCCCCCACCTTTCTTCTGGGGAAAATAGGAAAGGGGAAGGGTTGAGGGTAGGGATACAGAAATGCACTTGCTCTGGGATTGAAGGCAGGCAGTGCACCCAGGGAAGGACCTGACTGAGGCAGAGGAGGGGGAACCACTGCCTTTGAACTAAGAACAAGTGGTTGTAGCACAGAGAAATGAGTGGCACAAACACAGGGCTCACACAGAGCCAGCTCCATGGAGCAAACACACCTATGGTCCTTTTCACCCCTGAACCACCTCCTCAAGAGACACTTCTGAGGAAGAGGCAGCTTCAGCCCCTGGTTTTAATGTAATGCACGGGGATTTCACAACCAGCAAGAAGTCATTACACAGAAATAAACTTAATCCATAAATGCTTTCTGTCTTTTTCTAGAATCGCTGCACATATATTCAATTTTCATCAGGCATGAGGAACCTTTAGGTAAAGTTCACACCCCACATGCCACCCAGGGGGAACCTGTGCAATCAGCATTTCACCAGGGCTAATTTCTTTCTTCTTTTTGGAACAATGTCAGATAACAATTAGACCTCTCTTTCTCCCAGATAGGAGCTGCTTCCCAAAGTTTATACCTGACCGGTTTTCCTTGGCAGAAGTGTCACGAAACAACAAGAACCTAAGTTATTTTAGCTGTATTCTTTCTTACCTAAGTTATTTTAGCTGTATTCTTTCTTGCCTAAGTTATTTTAGCTGTATTCTTTCTTACCTAAGTTATTTTAGCTGTATTCTTTCTTACCTAAGTTATTTTAGCTGTATTCTTTCTTACCTAAGTTATTTTAGCTGTATTCTTTCTTGCCTACAGCACTAAACCACTTATCCAGTATAAAACCATGCTGCAGCTTGGAATATGTTTTTTTTTCCTATTTTTGAATATCAACCTCCCAAAGAAAGAAGCATAACTTAACTGAAAGCACGGTCTTTGTACCATCACAAAAACAGAAAGGAGTGCTTGCTACCCTTGGGGGTGCCAAGAGAATTCAAATGTAGAGTATTTCTTTCACTTCATCTAAAGCATTTTAGAGCATTACCTGTTTCCACAGTGTCTCTTAAAGACATTTCAGTTTCAGCACGCTTTGCAGCAGCCAGATGAGAGCTTAGCAGAGGATTCCCTGTTTTCCTCTGCTGGTTATTCCTCCTCCCCACACCAAGGGCTATTACTGGCAGCGCTGTGCAAACACCACCCATCCCTTTTCTGCTCCCACGGAGCAGCCCCAGCTCTGGAAATCACAGGCAGAAATTCCTCCTGGAGGATTCCCCAGGGGCTGGGCACAGCAGCCACACTCCCAGAGCCATCAGGACGAGGCAGTGGCTGCCCAGCACGTCCGGAGCCGCGGCTCCCACCCAGCACAGCCCTGGCATCACGGAGCAGCTCAGCCAGGGGAATGCCTGGCACAGCACAGCTGCTCCTGACAGCCCTCCCGGACTCATCTGACACAGAAATGAAAGCAGGGCAGTGCAGAATAATGCAGAAAGCCATATGCCTCTTTCCAGCCCGAAACAAAGGATGTGATCATTTTCAAAAAGGCCCTGTCCAAATCTGCCTGGCTGCTGGATTCACGAGCAAATTCTGGATGCTCACAGGTAGTGCAAAAGCGTCAGGGAGAGCTGCAGAGTTCTGTGTGAAGCCCATAATTAAGCAAGCTAATGATCTGAGATGATGATCCATGGCAGAACTGGTTTGGGTTTATTTTGAATTGTCTTTAGAATTCTCAAAGAAATGTTTTGCATTAGTGGATAAAAGGCCCTGGTAAGCCATTTGTGCTTGCTGATAGATGCTAAATGCCTCTCAGAAAGCAAATAAGTCCCTGAAATGCTACAAATTATTACAGCCATAATTTCTTCCAGCTAACACATCCAACCAACAGCAAAAACCAGAGAATAATTGTAAGGTTGGAAGGGACCTTTGGGCTTTATCTGATCAAACCCCTCACTTTAAAGCAAACTAAAGTTTGTAAATCAGGACCCTGGAGCAGTCCTTTCAGTCCAACCTCTTGCAGGACTGGAAACAACGATGTGCACAAGCCTCAGACATGGCTTTAAAGGCAGAAGATTTCCAAAGGAAAAAAGGGGTTTATTTTACGTGGCATCAGCCACAGCAGCTCTAGCCCTTACAAAAACCGGGATGTGGAGAACCGCTGACATTCTGCTCGCACAGACTGCATCACCCAGCACTCCCAAAACTCTCAAATGCCCTGATTTGAAACGCCCCAGCTGTTCCTCACGGCAGAGAGGGCTCAGCTTCCCCCTGGGCTCCCCTTTTCTCAGGGCCACCTCGGGGGGTGACATTTCCAGCAGCTCATCCTCCCTGGACGGGCGAGCGTTGCACGCCACGGGCACCCAGGGATTCCCTGACCCAGCAAGGGAGAAGGGGCTGAGGAGGTGAACCGTGCCTGTCCCGAGTCAAACAGCAGCACAGCCACGCTGCACTCACAGCACACACAGAAAAAAAGATCTTTTCCTCCCGAGGATTTATTTTTGTGCAGCGTTTCCGCAGCAAACAAACGCTCCTGATGGAAACCGCGTCGATGGTGCTGTTGACAAATGTTAGATCAGACACCCTGATCACATTTTCTAACTCCTTCATGTTCTTTTCCTACAAAAAAATAATAAAAAAGAAGCTTTCAGGATTTATTTGCCCTCTGATTGCTACCTCTGTGTTAATTTTTACTTATTATTTGGCTTAGTTTTAAATTTTTATTGAAATCTATTCGAGGTGGAAACATTGTGCTTTGAATAGTTATAATCATGAGGCAGAGTATAAAAGAATGTTTTATCCAACATCTCCCTTTCCCACCCAGATGCTCATAAGCAGGCTTTACTTCCATTAGAATATTCATGGGGTATAAATAATAAAAAAAAGCATGAAAGCTGCTGGAGTGTAGGTAGAAAATTTACTCTCCTTGCTGGCTCTTAACTTGCACCTAACTTCCTTCCAACTGCTACAATAACCTGAAGCAAAATCTGTCCTTTGAGAGAAACTCCTAAGCAGTTCACAATGTACTCCATCTTTTAAATCCACACACTGCCACAGGATATTCATGGAACAATCCCACCTCTGATAATGTTCACTGTAAGAGCAGGAGCTGGGGAAGCTAAAGGAATGTTTTTCAAAATTAAGCAAAGGAAATTTTTTTTGTGCTTAAGCAGACGTTATGCACAGAAAAATTTAAAACAAACTTCTTTCCCAGGACAGTTCTCTCCCTGCCAAACATAGCCTATTTTCCAAAACATTGTTCTCATTTACCTTTCATTAACTGAGTGCTTTTCCACAGGCTCTTGAATTTCCTTTGAGCAGATATTGTGCATGTAGTAGACAAAGTCTAGAGTTAAAAAAACCCAAAACCACAGCAGCAAGAAATGAATATTTATGTTCTAAAAGTTATGGCTCGTTATTAGACAGCGTTTCCCCCCAAAGTGCTGAGGTTTATTTTAGTAACTAATCAGCAGACATATATTGCCTTATAAAGCATTACTACTCCATCTGCATAATTAATAGTATATACATTTTGTGAATCATTTAAGGATCAACCCTTTTATTTGCATTGTAGGTTTGCTATTTATAGAAACAGGAGCTGAACTAACACAGCTTTGTTTGGAGTTTAATGGCTATGCCTCCTTTACTAACAGAATCTTCAAAGCAGCTACCAAACACTTTAATGAAGACTTGAAAGAACTGGAATATTTCAAAATTCCTCTTTATAAACTTCTTTATCTCCATGAAACTTTGATCGATGTGCCCTCCTCACAGTCCCAAAGCCTGTCTTCCAGAGGGAGCTGTCAGCAGTTTAGTGAGGTTATCCATGCTGTGGATATTCTTTCTGGGAGATTTCAGAAGTTCTCTAATTCACAAAGCTGCTTTTGCCAGACTGCTGGTGGATGTTTTTGCCATGTTTGGCTCTTCCCTGGCAGACCCAGCACAACAGGACGTGCTGTTTAGTGAGTTAGTCATCTTCAACATCTTTGCCTTTCAGCACAGAACATCAAGCTGAACTCAGCTTGCACTGAAAAAGATGCCAGGGTTCCACCAAAGGAGTTTTACAAGATGCAGTCAACACTTTACATTATTTTTCCTTTCTCCAACTCATGTTTTGACATTATATTGCTACAATAGAATCAGTCACCCACACCCATTTTTAATCTATCCAGGTTTAGAACCAAATGTTTCTTCCATTTCTATAAATCAGACTTTTAAACATAGCAACAAGCAAGTGTATTATTAATTCATTCTAATAAAACAAATCTGCTTTCAAAGCAGTGACCCCAATTAAATGGGCAAATGGAAGAAAATGGTAAAAAATAACCAACCAGACAAACAAAAAACCAAAACCACAGGAAAGATTTGCAATGGGTTTGTCATTAATTATCCAATCCCTTTGGATTAAATGCTTTGGACCAGCCAGGAGGCCTTGTCTGACCCAACTCAGCTGATTAAAGTCCCCAAGGCATTGAGTTTAACAGACTGAAGTGCACATTTAGCGTGATTCTGACAGTTCTCCTGTGCCCCAAATTCAGGGTAATATCCAGCTGGAAAGCACTATCAGCTATCCTGCTCCATGCCATCCAAGAAAGGAAGGCAACAAACTCCAACTATCTTTTTTTTGCAGGGGCTTTGTGTTGTATTTAAATTTCAGAGCTAAAATATTTCAGACTGCTTTGTAGAATGACAGGGCCCCAAACCCATCATTTATTGTGGAGTGGTTTGGGCTGGCAAGCCCAACATCTCTTCAAAGAGCAGGGATGTCTTCAGCTAAACCAGGCTGCTCAGGGCCCCTTCTCCTTGTTCCTGTGTTTCACCACCCTCATTGTACAAAATTTCTCCTTTATGTCTAATCTAATTGACCTCTTTCAGTTTGAAACCATCACCCCTTGTCCCATCACAGCACACAATCCTAAAATGTCTGTGCCCACCTTCCAGCTGCCCCTTAGGTACTGAAAAGCCACAATGAGGTCTCCCAGAGCCTTCTCTCTCTTCTCTTCTCTTCTCTTCTCTTCTCTTCTCTTCTCTTCTCTTCTCTTCTCTTCTCTTCTCTTCTCTTCTTCTCTCTTCTCTTCTCTTCTCTTCTCTTCTCTTCTCTTCTCTTCTCTTCTCTTCTCTTCTCTTCTCTTCTCTTCTCTTCTCTTCTCTTCTCTTCTCTTCTCTTCTCTTCTCTTCTCTTCTCTTCTCTTCTCTTCTCTTCTCTTCTCTTCTCTTCTCTTCTCTTCTCTTCTCTTCTCTTCTCTTCTCTTCTCTTCTCTTCTCTTCTCTTCTCTTCTCTTCTCTTCTCTTCTCTTCTCTTTTCTCTCCTCTCTCCTCTCTCCTCTCTCCTCTCTCCTCTCTCCTCTCTTCTCTCTCTTCCCTCTTCTCTCTTCTCTCTTCTCTCTTCTCTCTTCTCTCTTCTCTCTTCTCTCTTCTCTCTTCTCTCTTTTCTCTCTCTCTCTTCTCTCTTCTCTCTTCTCTCTTCTCTCTCCTCTCTTCTCTCTTCTCTCTTCTCATGGCACAGGGGCTGTTCTCTTCTCCCCTGGCTCAATCCCACTCCCCAGCCCCAAACTGGTTTCTGTCATCCACATCTTGCAAGCCCTGGGACAGAGGAAGGGTGGGAAGGGTGGGAAGGGTGTCATCCCCACTCTGATTTACACCAGGTCACAGCTGAGCAGCAGAAGAAACCAGAACATCCTTTAGGATCCTACATTTGTACTACATTGCAAACACACATCGTTGCTAAACCTTCAAAAAGGCATTATTTGAAATAAAGCTACAGCTTGTAATTAATATGAGCAGTTACATTAACAAAAACACATAGAAGGCAAGGGGAAAAAAAAAATGCTACAGACAAAAGGCTGAGCAGCTTTTTCCTCTTGGGCATAGTCTTTAATAACAGAATCAGTCAATCATTCTTTGAAATTCTGCTATCAGGACAAACAGAACATGTCTCCAGGAAATTTAGGATGATGGTGTCTGGAAAACAAATAAAAAAAGAGCATTTCCAAAGCATTCATATCTCCATCCAGCGTTTAGCAGATGCCTTTATAAGCCTTGAGCTGCAAGGACTGGAACAAGATGCTCTGTGCATTGTTCTCTCACCTCCCCTGGTGAAATCCCTGCCTGTGTTAATATAGGGAAGAGATTTTATGTTCTCACAACTGAATCAAAGAGGTTGAAATACAAGGGTGGTTTTTGCACTGCTTATCCAACCTAATGGGAATTCACCCACACCTCAGGGGAAGTTTACTACCTTAAGACAGGAGCAGCGTAGAATGTGGTTTAACAACATTTAGCATTTCCTAAATTTAATTTGACCATTAAAACATTCATCCCCACCACAACAAACTCCCATTTGAGAACCCAGTGTCCTCACCAGTTTCAGCACCAAAAGTGGCCTGCACACAAGCCAAGGAAAGATGTACAGAAATAGGAATTACTAAATTATTCCTCGTCACATAATAAAGCATTGCTCACCTGCAGGCATGTTTTTGATGGTTTTTGATGGTCCAGCTGGACTCTAAAGGACACTGAAGATTCCTGGGCAAGTCAGCCTCAAAGGTAGATATTCACCAAATCTTTCTTGCACATGCAAGAGAAAATAGTGAGGGGTAAGAAGAGACAGAAGCTTTCAATGTAGAATAAAGGGGAAAAAAAAAACCAGCTGGGTTTTTCTTTTTCCCTTAACAAGACTCCATTACATACTTCTAATTATATTTACTCAGAAAAAATGTAGGTATTGAGAGAGATAATAAAATTACAAAGGCAGTACATTGCAAAAAGCGTTTCCATAGCTATTGCAGCGTTCTTTCCCAAGATGAATTATTAACATTGGTGTCACTGCATTTTTGAAGTCAGGGATGTGGAATCATGAATTCATCACTGACAAGACAGAGATGCTGCACACATTTGCAAGGAAAAGTCTTAAAATGGTGGCCAAAAAGGCAACAGCACCTCTGGTTTGCTGTCATGGAGAGTTTCACCTCATCCTATCAAGGAGGAGCAACTCGTGATTTTATTTCTTCCTAATTGCAGGTAGTTGAAATTTGCAGGGAGAAATACTGTCACCAGCTATTTACAAGTGGCTTGCACAGAATTTCCCTTGCCAAAAAACTTGTTCAGCAGATATGTGAATAACTTTGAAAAGCATCTGGCTCAGAGTTAGCAGGTTTTGCACGCGGATGTCACCGGATGCAAATCATCCTGTAAACACATGGGTGTGTTTCAAAATAAGACAGAGCAATGGACAAACTGTTTCTGCCTCAACCAGTTGTGGCTAGATGGCAGGATCCAGCATGTCTGGAGCCTGCCAGATCCATGGCTTCATCTGGAGAGACCACGTGACGCTTATTTCCTTCCCCCCACCATCCTTTTCTCTTTATACCTGCTACATCCAAAATCCAGGGAGTGTTAAAAAAGATTAAGGCATGAAAAAAGGATATTTAGACCCAGCCAGGCAGTCCAGCTAAGGACAGGTAAATGACTTAGCTGAGTTATAATTTATATTTTCATCAGATGCTCTCCGAGACCAAGAGTATCTTTGAAGAAAAAAAATGAAATTACAAAAAACCAAAGTGGGTTTTCTTGACCAGGATAACTTGCTTCTGGCAATCTGCTGTTTGGATGCTCTTGAACCTCAGCCTGGGGTTTTTTTTCTCCATAACTGTAATCAAATTTACTTTCTGAACCCTTAGTTTTGTTCCCTATTGCATCCTGCAAAAGTAAATCTCATAATAGCTTAACTATAAAAATAAAAGAGCTTAACTAACTATTTTAGGGGAAAACCAGAACAAAACATCCTCAAGAGCTCAAAATTTTTGTTGTGAGAGTACTGGCCAGGAATTTCACATCGAAGCCCCAGGAAAAGCAGCATTGCCAAACAAAACAAAACAAAAAAAAATTAAAAATTAGCATAGGACATCTCAGATTAGAAGGGTTCTATAAGGATCATCAAGCCCAACTCCCTGCTGCTCTCAGGACTACAGAAAAATAAAGCATAAAACTAAGAGCAGTCCAGACACTTTGAATTCTGACAAGCCTGGTTAAATTCCACATTTACACTGCACATCTACACAGAACTACTCAGCATAGCCTTCTGCAGAGCACAAAAAAAACTTTAAATATTGACCCCAGAGATAGAAACCTTGCAGTTAAGGCCCAAAAGTTATGCTCTTTTTCAATTTTAATTGTATTTTTTTTCCCCATGCACTCAAATGATGTCTATCTCTAAAATACATACCAGAAGAGTCCAGCACTGGTATATTAAGAAAACCCTGCCACACTTAAAAACTTTGAAGGAGCCTTGCAATGCTTCTCATTCCATGGTTCAATATATTGCAGTACAGATTAAAAATGATAGAATTAAGAGCAAAAATAAAGAAACAAAAGAATTCAGTCAGCATTGAGTATCTCCCAAGTTTTTCAGCTTGCATCCCACACAGCTGGTGCCAACAGCTCAAGAGGGAGTTGGGCAAGAGGAATTTTTTTTCCAAGGACTTTGTGTACTTTGAAGTCAACATAGCTATCATATTCCATTCCTTAATTCCTGCCTTCTGAATGTCTGGGAGCAGCCACTTCTGTTTGATTCCCAAATTGCCTTAAAGAAAGGGGAAAAAAATAGAAAAAGAAAAAAGAGACCAATTTCATTGTAATGGAGAGCAGCACTTTAATCTGATGACTTTCAACTTTTACTACTTTTAGTGCACACCCCATCCAACTGTCTGCGTGGGGAGGTTTGATCTTGATATTACAGCATATCTTATGAATTTCCTTTTATATTCATTAAAAAAAAGGGAAACTGTCCAAGTATTTTAGATATTTCTCCTGACTCTCCAGCAAATATTCTAGTATTTGATTATTTTTCATATTTATGCTTGGCTAAAGGTGGTTTATGGGTATATAAGAGCTCTGCTGGAGGTCTTGTATCACGTTTCAGGAGTGCACTGCTCAGATTTGGTCTAAGTAAAACCCAAATAACATTATCCAAATAAAACTTCTCATCCAATGATTCCTGACTAGTCATGATAAATTATAAAAAGCCACAAGCAAACTTACTCCAGGAGATTGGTGTTAAACAGCAAAAATAACTGCACTTGTTGCCACATTTATTTCCACATGGCAAGGCAAAAGAAGAAGCTGGATGCTATGTTAATGCACTGGCTGTTTCCCAACATCCTCTCGAACATCTGTTGTATCTTTCCCCTATAAAAATGCAAGTAGAATCAGCACTTCCACTGCCTCTTACATTGCAACTTAATCTAGCACTTTTCTTACCCAAAAATGGATTTTAGCAAACAGCCCCAATATCCTAATGCAGCCAAAGTCCTTCCCTGCTCTTTTTAAACCATCAAGAAAGATAAATCTAATGTTTCTAAGAACTAGAATATTTCCTAAGTTTCTGTAAAACTTAGAGTCAATAGGTCAATAGGATATGCAACAGTTATTATCTGTTATGTATATATAAAATATATATTATATATTAATTATTTATATTATATTATATTATATTATATTATATTATATTATATTATATTATATTATATTATATTATATTATATTATATTATATTATATTATATTATATTATATTATATTATATTATATTATATTATATTATATTATATTATATTATTAATTATATATACTATATATAAATTACATTATATATATAAAATATATAAATTATATTTTATATATCTAAAATACATAAATTACATTTTTATATATAAAATACATAAATTATATTATGTGCATATAAATTATATTTTATATATAAATATAGAAATTATACCTATATATATATAATACAAATTATCTTCTGGTACTACATTAGCAACAACAAATAAATTGAAAGAACTATGAAATCTGTTGTTTTGTTTGGAAAACAACCCCAATGGAGCCCTGGTTTCCCCAGTAATCTAACAAAATACTACTTGTACAAAGAGATTGTTTTAAAAAATCAGAAGTTTTGGAACCAACTGGTTGGCTTAGAATTTAACAGGCTGCAATTGAGAATTTAACAGGCTGCAAGTGATGAAAATGAGTAAGAGGGGATGACTGAAATAATATTATTTCTTTCAGACAATATTAAAACTTCATACGTATCCCTAAGGGCCATATTAAAAATGCACATATGCTCAGGAGACCTTTAATCTACGAATAGTTTATCAAAGTCACCAAGTTTTAACGGAGTAAAAGACTTTCCACAGAGCCAGGGCTTCCCAATCTGCATTTCCTACACACTTTTATCTATTACATAGGAAATATGAGACATTCTGCATCGAATTTTACATTCTAATTAATTTCAACTGTATTCACCTCGAGCATTTTGGAGAGCGAGCTCACTTGCAGTGTCCTGGAAAAGCTTCTCAGAGATATGCAAAAATCTCTCAAAACCTAAGTGTTGGGCTAATCCAATAAACCCCCCAAAGCATCCCAACTGAACAAAAACAAGAATTTCATGATGAAAATACCACCTTGCTGATAAATAGCTTCATGTAAACTTGACTCGTGTCAATAATTCACAGCATTGTGCAGGAAATAGTTTAAAAGTTCCAGGTTTTTTATAAACTCCAAAGAAAACTATGCATTTGTATTAGAAAAAAATGTTTGCTTTTATTTTTCAGCTTCTTTTTCCCAGTTCCCTCTGGGTGGGATAAAAATATTTCAAGCCAAGCTGCAGTTAGTCACTAATATAACTGTGCATACCAAAGGAAAACAGATTCATTAAAACACATCTAGCTGTAGAGATCCTCCACAAAGCAAAGATCTAGTCAAACAGTCCTGCCTTCAAAATGAAAGCATTACACAAACTTTATCTTCAGCAGAAAGTCAAACTATCATTTCAGTACTCTCCTAATACAGAACACTTTTGAATTTTATTATTAATGCTGCTTGCTTTATGCTGTTGAGCACTCACACCAGAAATGTGGACACAAATGGAAAATTTTGCTAAAAAATCATAGATGCATAAGGCTGGAGTTTTGTCTGGAAGTGAAGGAACATCACACCACCTAAAAATAAAATAAAATAAAATAAAATAAAATAAAATAAAATAAAATAAAATAAAATAAAATAAAATAAAATAAAATAAAATAAAATAAAATAAAATAAAATAAAATAAAATAAAATAAAATAAAAATAAAATAAAATCAAACAAAATAAAATAAAACAAAATAAAATAAAATAAAATAAAATAAAAATAAAATAAAATAAAATAAAATAAAATAAAATAAAATAAAATAAAATAAAATAAAATAAAATAAAATAAAATAAAATAAAATAAAATAAAATAAAATAAAATAAAATAAAATAAAATAAAGCCAGTAAAGGCTTTATTAGCCCATCTCAGCTCCACTTAGTGCACCCATTCAGCTTTCAGGGTAATTCCCAACAGGATAAAATCCTGATGGCATTAGTCAGAAAAATTAAATTAGTCTTTACCAAACCACTTTGATATAAGTTATTCCAGGGCTCATTAGATCAATCCTGAACCATTAAAACGCTTTAGTACTGACCAGGAAAGAGTGAGACAATTCACAATTGATTTCCATGGAAGCTAAATTACATTACATGGAGTTATATGGCTAGTTCAAAAAGGGCAACAACAAGTCAATCCTGTGTGCTTTTAAAAGAAAAAAAAATCTCTAATCTCCACTTCCTACAACAGTCTTTTCCAGTTTCCATAGAGAAAAATCCAACTGATCTAGGTGCCTTGATAGTAATTTGTTGAGATTTTTTTTTGGTTTTTTGGCAAATATTTAGTGGAAAACTCAGAGCTTTTGATCTTCCTTTCCAGAGAGGCCTAAAAAGATAAGACTCTATCTTGGGCCTTATCAATTCTGCACATAAAACTTTATCTGTGGCAACTTCAGCTTTATTTGGAGCATATACAATTTACATGCAGTCTTTTGCTAATTATTGCTGCTTCATTGTTAGCTGCCGTGGCATTTTCCAGCAGCCGTGCACTTGGCTGCCTTTGGATTTTTTACTTTTGAAAATATCTCCCTGACGGATCCTCAGAGTTGAGCACCAAAATTTGATCTAATAATCTACAAACACCATATTCCTTGTCCCTAATGGGGATCCCCAGAGCTCCAAAATTTGATCTAATAATCCATAAACACCATATTCCCTGTCCCTGATGGGGATCCCCAGAGCTCCATCCTTGGCCCTGCAACATCCTGGATGACTCAGACATGGGATTTCAGGAGACACCAAGTTTGGAGCTGATAAAAAATCAGGAGGAGCTGTTGTCTCCCTTGAGCCAGGGGGGCCCTACAGAGAGACCCTGATAAATTGCAGAGCTGAATTAGAAAATTCACCAATTGTTGGAATTTTAACAAGGACAAGTGCTGGGTTCTGCAGCTGTACAGACAGACTGGGCAAGGAGAGGCTGGAGAGCAGTGCCAGGGAAAGGGACCTGGGGGTCCTTGGCAGGCTGGATGGGAGCCAGCAGTGCCCTGAGCCAGCAGGGACATCTCTGTCCTGGGGACATCCCTGGCCTGGGGACATCAGGCACAGCAGGGCCAGCAGGGCAAGGCAGGGGATTGTCCTGCTCTGCTCTGGGCTGGGGCAGCCTCACCTCCAGTGCTGGGGCAGGTTTGGGTGCCCCAGTATAAAAAAGGTAAAAAGGTACCAGAGAACATGCAGAGGCCTCAGGAAGGGGGAAGGTTTTGGAGGAGAAGCCGTGTGAGGAGCAGCTGAGGGCACTGGGGCTGCTCTGCCTGGAGAGGAGGAGACTGGGCCCAGAGCTCAGTGCAGTGACAATTTCCTGCTGAGGGGAAAAGGAGGGGCAGGCACTGATCTCTGCTCTGTGTGACAGTGACAGCGCCCAAGGGATGGCCTGAAGATGAGTCAGGAGAGGTTTAGCTTGGATATGATAAAAAATTTGGGCACTGGGACAGGCTCCCCAGAGCAGTGGTCACTGCACAAACCTGACAGAGCTCAAGAATTGTTTGGACAACACTCTCAGGGACAGGGTGTGATTTGTGCTGTCCTGTGCAGGGCCAGAAGCTACTTTGGGGATACTTGTACGCCCCTTCCAACTCAGAATATTCTGTGAGAATAATAATTGGGAAATGTTTTAGGCATATCTTTCTACATTTAATGCTACTCAATTTGTTATCTCTTGTTATATTGGAAGTCAGGAAGAACAAGTAGCAGTAACTTGTTCATATAAATGATAAAAGATCACCCCTGTGCAATTTAGTCATCATGCCCATTGCTGTCACTTTGAAACTCACTAACACTTAACCACAGAAAAATACAGCAGAACATTAAATGCTAATAGAAACTCATGTCCATTTCTCCATGGATAAATTTATCTGAGGACACAGAAATCCCTTAATAAGCTTTGCTTTGCACAAAAAGACACCAAGTAGTTATTTCATATTTTTTTTTCAGATTACAAAAAGCTTCCCTTCAGGAGAATCAATGTAACACTGAAAGTTGAGCTCCAGCCGTTGTTTATCAGGACACATGAAAGTAACCAAAAATCAGCTGAGAAGGCAGAGAAAAAACACATATGAAAACTATTCCAATGCCAAATCAATTCCTTGCAATCTAATTTGTGCCACACAACTCGCCCAAATACCCAAATTCACTTTCAGATCCAGTTTTCCCTCAAACCATTCCCAGCTCCACAGCAACCTGCTCCAAGCGGAATGCAGCAGCACAAAATCTGAACCTGTAAAATTCAGTGGACACGGTCACAAGATATTTGATGATATCCAGCACTTGTCCTTGCTAAAATTCGACTGCTGTTGGTGGCGTGGGGACAGGAGAAAGTCTGCTGACCAGGAAAAATCAGGAAAGGAGAATCAGAATGCTGCTGGGAGCAGTGTGTCTCCAGCTCTGTCATCACCAAGAGCCCAGGAAAAATCAGGGCATACAACCAGAGTGGAGAGGAAAAGCACATTGTACCAGCGAGGCAATTCTTCCTAATTTTTAGTAGCTCAGAAATTTAGCAGAACAGAGCAGCCTTGGAGACTGAATTTTCCACAAGAGACAATGTGGATTGCATGTTACACTAATCACAGAACTGTTATTAGTGCTGGAGAAATAATCTGCCAGTTGGATAGCCTGAGCCCACAATAAAGTGCAATGTGTGAAACAGTCAGCCCATGGGAAAGCACAAACATAGCTGCTGCTCTAGAATGGTGCAGCACACTCCTGGCAATTAAACTGGCTGCTGATAGAGAAAACATTCAGCAATCCATCTGAAAGAAAGAGAAAATATATCCTTTCCCACCGAGATGCACAGGTTTTGTGTGATCTTGTTCAACAGGAGGATTTTCAGACTGTCTTGGCATGTGATTCCTCTGAGCAGCTTCATTTGATACTAGATTTTTGATCACCTGGAATTTTCTCAGGCCAAAATCCACACTCAACACACTGCTCTGCTCAATCCCAAAAATGGATTTGTTTTAGTTCTCATAATAGTCGAGTACAGAAGCAAACCTTGTGGTTCCCCCTCCATAGGAAAAGTAGGGTTTAGAGGAAATTAGGAGTTAAGAAGCTCAGGCTTTTGCTGGAACCTGTGTGACACCCCATAAGTGTCACCTGGAAAAAAACCAGGGATGCATCACAAGAGGAGAAAGTGAATTTTTGACATGGCAGGAGCAATTCTATGCTTTAGAGTACATGAATTGCACTGCATGTATATGTACATTTTATACTGGAGAAAGTTTCTGTTACACTCTCATCTTCCTAATGCCTGAAACCAAATCATAAGGTCAATAGCTGTGCTACAGATCAAACCCAATTAGGCTCCCTGCAGGGGCTCATTTTTCCCTGCATTAAACACTGCAATGTACAAGAAGTAGTCTAGCAAATAAAGATACTTAGAGACTAAATCTCCTAAGAGCACATCTGTCTAGTTGCTGCTTCTTACTACAGCTCCCTTTAGTAAAAAATCACTTGTCACACCGCATCTATCTTTTAAAGCAAGTACACTTCTATTTTATCTGCTAAAAGTGTTTCTGACCTACAGCTGGTGGACTCTTAGCACCTTCCCATGTTCTTTCTTCTTGCAGTAACTCCATAATAACAGCTGCTTCGGTGACATGGATTATAAATGATCTCTTTACCAACAGAAGTCGCAAGTTTTATAGAAAGACCATATTCCACAAAGCTTTTATTTAAAGCATTTGCATAGAAATGACCTTGCACTGAAGACTGGACAAAAGAGAGAGGAATTCCACAAACTGCCAGGAGTAAGAGGTGAGGGGAACAGCTTGCAATGCTTTGATTTCTAATTAGAATGCAAGATGCTTGAAGCAAATGGCACAACCGAGATGGTCAATTAAGAGTGCTGTTATTGTTCTTCCACTGTAAGACCCCCTCAACCTTGCAAAAGACAGAAAATCATTACAAAATTGTTAATGCTTCAGTGTTAGGGCAGCTATCCTTTGGAGAAGAAAAAGCTTATTTATATCAAAATACAGATACAAGTAGAGTAATTTTATCTCCTGGTTTCCAAGGAGACAAGTGACCTCTATAGACTTCTCCTAACAAGCGTATCAAAGTCATATCTTAGCAAGTAAAGCCATGAAAGCCGTAAGAAAGTAGCTCAATGCAGAGAAAATCTGCTGCTCAAACCTGAAGTTGAACAACTTGGGTAGCTTGCCAACACAGCTTCGCTATCGGTGTCACTTCCCGAGATTCCTTTCAACAGAGCGTTCTCTCCAACAGATTCTGCCAATCTTTACTTCAAGGCAAAATAACAGGCAGGAAAGGCTCCAGGATGGAAGCACAGACAGTATATTACAACCAACAGTAGTATATGATAATCTATAATAATCCAACTTTAGCATTCAGGGGGAAAACCTTCCCTAGATCCAAAATTCGTCCTCTCACAGCCCTTCGGCAACGCCTTCAATCCAACACTGATGTTGTTTCAGCAATTCTTTATTTTAGCACTCTGGAATCTCAGGAGGGTTCTGCTTTCTTCCTCAGCCAAGCTCAGGAAGCCTACTGGAGCCCACAGTATGTATAATCACATTTTCAATGCCTTCCTAATCTACAAAAAGCAGATTTGTTTTGGCAAAGTGCGCAGCTAAAGAGATTCCTCGTCTTTCCCCTCGTCCCCATTGAGTGTCACTCACATGTTCTCACAATGGGGAAACACTGAACCAGCTTTTTCTTGGAGAAAATGCTTCAAGTTTCTCCAGTTGAAGCTTACCATCCATCCCTGCACACATTTTGGTTTCCTTGTGTGGCTCACCCTCCTTTTCCTGCTGTTGCTCCATGCAGAATGCTGGAGAGCTGACATGGAGATGGTGAGCTGCAGGACTCTGGGCTGGGAGCAAAGAGCATGTCTGGGGTAATTTATGATGAATTTCAGCCTGTCCTGATCTAGATCAGCTGACAGCAACAATAGGAAGTTAAAAAATAAAAAAAAAAATTAAACAAAGCCATCATTAAGTGCAGCACTTAATGGGTTCTTTGTGGTATTTCCAAGATCAGCTTTAGAGCCCTGTATTACTTGTGGGAAAGTGGCCTTGAGAGATTCACAACTGCTGATGGCAAGTTCCTGCATCCTAAACATCTACCTGGGCACAGGTTAACCAAAAAAACATTCAGGAAAAGTGATGAGGGAAAGTTCCTGCATCCTAAACATCTACCTGGGCACAGGCTAACCAAAAAAACATTCAGGAAAAGTGATGAGGGAAAGTTCCTGCATCCTAAACATCTACCTGGGCACAGGCTAACAAAAAAAAACATTCAGGAAAAGTGATGAGGGAAAGTTTTGATTCAGGAGACAGAAAAAAAAAAAAGGTGGAAGAAACTGTTATTTTAGACCTGCCTAATGAAGCGTTTGAGAATATAAATGTGTGAAGGTGTTTTGAATGAGATCATGAGAGACAGCGCCAATGATTCTGCAGGAAATAAGAAGTGAGAAAAGCTGAACAGGAGCAAGACAGCTCTAGGTCAGACTCACAGGTGCATCAGATGAGGCACAGTGCTGACAATCATGGGGAAAAAAAACCATCAGCATGTAATGCCAGAATTGGGGGTTGCAGTGTGAAATGGATTTTTGGAAAGACACAAATAGCAATAAGAAAGGTGAAAAAGTAGATCTAGACAAATACAAGTCCAGGATTTCTCCAGTAAGACAGACTGCAAGTACAAAACTCCCCAAACACTTTCAGTACCTGTTTTGCTTAAATCTTTAAAGAAGACTAGGAGATCAGGTGTTGAGCACAGCTGATGATAAAAGAAAACAAAATAAAGAAAAGAGCTTAAAATAAAACCAACAAAATCCCAACACCACACAACATTCCATCATACACAATGATAAGGGTTATCTTGCTGGAAAACAGATCTAGTTATTCTATCCCCCTTGATGCCACAGCTGAAAAAACACACAGAAGAGAAAGCAAGAGGAGAAAACCCACATGGCAGGGGCCTGGGGAGTGCTCAGGTGCTTTCATCCCCTACCAGCTCAACAGCAGAATTTAAAATAAATTTAACGAATTTAAATAAAAAACTCGGGTTTTTTACTCACTGCTATCTGTGACGAGTTTTACAGGCAACCAGCTGTAATCCAGGCTTCTTTCTACTACAGAATTCTACGTTTTCACATCCTTTTGTTGCCATATACCTACTGCTCCATCATATTCCACCCCCTGAGCACTCAAGCATGTCTCACACTCCCATTTGGTTTGCAATCTCTCCTTTCCCACTCTTTGCAATAAAGGATGGTCCTTCACTTTGTTTAGGACAAATAGAATCAGTGCTCACAGGAATTTATTTTTAGAGAAAAAGTGCTGAAGTTTCCACTTTTGTGCTTCCCTATCTAAGAGGTTCTCTGAGAAATTTGCGTCGCTCCTCCACAGAGCAACTCCGCGGTACGGCGAGCTCTCATGACGGGGATAGAAAATCAAATGAATCAAGAATCAACTCAGAAATCAAGAGTTGAGCATTCACAGCCCTGTGCTGGCTCTTCCTTCTCCTTGGAAGCACAGCCTCACCTAATTGCAAAGCCCCCAGCACTCCCAGCTGTGTGGCACAACGCGACACAGGCGCGCGGCATCGCTTCAGAAGCAAGAGGAGAAACACGGCTAGCTCTGTGACAGGGCATTTTCCACAATTCCCGTGCTGATAAGCATTTGATGATGCAGAAGGTTACATAAATAGACAGAGGGATGAAGGTGGATAAGAACAGATGTGACACAGATTGACAAGCACATTTCGGGGTGCGGGTCTTACAGCACAGTCAGCAGAAGGCCCGAGGCAAAGTGGTATTTTATTAAAGTAAATCACATAGCGTGGAGAAAGGCTAAGCAGGGTTATCAAACCTTCTCCTTTCATCACACATAACAAGAAAAAAAAAAAGACTGCTGCTTACAATTTAAAGAAAGGTCTGACTCTCATGAACCTTAGCCATGGAATTCTCACTAAAACCGCTGCTTTTACAAAAGGGCTTCGCTCTCCCACTGGCAAACAACAAAGCATCGGACTGTGTTCAAAAGTCCTCAAACTAAAAGCAAAGTAAGAGATTCAAAACCAAAATTCAAGCATGTCATAGAGCTAGAAATCAAAAAGCTGCAGTATAATTTGGCTGAGTGTATGGGTTTTGGGGTTTTTTTTTACTACAATCAAAGCTCTTCGGGTCCGTGCCCTTTGTGATTTATCCATAAACAGCTGAGTTCTATTTGCAGCTGCTCAGTCGTAACTCGGGGGAAGTAAAGGACCTACTTTACCTGCCATAATGTAAATTTATTATTTAATTGCCTATTTTATCTCTAATTTATCATAGGAGAACACAGGATCCCTGCAGCAGAAAGTCTTCCAGTGGCTCACTGGAAGCTGCTGGGTGTAAGCACTTAGCTTATCATCACTGAACACCATGGTCTTCAACCAGCAGCCTGCTGATCTTCCAGGGATGCTGGCCAGGCCTCAGCACCCAGAACATCTGGAGCACTCCAGGAATCTTAGATGTTTCCAGACTTCTTTTACTCTTCTCCTCATATCTTTTAGGAAAAGAGTTTAAAGCTGACAATAACCATGTGCACTCAGTTAGCCGTGACATAAAAAGGATTCCCTGAAATCTCTTAACAAAACAAATATCAACCAACAGTAGGTCACTCAAGTCTGATAAGATCCCATTCAGTCTGAAAACTCAAGATCTTGAAACAGACTCTGAAAATTCAAGATGTGAAAATGGATTTCCCACTACTGATGTTGCATTAGCAGACTGTGTTTATAGATTCATTCTAATCTGGGTTTTCTGCTCCCAGTTTACTCTGAGAACATCAACCTTCCAGCCTAAATTCTGCTATTTGCAGGTAGGATATTGCATTAAATTCACTGTGATTCCTTTGTGAAATTGATAAACTTTGTTTTTTCAAGAGAGAATAGCTTTTATAAATATCCCTCATCATCAAAAGGGATAAATAATTTTAAAAATTCTCTGTGGAGAAACACACCTGGGCAGCTGCCTAGAAACATCCCCTCCTGAGAAGTGTTTGAATGCATGTGGTGAAAGTGTGCTTGGACTGAATTTAATCCCTCTGAAGAGTCACGTGCACAGCTTTTTTTGATAAGCTGGTGGTGAGGAAGGCTTCACCACACACTTCCATGCTGGCTCACTTGGATGGGAGCCAGGCTTTCCAAGAGATCTGCTGCCATGGAGAGAGATCATAGCAGGTTGACACATTTTCCAAGAGAGCACACAAAGTACTCCCTGTGCTTCTAAAGAGAGGCTTCCCTTGGAAAAATCCAGCCCAAAGGGAAGGGTGGGGGTGGATGGAGAGCTTGAGCCTTTCTCCTTACACTCTGAAAATGTAATTTCACAGGGAAAGGCTACACACAATCACAGTGACATTAGAGAATAGGTCAGCTTTCTGTGAAATAATAACCATCCCTGAGAGACAAAATGTGTGTATGTATATCGAGCTGCTTATGTAAATGCATTATTTCAACAGCCTTTCCAATCAAAATTCTAGTTAGGATTTGTCCTGCTCAGGTATAAACTCGATTTATCTACCAAAGTAAACACAGCATAGAAATTAAGTTATAGATTTCTAGGCTAGAGGTGTCAAGCAGAGAGTCTGAAGTGCATAAAACAGAATAAAGAATTAAATTCAGTAATACATACACAGCTGCCTGAAGGCTGGGAAGAGCAGGTGGACTGAACAGTACTAAGGATCACTCTAGGGAGTAAAGCTAGAATTGTTTCTGGATTAGTTCTCTATTTTGGATAAAAATGACTTGACTGGATACCTTAGAGGATCAGGTTGGCATCACTTGGCTAGATTTACTACTTGGAGTAAGGTTCAGACTATGAGCAGGGATCAGGAAAGCAGGGGCTAAAGCCCTAAGATGATGCTGGATTCTAGTGATGATAAATGAGAAAAAAAATCTCTCTTTATACAGGAATTCAGAGCATATTTAATCTGGACCCATTGCTCCAGCTGGACATTTTACAGAGGATGGTATTCCTAAATGTAACTCAAATTCCTCAAAATCCAACCTGAGTAAGAGATAAATCTTTCTTCCATCTGATACATTTATGGTGCAAGCACAAGTTAACGATTTATTAATGATTTATAATTTAAATGGGAATTGTGAGCCACATGGCCAGGGATATATTAAGGGATGAGGGGAAAAAACCTCTCCAGGACTAGACCATAAAAGAGTTTCTAGCATGGGAAGAGAAATGACAGCCCAATGGTGACAGCTGAGACTGTAGTCAGGGGTGGCTCAAGACTCATGAAGGTAAAGCAGGCATGAAATCATAAAAGACATGCAAGACCACAGGTAAAAACATGATAAAAACATGTAGGTAAGGTAGATACCTGAAATACATCTTGTACCAGCCCCATTTTAGAAAGTCCAGCAAGCATTTTTGCCTCTCCCAAAGCCTGCAGAATGGACTGTGCTGTCCACAGCACTCTCCTCACCCCTGCCAGCCCTTTGAGAGTCAGCCCTGCTCTCGGCCGGGCAGATGCTCCCAAAATGAGAGCTGGAGGAAGCAGGGCTAAAGGAGCTGGCACTCCAGCTCAGGCAAGCACCAAGCAGCCCCACAAGTGGGATGCAGCTTTCAGGAGAGCAGGGAGGCAGGAGTGAGATGAGTGCTGCAGGCTGAGAGCATTCCAGGTGACCTGGGGACTGCGGACAGAGGTGGAAACAAGCAAGTCCCACTGCCAGGCTGGAAGATGGAATTTAGGTTAAGGCTAGAGCTTGGAAAAGGAGAGCATATGCAGCTGAGTGATAGAGCTTGACAGGCTCACACAGCTAAAATAAGGGCTGGAAGAAGCAGGAAGGAGTGTAATGTCACTCCTAAAGCTGGTAAGAGACTCGTGGGTGCAGCTTGGGCTGTGGCTGGTCAGGTGAAGAGAAACTCCAGAGGTGAAAATAGCCATGGGCTGTCAGAGATGGGAAATCAAGGCACAGGAATGAAACCATGGAGGAATTACTACTCCTGCTACAGCAGGTACAGAGCCCCTGGCAATAATCCAGAGGAGAGGTTAGGCTGGTTTAAAGTTAGGAATGCAGAGCTGGGAAGCTGAAATTGATGGTGATTGTTTAAAACCTCACATGGTAAAAATGAAGACTGCGGGGAGGAGAGGGAATTAATCTATCACTCTGTTTAAGACAGATACCAATTTATGGTAGCAAAAAGGCTGGATTTAGAAATAAGAGCCCCCAGAAGGCTGCTATTGCTCTTTGAGTGCTGAGCACAGCTAATTCAGTTTGCATTTGTCCAACAGCACAGGCTCTGCCTTCCCAAAAACCCAGCAGAGTGGGAAAGGTCTAAAGGCCCGATAGAAATATCTGCCATAGAGGACTAAACTTCAGACTCAAGTAATTCTCCACACAAATATCACACAAAATCAATGCTTCCTAAAAGAGCAAGTAATCATCAGCAGTCTCCAATAAAGAGCTCTTCTTTTTACCAGCTAACAGAGGTCTTCATCCATCATAAGCAGTGCAGATGGTAGAAAAACACTGGCTTCAGATTTCAAGTACTACCTCTCTGGAATTTTTAAGCATCTCTCAAAAGGTAGACCTTGTGAGGTTGAAGTAGTTAAAGGATTGGACTGAGAAGAAAGAAGGGAACTGCTCATCTTGGAAGGGAAAACCCTCCAGTTCTCTCCCAAAATAGCTCTGAACCATCCTCATTTTAGGCAGGGGACACTGCTAAAGGCTCTCTGCCACTGAGATCTGCAGGTGGACACAGCACCAGAGCTGCCTGTAACCTCAGGCTTCTGTGAACTCACCAAGATGATTGATAAAATGCTTTTCTTTAGTTAGAGACTGAACAGAAAGTTAGCTGCAGTTTGGCTAAAATTAGGTTAGTTATGGTTACCTCCCTCATGATTTAGTGAGGTTAACAGTAAGAAAACATACCGTATTAGCCAGATGTTCTCTGAAAATGCAGGTTTTTTTGTGCTTGGCAATGAGAAAGAAAAACTCATGGCATTTGTAGCACCCTACATTTTAGAAAGAACATTTCTACGATTATTAGTGGGAAAAAAAGAAGGAATTAGAGAATTGCCTTAAAAAGAAGGCTGTCAGAACCCTTTAGATTTCCACACACAGAAGCAGACACACAGATGACAATCCCATTCTAAAGTTTCACTCGTTAATCTGACACCACATGAGGATATTATGGTATTATGATGTTTTAGTCCTTTCTGTTGGCATTTTCAGTTCTTCTGATTATCCACCCACCTTCTCTTCCCCCCAGCCCCTGAGTAGCAGTGCTCACATTGGTTTATAATCCAGTCTGCTGTAGTGCAGTTAAATACATCTCACTGTTTTTAATTTCATAACAGTTTCTTTCATAGTTCCAATGCTCTTAGACTCACAGTGCTTCCTCTGTGTCGCCCTGCACACTCCCTGTGCTTACTGACTTTACTCAGGGTTGATGCTCAGCATCTTTCAGAACATAATCTTATTTTATAGACACAGGCTGTAATACCTCCTTGGGGTTTGTCTGGTTATTGCTGTTTGCTGTGAGATGAGCAGGCAGCGCTGTGGCACCACAGGGTCTCTCCTGCAGCCAGGAGGGACGAGAGGAACCACAGGAACCAGAGCAGAGCAGCTTGTTCCCCCCTCCATCCCGTGCCACAGAACATCTGCTGAATCTGCTGCACTGGACACAAATGGGAATTCAGCAGCTCCCAAAAGGAGACCACGAGACTTTTGCAATTTACCCACACCTCTGATTATCTTTGCTGTGTCCAGAGCAGCACTGTGCTGCCCCAGATAGCCCAGTCCCACCTGAGTCCAGCTTGTTCTGAGTTTAGGAACCTCCCTCACCTTTACAAATCTCCCATAACAGCCAGAGTGCTGTTTTTCCTAACCTCTCTTCATTAGGCTGTTGGCACCACTCTGGGAGATACCAGAGATGGCTTTGAGAGAACAAATTTCAGTGTGAAGGGCAGGATTGTGCAGATTTGAGATGGAGGAGCACAATTTTGGTAACAAGAACTACATTGAATAATCTTGATATCAAGTATTCCTCCTGGTAAGTCTGCAACATCATCTGGCAGGGAGAAGAGAAGTCCATCCATCATTCCAATAATAATTTGAGATACAATAATTGGAGATACAATAATTGGAGATACATTCCCACTGTTATGTTCACAACATAACTGTATGGAAACTGGTTTATGGCTGTCCACAGCCAAACATAAAATGCATGAGCAGAGTCTGAAAATCTTAAGAGCAATCAGTGGAAGACAAAATACTGAAAGCCACCCCTTTCCTGCAGCCACATGAAGATATTATGAGCAAGACAAAGAGTACTAGAAACTATAAAAGTAGGGTGTAAAATGATATTTGAAACTGTTTCATTTGCAACCCTGCACCCTTTTAATTTTTTTTTTCCCCCTAGGGTAACAAATGGTAACACACTCCAGGGCTTCAGTTTAAAACAAAGAAGTAAAATCTGCAAACTGCACAATATTTTGTTGCCTTAGATCTACAAGGCATATCAGAAAGCCACAAATTCCACAAGGAAATTAGAGTGTAAGTTGACATGGAGAGCTGAGAGGAACAGCAAGCACGATGGATGCTGAAATGAATCCTCGCTTGTATTTGTTAGAGGAAAGCAAGGTGTACTGAAAGAAGCCTCCCTGTTATGTTCTATTTCTCCCCCTGACAAAAATAATGAAGGTGATCCTCTCCACACATATGGAATTATAAAGAATTGGTCTGGCTGGTGTCTTAGAATATTTAATCCCTTTACATCAGCAAAGGGATTCGCTCCCAGAGAAAGCACGCAGCAGAGTAAATGCTGTAATCTTATTCTTTAAAAACATGGTTGGCACAGGAATTGTCCATTTCACTCAGGAGGATGCAATTACATTTCAGCTTTCACGTAAAGCTGCTTCATGAAATTGAAAAGCCTGTGCATGAACAGAAACAGAACAGCAGGGAAAAAACAAAGCCCGTGCCTGGCTATGGATCATTTCTCCTTTTCCACAGGGTTTGAGGGAAAAATAGCTGGAAACAGGCTGGGACCAGGCTGATGACTTAATGGCAACAAGGAGTTTAGGACTGAAGAGTTCAGACCCCTGGGGAAAGCAGATAATCCAACCCCTCGTGTCTGTGAGTAAAGACTTTATGAGCTACACAAGAGAAAAATAAAAACAAAACCAAAAAACAACCACAATAAAAAAAACCAGCAAAAGATACAGAGAAATGGGAAGTCATCTTAGGTCTCAAGGGAAGAAGAAGAATCTTGTTAGTCAACCCTAATCCAGATGCTGGGACAAAAATAGAGAAGTCCCACTCACCGCTCTCTGTGCCAAAGCCTTCGAGAGACAGCAACACAAACTGCCAGGAACGCTGGAACTGAACAGGTTTCTGTCAGGAAATGCCAGTGTGTTCATTTGGCTTAGGAATGCCTGTAAGAAAAATAAACTTTCTGAAACAGTCAAGGAGAAAAGAATGCCAAAGGTGGGGCTTTGTTCCTCCCTCCCAGCTGGATATGGGAATGGGAGGAAATTCATATAGAAGGAGGAGGTATCAGGCATTTGCTTCAGGGTGCTCTCTTCCCAAGATGACAGTCTTTGGTTTGATGAAGACAGTGCCACTTTTATCAGCAAAACCAAAAAACTCCAAAACACTGTGAAAAAACCAATATTTTCTGCCCATGCTAGGACAGGAGCTATCATGGAAGTCCTCCAGATTTCTAAGACATTTCTCATTCATCTCTGGTTGCATGATTATGAAAAAAAGGAAAGTTTAAATTCAGATACAAACTGTAAATATAACTTTCAGGTCAGAAACTCTCAGCTTAAGAAATTACACTCTGATTATGTAAAGCTACAGTAAGTTAATTAACGTTTATTAATCAATGTTAGTTTCAATGTGAAAAGCAGCATATCCAGTCCTAAGAGACTGTTCCTACATTCACACAAATATGGCTTATGTAAATGTAAATATATACAAATCTTGACCTGTTAATTATCAAGGTCTTCACTGTGCAGTTTTAGATACTTTGATCAAAGGTTAAAAAACTCCTGTGAGAGACAGATGAGCATTTGGAAAAAAACATGGTAATTATATTTTATTATAATTTCTCCTTGTTTTCTGAGTATCAAGTTGTTGGGCAGAACAAAAAGTTCAAAGATCTTTTTGATGACTATCTTAAAAATGTCCTGTTGCCATCAATAACGAGATTAAACTCGTGTACCCTTGATATTTGGCATGTCTGCCAAGGAAGAGCAAAGTTATTACCAATAACATCTTTGTTATGTAACCTAGAGAAATTTCAGTCATCATTGACAGTCCAGTGAGGAGAATTATCAATAAAAAATCCTATCACACATTCTTTAGTTTGCTCACATTTGTACTTTGATGAAGTGTACACTGAGAGGTAGACACCCCTGACTGGTTCAATCATTCTGCATTTCTGGAGTAAAATGAAAAAAGAGAAAGTGTGCAGAGTTCACTGTGTGGTTCAGAGGAGCTGAAAAGGTTTCACCTGCTAATCCTTTGGTTCTGTGCCACACTGCAGTGCTGAAGTGAACCCAGGGTTACAAGGGAAACCCGAGATGTAGGGGACAAGATGAGATCCCTGGAGCTAAGGGATTTAGCTAATTGAACTAATTTAGCTTGATCTAAAACCCCCAGACCCCACAAAGACAAACAAATCTCAGAACTGAGTGCTGCACTGCACTGGAACACACCAAACACAGGCACCCCACAGATCTCTTTGTTTTTACCCAAATTTGGGAGTAAAGGCCACTGTACAGCGTGGAGAAAGTCACCACAGTTTCACTGCTCCTCAAGGAATTAGGTGGGAGTTGCACTGGATATTGAATTACCTGATAGGAGCTGCATTTGGGAGAATAAAGATGACCTTTTGTGTTTTCTCTAAATTTAATACGCATTCAACAGCAACTGCAAAGACTTGCTTATTTATTCAAGAAAAAAAGATTGTAAATCAAAATAAATTTTTGCTAAGCTAAACCACTTTTGGGACATCAATGTAAAATGCTTTTGCGTGATTTTCATTCGAGACAAAAATGCGTTCTCACTTAAATTCTTTTCTTATCTGGTTAGATTGCCTTCTATTGCATAGAAAACTGCATTTACCTTCCTGTGTGTTGTGTTGATTATATTTTGCCCCATTTTTCTATGTAATCATACTCAATTTCTATTTGAAGAAGCCAGAAAACCTGGCCAGAAAACCAACAATTTTTTCCACAGTCATAACATCATTCTCTTCTTGAAAAGCTTGTGAAACCTATTTCTTTTAGCTTTTTCTCAATGCTTTCAAATCATTGTTTTGTAAGATTATTTTTTTGTTTCTTTTTTTTTTCTTTTCTTCCTGGAGACTCTTCAACCCATCTCTATCTGAAATTGCAATATCCAAAACTTGCATTAGATGAAGCGTCAGCAGTTTTGAACCGGGATGATTCTGTCCTTTGTCTTTCATGCAATATTCCTCCCCATAAACTGCAGAGTCACATTTGTCTCTTTTTGCAATAGCTTCACGTTGTCACTGTGTTTGTTTTTCCCCACGAGCCCGTGTTTGTGCTCCAAACCCTGCAGCAGCCAGCACGAGCACGGGGTGGAGAACGCATTCCTCACCTTCTATTTTCTAACATGGGGGCAAGAGGCCACTGATTTCCACACAAAATCCATGGAGCCAGGCACATGCCTCAGCAAAATTCAAACTGAGGAGATTGCTGGCATCAACCCACTCCAAACACCGCTGCAGACACAGCCCAAGGGAGCACTGGCACCAGCACCACACTTTACATTTCCCCTCTTTTTTCCCCCAGGCTGAAATGTGGGCTCCATCCCTGGAATGGTGTTTAGAATCCTCTCCCAAAGGCAGGCACTGCTCCAGGGAGGTTAAAATCAAAAGCCATAGCAGGCAAAACGGCAGGATTTCAGTGTAACAGAACCTCACATGGATCACATTTGAAAAGGTGAGGCCAGGAGTTATTTCATCACAGAAAATGTTGGTTTTTTTCCCACAGGTTCTGGCTCACAGAACAACTTAACTTAGAGATGGCCTGTGCCCTCTGCCTTGCTAAAGCAACCTGAACTCTTCTGGCTGCAGAGATATTACTGTGGTGAAAAGAAATGAAAATCTCAGTGCCTAAAGAAGAATGAACACGACTCTGAAAGCTAACAGCAGCTGACATAGGCTGGAGAACATTTCTGTGACAGCTCCAACATTTAACCAGAGAAATATGGAACATGAATCTCAATTTCCTGTGTAGTGTTTTAGTGTGGACTTTAGTTCCTGGAGTAATTAATGGCAAGAGAAACCCTTCTCACACAGGGTTTACTAGGTGCTTACCTAGCTCCTTTGCAAGGAACTCATGTTTTCCAGAGAGTAATCACTTGTCAGAATTTATTTTTACCATAAATTCTGCTGTAATATGAAAGTTCAACTGCTAACGATTGTCAGTTTCCCCTAGATTTAGGCAACAATGTATTTTGGGAGTATGACTCAGGAAAACATTCACATGACCAAGAAAAGCAGGTGGCCAGGACCTACCACATAGCATCAGCCTCATCAGAACATCCTCAGAGAAGGAAAAATAGCTCCTAGCTGTTTTTGGGAGATGATCACAGGGTGGAAGAAAGAACTGTCCTAAGGTATAGATTATAATTATTACAACAAATAAAGCAAACTGCAGGGACTTTTGCCTCAGCATCACGATATATATATATATATATATATATATATATATATATATAATTTTAAAAACACTACTCTGCTGATGGAAGTGTTTCTGCTGTGTTGTCATAAGTCTTGAAAAAACTCATTTACATAAGGGTCATAAGTTTAAATTATCCTGCGCCAAAGAAACAGCTTACCTGGTTCTCCCTCAGAAGTATCAGAGCAGCACAGCTCTTTTATTCCCCCAAAGTTTTGACTGCAGTAGGAGACAGGAGCTGACACTCTGTTGGGAAGGGGGATGCCCAAGATCCCATAAAACTCTCCATCTCATGCAGATTTATGCCCAGCCCTGGGCATAAATGCCCATTGAAACTGCCCAGCTTTTATTTCAGCTGGACAAAAGGGATTTCTTATTCCTGTCATTGCCTTGCCCAGAAACAAGGCTGTGCCCAAGCCAGCTGAAATAAAAGCTGGGCAGTTTCAAGGCAGGTTTTTCACCCTTAGCCAGAGGTTTGAGGAAAGGATTCTGCCTCAGGATCAGCACTCCAGGAGCTCTCCACGGGCAGTCCTGCCTCACATTGACACCTGGGAAATATCTGACTTTAGGGCCATGGAAATACCTGGGAAATATCTGATTTTAGGGCCATGGGCTGCTCCTTTTAACTAGAACCAGAGGTGTTCTGGTGCTTGAAACTGTGTGCACACACGTGCTTCAACCCTGATTTGAATTCCTGCTCGTGGCAAAGGGGATTGCACACCCAACCTCTGCCTTGAGCCCAGAACAGACACCATTTCTACATTTCCTACCTCAAGAATACCTAACAGAAAGCATATTCTTGACTATTTTTAACCAATTCTGTCCTCTGGATGGACTCTAGTTTATTTGATTATATGCTGATCAGATCTAAAAGGAATAAAAAAATTTCGTCCATCCAAAAGGAGACTTGTGGATGTGTTTTACCTGCAAGCAGAACCCATCTGACCTGTCACTTAATTTAAAATTTTCTAGATTTAGCTATCTTTTCAAAGTTCATGACTACAGAAACACGAGTGACATCTGTAAGTTACAAAGCATTAACTTACATGAATCAAAATGAGGGTTTTTCCTTGGGTATTAAGTATTTGGTTTGGGTTTTGGGTTGGTTTGGGTTTTTTTTCCTTTTTTAGGTTAAGGTTCTGCTATCTCTTAAAGTTCAAGGATAAGGGGCCATATCCCCCTCACTGAAAGTTACTTCCTTAGCATTCTCTTACAAATTCATCATAAAACCACCAAACATTTTTATTTCTTGCTTTTGGTTAGGAAATGTTAATATGTAGCTGCAAGCAGCTGGGTGGAAATACATTAGCAGAGCTTTCCTGCAGTCCACATGATGACTGAGCTCAGGTATTTACTCATAGGAACTATTCCACTCAGTGAGATTGTCAATAAGAGTTAATTAGATATAAAAGTTCTACTAGACAGTGTGATAACAATTTTCAGACTTTATATATATTTTTTTTTCAGATGATTCTGCTTTTTGAACTAGGAAAAAAAGTGCTTTAGAGGTAATAACATTTACTTTATTCAGTGGTTTTAAGAAATTATGAGCATGGCTCAGGTTTTATATAGAGTCCTGAATACTGGCTAGAGTCTTACAATTATAGTATTTTTCTGGGCAAGCTACTTTCAGTGACAGGTATTGCATCATCATTCCATCTTGCAAAAAAATGGGCTCTATATTTTATAAATTTACAAATTCACAAATGATATTGTTCTTTTATATTATTTATTGGCTGCCAATGCATAAAATGCAGGACCAGCTCCTATTGTTATTGTCTGGCTCCCACTAGCATGGGATAAATAACAAATATATAAATAACAATAAATAACAAATAAATAACAAATTTCAGGGTAAGTTAAGACACCCCATTTTCAGGAGGTTGTTTTCTGATATCAAAATTTTATCTTCCTTAAGAATTTGGGTATTCTAGCAGGTGAGGGGAGGAGAGTAGGAAGAGTGTCTCACACTTGGCATGACGACTCCATCAACTTTCACTGGGCTATCTTCAACATTCAGGTCCAAAGTGAAATTCTGATTTATTAGTGTAGCAGTCTATCTATGGCTCCCCTTGGAAGCAGGAACGTCCTTCAATGGTTCTTGTGTGTTTATTTGCAAGAACAGAGAGCTGGGGCTCAGAGATGGAAAGCCAGACAAAATTGCAGAATCCAAAGGGGAGATAAAAACCACCGACTGCAGAGACAGGACTTTAAATCCATGTGAGCAGTCAATAACAAAAACCACAAACCACAGACTTGGGAATTCGACAATTCTCCTCAAGCTCAATTCGCTCTCAAGGCTGAATTATTCAGTACATGTCTTTTTTTTCTCCCAGCAGAGTTTGCAAAAGCTGTCAAGGAAGAGATTGTCAAATTAGAAGGCAAATCAGAAGAGATGTGTTTTCCTCCCTCTTTCTCAAGTTTTAAGGAAGCTTTCTTAAGATAGATTAAAATTGCATGTGACAAGCTACAGCACCCAGAGTAGTCTCTATTAACAATGTGAATGGTATAAAGATCAAGGAAAAAATGGTAATCTGTTGTAAAGAGGTCATGAAAGCAGTGCATCATATCGAAGAGCTTGTGCTCATGTTAAGCTGTTTACAGTCTTCTGGGCAGTACCTCCTACTTTGAGCTTGCAGCTTTTCCTTAGGCAGTGAAGTTTTGTCCAATGCCCAAAAGAATGACAGAACAAGGGAAAAAAATGAAACAAAAAAACCCCCCGATGAGCTGCAGTCTTGTTTTTGCTCATAACCTTCATTCAGACAACTCATCCATTATCCACACCCCTTCAGCTCACTCTGCACGAGTCCCAGTTGTACCAGGACATTGGCTGTCAGATGTACACTCCCAATCCTCTGGTACAGCACAGCTTCTAGTGACACTTGATGGCATCTCAGTGCTTTGACACACTTTTCCTCTGCTCAGGAGGGACACTCTGCTCTTCCTTCAGGACCTGCTGTCAGGAAGCTCCCTACCATCACTCAGAAAAGCCCAAAATGACATTTTACTCATTCTGACATGGGAACAGCTCACAGGCCTCCTGCAGAGGAAATGACAAAGATCAGTACTATCCTAGCACTTAACACTGTTTTATGCATTAAAAGTCTGAACAGATGCCAATAAACGACATGTGAGTACAAATAAAAAGCCCGAAGATTTTATAAAAACCATGATGAGGATACACTACTATCCCTTCCTTCATCAGAGTATGTAATTCTGATCTCAAAATCTTCAAATGACTCCATTGTACTCAAGGACAGCTATTTTTTCATGTCACCATCATCAAAGTGATGATACCACCTTCCCTTTAGTTCACACTAACCTATTTCCATATGACCTCTAGAAGTCAGCGATGAGGGGGAGCCCAAATGGGGACATCCCTATTTTCTAACTAGCCTCCCCTTAAAAGCATCCCTAAAACCTTCTCTGAAGAATAACTAACTCATCTCAGGAATGACGCTGCTCAGAAAAGCATCACTTCAAAAAAAAACTCAGTTGTAGTTACCCAGATTTCCATTTCTTGTATCTTTACCTAAGCATTTTCTACTTTTCAGCAGCAGCAGGAGATATATCCATTAAGAACAGAAGGGTAACTGTGTATGAGAGGGAGAGTGAGGCAGAAAGTCTGGCACAGCCAGTAACAGAAAGGTTTTTGATAGATGTATCAATCCTTGAGCCTACCATGGCATTTCCCTCCTCCAGCTTGGACTACAGGTGAGGCCTTTGGTGAAACAGCCTCCTTTAACCACAGCAACATTCTCCTTGTTTTCAACCATTTTGTCCTCCTATTTAACTACAGATTCACAAACTTTGATTTCTTGGGGTGAAAAAAAAATCTTGTTTGTTGTGCTCTGTTAGTGACTTAGCTGCTCTGTGTGTTTTCTTGATTTCCTGAAGTACCTCTGGCCTCCCTTCCTCCCTTTTTTTTTAAAGAAAAAGGTATTCCCATGATGATCTATGCCCAAATGGGAAAATATATATATCAAACAATTATAAATACTCAACACAAATTGCTTGATAAGTTCTGCTTGCAGCATAGCCATAACAAATATTCTGATGCAAGCGGCCTTACTTGCTGCCAGAGATGCATTTGTTTCATGAATGCCTCAGCTTTGAAGGTGACTTCATTGCCAGCAATCTTTGTGTTGCTGCCAGAACACTGGGGAAAAGCTTTATTTCAAGAAAAGAAAGACAAACGTGTCAATTGATGATGACAGAACTGCTGTAGGTCAAACAGTTAAACTTATTCTGGCTCTGTGTGTAGCAGGCTTGGCGAAATCTTTTTCTAACTTCTAAGTATTGTGTGAGGGCAGCTCTGAGCTAAACAGAAAAGAAATAGACTTATTGTGGTCAGTACAGGTTGTAACTCTCAGGATAAGGTTAATAAGAGCATCCCACTGCATCATTCAACGACCTTCTAGGACCAAAGTTAATTAGTGCAGCACTCATTAGGGATCTCAAAGGTAACCTGGTCCCCTCGACTGGGGAAATCTGCAGCTGACACAGGAGTGAACCAGGAGTGCCTGCAAGGACACAAACACACAATTAACGATGAGAAAATGGCAGATATAACCCTGTTCTCACAGGCAAGATCTCACAGGAAGGAAATGCTGCACTTGCTTTGAGACACAGCTGATTACATCCACTGCTCTTCTCTCCAGAGACACGAGCATTTGCTCACACGGTGCACTCAGAGCTTTGGACAATATTTACAAGCAGTGATGTCCAAATAGTTTCTCTCCTCCACCAGATTGAAAAATTTCCATCTCCCAGCACCTCTATTATCTCAGCACCGTCAAATTGCTGCTATTTAAAAAAATGAAGCAAGATTTTAGTTATAGCAGAAGGATAAAGAAATTACCGCTTCACCACCAAGCTGTCCAGAGCTCAGTCTGCAGCAAGCCCAGATCCCAAGCTAGCAATGAGCTTGTGGTCCCACAGGATAAAAACCACACTCTGGTAAATGCATTAATATCACTTTGCAGTTGATATATTTGTCTGTCCTGGACAGAGGTCAAGCTACAGAACAGCACAACCATCTTGGTCAATGCCAAACTACCAAATTGCAGCCAAATAAAATGTGAAGTAATATAAAAATTATAGTCAAATTGTATACAGTAATTCAAAATGTGGTCACACGTGACCACTGGCCTTTTTGCTTTTCAGATCTCTGTCAGTGATCTTCAACAGCTCTTCTGTCCTCCCTCCTCTTGGACATATCACCAGCATTGGCCTGGACTTGATTTTGTGTTACAAATGAGAAAGTTGATATATGAACCTCTAGAGAGTTTATATACATATGAATAATTTAATAACCCTCTTGAACCTGTCTTTTCCCTAAAAGACATTCTGGTACCTCTAACTTTACCAAGTTCTTTAAAATTTTCCCCTTCTTCACTGCAGCAGGTTAAGCAGCAGGAGTGCTGAAGCCAAATCCTTACATTTCAAAGAAAGAGCTGTGACTGACAGTACCTCTTACCAATTGCCTTTCTCCCTGCATGCTTGGAGAAACAAACAAATGGCATTGGTTTTTCCAGCACCAAGACGAATGTTTGTGTGGCATTTATTGAGACAAGTAGAGAGTTTCATACAATTATGATGGGAAAACATACACTGATGTCATCAAAATCTCTGGCCCTCAAAAATATGATTACAGTGGTAACAACTGCAACAGCTACACATTATTTTATTGTCTATTATTAATTCTTAACAACAAGCCTGCCTGAGCGAGTTGCCTGATTACTGGTGGAATTATGCCTGGCTTATACAATCGTGTTTTACAAATACCATTTTTCTAATAAAAAGGGGGGGTGGAAGGGGGAACGCCTTTCAGACAAAAGCGACGTTGCCAAAGCAGTAGGAGGCAAGTTGTATTAGTAAATAACTTTTCTTAGTAATACCCTCTCCTTTCCCAAAATGCATCTCATTTCGATGATACACTTTTTTTTCTTTAAGAAGGAAAAAAGCTTCTACTAGAAGACGATGCTATTTCTGGAACCGTTATCAGCAGTCTTTAAACAGGAGGCTGAACATCCACACCAGTCTGAACTTTCTGAGCTCACCGCGGCCTTTGATATTTGCCTAAACTATTATAAAAGGGAAAGAGAGGGGGAAAAAAAAGGAAGTTAAATGGAGCAGCCAGTTCTCAGCTTCTCCCCTCATGACACCCACCAGCCTCCCAGCCTACAAACCCAGAAAGCGAAGCAGCACCTTACGAATCTCCTACTTGTCAGGATAAACATGCCTAATGGCAGACATCTCCTCAGCCCCCACCTCCTCCGGGAGGGCTCTCCTGCCCTCCCCTCCGGCTATGCCTGGGTCCCAAGCGCCTGAGCTTTCCCAGCCGTGCTTCCAACTCTTTCTCAACCCGTCAACATCAATCTGCTGAATGGAGACCGCCGTTCCGCCCGGGCTACACCCCTGACATCTTCCCCTCCCGACTGCGAGGGCAAGCGTTCCGGATAGCGAGGGGTTCGGATAGCGAAGGGTTCGGATAGCGAAGGGCTCGGATAGCGAAGGGTTCGGATAGCGAGAGGTTCGGATAGCGAAGGGTTCGGATAGCGAGGGGTTCGGATAGCGAGAGGTTCGGATAGCGAGGGGTTCGGATAGCGAAGGGCTCGGATAGCGAAGGGCTCGGATAGCGAGAGGTTCGGATAGCGAGGGGTTCGGATAGCGAAGGGCTCGGATACCGAGGTGTACCGCAGCCCAGCGCCCGAGCCACCGCTCCCGAGCAGGAGCCGGAGCCGCAAGGGCGCCCGGCCCGGGACGAGCCGGCTGAGGGCCGGGCCTGCCCGCCGTGTGGAGGCGGGGGCCGGGGCGCTGCCGGTCAGGACCCGCTCCCCGCTCCGCTCTCCGCCAGCCGCCGCTCCGCCTCTGAAGTTTGGGAGCGTGTGCGCCCGAGCCGCGGGGCCGTCCTGCCCCCGGGGCGGAGAGGGGCGCGGCGGCCCCCGCCCGCTCCCCCTCAGGCAGCGCTGCGCCAGCGCGCCTGGGCGGCCGCGGCTCGGCGCTCCCCGCCCTCGCGTTCAACTGGTGGGACCCCCGTGCGGCCCCGGCCGCGGCAGCGGGAGAGCGGCCCTGCCCGGCCCTGCCCGGCCCGGCCCGGCCCGGCGGGGCGGGCGCCGCCGCTGAGGAGGATGCGGGCGGCGGCGCGGCGGCCGCAGGCGGGCGGCGGGCAGCGGCGCGGCGCCTGACCGCGGGGCTCCGCTCCGCTCCCGAGGATGCTGCGGGGCGATGCCCGGCGACAGGGAGGACGAGATCTGCCAGAAAGCGCTGCAGCTGCTGGCCGAGCTGTGCTCCGTCGGGGCGGTGGAGAACGAGAACTGCCGGGATTTCATCTACTACCTGCGGGACAGAGCCCGGCCCCGCCTCAGCGACTCAGGTACGGCCGCCGCCCTCGGGAGCGCGGGCACCGGCGGCCTCCCTCCGGCCCCGGCCGCGGGAGGAGGGCGAGCTGCCCCGAGCATCCCCGGGCTGCCGGGAGCCGCCGGGAGAGGCCTGCCGGCAGCGGGCGGCCGCGCAGGGAAGGAGCTGGCGGGGGATGCTCCGGTGCCGCGGGGCTGGGGAGGAGGGTTTGCCTGGCGCGGCCCGGGGGAGCACGGCGCTCCGGGCTCGGTTGTGGCCGGCCGGGATGCGGAGCCCGAGCCCGCGGCGGGTGCGGCAGCGCGGGGGGCGGGCGCGGAACTTCGCGCGGAGCTGCTCGGAGCCGCCCTGGCCGGAGCCGCCCTGGCCGTGCTGCAGTGCCGGGGAGCCGGGGCTGCCCCGCTGCCCCCACGGCACTCGCCGAGCTCGGGGTGAAGCGCCCGGGAGCTTCGTAGCTCGGTTTCAGCGGAACGCGGTTTAACCCAGCTCCCCTGTTTCCCTATGTCGCGAGATAAAAAAACCCGTTCCTCGCATTTCTGTCGCAGATATTGGGCTGTCGGTCTGACAGGATGCACACCGGGGTGGTTTCTGTGGGTTTGTCAGGTTTATCGTGCCATAACGCTCTTACTTAAAAACTTTAACTTCAGGCAGCTTTCTCATAAGGAAGCTGAGCTCCAGCTGCACAGACACGTGAAAAGATTGAGGATCTGTCTCTGGACGCAAGGGAAAGGCAAATTGCAGTTTAGAGTCGGAGCTTATTGTATTTATTTTTGCATCATCGAGTCGAGTTTGCTCAGTGTGAGGAGAAATTTAGTGAGTTAAGGCAGAAGTTGATAGACATTTGCAGTGCTGGGAAGCCGTGCTGTTAGATCAGCCAGTCATCGCAGCACAGTGTTCACTGCTTCATTATTCTCTGAAATAAGTCAGTCCCTTCAGCATAGGGCAGCCTAACGACACTCTATTCTTAAATACTTCCCTGTAATTTGGTAGCCTGAAGTAACACTCAGAGTGCAACTTCCTGACAAATCCTCGGATATGCAGAAGGCCTGGAGAAAACAAGTACAACTAAGTGAAAAAAAAAAAAAAAATGTGGAGGAAAAAGATGTGCTGTCACAATAAATGAATAAGGAATTTTCCATCATTCAGTTTGCTTGTATCCATAGCTATTTGCAGCCGCTCTGGCTTTTCACTACTTAAAATATTCAAATTGGAGTGATTCATGCAATGTTTGATAGGGATTCTTTAAAAGTAGGCAAATTTAATTGTTTGGTTCATATAGGCAGATTTAATTACTTTGTTCATATAAGCAGTAATTTTTAAGACAGACACCTGTGATTTTCTGTAATTTTCATTTACTAAAGGATCAGGCACGTATTTGTATATCAGGTCATGATTCCAAAGCCGTCTGCTTAAGTCAGTGCTCACTTTGGATACGAAACTACTTGAGATGCATATGGAGACTTTAACCTCCGCCACTTGGATAACAGCTTTTCGGATTTCTTTCAGAAGCTACCTGCTTCTTTTTTTTTTTTTTTTTTTTTTTTTTCATCAGCCTCGGGCAAAAAGAGTACCTGGCATCTGTTTGGGAGTGATTTTAAAACACGGTGTGCTCAGTAAAAATTTATCACCTCTACCTAAAGACGAAGGGGGAAAAAAAAAAAAATAAAAAAAAAAAGTGTGTTTATTTCTACCTGTTTTGCTTGAACTGTTATTATACAACAGCCTGCTGGTGTTGTTGTGAACCTGCTCGATTACACAGAGCATCAATCCCTAACCTTCAGCAGCCAACGTGCAACAGCAGTGAGCAATTCTGCTGCAGGCAGCATCTTCCCATTGGCCTCAATCTGGACCTTTTCGTTTTTTTTGCAGCTGCAGCCGGTCTCAGAGGGTCTTAGCAGGCAACGTGTTACCCATAAACCCTGACTTGGGAAATACTTCTGCCAGGCAGGAATTTGTTCATTTACCTAATCTCCTGTTTCTGTGGTTAGAATGTGTTTATTGTCCCGGTTTGGCTGTGCAGGTGGTTTGTTTAGCTGGTGCTTAGTTGTGGGCTGTAAGGAGACAGCGCACATGACTTCCAATGTCAAAATCTTCCAAAATGAAGCAACGCACAGTGAAAGGGCAGGAAATACGCTGAGCAAACCCAGCTTGCTTTTATGTAGTGAGTTTCATTGACTTAACAAGGGCAGAACGGCATTAAAAAGCCCTGACAGCTGATCCATTCCTTTTGCAGCCGCTAGAGGCTCAAATAGCGATGTGAGGAAAAGTGGTGCTGAAGGACAGCGTCTCCTTATTTCAGAACTGGGCAAAAGATGAAGCTGGCTGTCATTATTGCAGCTTCGTGCCCCGCTGGGTGGGAGGCTTTAGTCACACCGGGTAACTCTTAGGCCACCCAAAGCAGCAACCTGAAAAGATGTGCAGCATCAGAGTGGAGAAAAGCGCACGGTTAAGTATCTGAAGAGGTGCACGACTGGGTATGGTACAGGGGTTAACACGTGGGGAAATGCTTTGAAAAGTGTTCCTGAAATAAAGTCACCACTCGCCTAAACCCAGGGACATGGTGGGTACAGACAGTTCTGCAGCACCTTTGGCCGAAGCCAGCTGTGGATTTTGGCTCTGTGCCCTGCCAGGACCTGTTAAAAAATCCCACCCCTAACTGAGGGAAGGAGGGAGCCGAGGGGCTGCTGAGCCTGGTGCCAGCGCTGGTGTCCAAGCTCGGGCTCCTGGTGCCCCTCGGTCCCATCACGGAGCAGCCAGGTCCCTGGAGATGCTCTCCTGTTTTGCTGACATCTGATGCACTCTGTGCCTCCCTGGGTGGCTCGGCCAGGAGGGGACTGGATGCTCGTGGTGCGCGCCACATCTTCCTTTTTCGGTTTTTCAGTAGATTTCAGCAGTTTTCCCCTGTTGTGGGGAGTGCTGTGCATGCTTTGAGCTCCAGTTTGGGGGCTACTGAAATGGGGGTTTAACACTCTGGTCCACTGGATTTCAAGGGTGACACGAGTGAGTCAGATTTTAAAGCTTTCCAGAAAACTAAAGAAGCAAATTTGGCATTTAGTGAAAAATCTTCAATTAGTTCAATAAGACTTATATGTCAGAGCAACCTTGAAAATCCCAAAAGGCATCCTTAAGCATTTAGATACCTTAATAAGCTGACTCGTTTTCTGTTCCATTGTAAAATGTCAATAATATTTCTGTATCACAGAAGGGCTTTATGAGGGTAAATTGCAAAGTCTGAACACATTAAGTGTGTAATACATTCATAAAGGAGAGTCAGATGGACCTCTCAGAGGTAGTCAAGTAAAAAAAATGTTTGTCGTATGGGCATTTGAAAACAATCACTCAAGATCGTGGAATAACATCCCATGACACATAATAAAGCAGATATTGTAAAGGAGGAGTGAGCAGAAGAATTCCTTCAACGTGTAAAAAAAAAAGAAAAATCCAGTAAACCAAAACAGCAACGACAAAACCATGAAAGCAGAAAATCTTGATAGAGGGACTGACCATTAAAAGAAGAATTAAGACAAAAAAGCTGCTGATGAAGATGAGGGTTCTAACAAAAGTCCAGACCACTAATCATAGTGAATTTTCATTAATTTTGTAGTGGAAAAATGAATATAAATACAAAGTAAAGTTTTCTTTTGTGTTGCTTTGGATTGCATGTCTTGGCAATGAGCCATCAAGGTCTTATAATATTCTTAATTATGTTCTTTCAAACTGACTAATAGATGCTAAAGCAGAACACGTGATGAATATTGTGGGCATAGTGATGGCCATTAGGCAGAAAGTGTTTTACACTTTACATAAGTATGAGACCAATATTTCACAATGACAGAAAGCCAGATTTTAGTACTTGATGGTGGTAAAGATAGTTGATAGTCAAGAAATAAAAACACATGGGAGTGGAAATGGGATAGATATTGACGACAAAATGTCGGAGAAACTGCAGTTACGGTCTTGCAGTAGAATTTCAGTATTTTATGAATCAGTACTTTACTTTTTAATGTCTACTTTCAACTTCAGGACAGAGAAAAAAAAGCACAAAGAAACGAAAAGCCAAAGAGGCACAAAAGTGGCCTCCCAGACCTTTTTGGAATGTGAGAGCCAAGGTTTTCTGTGGAGAGTGTTGTTCCAGTAGACTGCTCATTCCCTACAAAGCAATTAAATCCTACCCCAGAAGGTTTCCCTTCAATTCAGAGCCCAGTTGAAAAGCAAAACCTGTCTTCAGAAAGTAGTTTGATTCCTTAAAAAGGTATTTTTAAATCTTCATACCTTAAATTACTTCCTGATTTATTCCCACCTCACCTCCCCAAGTCTTCCAGGAGCATATCAAGCTGCAGGGTTGCATCAAGACACTAAGATTTGTCTAGATAAATGCAAAGAGCGTTTACAAGTTTTAAAGACATGAAGAACATCTGAGTGGGTGAAATAACTTCCAGTGTGTTTTTTCCTTTTATTTTCCTCACTGTCAGCCATTGCTTTCCATATTTTTTAATTTCCTTTTCCTGATTGTATTCAATGTGTCCCACTAGAGCAAGATTTTGTAGGGTAGAGGACAAGTGAATGATATTTCCTCTCGTGAGGTCAAATGAATGAACACGTGTGAGGCCCAAGTTCCTTTGGGTTTTGAGAACCAAAGTGCTCTTTCCAGAGCTGAGAAAAATGCAGCACTGTTATGTATTTTTGACTAAAAATAGGTATTCATTTTCTCTTTGAAAAGTGTGGTACAAGTCTGAAGAAGGTAAGAACAATTACTTCCTGTTGCTTGCATTCTAAAACGTTCTGCTAGTTTAATTCTCTCTAAACAAGGAAGCTCTTAGAGACTTTCCTGACATACTGGAAGAGTTTGAAATAAGTTTTTTTCCTTCAAATCCGTTTTAGAGAGCTAAATTCTGAAATAAATTATAGGAAAGAGAAAATCATGTTCAAAGTAAATGGGCTACCTGTGTACTTAATAATGGCTTGAAACTATAATTAAGGTAAATCAATTTAAAGGAAAGTAAAGATTTTAATTTATTGCAACCGCATGTAACATTTTCTTGGAATGCATTTTTGTTCTTTTTGTGGGTAACCTAAAGACTTAGAGGGTGTTTATGTTATGATTTCGTCTTCAGAACCAGAGAAAAGGACGACTGTAAAGATTTTCCTCATGATAAAATCGAGCTTTGATCAGGCTGGAGCACACTGACGTTAAATACTCTTCAGATATGAAAGAGCCCTGCTCTGCTGAGATCACTTTATATTTTCCAGCCCTGCAAAGGACCTGCAGTGTAGCAGCACTTTAACCTGAGAGGCCAAACATGAGGAGGTTTTCTGTGGTCCCTGTGAGCAAACCTCACTCCACTGCTGTCCCGTGGCTGCTCCTGGGCTCTGTGGGGAGCAGAAATGTTTCAGTCTACGAGAAAAAGGCAAAAGGAAGGCGGCTTCCAGCCCTCCCTGGCCTCCACATCCAGATTGAGTGCAGGTGTGGAAAGCAGGAGCTTTCTGGGGCTTCCATTTCCATTTTGGTTTTAGTCCTCCCTTGTGGGGGGACTTTACCAAATGTTTGTTGTTTACGGTCTGCCCTTACATCCCAAAACTTTACCGATGTGTCACACTGTGTTAAATCGACTGATGCCAGCTACACCCCTCTGTATTTAACAGAAAAAAATGTGTTTACTGCTAGAGGGAACATATATAAAAATAATACTGATTTCCTGAAGTCATTGCAAGCCCATTTGGTGGAGTAATTCTGCAAGTTAGAATAACATGATAACTGAATCAGAAATCAGTTATCTCAACACAGTTTATGCAAGTCTCTTCCAAGTGTGCAGTGAATGTTAAGGAAAATGGGTTATTTGTGAATAACAAAAATATCTATCACTGAAATCAGCCTGGAGAGTAATGACCTTCGAAAATCAGGATGCCTGGATAGCATCCAGTCTGTCTTACACCTGAATTCCCATCCTAAGTGCCGGTTTTGCTGATGAAGAGCAGGAGGTTAATCCAGCCCTTGGACATACAAACTGGTTTTGCCGCTAAATCTTGATTTGTCATAGCTCCTGTTTCAATGGGATTTGTCCATTCTTCATAGACGGGGCTGGAGGGGAAGGAATTTTCTAATTATGCTTCCCTTCAAGTTCCCCTTAATCTTTGGGCAGGCCACAGTTTACATTTGTCACAAAAAGCTCTGGTTGCTTCAGCAGAGGTGTTACTGGAACAGATTTATGGGTTATTAATTCCTAAAAACCCCATGAACTTGTGTTACAAAAATGACATTTTTAGAATTTTATGATGGTAGAACACTGAATTGTTAGGTATTTGTGTGATCCACGCATTTAGTGACCCAACTACTAATGATCAGCCACACGTTCCCCCAGATAGCTTTCTGGAAAATTCCTTTCCAAACTAATTTGTGTGAGTTTAATTACACTGACAATTCAGAGACCTAGAAATGTAAGTCCAAAATTATTGCTGTCATAACAGCAGATCTGCTTCAACTCAGTCTCGAGGCTGTGCAGCTCTGTACCAACTTTGATGTGCAATATGTAGAGGCTGAGCACAAACTGCAATTTATGTATTTTTCTTTCTAGGGTTTAGCTCTTCCCTCGCTGAAAATAATGATCATTGTTGATGTAGTGCAAATCTGTACTTAAGAACATTGCACTGTACATCTTTTGCTGTATTTTGTCATTCATTTAAGCTCTTCTGTGGCTTTATTTAGACCAAAGAGATAAAGAGAGATTATTTTGACCTAAAGCTTTATGTCCCTTTCATATCGCTAACAAAATTTTAGCCCAAAGGATAAGAATTTATAATAATTAATTACAGATGCTGTCAGTTGCAACTGCAGCTCCTAAAGTTCATTATCTTACAAGATCAATCTTTTTTGCATGCTTTGTGGTACTGCTAAATAGAGAGTATTCAATCCATTTATTTGGGGAGTACAAAAAGAAGGTGCTACGTACAACAGGTGGCGTTTTGCACATTTCTTGCATTTGCTATTGTGCTCACACTGGGTATTGTGTGGCTTAAGCTGCTCAAGACCTTCAGCTGCCTCTCTTTTTTGGGATTTAGGCATTCATTAGCCCAGTGAGATCACTTTGGCTTCCTTTGGTAGGATTTGGTCCTGTGTATCTCCCAAGGTTGGCTGGCATTCAGAAATACAGTAAACACAGTTGAAACTGGCCTGTGTGTGTGTGTTTTAAGCCAATTTACAGTTGATGTGTGTCTACCAAAGATAAATGTCAGAAGAGTCTATAATCTGTCAGAAAAAGCTTTCAGATTATTGCTCTAAATCCACCATGCTAACAACAACAACAACAAAAATCAGGTACTAATGAATTTGGAGTAAAAATTTTCAAAGGGCTTTTTCAAAAACCTTCCAAATTTCTTTTTAAAATAAGAAGAATGAGGATTTGAAATAGGATAAAATAAAAATAAGAAATAGGATATTTTCTAGAGTAGGAAACAGGATAATTCCTGCCAGGATATCTTCTCACTTCTTTTTTGTTTCAGATGCACATAAAAAGAAAGCCTTGCTGACTTCCCATGGATGTATGGCTCTTCGTACACGTGTCCACCAGGAAGTTTGTTTAGAGTATCCTAATTCTGTCTTACAGTCTGTGAAACTCCCTAAATACTTCCTTTCCCCCTGTGATGGACTTTTCCTGTGTGTATACAAAACACTAAATATTTATCTTTGAAAATTTCCTCTGGACAGCCAGTCTTCATGGTTGCCATCCAGGTTACTTTGTGCCTGGCTTCTCCATCCCTGTCCCTAATTCTGTGTGTATGTACACCAGGGTTCCACGTGTTTGCCCACTGGGGTGTTCCCACTCCATTTCTCAAGAGGCATCTCATTTTATTTACTGCCCCATTTTTAATCTCTGTAATTCATCTCTGGTTTAGTTCTCTGGCTTCAGCAATATGGTTCATTTTCTTCTCACATTTAGCGAACTTTCAGAATTTAATGAGAGTTTCAGTAGCTGTGTAATCAGTCAGTATCCAGAGTTTGAAGCATCTTACACACTTGTCTCAGCTTATAAAATCCCTTTAGAGTTCCCTTTTAAAACTTTCTGCTGCTTTTGTCTTTTGCGAGAGCTTCACGGCTATGGAGCTCATGGTTTCACCAGTACATATTAAGACATTCCAAAATCTAAGACTTTCTCACATCTATCCAATTTTATAAATAATTATGACTTGTAATTCCATACAAATTATCCTACTCTTATAGAAAGGAATGTACAATGCAAATTAGAAAATGATCGATGAGACTGACACTGTTACGATCTTCTGTTGCCATTTGGAGCAGATGTTTTACCCATTTAAAAGTTTATTTTTTTCCCCTAGAGAAGTGAAAGGGATAAGATTAATGCCTTGTTATTCCATCTCTTTTTGGGAAGCCCACCCTAAACAGGCTGATCTCAAGTATTCACCGTGCTAAGTTGTCTCTGCACAGCAGAAAGGAGAAGAATTTCTGGAGGCTGGCTGCAGGGAAATGCAGCAGGTATTGAGATGTTCTCACTGAGCTCTGTCCTACTCCCTCTAGTAGGGCTGATGTAAGATGTGTGTAGCGGCAGCATTACCTGCTGTAAAGAGATTTTAGGTCCATTAGCAACTAAATACAAGAGAAAACAGATCTGGTATTGCTGCAAAAAAAACGTAAAGCTCTAAAGAGGAAATTCTCTTATCAGTACAATTCCATTTTTTTTAAGCTATACCAATTTACTTGGGGTAATACAAGACGCAAATCCAAACCAGTTGATCAGATTTTGCTTAATTGTGTGACTGTGCTCTCTCCTGCAATAGCTCATGCCATCAAGAATGATTCCTAATTCTCCAGATGCCACTAAGGCATCCATGACAACAAAAGTCCAATGGAAACTTCCTTTTTGTTTTGAGAAATATTAAAGATGAGTGTAACGAGATAAAAAGATAAAAAAATTAGAGAAATTCGGCTTAGCAGGTAAAGGGGAGGTGCGGGGCTGAGCCGGTTCTGTCCATTTGGTTTGTTTGTCCCAAGTTCTGAGCTGCTTCCCAAACCAAGAGTGGAGAAACCTCCAGGCGGTGCGAGGGGAAACACGGACTGGCTCGCTCCCGGAGCACGGAATGGAGTCGGTAACTCGGAAAACTCGGACTGGACTTCTCGCGGATTACAGAATGGAGTCAATTGGAGGGAAAACCCGGATTGGATCTTTCCCGGAGTACAGAATGGAGTCAGTTGGTAACTCAGAAAACACGGACTGGACTTCTCGCGGAGTACAGAATAGAGTCACTCAGTAAACTTGGAAAACCCGGACTAGAGTTCTCCCAGGGTACAGAATGGAGTTGGTTGTAGGGAAAACCTACACTGGATTTCTCCCGGAGTACAGAATGGAGTCAGTAACTTGGAAAACCCAGACTGGATGTCTCCCGGGGTAGAGAATGGAGTCAGTAACTCAGAAAACCCTGACTGGATTTCTCCCGGAGTGCCGAATGGAGTCGGTAACTCAGAAAACACGGACAGGATTTCTCTTGGAGTACGGAATTTGCAGAGCACGGTGCCTGTCACTTGTTCTGCTCAGGAGATGGACCCGAGGAGCAGAACAGGCAGCCGGGCCTCTGAAGGGAGACATAAAACTCATATTCCCGAGGGATCAAAGAACACCGAGCACATTTGCTGTCCCTTGGAAATTAGAGTTAGCACAGCTGGAGCCTGGGGTTCTGAGGACCTGCCTGTGGGGACATAGTGGACAGGAGGGGCTGTGGATATACTATGTTATACCTCTGCTGGAAGAATTTCTATTTCTCTTTTATATTACACTAAAACTTGCCTTTTCTCTCCTGGTTTTTGAAGCCTTTTGAGCTTCTTTATGGAGTTTGCTGCAGGGAAAAAAAAAATAGATAAAGCAGATCTGCCCAAATTCTTTGTCTGACTTGGGGTCCTGTCACTTGTTCGTTGACTGGTGGTTTTTAGTGGGTTCAGCAGCTTTCTAAGGCAGCAGAGAAATCATGATTTGATGCTGCCATTTGGGCTGTGGCTAATGAGGAAAGAGAAAGCTTGGCCTTGGTGGCTTCCCCGAATATGGAAAAGCTGTCACCTTGACTCTTCCCTGTGCAGCAGCCCCACTGTTCCTGCCAGCTTCTCTTAGCTGCAGAAGGTGTAACATTTTTATATCTGCTCTCGTTCTCAAGTTAATGTCTTGTTCCTGCCTACCTTATTCGTTCTGTACCTGTCTCTTATTCTGTTGTCATTGTGTTATAAAGAGAGAATTGACTAGTCAAGATGATTTCTTCCCTGCTGCTGCCAGGAGCCAGTGATGATAAAATAGCTAAAAGCAGTTCCCAAAATAGCAGTGCACAGGTATAGGTTTGCCAGAGCGATTTGATAGCGATTACTCTATCGGTCCTTCTGTAGTGTTACAAGTCAGACCCAGCACTGTGAACAAAAAGTGCTCTTTCTTCCTTTGATGGATTTTTCTTCTTCCTCTTCTCTTTTTCTCCAGAGCTGAAAAGCAGAACAGACCTTAATAGCAAAAGGACTGGCAGCATCTTCAGCCACTTCAACTTTTCTTTCCTTCCCAGATTAGAGGGAAGCAATTTTTCCACCTTCAGGAACATCCAAAGTTCAGTTTCAGGACTCAGGTCTTATCCTACAGGCTCTGTGCACTGAGAGAGGAAGCAGTAATTTTGTTAAAATGGAGGGCTTGGGATTTAACATTTTTAGTCATTTACCTCCCTGTTTTCTGTACCCCTCTCTGTGTGGAAGATTTCCAGTGGTAGTTGTTGCCATGGCACTAAGCAGGACGAGGTGTCTACTCCAGTCTCAAAACTGGATGTTTACGGCCGTATTGTGAAAAATTATCCCTTCTGACAACTGGGGGTTGTTTACGCGGAATTAACACACTGCTCCTCTTCTTCCAAAGTGGAGAGAGGCTCTTCAGGTCATTCCCTGTGTGTCAAGACAAATGGGAGCTTCAGCAGTGCTGGAAGAGCCTCAGAATTAGCTCTGTCCTTCCACTCCCTCGTTAGCTGTTCAAATGAACAACCGCTTCACGCCCTGCCGAGCAGCTGATTGGCCTTGGAGGGCAGAAGCATCTGAAGCAGTATTAATGTTTCATTCAAAATCCTGAGAGCCAGGGAGGAAGGGAATTAGGGAATTCAAAACCCCAAATCAGCACTGCCTTTTATTTCACCAGGTCCTGTTCTCTTGAGCAGCATCCCTAATTTTCTTCCACACTGGATTTCCTCTCAGGATGGTCTCTGCTGCCTTTGTGAGATGTTTTTGCCCAGGGTAAATTTAACAGCTCCCTTCCCTTTGCTTTTCTTTCTCCATTGTCTGCTCCTTCTCCCCAGCCCTGTTGACAGTATCTGCTATGACATATGCTGTACTGGAGATGGAGAGACAAAGAAACTGTGCAAGTCCCTCCATCCTCTCCTCTTTTCCTTTCTCAAGTCTTCACTGATGCATCAAGGCTGGTGAAATTCCCTTTTTATTTTCTCACCAAGCAAAGCAGATCAGAAAGCTGAAAAATTAGTGCCTTAAAATACTGTCTCAAAGATATGTGAGCAAAGTGGATGTGGTAAAGCAATCAGTAAAGGAGTGTAGAGGATTGCATGACAGCAAGAACAGCCAGCTGCATCTGGGAAATATGTAAGTCCTTGGACTCCAGCAGTATAAAACTTCCCAAGCTGTAAAAGAAGAGCAATTCTTTCTTTTTTTGTGGCAGTCCCAGAGGTTTGAAACATGGTTGGCAACTAATAATTGCAACCATAGAGTCATTGACTTTAAAAGAAGCATCCCCTCACAGTGGCCATTCACCTAAGATCTTGGATTAATTGTACATAGTATAGCACGTTCTGGGGTTCTTAAATTTGCAGATGCTGCTAACAAATAAAAATAGTTTTATTAGGACAGGAATAGAAAAAATGTTAGATACAGAAGTGTTGCATAACCAACCTTGATGAGCAGGGAAGCACCCCTTTTGCAGCATTTCAGGAAGTACTGTTCCCAGTAAATGCCAGCAAATAGATCCTAAATCCCTAGGTCCATCCTGAGATGAATATTAATACTGTTGTTTTTAAAAACCCAAATGTTGCTTATTCTATGCAAGAATGGGGAAGAAAAAAAAAAAATCAGGGGAAAAAGCCAGCTTTGACAGAGTATTTCCTGACTCAGCAGTTGAATGAAGGTATCAAGGTTGAATCAAGGTAATGGAAGGACTTCACCCCAGCTGAGGAGGAGTATGAACACACAAAACAGCACAGGAGGTGCCTGCCTGTAAATCCTGCTAATCAAATATTACTCAACAGTGTGCCAGGACAAATGTGTTTGGCTCAGGGATGTTTTTTAGAGACAGGAATCGTGTTTTAGCTGGCTGCAATAGATTACTAGTTGAGGACTGTGAAAACTAAGGCTGTTTTTTTAATTGTGCCAGGCACTTGAGATGTGATCTTGTAGGAATCTGTCAGTGCTGGTTTTCCCCGCCCTTTCAGCTGTTTTTTCAGTACTGATATGCAGTAAAAATTCCATCTAGTGCCCTGTCTGTAATCAGCAGAGAAAGCAGGGCATGTCTCAAGTGTGATGCCAGTAAAGCATTGAGCAGAAAACGGCCCAAAAAGCAGCCAAGAGAAAACAGTGGGCCCAAGGATTTAGGTGGAAAGTAGCCTGTGTGAATATGGCTCACTCTATTTCCATAGCAAACACAAAATAACAGCCTGGGCTTTGTTGGGGCCTCTCAGCACTTTACTCTTATAAATAATAAACAGAATACATTTTCTCCTGTGTGGGTTAGCAAATAGAAATGTGCCTCTGTTATCAGCAAGGAAGCCATAATTGAGAGGCAGTGATTTTGTGGAATACACATTGAAAAATGGGACTAAATAAAAGCATGGGGAGGATTTCAAAACTTCCATTTCTGTGCTGGTTTTCATGTTTAGCTATGGAATTTATTCATTATACTTTTTTGCAAGCTTGGATTTACATTCTGAGACTCAAATCATGCCACTCACTCCAGCCTGTGTCTGACACAGCAACAGCTCTAACAGGGTAACTTTAGGTAATCTCTTGCATATCCCAGCATTTTGCCATTTACTGCCCCATTTTCAGCATGATTGCAGAGTCTTGAGCGTTTGCTTTCATGGCCTGGCTTGGATTGCAAATGCACATCTTGGCGTGACACCATTTGAGACTGAAACTGAAAGGAATGTGGTCATGGTAATCCTCTTCACATTTTTGTAGCAGAAATGTTGAATAAAACATATTTTTCTTGGAGAGGGACACCATTCTAATGTGCCCCATTTCCATTTTGTGTCCCACTCACATTTGGGATTAAAGAGTGTATTTTTACTGGCTCTATTTACTTGTTCTTAAGGATATTTATTTCTTTATTCATTTCAGCATACCTCAATGTATGTTGTGTTTCATGTTTAGGAAACTTACAGTATTAATTACCCTTGCTTGAAAGTCTAGAGAAATTAAAATGGGTGGAGTTTCCTCAGCAGCCCACTAACAGCACAACTTTCACAAGTCTGGAAGTTTGGAACATGCAATTCTTGGAAGTGCTTGATCCTTTTCTCTTCTTCTTCTTCTTTTTTGTCAGTTTTTTTCTTAATTAATGTAATCACATGCTTAAAAGTGAAAAGTTTTCTCTTTTCTTAAAATTCACATTTAGTCATTCAAAAAAATTATTCTTCCTTTTCTTGCAATCACCTGAGTCAACCCAATGGTGAGAATCATTTAGATTTTAAGGACACAGGATCACAGGGACTTCCTGAGAAAAGGATGTGTACAAATACCTGAGTCTAAAGAAAAACTTTAATGTTCATGTAATTCAGTTTTAGGTATGTGGTTTTTTTTTGTAATACAATCAAGCTATTAGACAAGTGGTTTTATTTTATTCTTCCAACCTCATTTTCTTTATTTATTTTGAGCTGCCATGTCTAACTAGGATAAGAAGTAGATACTGGTGAGTGTCTTATCCCACCTGTGTTGGATGACAAGGAAGAAAGTACCAAGTTGTCAAAAAAAAAAATTACCCTAAAATCATTCCACTGAAGTGGCTGAAAAGTTAGCAGATCCCACCAGTGTATTCCAGCTAGCAAGAAAAGTGGGATGTAGCTGTCTCTGGAGAAATCAGAGCCCCATTACTATTTTTAGAGACCAGAAGATGAAAAAAACTGTGGCTATAAATTTGCCATCCATTCTGTTTGCTTTTCCCTTGGAAGCAGCAGAACTTTTAAAGTTCTTCAAAGTCAAGGAATCCCCCAAATCTGAGAGCAAATCTTGGGTTAGGAGAGATGTGAAAGCTCAGTGTTTCCATGCTGTTCTCTTCAGCATCCTGCAGCAGTGCTCTGGTTTCTGGGAACAAGGGGCTGACACCAACATTTCCTTTGAACTCCCTGCAACTCTGGGAGGGAGATGATGAGAGCAGTGGTTCTCCCCTTGGAACAGGCCCAAGGAAGAGCAGCCATGTGTCTGCAAGAAGAAGGTTTCAAGGCTGATGGTCCCTTCTCTACATCCCATTTGTTTGTGTGCATCCACCTGGAGAGAGCCTGCTGTGTGCGTCATGTGAAAAACGTATCACTGATTGTAATTGAACTCATCTTGAAAAAACTCTGCCAAACCCCTGATCGTAATTTCTCTCCCTGGTAAGGTTGTTTATCTTCTCTTCCTTGTTTATTGCTTGAGTGAAGCTAGCACATTTGAAATTCTGGTTTAGAAGAAGTAGGGTACTGTGCAAGTGGTGGTGTTTCGCTGCAGAATAACCCCCAGAGGGATTTGTAATCCCCTGGTGCTATCATCCAGTGGGGAGCCAAACTGAATAATAAGCTCGGTGCTGTGAATTCAGCCTCATACTCAGCCTCATTCTGCATTGGTTAGCATTGCCTAGAAATTAATTAGTGCTCTGTATTTATGCTATCAATGGCATCCAGAGGCTGGCCTAAACACGCTGGAGCTGCTGGCAGCAGCTATATGTACGTGCAGATATTTTCTTCTCCCTCTATAAATACGTGCTGTAGACTGTCTTTTAAAGGAGTTGTTACTTCATCTTCCCCACAGCTAAACACAACCAGACAGCACCTGCTGGACATCAGTCAAAGATGCACAATGACACATAGTTTTCTATTAATGTTTACAGGATTTGGAATGCTGTAATTGATTTTGGCACTGAAAGTGCAGTCTGGTAAATTGCTTGTCACCCTTGTTTCATCCCCGGTCTCATTGAGAATCTCATATGCAATTAACCATAATTGCTATACTGTGTTTATTCTAAAGCACACAACACATTGCTGGTTTGCTGTTTGGTGCTCAAAAATGGTGAGTTAATTGCTTACAAAAACACAACTCAGACTAAGGGCACCTCTGTGGCGAGGGACTTTCCTTCAGAGCAGAAAACTACGGAGCCTTTAACACTGTTCATGTTCCAAACTCATGGCCCTCCTGTACTTGAGATCTCCCTGACTGCAGGGACAGTCACTTGTGCATAAAGGCACGAGTCAACCTCCATTTCCAGCTGGTGGGACACAGCAGGAGGAGCTGGATTCCCACCTGGGTGGTTATGGACTGAAGTTACCAAGTTCTTGTGCTGTCTGTATGACAAAGCAATTCCTTCTGCATGTGGAACTGGACAGGAATTCTTTAAAGGAGCATATTTGCTCCACATCCTCTAGGTCACAAGGTGGAAGCAGCACTGAATGGCTCACATGAATTCCTCTGCCAGTTTATCCTGGCAATATTTTCTATTTAAACAGCCAAGGCTCCAGAATTAGCATGGACTGTCTAGAAACCTCAGTAAAACAAAGAGCTTTGCCAAGAAACAGTCTAGGACAGAAAAAAACCAAACAAAAAAAAAAAGGGTGAAGCCCTTCTCACAGCTCAACAACGGGAATCTGCAAAATCTTCCTTCCCAGGGATGAAGAGCTTCATTGTCTCCTGCTGTCATCCAGGGGCTGGATGCTGGAGGACAGGTCCAGTTCTCAAGTTTAGAATGGGAGCACCTGCTCTTTTCATGTGGTAGTGGATTGTTCAAGGAGGACCTAAATCAGAAAGCTCCTTGCTGTCCTTGCTAAAGCAGAGGGTACTCTTCTGTTCTTCATGTTAAGAAACTAGCTGTTCTGATTTTTTCTGGAGAAAATAATTTCAGGAGGTAAGATACAGATCGAGCTAAATTAACTTAATTAAAGGGAATGCAAATTCAGTAGAATACATTTTCTAGTAGAGAGTGTAGATTCTACTTGCTGCAAGCACAAAATATCTCCAACAGTCTGGCTGTGACAAATAGTGGCAATAATTGTATGTCTAAAACGTTAAAAATATCTTCTATCAGAATGCTGGATGAAAAGAGGAATTTTTAATTTCCTTTTTTAACTCTTGCAAATTAAAAAACAAGCCTAAGTACCATGGACTGATTTCCAGGATATTCAAACTAGTTTAGATCTGACTTTTAATCCAGTTAATTATTTTGCTATTTTCCATTCAATTAATTATCAGATTAAGGTTCTTATGTAATATGTAAAATGGTCTTTTGATAATGAAAGATTATGAAAGAAACGCTGCAGAGTTTGCTTCAGAAGAAAGCACATCAAGATTGAAATCTGCAGAATTCCAACTTGAAAGAGGCTATTAACTTTGATAGCAATTGCATGTGCCATTACAGTTGCATATTCCACAAGAAAATGGGGTGCATCACTTGGGACATGGAAGACAACTACAAATCTTCACTGTAGGAATCATTTAAGATTTATATATATATATATATATATACAGAAATACCATCCCTCAGATTTTCTGCTTAGATGTTCCGGAATTGCTGCATTTATCAAAACCTCTATTTCAGTTTTTTTTATTACAGGTGTTGATTGTAATTGATTTGGGAAGTTGTGGTTGCACAGGAAGGACAGAGAAAGGCCAACAAGATGATTAAAGAGATGAAGCATCTCTCCTACAAGGAAAAGCTGAGGAAATGGAGTTTGTTCAGTCCAAAAAGACCTAATTGTGGCCTTCCAGCACCTGAAGGGAGCCCACAGGAAAGGAGAGGCTCTTTGTGGTGACAGGACAAGGGGAAATGACTTCACACTGAAGGAGAGTAGGTTTAGATGAGATATTAGGAAAAATTTCTTTTCTGTGAGGGTGGTGAGGCCCAGAGAAGTTGTGGGTGACTCATCTCTGGAAGTGTCCCAGGCCAGGTTGGAGAGAGCTCTGAGCAACCTGCTCTGTTGGAAAGTGTCCCTGCCCTTGGCAGATGGTTTGGAAAGCAGATGAATTTTAAGGTCCCATCCAACCCAAACCATCCTATGATTCATGGTATTTCAGTCTTCCTGGAATCCACTCTGGAAAAAAAAAAAAAGAAATTCTTCTGTTTTACAACCTAAGAATTGATGCTCAGCATGAGTTTTTTTTCACTCTGCAGGGTTGGTGACGTGGCTTTTCAGCTGCCTGTGTCACTTTCCTCCTCCAAAATCTGTTCATCCTCTCAGTCCTTCACGTGTTGGCCGTGTGCCTGCGGCTCCCAGGAAGCAGGTGCCTTTGGAGAGAGAACAGCTTTCTCAGGACTCAGTTATTTAATTAACTCCTTCTTAACTGGGTTATTTGAGAAAGCTGTCCCACCTGCCTGCTGGGCAATACCTTGCTTGTGTGCTAAGCTTGTCAAACTCCCTGCATCCCTTCCATTCAGTTGTGTCACGCCTCTCTGGGGGTACAGGGGAGTTTCTGGACTCACAGTGAGGAGTGAGAAGATCCAGGTTCCATTTTTAACTTTTCAAACCCTTTTAAAAAGGCTCTCCTGGAGAACTGTGCCACATCTTGTGTTTCTGCTCCTCTTTCTAAAAAGGCATTTAAGTAACTCTGACATTTTTAGAGGGAAAAGCTACTTAGTGATAAATGGTTTAATCACTGAGATAATTTAACAGCTTTGTTCTACAGTCTACTTGGTACTGTGAATAGAAAAACAAACAATTCTTCAAATATCCACTAGGGTCTCTGAGCACATTTCTGCACTGTTTACATTCCATTAACATTCTTCAGATAGAGATTTACTCACAGTGGTTTTAACTGTGCATGTCCAGACACATTTTATTGCTTTCTTGCAGCTTTCATGAGTAAATCTTGAGTAAAAAATAAAAATAAAAATTACTCACCCCATCGACAACGGCAGATTCATTGATTATTTAAATAAGGACAGAAAGCTGTCACTTATGTCTCAGATACATAGCAGAGGTCACTGAACTTAAATAAAGACTGAAAAAAAATAGCTTGCAAATTGCTCTTTATTAAACACCTCCAGGGATGGTGGCTCAGCACCTGTAAGGTCAAGGAGGGAAGTTTGCATTTGGCTTTCCCGCACAGCTCCTTAGAGCTCGATCAAAACTGAGCAAGCAGCTGTGGCTGCAGCCATACAGATCTGTCCTGCTCATCATTAGCCAATTTTTAGACCACCAAAGGCCTGCAGGCAATGTCATTTGTTAAGCTTATGTCAGTGGTCATTTTATATGTGTTTGATACATCAGAATTTTATCTTTTCACCCATGCTGATGTGACTTAGGCTTGGGGTGGTCATGGGTGAGTGTGGATGTCAGAGGGGAGGGATGGAGAGAGGGAGAGGAACACAAAAACCAGTGGAAATGGGTGTGGATCATTGGAAAAATGGAGTGTGTGAAGTGTTCTGTTCATTGGAATAGAGGGAAATAGATTAAAATCTTCAGGACAGCTTTAAAATATTAACCATTCATATTCTAATTGCTGGATATTTTTAAATGCATTGAATAAACACACTTCTTAAAAGTGGTTGGTACTCTTAAATAGGGTTCAAGATGCAGCCATTGCTATAAATGACTTTTTGTGTGAGCATGGGAGCCTCTGATTCTTTCTCTGGCCTTAGTCTCTGGTGTTCACAAGTTTCTTGAGTTGTGGCTCACAGTGATTTTAAATATCTAAAATAAAAACACCTCCTGCTTTTCTTAGGTACAAAATCCACCACGATGCCCCTTGCAGCTTTTGAAACCTCCAGACAGATGCAAGGCTAATGCATTTGGTGAAGTTACTATCAGCCTTAAAACCCTGAAATGCTGAAGCATTACTATCTTGACCTTTATGTCAAGATGAATGAAAAGAAAATTAACTTCTAAGACAGCAGGCCATTCTGCAGGACTGCATTTGTTGGAAAATGTCTGGTTTAGCATAGAGGCAGAAGGGCAAAAATAGGCTGTTTTTCAGAGATGCTGAAATATCTTAATCTTGATGGTTGCCAGAATTTCTGTCCTTAAAGAACTGGTTATTGACACTGTTCTGTGGCATTTCTGTTTTATTATTCTGTGGGTACAAAGCTCTGGATGTTGTTAAGAGGAGAGATCTGCAAATGTGGAAGTTGGCAGCACATAGCGTTGTATCAACGTCCATCTTTGTCCCTTGTCCCCCACCTGTCTCCTCCTAAAGATTTCTTTTTTTTAGGAATGCAGGAGGTTCTCAGAGCTCCTGACCTTTTCACAGTGGATGATTTGTTGAGCCTGCCCCTTTGGCTCTGTGGCAGGGCCACGTTTCTCCAGGTACAGGTGCCCAGTTTGACTCAGGGAATTTAAGGGCACATTAATGCATTAATCTTCCTGAGTCACTGACAGAAGTTTCACATCCCATCCATGAACTTTGACATTTATTGGAGAGCAGCAACCTCACTGTTGCTTCACTGATGCTGAAGTGCATGGCCCAGATCTTGATTTTGTTTTTTTGTCCTCTTTTTAATCTGTCATAGCTCAATCAAAGTGCTGAAATCAGCAGCTGTGGAGAGCAAAGCCCTGAATTCATCCCTCAGTGAACCACAGTACCTTCAGTTCGCTGCTCCCTGAGAAAGCTGCACATTTGGATGCCTCCTGCCCACTGTGGAGTGAAAAAATACAAGGAGAAAAACCCCTCGAGCTGTCCAGTTTCAATTTTACATTCATGACTAAGTACAACATGAAATGATTTCAGTTCATAAGAAATTGCTCAGTTCTTAAGAGCTGTTGCTGCTTCTTTCTACAGATTTCTTTTAATAAAATGTCTTGCATGGCTGTTCAATTAAACCCAAGAAAACAGAAATCCAGCTAGATTCAAATCTTACCCAAAGCATACATTCTTTAGTATATGCTTAGCAAAAACAAGCAAGTTATTTTCCATATTCAGATTTGCCAAAATTAGGAAGGCTTCCAAGACCATCTCAGCTTTAAAATAATCTATGTCTAGGAATGAAAAAGCAGAAGAGCAGTCTGAATGATAATTTTATCAAATCTGTTTCTCATTTCTGTTCTTTAGCTTCTGTTCTTTAGCTGCTAACATTCCTAAGATGTTTCACTTTAGATTTCTCATGATTTTCTCTGTTTTCATATCTGTTCTACAGTTTTCTCTTAGACAGTGCTGTCGACAGACAAGACATTTGGACTTGATCTTAAGGATCTTTTCCAAACCAAATGATTCTATTATTTTAGGACTTCCAGAATTACCCACTCCTAAGTCTGAAAGTCTTAAGTATTTTTTTTTTTGCTGTCTAGTAAGGGAGTATGAATGGGGAAAAAAAAAAATTCCATATTTTTTTTTCCTAACAGTGAATTCATAGTAGACATGACTTGATGGTAAATTATTAATTCATTATCTTTCCTAGTAGTAAATATTCCTGCCAGTAAGGCTTCCATCACACCCTAATACTTTTGGCTCTTCCTTAAATGTAAATCAAGTATTGTAAATATTGAACCACTGTGAATTGCCAAACTCCCATAATGTGGACTTGGAGTAGTTGATTCTGAAAAGGAAGCTAATTAAATAATTGACCTCGTTTCCATTGCAAGCAATCTGACTTTAAAAAGAGGCTTCCACTTCTACTCTGTGTAAATTGTCCAGAAAAGTAATACTGTCTTTTTATTTCTTACATAATTATTTAAAAAAAAAAGAAACCAGAACTAAAATACCCAAACAAATTATGAAAGGTTCAAAAATAGATATTTTTTGTTAGGTTATTCAAAATCAGAAAGGCTAAGGGTTTCCACTAGTTTTAATAGGATTATAGAGAAGGGGAGACCACTGGTATGTGAAATTCAATGCTTCTAGTGGGAAAAAAGATTGGAAGTTTGAAAGAAAAATACAGATTTTGACTAGAACTATATGAGCAATACAAATCCTATTAACCATTTGTCAGTCTCTGTGAAAGTATCTTTTAATCATATTCATCCCATTCTAGATTTGTGTGTCTGTATTTAGGAATTAGTGTGAAACTTAAATTCTGCTGAAGCTCCAACAGCCCTTCACCCTCTTTAGTGCTCTGTCCACATCTGCCAGTCCTTCATATTCATTTAATTTCACAAATTTGGGTGTCCCTTCCCCTGGCAGAGGGGTTGGAATGAGATGATCTTTAAGGTTTCTCCCAACCCAATCCATCCTATGATTTTATGATCTCTCTAGCTGTTGTTTTGAGCACTTTGGTAGAATATTATTGTACAGTTTTATACAAATGGGAAATGAAATGCTGCTCTGTCATTTCCTTTAGTGCTCTAAAACACTTTACTATTATTGCAACTTACTGGGCTTTCAAGGACTATAATGGAAGTTGGAGCTCATTGGTGTGGTTCAAAAAAGCTGTTTGCTCTTCCATAACCTGGGGACTTCCTGCTGCAGGCTCTATACTGCAGAAATAAGTGGCAATTTCTCCTCATTATTATTCACAGGGTCATAATATTCAAGAGTAATGTGTGCTTGGATGGCTTAGTCATTAAAATATTCACAAATCTTGACGGTTTCGTAATTTTTAACACACGCAATTTGTCCAGAGAAACTTCTACTCGAAAATTTCTCCTACGTTATTCTTTATTCATTCTCCATCATTCGTTTTGCTCTTAAAACCTTTCATTCTGCTAATGAGGGAGCATACACAGTATTTGCCAAAAGTGACTAGTCATTTTGTATGACTAGATGAGAAGTTAAATTCTTCAATTACTGCATGAACTCCTATTTTGCATAAAAAAAAAATAAAATAAAAAGGCAGGATAAACACTTGCAAAACATTAATTAACAGCTCCGCTCACAGTGAAGGATCCTGCAAGAAAAGGAAAAGTCTATCATGTTAATTGTTTTCTTGGAATAAATAATCTGATTCTGTGATTTAACACACGCAAAGAAGAAGCAGAAAAAGTCACTTTACTCCTACAAAACACGACTGCTCGCTGTGAAGGACCTCACAGGCCTGATGCTCACAGGAATTTGCAGTGTGAGTTTCTAACCCCAGAATTTCTTTCCCAGGTGTAACATCAGCAGCTTTCCCTTTTAGCTGACAAGACACAAGCATGCCTCAAATGCCAAATGGCTTTTAGAAGATTTCGTGTTCCTTTGCTCCAGCTGCCTTTCCTGTCCTGTAAATGTATCCCTCTCCATGATTCTGCCTAACAGGGTAAAATAGAGCCATTAAAGCCCTCTCCATACACAGAGTGCTTGAAAGTCTGGCTTGGTATCTTTACAGCTGCTGTCCTCTCTTCTGTCTTATTTTCATTTATGGATTTATTTTTTTTCTTTTTCCCAGTGTGTAATAATTTACACTCAGTGTTAGAAAACCAGAGGTATACATATATATAATTTCACACATTTTATCACTTGTGTGAAGTGTGCATGGAAAAAGAATTCATTAAGAAGCAAAAAGAACCAAGAATGAGGAACAAGAACCTGGAAAAATCTTATTGCAGTCGTGATTATGCAGATATGAAAAATCCTTTTTTTTTCTACTGCACATTGTGTCTGTGTCACTTGTGGAGCAGAAGCTTCAGTTTCCACCAGAGGAAAACATCATTTTTTGTCAGTAGATACTGCTCCAGGTTGGCAGGGAAAGATGCAAGCTGCTGTCCTCTCTTCTGTTATATTTTCATTTATGGATTTATTTTTTTTCTTTTTCCCAGTGTGTAATATCTTACACTCGGTGTTAGAAAACCAGAGGTATACATATATATATATATATAATTTCGCACATTTTATCACTTGTGTGAAGTGTGCATGGAAAAAGAATTCATTAATAAGCAAAAAGAACCAAGAATGAGGAACAAGAACCTGGAAAAATCTTATTGCAGTCGTGATTATGCAGATATGAAAAATCCTTTTTTTTTTCTACTGCACATTGTGTCTGTGTCACTTGTGGAGCAGAAGCTTCAGTTTCCACCAGAGGAAAACATCATTTTTTGTCAGTAGATACTGCTGCAGGTTGGTAGGGAAAGATGCAAGCTGCTGTCCTCTCTTCTGTTATATTTTCATTTATGGATTTATTTTTTTTTTCTTTTTCCCAGTGTGTAATATTTTACACTCGGTGTTAGAAAACCAGAGGTATACATATATATATATATAAGTTCGCAAATTTTATCACTTGTGTGAAGTGTGCATGGAAAAAGAATTCATTTATAAGCAAAAAGAACCAAGAATGAGGAACAAGAACCTGGAAAAATCTTATTGCAGTCATGATTATGCAGATATGAAAAATCATTTTCCTTTTTTCTACTGTCTGTGTCACTTGTGGAGCAGAAGCTTCAGTTTCCACCAGAGGAAAACATCATTTTTTGTCAGTAGATAGTGCTGCAGGATGGCAGGGAAAGATGCAAGCCCTGGGACATACGACTCCTCTCAAGTCTGTCTTTAAAAATCACTGCTCATCCAGCCAGCTGTCTGATTAGTAAAGGCTTTCTTGTCACTTACAAACTGTAGCACAATATTATGTGTCAGCTAAGTTGTCAAAGAAATTCACATTAATGCAGACTAAATATATTAGAGAGCTGGTGTGCAAACAGTAATAAATTCTTCTTAGAACAAGTTCACATACAATTTTTACTGTAATGAATCAGCTAAGTACCAAGTGACCTTACCTGAATTGCAAACAAGACATTCTGCTTACATAACTTTCCTTCTTGATAAGCAAAATTTTCTTTTTGCAAAACCAAAGAAAGTGTAATTTACTATATTTTGTGTACATTTTTCTTGTTATTTAATGTCCATGAACGATTTCCTTCAGGGTTTGTTGGTTTGAGGTATTTTTTTTTTGCTTAAAGCTTTAGTTTAGTGATCTTATCAATAAACTATGATGTCAATCTTATGTCAGTTTTGAGCTGTGTCACAAAAATACTCTGCACAGACAAATCTCTTACTGCTTTTGCACTTGTTATTGTATTTTATAAGTAATTCTGTATTTTTTCTGTTTAGTAATTCTGATTTCACGTTGAAATCGTGCTGTGAAATTTGTGCAGATTTAAATTAATTGACAAGTACCTCGGTGAAGTCGTAGGATTACATTTATGAGATTTAGTTAACGTTAAGCAATATCTGAAAAAAAAGTGAAACAAATTTGTAACCGAAGCAAAGCCCATGAAGTGAAAGCACACACTGGCAAACTGGAATTTGTAACACTTTTCAGGAATAAAAAGACACTCAGAGGATTAGAACAGTATCTTAACCAACACAAGAGCTTTCCATACCCTAAAGCCTACCTAGAAGATGTAGAACAGACAACCAGGGAATAAAAAAAAAAATCACTAAAAGCTAATAACAGCCTCAAATACCGGTGAGACCCAGTTTGAAATACATTTTCAGGGCATGGAGAATGTTGGTACCATGTGAAGCCCTGACACTGATCTCATTTAGGCCGGTTTTGTTGATCCACACACACAGATTTCAGGGTGAGACGCAGCTGGAGCATGCGTGTGTTATAAAATGAAGAGAATTTCAAATTCATTCCCTTGGTTTTCTTGGCCTTTTTCTTGGCCTTCCTTTAAAGAATTGCACTGAAGCTTTCTAAACACAGTATTAAGGATAATTAACAGCATTTCAGAGAAGAATACATTAGCTGAGAATTATTCCTCTGTCCCAGGAGTCTTTGCCAAGGGACACCTTCCATCCTGAACAAGTTCCACTTATGTTAATTAAGGAAAACTTGTGAAGCACAGAGGAAACTACAGGATAAAGCTGCTTCAGGTACTTGATCCTACACTTTCTCTCTGGAAAACTTTGGCTCTTAGACCTCTAGGTTTAAAAAAATACTCCAGTTGCTCCTGCAGTGCAACTACTGAGCTGAATGATGGCTGCTAACCCTCCTTGGATGTATTTGCACAAAGGAAAAACAATTTAGATTGTCAAAGCACAGCTAGGATTTAAGCAGTTTTCATTGTTTGAATGTTTTCATTGTTTTTTAAGAAACTTCTAAATATATTCCTTAAAATATATAAATAATAATAGAATAGAATAGAATAGAATAGAATAGAATAGAATAGAATAGAATAGAATAGAATAGAATAGAATAGAATAGAATATATAAATATATTTATAATATAAATATATTCCTTAAAATCTACCCCCCAAACAACAAAAAAGTAATGAAAGGAGGATTTTTTTTTCCCCCCTCAGGAAATGACAGCTTGAAATTTCAGTTGAATTTAGACAGAACCATATTCACAAAGATTGGTCTGTCCCAATGTATCCTATAGTCTAGTAATGAGATTATTCAGAAAAAAAATATTAACTTTATTATTTTATTTGAAATTTGTTTGGTATAAATAGGGAAAGATTGTTTCTTGTGGGCTAAAAATATCTATATTGCAAGATGTTGAATTGCTGAGATTTGTTTCTGCACTTGCTAGCCAAACTTCACCCAACATCTCAACTGTATTAAAGTAATGCTGGAATATTGGAATAGTCATTTTAATAAGAACAGGAGAGTAAATCAGCACAGAGAAGAAAGCTTGTTTTACAAGATAAAAATGTGTGAAAGAACTCTCCCACTTAGGATTTCTAGTTAAACTCATTAAGCCTCAAGTTAAACCAAATGACAGCCAGTTTGTCAGGAGGGGAGTTCATTGGGTAGAACACCAGGCACATCCAGGCAACCATCAACTTGATTGTCTAAATAATTGCATTTTTGGTCAGCAGTTCCTTCTCTGTGCCTGGATGATGAGAAATTCCCAGTTCAGTTATTTCTTTTTTATCATATGTTGGGTCTTACTTGAATCTTTTGGAGTCAGATGAATCCAAAGAGTATAATTTGTGCTTTTTGACTCCATAACTTTAGTTGCATAACTAGACACATAAATTGATCTGTGTTAGCTATTGACCATTGTTGGCTAATTTAGATATTTTATTTTGGATAAAATTTAGCAATCCAAATGATAAATTTGTAAGTACAAGAAGGAAAAAAAAATATTTCTTGTTTCAGATGTGAAAAGACAAAGCCACCTCATTTCTGTTATTTTTTCTATCTAATTTTTTGGTGAGACTTTTCAGCATCAGGGTTTCAGAGGATAAAGCACAACCATTTATTCCAGAAGAAAACAAATCACCTGCAGTGTGGTACTGTCAGTATTTGAATGGAATCATTATACATTTGTCTGTGGTCTTACAGCCCCCCATATTGAACAGCTCTCATGCAACATGTAAGTAAAAGTTCAAGACAATTCAAATTCTTCTAAAACAATCTATGATTTTATTCAAAGTCAGTATAAAAGTTTTTGTTCAGTGGATCCATACTAAAATAATTTGAAATGTAAATAGAAGCATAATTTTCTTTCCTTTTTTACTAGCTAATCTACAAAGTGCAGTTATATCTTACAACATTACTGGAATTTTGGTTATTTTGATCTAAAAATACCACTTGGTATTTTATCCCTACCAAAGTAACATTATGCTCTTAACCTGCTTGGTGGTTCTCAAACATTGCAATAGGAGGTTGGGGAGGTTTCCATCCTTGGAGAAATTTCATCTGGGTATATTCTGTGTGAGGAGACATTGCTTGGGCAGAGTGTTGAACTAAATTATCTGAACAGTCCCTTCCCCAAAGGTTCTGTGATTCTCTTTTTTAACAGGAGAATCCAAAGACAAGATAATTTATATTCTTATCATACAGTCTCTTGACATAAAAAGTGGGATTTTTCTTTTCTGTGTAACAGATCTACTTTAAAATGTAAGTAAAAAAAATGTAAAAAGATTCCAAATTCAGCAATGACCAAACTGAGTCTTTTTGATAAAAGGACTGAGGGGTTTTTTTATCTCACTGATTGTAATAAGACCTGTCACAGACAGAAAGGCCATGCTCATCTCTGCAGTCTATGGTAACAAAACCTGTGATCCACAGGTAGAGAACTCCATTTCACTTGCTATTTCCACATCATTTTTAACCTTGTGATTGCTACCAAAAAAACAAAACAAAACCAAAAAACCAACAAATAAAAAAACCCCACCAGAACAACAAAAAAAACCAAACAAAAAAATAATAAAAAACCAGAAAAAATTCTTTTGATAAGCATAGTAGAGTGAAAGGGATTGAGACATGGAAATTGGGTGGCAAACTGATTATTTCATCAGAATACCTGTAAGACAATGGCATGAGCAAGATGTTCAGAAAGGCTGTGTTCTTCCTGGAAACCAGAGCTGAATTCCTGGCTGTTGGAGCTGCATGGAAGGAATGGCAGTGCCTCCTGAGTCCTCTAACAATGGTATCACGGTCACAGGAGACAAAGAATTAGAGGCAGCTACCAAGCCTCAAGGATGTTTAATCTGGGGCCACCCTGAATGTCTTTCCTCTTGTTTTCTGTCCAAAGGCCTCCTTTGCTAGTGGGGAACACATTGTCCAGCATCAGCGTGCTAAAATCAATGTGCTATAATCCAAATATTCTGACATGCTGGGATTTGGGAGCTCAGCTCTCAGTGCAGCCATGATGACAAAGGTAGAATTGGGGAATTTTGACTTGGGTTCATTGCAGGATGCTTGGCTGGTGTCATGGTATTCATAGAGGGAATTTAGAAGCAGCTGGATTTCTGAGGAACACTTTCTGTGCTGCAGATCTCATTTCTGTGAGGACAAAAAAGTAAAGACTTACCCTGCTCTCATTACAAAGCAGAGGAAATCACTGGCATCAGATGAGTACTGCTACCACAGGAGAATACAGATAAACAGGCTTAGAAAAACTGAGACATCTGGAAAGATGGAGTAAAAATTGTACAGAAAACACAGTGTGTAACAGTACAAGTGGCTAATGGAAAAGCAGCCAAAAATCTCTTCACGTGGGACTGTGCTCACCTCAGCTATTCACAATGGATCTGCACCATCACTGAAAATTGCCAGCCAGGCATGTAGGATGTGAAAATTACTGTCTGATGGAAGGGAAAAGCTTAGAGCACTACCCTTTAGTCTACTGTCTTTCACAGAAGCAAGACAGATACTTATGATGGCTCCTTTTCCTCCCACAGAAACAAAAATTTCATACAAAACCTTCTCCCTGACACAAAGGAGTCGGGAAGAAATGAAACCGAGCTGATGGATAAACACTCCCCTCTCATGCTGTGACCTGCAGTTTACTGCCCAGCTTCTCTGCAGCAAGCTGTGAGATAATGATGTTACACATGTCATTAAAGCCCCCCAAACTCTCCAGCTGAAAAACAGTTCATGTTGCCCTCATGTGTTTTTTTTTCTCACGGTGTCTGTTCTCTAGAAAACTTCCTCTCATCTTCAAGGTAGGCTAGGGGACTGCTGGTCTGCTTTTCAAATTGTTCCTCACCTTCATATTCACAAGCCCTTATCGTTGGGCAGTCTTCTGTTCTCACCTTGTAATCTTCTGGCTGCTTCTGATAACTCCAGATTTCTCATTTCTTTCAGTGTTGGGCCATTTACTTGAATCATTTTTTTGAAAGAAATGGCCTTTTTGCAGACCTCTGATGTATTTCTTGCTTCTTCTCCAGGGAATGCAAGACAAATTGCTTTATTCTAAAGGCCTTCTTTCACTTCTGCATCCTTGATCCTCAGCTTTTTAATCAAAAAGAGGTTGTGCTCTGCCTCCACTGCCAGATTTGTTTACCAATAAATATTCAAAAATTATCAAGAGCTAACCATTCTGCTCTCTCCCAAATTCCCTTTTATGCATGGGAGGAATTTCTTTAATTAATTTCAGCTCTGAAAAACTCTTTGCTGTAGTTCCAAGCAGCTGCTGTGCTGTCCCCACTGTTAATGAGCTTTGTCTTCATATGACTCGGAGAAGGACAGAAAGGGCCATGCTGGCTAAAATTGTTTGAAATTGGTTTGCAGCATGCAAAATAAAGTGGACAGCTCCTGTGTGAAATGGATTGCAGTGTCACTCCCCCCACTGTGGAAATTTAATCTGTCTGGCTGGTGAGAATGAGACTCACAGCAGGGGCAGAAGGTATTGACTTTACCACTTTTTTAAGAAAAATGTTGTTTTTTTTTTTTATTTTGGGATGGACTGGGGCTGTTTCATCTGAATTGTCATTCTTAAATAATTGTCTTTGTAGAAGCAGTACATCTCAACCTTCTGCCATCCTTTGAGAGTTCAGGCTTAGCTGTTTGCTTAGAGAGATGCAGCCTGACACTCTGAACCTACACACAGTGTGAAAAATTGCTTTGATCAGCTTGTGTTTATAATTTAAGGCAGTAAAATAGAATCCTCACTAATTGTGTTTAAGGCATGATGTATTGTGTAATCCACAGAGAGATCCATTTCAAAAACACTGTAACCACAAAAACAGCTGTTCCACTGAGTCATTTTCCTAACGTGCAATTTGAAGCAAAACAGAGCAAAACCCACTCCCAGTTGTAACTTATTTGTGTTGATGGAGTAGGATAATGCTGGAAATGTGGGGAAAAACAACAGAAAACTCATCTCCACGTTCCTTTTTATACCAGAAATTTGGAAAAAGAAAAGGAAGAGACTTGGGAGCTAAAAAAAAACCAGAAAAAACTCAGTTTTGAAGAGATATTTGTGTCCTAATTAAATTACGAAGAGCAAGCCATGCATTGACAGTCAAAAATAATTTACAAAGATAGAAATGAGTCTAAAGTTAGATGGATTGGAATTAAAATAACAAACCAAGATACATTAGTGAAATACCTGAAAAAATCATGTCACAGAGGTGCTTGTGTGCATATTTTCATGGTGTTTAAGCCCAATACAGGCTCAGGAAGAGAAGCTAGTAAGAACTGGTAAAACAGGTGGAGGAAACTGCACTATGTGAAATGAAAAAGCAAAAAAAGGACAAAATGTGCTGCAGGCACGGCTCTGTCATCAATAGGAAGTTGAGTGAGCAAGTGAACAAGCCTTTTCACATTTAGAAGAGCTCTTTTCACATTTAGAAGAACCCTTTTCACATTTTCACCTTTCATCCCACCCCGCTTTTGGAGGGAAATTATACGCTAGGCCCAAGTCTTATGCTGAATTCCAAAGTTTTTCTTTTCCCTTGGTGGGGAAAGAGACTTGAACTTTTAATAAGTTTGTATTTTATGGCTGTTGCAGGGAGCAGAATTTAATTTGGAATCCAGAGGCGTTTGCCTCGCGCTCCGGAGATGCCGAGCTCCGGCGAGCGCCGAGGCGTGACAGGGACGCGCTTCTCTCCTTTGCAGATATCTCCATCAGCTTGCTGTCCCTGGTTGTCACTGCCTGTGGCCTGGCCCTGTTCGGCGTGTCCCTGTTCGTGTCCTGGAAGCTGTGCTGGATCCCGTGGCGGGAGCGGGGCTTGCCCTTCGGGAACAAGGACAGCAAGCAGGAGCCGCTGCACTACGCGGACGCGGACGCCAATGACCGCGACTACAGCGAGGATTACCTGGGGCAGCCCGCCGCCTTCCCCGAGGCCTCCATGAAGATCAGCCACACCTCCCCTGACCTCCCGCTGGACACCCAGGCGGGCACCAAGGAGAACTGCGTGCCCAATGTGCGGATGCAGCGCCAGATCACCGAGCCCACCTCGTCTGACCGGTCAGTAACTCACTTTTCTCTCCGTTACTCGTGAATACGGGCCAAAAAGCACAGCTGATCTAAGAGACACATATCATCTTCTAGCCGTGTTCCTCTTAAAAAAAAATATTAAATATACAAAAGTTATTCACTGAGGTGCACAGACCTCGTAGGTCGAAGCGACAGCATCACAATCCTATTCCACTCTTCTCCCAACTGATGCCTTGTTGGGACTGCCTAAAAACAGAGGCCAGGCAAAATTAAGGGAATAAGAACCATGTCTATTTATTGAAGGGCCTTCAGGTACATTTTGGGCAGACAAAGCCCTCCCCCCCAGGGGCTACACCCAAAAAAATAGACCATGGGTCACAAGTTTTCACACTTTGGTGAGTTTGTTTGAGTAATTTTGGTCCATTTGCATACTGGGGGTTAATCTTCCAATTACAGCTTCAGGTGATGAAGTCATTTACCACAAATTTGCTCCCTCCAACTCACTTTTGTTTGCATTTCCCAGGGCCTGAGACAGTGAGGTGTCCTGGATTCCCAGGCCTGGAGGGGAATTGTTCTGTCTGACCAAACTGGGAGAACAGCAGCTAACACTCTATATGGAGTTTAGAGGTAGACACTAAAGAATTGCAGGACTACAAATACATGGAAAATATAAAAGCTAAAGTCCTAAGGCATCACAACTACTGTCTCATCGGTGCTTTTCCCTCAGGAGCTGGATAACACAGAGCCCTGCGTCCCTTAAAAGCACCAGGACAGCCTAGATTTAGCTTGTAAAGCATATTCATTTGCACTTAGCACTGGTGCTGAACACTCAGTAATATCTCCTCAAAGATTTTCCCAAAGAAGAAAAGTAGGGCAAGCTAATGCAACTCTTGCAAGAGCTAGAAACAGGATTAAAAAATGGTAGATTTTAGCCACAGTCATGGCTGTGGGGTGAAGAGTGGCTGAACAGGAGTCAGTGAAGTGTCCGGGGGAGCTGGAGAACCAGCACAGGAGGGAAGAGGAGAGGGGCAGGCTGAGAGTGTGTGCAGGGGCAGGTGATAAAAGGATTATTTTTTATACAGCAAGAATAAGGATCAGCATGTGAAGAGCCAGGAAATATCTGAGTCAAAGCAGAGGCACTTCAGTGGGAGAAGGTACAGCACTAGCCCAGTGGCTCTTTGCAAGCCTCTTCTTTTTATTCCTCCACAGGATGTTCTGCACCTCTCACTGCCATGAGGAGCTTAAGGGTTGAATTTTATTTTTTCTCTTTGGTGACATGATAATATTTTATCCTGGAAATGACTAATGGAGAGCCATAAGATTATGTATTTATTATACAACAAGAGAAAAAAAAAATCAGGATAGCACATAAGAGGCTGTTCCTGCTTTAAGCATGGGTAAACAGATATTTACCAGGAATGAATGAACAATTATAGCAGAGGAGCTACTGCTGATTACATTCAATATAAATAGCTGTGGATTAATCCTGTGCAGGCATTTTACACGTGATTTTTCTGTGTTCAACCTGAGCTCCTGGTGCTCCAATGCACTGAGTGATGGCTGCATAGAAATAGGACAATAAAATGGAAGTCATAGAAGATTAGGGTTTTGCCTAATCCAACTTTCACATCTCCCCACCTCAACAGGAATTGCAAATTTGATTTTTGTTACCATCCAGGAGGGAGAAATTTCAGTCACAGTAAGTGTGAATTATTAAATTTCACTGGACCAAAGCTAAAAGCAGCTTCTAATCCTCAGCTAATGAAAGTAGAGGAGCTTTGCAGCCAAAGTACCACAGAGTTTATTTCATCAGGCGGGAGAGAAAAAAGGAAAACGATTGTTGGGGTGGTCAGCAAACCATTTCAGCCCAGCTTGGGGCGTGGGAGCAGAAAATGACGTGGCATTAGCAGTGTGATGCTGAAGGTGGGCTCTCAGAACGCTGGGTCTCACGGTTTATGTTAAACACCCGAGCCCGCCGCGCGTCGCGGGAACGCGCCAGGCGCCAGCAGGATCTTGGGTGTGCGTGCACAGCCTGTTTCAACTCTTTCCTTTTCGCTTTAAGGCACAATTCACTCCGGAGACAGCTCAACCTGTCCAACCCCGACTTCAACATCCAGCAGGTCCAGAAGCAGGAGCAGCTGACGGGCATCGGCCGCATCAAGCCGGAGCTGTACAAGCAGCGATCGCTGGACACGGACGACGGGCGCAGGAGCAACAGCAAGGCCTGTGGAAAACTCAACTTCATCCTCAAGTACGACTGCGATTTAGAGCAGCTGATAGTGAAGATTCACAAGGCCGTCAACCTGCCGGCAAAGGACTTCTCTGGAACTTCAGATCCCTACGTGAAGATCTATCTGCTCCCCGACAGGAAAACAAAACACCAGACTAAAGTGCACAGAAAGACCCTAAACCCAGTGTTTGATGAAGTTTTTTTATTTACTGTCCCGTACAATGATCTCAACGCCAGGAAACTCCATTTCTCTGTGTATGACTTTGACAGATTCTCCAGGCACGACTTGATTGGCCAAGTGGTAGTGGATAATTTTTTAGATTTGGCAGATTTTCCCAGGGAATGTAATATTTGGAAGGATATTGAATATGTCACCAATGTAAGTATTATATATTTTTTTTTTTTCTTTTTGAATTTTATTTGTTTCTGACTTTATTTCCCTAATCTGATTATAACTGAAATTGTCTGTTGAATTTGTGAAGGAAAATACTCTATCCTCTCTCTTTCTCAAGCTTTGACCTTAATCCAGGGAAATTGACAGTACATTTTCAGTCCTCATTTCTTGTTCTTTGGTTATATTAAAGAATGTTTTATGTGGAGACAGTGGGTTTAGTCATTGCCCTGCTGATAGGGCAGAAACACCGGAGAATGTTTTAATCTTACTTAATCTGAAATTTACTTAAGGAAATATTGCTTTTCTTATTTTGCCTGTCTTCCTGTTTTGCATGATTTTTTATGTAAGTTACAGCACGCTAATCAGCCAGAACTGCAGATTCAACATTTCTTATGTAGCAATCTTCAGTTCTTCAAAAGACTATTCTCATAAAGTCAGAAAAGCCCACAGCTATAATCCAGCCAAGCAGAGTTCAGACAATGCTGCTCCATGAGAGAGTGAAACACGCTGAATTGCTTTAACTCTTTGTTTTTCTTTGCTGTGTTCCCAGGGAAATGAGGAATGTATTTTAGCAGTCTGTATTTCAGTTATCTGTTAGCAACTTCTGTGCAGGAATCCAAACAGTGATTAGGTATAAAATCATGGAAATTGCTTCCAAAAAAGAAGAAGCTTTCAACTCAGAGCAGGAGCTTGTAATGCCATTAGAGATGAATCCCACCTCAGGAGGACAGACCTGCAGTGGGAATGATCCATTACAGAAATCCACAGGGGTGAAGGCACCGGTGCCAAGTGTCAGTGAATATTTCATTTGCTATGTCAAACCACACTCCAGTGGAGTGCACATTTTAGAGTCAAATCAACCAGACATCATTAGCAGTAAGATCAAAGGGTAAGTTTGCTAGACCTCAGTTCAGGAAAGTGCTGAAGCATCTGCTTAGCTGAGAATGAGAAGTCATTGAAAGGTAAAGGATGTTCTGAGACAAATAACTTGCCTGAATTCAGACCCTCACCTTATACCTCTGTGGTCTGGTAACATGCCCATATTACACACCAAATAGATTAATTTTATTTATATTTTTTTTTCCCTTGGAAAATTCTTTATGAAAATGGATATTTTCCTAGTTTTAAGGTGAATTCTCTGCACAATCCTGTCCCACACGAGGATGGGAGTGCAGCAGCAGCAGCACAAGCAGTGCCTCACTCAGGGTACAGGCAGGGGCACGGACACTTGGTGTCAGGGAGGACAAACCTGGCTTTTGTGGGAGAAGTTAGTGCTTTTCAGCTGCAAGGGAAAAGTAAGGATGTGACAGAGCAGCTGACAGTCATTCCAAGTGAAAGGCTGCCTTCAAAGAGCATTAAGTGTCCAAAGATCAACTTCATTTTTTACAGTCAGCTGAAAGCTGAATGTGCATGCACGCTGGGGCTGCTTTGGTATGAAGGGGTCCTTTTTTCCCTGCTTTAACTTAGGCAAAAGATTGGCTCTGGTATTTTCTTTTGCATCACTTCTTCCAAATTTCAGAAGTGATACGGGTACATATCATTTGTATTCAGATTTTCTGTAATATCTGAAATGAAATTCAGGACTTGAGTCATTTAATTCCTCCTGATACCAGTTCTCCAGTGAAGTGTAGCCCTGTTTATCCAAACAGAGCACACGACCTGCCACCCAGACTTGTCACTGGCTCTGCAGCTACCAGAGGCCTTTTCAAAGCAAGTGACTCATGGTGCAGAGGAGACACATCCCATTTTGGGTAATGTGACTTCTGAGATAAGAGTATCAGATAAATGAAAGTGTGGCTTACCAATTCACATTTCCAGAACTTCAAAGGTTAGAATTCATTCTGTGAGGTTATGAGAAATACTCCATGCATCATTAAAGAAACCAAGTTTCAGCCTGTTCTCTTGTCTGTGCAGCTGAGATATCTCTCAGCCTGACAGCAGAAGCTGGATCCTCATCCAGGGCTACTCTGTGAGCATTAGTGAAACTCAGAAAGAAATGTTGGCAAAGTTTTGAGCCCCATTGGGCAGTTTAAGGTTGGAAATCAAAACTGTGTCAACTGTAACAGGTTTTCAATAATTCATATTTGAGTGTCGTCTTGTTTCAAATAATAATTAGGGAACAGAAAAATGCTGGGCAAAGTCACTGAAGGGAATTCACTTTATGTAGGTCAACAAAAAGTGCACACAGGAAGGGGAAACCTAGGAAATGAATGACAAGAAGGGAAACTCCACACAAACTCCACATGACAAGTTTGTCATACTTCTGAAGAGTACAATTCATTTTAATTCCTTGTGCATCTTATTACACTGCCTAACCAGCCAGCCCAAAGGCCTTTATTTTACATTCTCCATTTTATTATGTTCTAATCCAATTTGACACAGCAGTATAAAAGAATGTATCAAATCCTTCTCTACCCAGCAAAATGTCCTACTTCAAATGGGCACTGCAGATTATGCCTGAAATGTCAGCTTTACTGCAAACAATGCCATTAAACTGACCTATTATGGCATGTGCTTTCTTCTGTTTTTTTATAACACTGGAAGATTTTTTTATCCTTAACCAGCAGTTTTCATTCTTTGGACTATAACATCTACTACCATCCCAGAGTTTGAAATTATTTCATAACACTGACACAGGTCAGCATAAACACTTTTTTACATGCTAAAAGCAGTCTGGTGCCAAATATGAATCTCCAATATCAAAATGACTGTTCTTCTAATCCCAGGTCCTCTGAGCATAAAAATCTCTCTCCTGTAACACTGACACTTTTTTCAAGCAGATAAAAAGCAGCAGTGGACTGTATAATAATGGTAGAAATAATTAAGTGGATCAACTTTAGCATGAGCATGAAGTGAACTAGATAAGCTTTATTTTTTTTTAATATCTACCAGTCAGATTACAACTGGTTTCTGGCTTATCAAGAGGAAAAGATACTTTTTAATTGTTATTTTTATTTTTTATTTTTAGCCTGGGTTTCTCTTGTTGGAATGTTTTTTTTTAGTGGCATCTAAAACATAATCAGGGCTTGGGGTGGGGGTTTTTGGGTGCATTTGTTCATCAACTGATGGCATGTTTGAAGAGGAAAAACAAGTGGTTGATATTTCCTTGGTTGCCATCTTCAGACTCAGATGGGCTCAAGCTAAAACACATGGCTTTGTCACAAGATAAAATGGAAAACCATGAAAGAAGAAGGTGTCAGATACGAAACAGGAAAGTCTGTTTCAGATAAAGGCAAACCTTCTCTTTCAGAAGGTGCCAAGTATCCTCTTACATAACCTGCTGAGCCCCTGGGAAGGAAAATCCTTTGTCAAGAATTGCTTGTTAAACATCACTGGGCCCATGCAGGGCACAGAGAACGTTCCTGCCAGCTGGAAATGCAGCTCTGCTTCATCCTGCCTCCTGGGAGTCTCCAAGTGCTCAGCACTTGAGAAGCAGGTGAACTTCCTTCAGGAGTTTTCTCAGCTCAGATGAGGGGGATAACTGGAGTAAGGAAGTGCTTTTAGCAGGCAGATTTGTGGCTCTGGTCTTAGAGTGTAATAGCTTCTGCCACTGATGCTCTTTGCAGTTGTCAAATACAGTTATATTTAATATCTAAATATAATTATGTTTAATATGGAACATGGAACAACAAAAACTGCTCTTTTTTCAGAGTGTTTAAGTTCACATATACACTTAAAAAAAAAATCCTGTTCCTAACACCCCATTGGCAGCTTTCTCTCAATAGATCAGGGTGCAAAAGGAAATGGAAATATAGGGAAATATTTCTGAATGTAAGAGAGAGGAGAGTACAGGAACAAGACCCAGGGCAATACAGATAAAATTGGAGAAGTAACATGCCACAGACTTCAAGGAATGTGTTTACTAAAACCCAAAAGAGAGTTATGGATAGTTCAAAGCTATGAAGGGACATGAGCTGTATATCAAGTTGTTCATTTTCACATTCAGAAAGAACCACAATATGCCAGAAATTTCAAAGCTAAGAAATTGATTTCCTCTGTTTGTAAGAATCTTCAAGCTCTGTTAGGGCCTGGGTCAAAAATACAACAGTGTATCAGATAATGCTGAATTCCTTTTCCACAGATTCAGGAGGTAAAAACGTATTGAAAACAAAATAATTAATTTAAAATGCATGTTAGTGTTTTGACAAGGAGTTAAAAATTAGGGTGGTTGTAGGTATTTGAAATTCTGCATTCTAAAAATGCTAATTGTTCACTGCTGTTGTTCTTGAGTTTGCCAGAGCAAGAAAGATTTGAGAATTGGTATTTTTAGGCATTTATGTTGTGTGAGTGAGATGCAACTGGAATCATAACATCACCAGAAGGAAGTTTCAAGTTCCCTGTTTGGGAGATGTTCATGCCAACCACAGAACGTGTGGAAGAGAGATGAAAAGAGGCTAATTTTTTTCAGTCAGTTCATGGAAAGCATAATAAAACCACAAAATACTGAAAACAACTTCCTCAAAGGCTGCGTTGCTCAGGTCCGTTCCTGCTGAGAGCATCTGCCAAACGCTCCTGAATAGGTGCAGGTCATAAAGCTGAGCTGAAACCCTGAGAACTGGAGGAAAATTCACATTGTTTGAAAGGAACAGGGAGATTGTGGGGCTCAGCCAGGGATGGCTGGCTCAGGACACGGCGCTGCTGTGGCAGGGATGAGAGCAGGGATGTGCGGATCCCTGGCACCGGCGTTAATCCGCTCTGTTCCCTGTGCCTCATCTCCCTCGACAGCGTGCAGGCTCTGGAGCTGAGCCCACCTACTCCACTGCTGAAAACTGGTTTAGCTTGTCAAGATGTTTTAGCTAGTGCTTCTGAAATCCCTGCTCTGGCAACTCACAGGGCTTGGAGAAGCGATGGCACTGAGCTCAGAAAAGCCTTTAATGTATTTACAGTGGTTAACAAAATTTTGGAGTTTGAGGAGGAGCAGAAACAAACCAAGTCTCTGTCTCTGTTTATGAATCAAATCCAACTCCTCAATGTCAAGTGCCATATCTACTTTTTTGTGTATCAGAAAAAAGGAAACAAAAGGGAGTTTTTATTATTATATTATTTTATTTATTATTTTATTATTGTATTACTTTATTATTTTATTTATTATTGTATTTTATTTATTTTATTTATTTTTTATTATTTATTTATTATTTTTATTTTACTTTATTACTATTTTTATTTATTATTCTTATATTTTATTTTTTATTATTTTTATTATTTAATTTATTCTTTTTATTTTACTTTATTTTATTATTATTTATTATTATTTATTATTATTTTTATTTATATTATTTTTATATTATTTTTATTTATTCTTTCTATTTATTATTTTATTTTTTATTTCTATTATTTATTTTATTTTTTATTATTTTTTATTTAATTTATTCTTTCTATTCTATTTTATTTTTTATTTTATTTATTCTTTTTATTTATTATTTTATTATTATTTTTATTTAATTTATTCTTTTTATCTATTTTATTTTCTTTCATTTTATTCTTTTTATTTATTCTTTTATTTTTTATTATTTCTATTTTTATTTTTTTTTTAATATAGAAAACCTATATTAACCTGGTGGTCTGTTTCTTTAGGTTTTAGTTATGGCTGTGAAGATGTACCTATTTAATTGATTTGCAAATGCCAGTCTCTTTCGAGGAGACAGATTTGCAAACCCATGAATCTTGTTTTAAAACATGGCAAAAGTTTGGCAGCAACAACAGCTATTCCATGGTGATTTTAAGGCAGTAAACACAAGGGATAGGATTCACCTTGTTTAATGAATTAGTTTAAAAATTAAAATAAAAATAATAATAATTTTAAAAAAAACCAGCAAAACACAATCAAAACCAGAAGTACTCAAAAAACTCTAAACCAGAAAGCATAATTGCCTTTGAGAGGCAGATCAGTGAATATTCATCTTCTTCTGAGTCACAAGGTCACCTTTTGTTGCATGATTTTTTTTGTCTATTCTTAATCAACTGTACAGAAAAAAAATGAAAGTGCATGTGTAATGAATAATTTCATAGCCAAAAGGTGCTGGAAAGTCATAGATCTTTAATCCATCCAATTCCTAAGGGTCACCACAGTGAGGATGAAATAGAAATTAATTAGGCTTCAGCACAACAGGTATAGTACTCAGTGTACAGTAGAGAACAGCTGCAGCCAGTGTTTTCCTTTTAAAATACCTTTTTACTATTTAAATTTACTATTTAAATGCATTCATTTTCAAAACTGGGTTTTTCCTTTTGTCTTTTGGGGTTTTCTTCTTTGCAAATGTAATAATTGTTTTGTAGGAGGAGATTTTTTAAATGATCAGGGGCCAGCACTCAGCGTGGCTGACCAAAGGATGGGCACGGTTTCTTTAGAGAGAAAATTCTATCAGGTATTCAGAAAGTTAAAGGCAGCAAATGCCAAATTCTGCTGGAGCAGCTGGCTCATGGTGAGAATAACAAACAACAGGACTTGGGAAGGGTCAGGAGTTTAAAAATAAAGTCAAATGCAGTGGTTTGATCAGGATTTTTTGTTCTCTTGGTCCCGAGACAGTGGTACAAGCACTGTGAGCTTGGCTCTAAAAGCAGGGGAGATATTTCATGTGAGGGATTTCCCAACAGCCTGGTAATTCCACAGAAACAGGATGGTTTATCACTCTGATATCCAGCTCCCATTTGCTGGGGGTTTGGGAGCAGTTTTAAGGAAATAATAATTCAGAATTGTGTCCGTGTGGATTCACTGTGTGAGGTTTGCAGAGCCCGGGAGCGTGGCCATCCAAATTTCCAAGGGAGCTTTTTCAGCATGGATATTTCTCTACAAAAAAAAAGCCCTCCATACATACCACCAACCAAGCAAACAAAAGAAACTAAAGGAAACAAAATAATAAAAATAAAAGCTGTGTAATGGAAATGGCATCATTCCAGTTAAAAAATTCAATAGAAAAGAAGGTATTTGGAAGTTAGTATTTTGAGAAAACTGAAATTTCAAAATAAGATATTATGATTTCTCATTTGGAATGCCCTTCTATGACTATATTTTAAAATATTTTGAAAGCAAATTGTTTCAAGACAAGTGATGGGTATTCTGCTTCAAAATGGAAATAACTCAAGATTCCTTATGAAATTAGAATGCTGCTTTCTAAACTGATACCTTCCCTGCCCATCAGTGCTGAATCTTCTTGAGTCCACATTTCCCTGCTACAACAGCCCCAGAACAGCAGCAGTATATGGAGAATATTTTCCTGCAGACATTAGCTGCATGCTGAGAAAGGTCAGACACCATCCTAAATTCCTGCTTTCCTCTTGGTGAAAGTGTCTCTACACATCTCCCTTCTCCTTTCTTCTCACCCTCCTCTGCCAATCCTTTTTTTTCCCCCAGAATTCTCTCTCAAAGAAGGTTCTGGGAGAGAAAAAGCTCACAGCAACACTGACTGCACATAAACCAAAGTCAAAATGTGATCCCGGTCAGCCAAGCCTGTCCTTCAATTATACCATCCAAAATCGTCAGTGGGAGCTGCAAATACCAAAAAGATCCTGCTCCAGTATTTTACAATTCATAGGCAGCAATTCTTGAAGACAAGCAAAGAGCATTTGCACAGCACTAAGACTAAAATAGCTGTATTAAAGGGATCTTGGTTGTAACCATTCTGCACATAATTCAGGATTAGACTGTGCCATAGCCTTTTTTCTACAGGGTTATATAACTTTCAATTTAAACATGTATTTAGCCAGGCAGGGGGAAAAAAAAAATCGCTTCAAACATGTATTTAATTATTGAACAGTTTTGGGAATGCTTACTCTGTCTTTTTTTTTTTTTTTTTCTCTAGCAGAGGTCACAAAAAGCATTTCAATAGCTTATGGATTTATCAAAATTTCTGCAAAATCCTACTCTTTAAATTAAGTTTCAATATTTGGAGCCAAACTTGAAAGTATTCTTCCCTCTGAACATACTGTGCTTATGTGAAAAGCCTCAAGCCATTTTTAGCCTTTAATCCCCACTAGATATCACAGCCATCAGGCATCTTTCTCCACCAAACAGGGTATTTCAGAGTTTTACAGTTCCCTCTCTGTGCAGTCTGTTTACCCAGCTCTCATCTTATTTTCCCTTCTGTTTAAGGGGAACTGGACTTTTTCTGTTACAATTTCCTTGGGGATTCACAGTGACTGTGCCCTGAACTGGAGCAGGATATCCTGGTTGTTGGGGCAAGGGATGGCAGAGCTATTTGGGAAGCTGCACTCCTGACTTCATCTTTTCTAGATGAAGATCTTTTTCCAGGTAAACAGCAGAGAAAGTGTCACTGCACACAGGCTCTCTTCTCACCAAAAGATTTGTCTGGCTCCCTTCAAAGTCTTGTTAGAGGATGTCAGCTGTCTCACTCTTGAACCTCTCAGGATTCCAGGATCTGTAACAGCAGACAAAATACTCACTTGTACCAAAAGGAGGAATTGCTGGATCATAACTAGTGCTAGGAGGCATGAGATTAAATTATAGATCTTGCCAAAATTAAGATAAGGCTGTACCATTTGTTAAATAATCACATGAGATTAAATTATAGATCTTGCCAAAATTAAGGTAAGGCTGTACCATTTGATAAATAATCACATGAGATGAAATTATAGATCTTGCCAAAATTAAGGGAAGGCTGTACCATTTGATAAATAATCACATCAGGATTGTCTTCAGACCTCTCCACTGCCTTTGTAGGGGGAGAACATTAGAAGCTGCAGCTGGAGTGGGAGCTGACCTGTGGAGAAACACATATTATTTCCACAGTATGTATCTATAAATGTATCTATAGCTTCTCTAGCTGTTCTCCTCATCCAGGAAACTTTGAACTGCCATAAACAACAGTGAAAACTTCAAAGGACACACAAAGCATTTTTCCTGTGATTTAGGGCAAGGTTAGCTTGGTGCTGAGCAGGGCTCAGTCCCTGTAAGAGCTGCTCACTGGGTGATGCTTGTGGGTTCCTTCCAACTCAGAATATCCTGTCCTGCTGTGGGAAATAAAATTCCAGATATTGTGGAGGCCCTGTTTGTTCCTGGGTGGCCGTGGAGGTGTGTGGCAGCTTCTCAGTGCTCAGCCACGGCCCCGTGGAGAACCTTGCTCGGGGCATCACAGAAACATCCACAGCTCTGCTCCTCCATTCCTTCACCTGGTGAAAAACAGGCAGCCAAACCATCCAGGGGAAGAGGGCTGGGAATTCATCACTCTTTCATGCTAAGTGAGCTGTTTTTCTGAGAGCAGAGCTAAAGAAACAGTGGCAAAACCGAGGACCTGACTGAAAGCTTTTCCATCGAGATTTATCAGCCCCGAGTTTACGACATCTCTGCAGCAGAGAACTTCATTTTAGCTCACATTTCCTGTCATGTAGGCTCTCTTCTCTAAAGAATTCTCTCTCAGAATAAAGAACATTCTGAATACATGTGTATCAGGAACAGCATAAAAAATGTGGTGTTTCCTGCAAAAAATCCAACAGGCCACGGCAGCATCGCTTTGTGCTTGCCTGGGGAAGATTAAATGACAGACACACAAATCTCTGAATTCTGCACTGCTTCTCACAAGGCAATGCACGCTCAGTGCACACTCCAGTTCTAAAGTCGTGGCTATTATGACTCCTGTAGTCTTGCTGAAGTTACTGGAAGTATTCACAGGGGTAAATGAGGCAGAGAGGCTTTTGCAGTGTCTGAGCCTTCCTGTGGCTCCCTGACATAGATTTAGGGTGAGCATTTCACACCATGTACTCTGGAGAAGTGACAGGCTCAGCTGATGGGGATGCGTTAGCAGTGTCTGTGCTATCATGACATTTGAGATTTGTGTAGTTACATCCTCCTGGCCCTTCATTGCTTGATTAAACACCTTGCTCTATTTACTCAAGAAAACAGGAGTCACAAGCTACTTCTTACCTTAGTGAGTGCTTAATCATTTTCCACTCCCTTCACCAGGCAAACTTCCCATTAAAGCTGTGTACACCATCTGGAAGAAGATTTCTGACTGGTGATGGGATCTTGCTTGTGATGGGCAGGGAAGCAGGAAACAACTGACAGCTGGAGGTTTTCACAGTCTATTATATGAGCTCTTGGGGAAAAAAATCCCCCACTCAGATATTTAAGGTAAATCTGGCATCTAAGAAATAGCAGTTTGTCACTACATCAGGAAACATCACCTTGCTTGCCAGACAACCAATTACTGACATCCCCAGAACTTGAAGTTATTGCTCCTCCTAACATCTCCTCCTGTTTCCTGCAGTAAAACTATTTGGGAAGGAGCAGTGAATAGGAGAAACACTTTGAAGGTGAACTCCAAAGAACAAAAGAGCAATTCTCCATACCGTACTTTGTACATCTGTTTTCAGAATTCATTGAACTCTATATGTGTTTTTTCTCTTTAAAAGCATGCTGGGGTTTTATAAGTATTCTTAAAAGCCAGCTGTGATTTCATCAACCATCTGATCTGCATTATGATAACTCTTCTGAATAATCCCAACAATAAAATAAATATGTATGCAGTAAAGTGAAACAAAAGTGTGTACAAAAATGATTAGAAAAAACCAGCAGACTTTGGTTTCAAGCACCCTAGAGAGTTATTTATGATCATCAGGAAGAAAAGAATCACTTTAAAATAATGAAAACCTTTCAATATCTGCAACTCCACTGAGCACAGAATCTTACAGTAAATGCTAATTTAACTATGAACTTCACTCTGTTGGGACCACAACACTTTATATGCAGGTAGAAATGAGTAGTGCTCAGGATTAGATCCTGACTCTACTGTAAAGTCAAGGAAAGAATTCCCACTGAAGCTGAGATTCCATGCACATCCTCTTGCTGTAGTCTGGAAATAGTATCTTGTAAACAAAGAGCCAAATGAAATTGTGTTAACAGGTAACCTGAGACAGACCCTGAAGAACAAGCAAATCACCATCCTTTTATTCCTCTTGCAAAAGAAACACCTGGCAGTGACCTACCCAGCAAAGATTTGAACGTATTCCCCCTCCCCTCAAATCTGACAATTGAAATGTGAGCGAGTTATCACCTTTGGTTTTGCAGAAAGCAGATAGAGATCTCTCCATCAGAAATTACCTGAGTTTGACATCTGCCTCTTCAGTTTCTGTCTGGCTGCAGGCATCCTAAGGGAATGAAGACAGATTATTTTCCCCTGAGGTTTCTGCTGTGAGCACCCCAACGCATTCCTTTCAGTAGTTCAGCATCATTTCTCATTTTCCAGCTCCTTTTCCAAATACTTCACTTTATTTAATGTATGGAGCACCAGCATTCTTGGGAAGGCCATGAAAAACACTTCATTGAACACCAATTTTTTTTATGTTTTTTTATCATAAAAGGACATAAAGTTTCTTATCCTATCTGCAACAGTAATATTTTTTGTTACAATACAGATATTTTGTAAACAAATGTATCTATAGCATTAGATGCTCACTGTCTTCATCCCCATCATCCTGTTCTTCTCAAAAGTTGCTTATTTTGGGACACCTTTCAGTGCTAAATCAGGGCACAGATCCTTCTTTTCTGACAGTTTTGAGTCAGGATGGTCAGAGATAACTACACTAAATCCTTGCAAAATCATACTTCCAAAAAATTGAAGTTGGACCCTTTTAATGTATCAGATCAAGTACCCAAAATCAGACTAACAGAGTTCTAAAGTACACTCATAATTTAGGACAAGCCAGTTCACACCTTTGATTTCATCTTAAAACCACCAAATTATTTAAATTACAAAACTAATCAAACTGATACAACTAAACTGAACACTGGAGAAGGCATCAAAGTGAGCATGAGATTTTTGAGTCACAGGCTGCCTAACAGTGCTACTTTTTTTTCTCCCTACCCATAAGTGAGTGTGTACTGAATAATACCATTTATTCTGAACACAGTCATAACCAGCTGGAAGTCTGGGCAGCTCACCACACTCATCTCTTAATTCCATGAGGAAGAGCAGAGCAAGCTGCAGGAAACAGTCATTTTCCTCTCCAGGTGTGTTTCACGTGTAGCACGTGGAAGGTAAAACAAGTTAGAAGAGAAGTCTGCTTGGAGGGACTTGTGTTGACTCATCTTTATGGACTTAAAGCACTTCTATATTTAATTTAGTGCTGTCTTTATCTCACATCTTACACTACCCTCTGTGCATTCTTCAGGAGAAACAACCTGCTCACTGGAGTGGCCCTAAAATCGCTTCCAGTGCACGTCTAAATATAATAGGGAGGCACGAACACATCTGATAGAGAACAAGTGTTACAGAAAAGGAACTGCTATCACACTCTGCACAATCATATCTTCCCCTGCTCCCGCTGCAGACACCTGGGTGGATGATACACACGATTTCAGAGCCTGCATTTTCTAAAATGGATTCTTGTCTTCACTCTTCACCTTCCTTCAGCTTCCTCACAGTCTCTTGTTTCGCTTTAAGGCTCTTTTTTTTTTTCCTGTGGTAGATGTAGTGCTGGGTTGGCAAACTGCCCAGCAGCTTCATGATTAAAATATTCTGTTTATTTGTGAGGTAGGTGGAGGATACACAGCAGCAGCATAAATTCTCCATGACCAGATCCACATATCTCAATTTGTGTCCTAATGACAGCAGCCCAGAGCTGTCTCTGAAGAAGAGCAGGCAGCTGGATCTGCATGAGCTTCTGGGCAGCACCAGCCACGGAGATACCAAGAATCAGTGAGGTGTTCCTGGTGCTGCCTGGGAGAAGGGGATCCCCACGGGTTCCGTGGCATTGGTTTGGGAGGTGAGGCAGGGAGGCTCATCCTGGCAGGGTTGGACACCCACAGCATCCCAGCACCACGTGCAGCCAAGTTCTGCAGCCTTGAAATGGGCAGAAGAACCTCTAGGAGGAAACAGAAGAGCCTGCTCTCCCGTGCTTCCTGTTGGAGTCTGGAATACAGTGTGTGTGCCCTTGTTTCTGATACTTAGTTATGAGATCCAGAAAAACACTGAATTTCATATCATATATAAATATATAAGCTCTCTAATATACACACTCACGCTTTTAGCTTTTTCCATCTAACTTTAACATTTGTTTTCATGTATCACTATGAAAACATGCTCATGAATTTCATATTATATGAAATTCAGTGTTTTTCTGGATCTTATAACTAAGTATCAGAAACAAGGGCACACACCCTGTACTCCAGACTCCAACATTTCCCCCCTACGCCTCAAAAAGCCATCACCAAAACCCCAACATCTCTCCTGATTCAAATGTGGACTTCTCTTTTTAGCATGGTTGGAGAAGCAAAGGGTGAAAGCTGTCCTCTTGTCCACACATCTGGAATGGTGCTGCCTGGTTATCATTAATTTTATTGGCATCCTCTTGCTTCCTTCCTGAACTGCTTTAGTGCCTTTTGTATTTGGAAACCAGAGAGATTCTAAGTTAGAAAATGAGTTAATTTTGCAGTATTGAAGACGTGGGGGTTTTGTCCATATTAACTTATTTAATAACTGGGTTTTATAGGATTAAAGTCCATGATTTTAATCTTCCATTTGAGCTGCAATTAAAATGGAAAGGCTGTGCAGGCAGAACAGCTGCACACCTTTGCACCCCATCCATTAACAGAATTCTGCCAGCAGTGAAGTGCTGTCTTTACCTTGGCTGCTTCACTTGGAAATTTGCAGGTATTTTCTTTTGCATATTACCCATATAAAGGAGGAAATGAAACTTCTATGGAAATTGTTTTCTCTGTTTTTAAAAGTGGGCAGTTTTTATAGAGGAGTGTTACTGGTGAAATATATGTTGTGAAATTTAGCTGTGCATTTGTTCCAGTGGAAGGTTACATGAAATGCTCTCAGGGTTCGTTTTAAGTCATAATGATCCCTTTTCACCTTTTCTCTGGGGGAGGAAACTTTGTGTGGATGTTGCACTGTCAGTGTTATACAACTGTTACTGTTATTTAGGTTATTAACAGGTTACTGTTACACAGGTGACGCATCAGAAAATGAATTTTTTTTATATTTAGTGGCACCACTTAATAGCAACCAAGTCAAAAGTAACAGAATTTCAGCATCAGGGAACTCTAGAAATGAAATTCCTTCTTGGTAGCTAGCAGGTGAAGTATTCTCACTGGTGCCTGACCTGAGGGCATACATGACACCATGTGAAAAATTTGTCCCCAGAGAAACAAAACACAAGGAGAAATTCCAGCAGAAAAACATTTGATTATTTGCTTTAGAATCACAAGGATGCCTAGGAAAAATACCTATCAAAAGGAAAAAAAAAGAAAGCCAACTTTAAACAGCAATGAAGAAAATCACTTTGTAACTCATAAGAAAGGAGTAGGAGAAATAGATTCATAAGCTCATGCTTCTTTTCCCCACCTGCTAAATTGATGCTGGACTTGAAAGGAGCTGATCACAGAAAATATTGCTTTTGACAAGTCCAGCTTAGGTAATAATACTTGTATTACTTTTTAGTGGGATGAGAAGCCAAAAAGGATCAGAGAGAGACGGAGAAAAGGCACACCAGGGATTTCATTGAACATGGATATCAATTATATCCAATTCAATTTTATATATATATATATATAATTCAATATCCAAATCAATTATATCAAAATATTCTGTGGTATCACAGAATTGTTTAGGTTGGAAAAGGCCCTTCAGATGACATAGTCCAACCATTAAACCCTGAGTGCCACATCTCCACATCTTCTAAATCCTCCCAGGGATGGGTGACTCCACCACTTCCCTGGGAAGCCTCTTCCACTCTGTAGAATTTTTAAATGATCAGACATTTGTATTTATTTTATTTTGTTTTTAATGGCACCAAAGTTCTTTTTGTGGTCTGTGAGGGCAGCACATTTTATCCAAGGGGTCAGGATCTAGGGGCAGAGTGCTGCTGTTTGCAGGGAGCAGGGCACATGTGCTTCTCCAGCTTCTGCGTTCTCTACCCTGGCCACCATATCCCCCACTGAAATCACAGCTGGAGTGGGAATTCCACCACAGCTGGAAAAATCCATCAAGAGACTGATTGAATCAAGAAATGAAGCATAACTCAGAGAAAAATTCTAGAATGGCAGGCTACTGCAGCATAGAGTTTGACATGAACTTTCTATTTTTCAAGCATGATACTATTTGGACTACTGTCTTCTTTGTATCGATTTCTGCAAAATTGTAGAGAAAGCTCAGACTAATAGCAGATCCAGATTTGTGAAAATGGCCTTCCCTCATTACCCATTTTCTGAACATCCTGAGCAGCAAAGTCAGTACAGAACACCTAATGTGAGTGTAATGAATACATCCACAACATATTACAGGTGCACCTGCACACTGAAAAGAACATTTTTTCCCCTGATACTGTGACTTTCTCCATCTTTTTCCAGCACTACCCAGGTACTTAGTTTCCTTCTCAGAGTGATGTGCTCAGAATCCACGATGTAACAGCTGCTCTGCACAACACAAAATGCCTGCTCTGAGAATGACATTGATATTTCAGTGGAGCTGTAAGTTCACGTGCAGCCACTGTAACTCAAGGTGGAGGGAAAGGCCAATCCATTCATTTGCATACAGATCTAGTTTAAATTGACATTTTCATTTGAAAACACTAGGGGGAAAAAAAATTAACAGGCAAGACATTTTGGATTAAAACATTTTGATTAGTTAACTTCCTGTTAAAACCAGCTTCCCCCCTTGCAATCTTTCTTGGATGGATTTGAAATTTTCATTATTAGTGGTATATGGAGATAATTGAACATATCTTTCAACTCATGTCAGAATGGAAGCAAGAGGTAACTGGCAAATAATTTGTGCTAGAAATAATTTTATGCATTAGAATGGATTTGCTGCTTCATTTTCTTCGAGCTCACGTTTGCCTAGAGATACTGAACACTTAACACATAATTTAGCCTCTTCTTCATGAAACAAACCAGCCTTTAGCCTTGAAACCATGGGGGTTTGTTTTCTCATCTCTTTCCATCTCTGTGATGTTCACCAGAAGTTTTCTTTTACATCTGCAAGGTTGGCCCCCCCAGGTTAAATTGCTTTAAGGTAGTGCATACTGCAATGCCATTAACCTCTGCTTCACTTTCGTCTTTTCAGTCTCCCTGTTTCACAAAAAATACAGGTCTAATCCAAACCAGTAACAGCCTGTGGAAAAATTACTGGAAAAATACAAAAAGATCCTGCTCCAGTATTTTTCAATTCATAGGCAGCAATTCTTGAAGACAAGCAAAGAGCATTTGCACAGAGCTAAGACTGAAATAGCTTAAATACTATACTAAAGTCTAAATATTGTATTAAAGACTAAAATACTGATGGGATCTTGATTGTATGGACGTTCATAAGAACTTTTGTCCTTCATTTAGGCAATGAATGCTTCAGCACAAATCCAGTCAATGTCCTGCCTTGCCAGATTGCACTGTTCGGCTGGCTTGTGACTGTGCCCTGCATGAAACATTCCCTGTCTGCCTGTCCTTCCATTCCTACCACCTTCACCTGACATCAAAACTCTTCTTTTTCCCACTGGAAGCTCCCTCCTCGTTCCCTTTGGAGAAAGCACTTGCCCTCCAAACACATATTCCTACCTAGGGCAATTTGCATTTCAGTGCTGTTCCCAAGCTTGTCAGCATTTCTGAAGAGATGAACTTCCCTGCAGAGGGGAAGGTCTGAGTCAGCTCTGTGCCACAGTGCTCCCCTTAAAGCTCCAGCAGTGGGGAGTCCAGCCCAGCCTCAGGAGACTCTGGAAGTGTTGTTCCAAAGGTGGCAAGGTGTGAACACTGGCACCTTTGGGGTGGAGGTGGGATACCTGGAGCTGGGAGAAGAGGAGAAGCCAACAGCACCTTGCTTGTAAGCTCACGTCTGGCAGGTTGTGACATTTTTGTACACTCCATCATGAAGGTGCAGTTAATTCCTCTGCTTTTCCAGCCTTCCCTGTCCTACACCCACCCACAACCCACCTCCACACACACACACACGTGCACCTCCTGCCTCCCAGCACCTTCCAAAATTATCCAAGGCAGCCTGCAATGCCTGCAAAACAAGGGCCAGGGCAGAATTTTTTACATTATTAAATATATCCTGAACTTTCCATTTTCTAAAAAGTGACAAGCTGTAGAATAATAATTAAAAAAAGCAGTAAGAATTCGAGAAACTAAAATATCTTTCAGAGGAATAGTTTAATTTGCAAGGAGAAACTTAAACTTCAATTAACTTTTCTCTCTGGCCAGCAATGCCATCTAGCAAGCCTTCAGAGCCAAATCTGTACTCACTCTTTCCTTAATAAGTGATGAGGAAATTAAAAATGACTTCTATTAACTTTCTACAGAAGCTTCCCTTTTAGAAGGCCTCATTTCTGTTTTTCCCATGAAATCAATTTCTGACACAGGCACACACACATAAACAGGACAAGTGCTCCAGCTTTTCCACTCATGTCTCTGCTAATTTTCATTAGCTCAATTCAGACTATCACTGCAGTTCATCAATTTGGTTTGGAACAAATTAAGACATTATTTCTATCTCAGTAGCTACAGGATAATTCATTAGATTCACTGTTAGGCCCAAATTCAAACCACTCTAGTTCTGAGTTGAAAATCTGTATAAAGTGTTCAAGGCCAGTAAAATCTATAGGATTTAATCTATATATCTATAAAATCTATAGGATTTAAGCATATGTTTAGCAACAGGTATGGAATAAAGTTTTATCTGTACTGAATGGAGGCTTTTTTAAAAGGATCTTAATACAGAATAATTTATCAACAAAGTCTTAAATGACTCTAAGAACAAATATACCCTGTAAATGCACTGGAAAGTTTCAGTTAATCACTGCCACACTATTTATAGGATATAAATAATATATTATTTATATATTATTATATAAAATCTAATAAGAATTTGTGATGTGATAAAGGATATAAATGATGACAGTGAAGATGTTGGGTCTTTAGAGAGGTAAGTACATTGAGTGCCTACAGGAAAAGGTTTCTGTCCTTGATTCTACTGGGGACACTGTGGCAAGAGAAAATTGTGAATATTTTCTCCTCAAGGACACTGACTGGATTTGTTCTGGAGCATTCATGGAGTAAAAGGCTCCTTCTTTGGCTCCCACTACCTCATTTCTGAGGCATCTTGAATCACTGGCACAGCACAAAGTTGTGGCTGGAGAATCCTTCTTACGTGGCCTGGATTAAAGAAAAGCAGTCATGACACGAGAATCATGGAATCAGGAGAGGAAAAAACCCAAACAGCCCCAAAACACAAACTCTAAAAATCCATGTTAAAAGATCTTCACACTCTGAAGACAGAGGACACGCTACTGGATTTATTTTTGTTATTGTCTTTATAGAGAAGTTGCCAAAATGCTTGGGAAACTGGGAGTGCAAAGTCCAGAGTGAATTACATGCAAACAATTCAGCTTTCTCATATTCCTTCACTGCAGTGAAACCAAGCTTCTGAATTGTTTGTTCATGTTCTTTCCCAGTAAGTGAAATCAGACATACCAAGCTCAAAAGGCTTCTTTACGTACTTGCTTTCATTTTTTAAGAAAAGCATAAAGAAAAGAAATAGAGGCAATGAAATACAAAATAAAAAATAAAAAATAAATCACAGTGAGAAAATGATACCACTTGAAATTTAACTTAAAACATGAAATGCAGCCTGACATTGATGTATTGAAAGAATAATTATAAAAGATAGGCCATTCCCATTTTCCACTTACTTTAGTTAATCACATCTCTGTAGATATGGATTGATTCAGGCATTAATAAATATCTGCTTTACTAGAGTTCATTTCTTTGATTTGAGGCATCATGAAAATAGAATTTTCCAGTCATATCTTTTCTATTCATCTCAAAATGTGTAATGAGAAGCAACTGGCGCTCTTTGCATGCAATTTCAATTAAAATCCAACATTTCAAAAGAGGTTTTATCGGTATATATTTCTCATAGATATAACTCAAAATGACTCTGTGATGAAATTATAAAAAATGTAGAGCTAACTTCACAAATTCTTCATGTTAGCTACTTTAGATTTACCATCAGTGCCAAACAGATGATAGTCTGTGGGATTCACATAATATTTGTGTCCTGGGCCTGTTCCTCAGCAGCATTAGTATCTTATCACTCAAATCTTATTCCAGGCTTCTCAACACAGATGAGCAATTTATTAAATGTATATCCCAAAAAGCAGATAACACTGCTTAAAGCATGTCTCAGTCATTTGGGGTTGGCACATATACCTGGCATACTTAACTCATCCTTGTCTTAGCTGAGTGAACCTCCTCTGAAGTAAATCCTTGCAAAATTCAAATCCCCACATTAGCAAATATTAGAGTGATGTACAGTGAAACTTATCTTGCACTGTAGCAGTGTAATTCCCTTAATTCCAGGAAAGATTTGGAAGTAACTAGGAATAAATTTTTGTTGTTTAAAATGCAACCAATGCTCCTCGTCTTGGAGGGGAGGAGAAGGAGAGACTTTAATAAAACAGTGGCAATCTGTCCTTGCTGTTCTTCAGAAACTCAGGTGATACCATCTCATCCCATGACACCTCTGCTGTTCCTGTTCTCCTGTGCCCTTTGCAGAGACAGGTCCAGCTGCTGAAGGAGCCACTGCCTGAGCTCTGACACAGCAGCAGGAATTCAGCAAATCTCTGAAACCATTTCTGCCTGGAAAACCTCTCTCAAGAGTTACCAATTTAATAGGAAATAAGCAAGGCCATCAGTGCCTGCTAAGTGCCCCAGTTAATGCTGGGTTGGTGAGATGCATAAAAATACACGTGGGCACCTCACAACCCATAATTAGTTTCGCAACACAGCAGAAAAGTGAAAAAGTAGTGTCTGCCTTTTTATAGCTGGAGAACTGAGGAACCTGGTATAATTGAGACATATGCTTTAATTAGAGTGGCACAGGCACTGCGTGGTGCAGGCCTATCACAGCTCCTCTGCTCCAGAAATACAAATCTCCAGTTGCCAAAGGAATGGGCACAAACCTTATGAGTGCCTCATACTCAGGGACAGCCAATCTCCTTCCAGATCAGAGGCAGAAGCAGAAGATACAACCTATAAATTGTCTTGTTTCCTTCCACCCCCTGCTGCCTGTTTTACATCCCCATTTTCTGCACTCAGATGTATTTATGAGAAGGAAGAGGAGGGCTCTGATCCCAAATGTCATTGCCAGTTGTCAGAATACCCTTAACAACCAGGTGAATTAGAGGTTTCACTGGGAAGGTTTGATCCAGCCTGAGCTGCTTAATGCAGCCTCAAAGGCATCAAAGGTGAGGCCATTTAGGGGCCCTTAGTCACCATCCTCTTTGAGGTTACACATCTCCCTGTTTAATATGCTGAGTTATACTCACCAGGCAACAGCATGGAGCTGCTGACACAGTACTGGGGAGTGATTTATCCTGCAGGCTAATCTCCAGCAAAATGGAATGATTTTCAAATCTATAAATACTGGGTGATTATAGACTGGAGACCTGCTTATGGTTCTATTAGAATTCAGCTTTTTCAAAGGTGTATTTATTTTGGGTTAGTTTTACATTGGGGGAACCTGAAATGTGTTCTGGGAAAAGCAGGAACGGTAACCCTTTCAATAGAAGCCACTGAAAATTATTCAAAAATGGGATTTTTATAGTGTATCGAGTATTTCCACCAGGAATGGAGCAAGAAGGAAGCATAATGTGAGAGGGGGGCATGTCTCCATGCTCCTAATAGCAATCTTACTTACCTTGAGGTTTCATGGATTAAGGGATTCATCCTGTTTGCAGTTTTCAGTGGGAAACCTTGTGATTTACTCCTCTGACTTGAGCTCTCCCAGGCAACACTGGGACATTTTCAAGAAGCTTCGTGCTGTTGCTCCATTGAATAAAGAACTGCATGAACACAGCAAGGGCTCAGAGACAAATCCGGGTGGGATTATCAGAGACTCCCTGCAAGGCACAGCTCACAACATCAAGGCACTCAGCCCTCACCCCGAGCCTGGAGCCCAAGCCTGGAAAAGCAAAGCCGGTCCAAATCTTATTTTTTAGAATACAGGAAGAGGCAGGTTACAGATTGAAAATAAAGGCTGCGTTTCTAGCTCTGAAACTGGGCAGTTTGTGAGGAGAGTGGGAGCCTGGTATGTTTGTTTGAGGATATTTATTCAGTTATGCTTCCTGCTGAATGGGACCACAAGAAAAATAATATGGGGCATGCACATATAAGTGAATTACAATTTCAGTTTAATTATCTGCTGATTATTTTCTTTTGAGTCATTAATAAAACTGACCAGCATTTTGGAATGGTTACATTAGGGCTCTGATGGTTGCACTGGAACACGCCCACTATGGTATGGAACGTAACCACTATGGTTAATGAACTCAGTTCATTAACACTGAATGAGGTTAGGAACAAATTTGGAAGCTTGATAACCTACACTATTTATGAAATCTTTTCCTAGGCAGGCATTCCAAAATATCTCCAGCAGTGCAATGCCTGTAGTGCCACGTGTTGTGGAGCGTACACAGCAATGCACAGGCACTCAATTTGAACAGGAACTAATCCTTGCAGAAGATCCTGCCCTCTGTGCTTGTTAATTCTGTTCCTCCAAGCGATTTCTTGCTAATACAGCACACCTTTAGTGACAATCCGTGGCTTAAGCCGTGTAGCTCAGTGGTTTTAAACTCGTGAAGATGTGCTCTAATCCTCTCTGCGCTCTGATAAATTGGCTTTGGTTCTGTTAAAAAGCTGAATTTGTGGAGCAGACCTGTGTTTGCTGGATGTCAGGGTCGTGCCTGTGCCAACGCTGCTCCCCAGTCAGAGCTGGTGCCCTGCAGTCACCCAGAGAGGTGAACACTCCCCTGCACGTTCTGGGGGGGCAGTCACGGTTTGTGGGACTCTCTGAAGAGCATTCCCTCATTGAACCTTCCTGACTGGACCTTGAGGACCCATTGGCAGCAGCAATTTTCAATGTTGCCCTCTCATTATAGAAAATAGAGGTAAGAGAGGGAGGAATAACCAGGGCAAAGGGAAAGGCTCTCCCTGTTGTAAAAATTCCTTCCAAACTTTAGAAAACTTTTACAAGTAGCCAATGTGATGGAGTAGTCATTAATTCCCTACAATTAGAAATGAAATTATCAGAAGACAAGGCTTCTTTTTCAGACTGAGAAGGATTTGAATGGCTGAAGTGTCTCTTCCCTGCTGCTGCCTGCAAGCTTCCCTTCAGCCACATTCCCAGGCACTGCCTTGTGAACAGACAAACTCAGCATCATCTGTGACCTATTGCTGCAACACCTACACCTTCTAGAGCTGGAAATGACTAATGAAATCAAAGGCTCTGAGTCCACTAGAACTCAGGGGGTTTTTTTCCCAGTGCAGTTTTTCAAAAAGCATTAAGTTGTGTCACAGCATCTGCTAAAAAATATCCATCACAGTGCAGGTGACAATTACTTTTCAGTTGTAAGGCAAAGCTTGTGGGTAAGTCTGTTGTGGCCTAATTCCTAATAGTGCATTCAGCACATGTGATCCATTCTTTTCCTGGGCAGTTCATTGATGCAGTTCATTAATGCAGTTCTGTTTTAGCTCTCAGTGACCAGTGATGGCACAGGAGGGGATGGCAGGAGGCTGTACCAGGGGGGATTTGGGCTGGACATCAGGAAAGAGGCTTCACCCAAGGGTGGCTGGGCACTGGAACAGGCTCCCCGGAGAAGAGGTCACAGCACCAGCCTGGCAGAGTTCCAGAAGTGTTGAGACAAAGCTCTCAGGCACAGGGGGTGACTCTTGGTGCTGTTCTGTGCTGGGAAGGAGCTGGACACCGTGATCCTCGTGGGTCCCTTCCAAATCAGGATATTCTGTGATCCTCTGATTTTTCCTTGGCATCCGAATTCAGCTCCTAAAACATTTGTATAACAATTCATTTACCTATAAACTTCTTGATAAAAATCAGATAAAAGTTTTTAAAATGTTCACTCAGGATGATTGAGTCTGGAATGGAAACTTTTGTATTTGGTAGTGGCAGTAAATTTAGAGTAGTCACAGAATGAATTCCCAGTCACCACGTGGAGCACTGGAGCTGAATACACAGTGACTTTGCCACAGCTCATCATGAGAAGGATGCCAAAATACATAGTTAAAACAACAGATAGCTGGTGGGATTCTTTGTGGTCAGGGAAAACCTGACTGATTCAACAACTCTGCCTTCTTCTGAAGGGTGGTGACCAATTCAGGAAAAAACAACCTCTCAACATTTACAAGACTGACAAATTCCCAAAAGGTGGCTTCAGTCAATAATATCTTTAAATGGCTTATGAAATTCTGTCCCCTCAGAGTTGCAGCACAAGAGAGAATTTCCCAGCTACCAATGTTCAGCACCTTGGAGCTGGGGAAATACATTTACATGTACATTTACATTTACATTTACATTTACATTTACATTTACATTTATGTGTTAGAAGTTGCTCTCACAGCAGGAAGGACAAGTGAAAACTTTGCTTCCTGTTTCCCTGGTTATGAGTATCAAGCTGATCCCTGGGAAAATTTCAGAGATCAGTTATTTTTTTGTAATGTTGAGGGCAGGTGTTAGCCAAGGGAAATTTCTCCTGGCTGTGCTGACGCCTCTTTAACCTGCAGGACTTCTCACAGCATCCCAAGCAGGGATATTTTGCACTCTGATCCTCCCACCAAGTGAGTCAGTGACACAGTTTGTTGCAGCAGGTTTGCTTCCAAGTGGGAGCTATCAAGAGGCACTGAACAGTCTGAGTCATAGCAGCCACCTCGATATTATCCCAGCCTTTATTAGCTTTCCAGCCAGCTGAAACGCTGATCTTCAGAATGGAAAAGGTGATGGGGTTAAAAGCTGGTTATTCCTGACAAATAGCCCATAATATCAGCCTTTTCCTTCTTTGACTGCATCTCTTAAACAATAACACGAGCACCTACTTTTGAATGACTGAATGTGTCTGGTTTTTTCTTTGCATGAGCTGTGAGCTAAAGCAGAGATGCCTCTCTTGAGCAAGGATCAAGTGACCTGTAGAATTCCCTCCTGACACACCATTTCTCTACAGCTCTGTGCCAGCAATGCTTTTTGTCCTGCTTCTGTCCCCTGCTAACTCATGAGGTGACAGAAAGTGGCTGCACAGGCTCTGGGCATTGATCTGAGCAGCTGCCTCAGAGACAAACCTGTGCCAGGAGCTCTTTCCAGGTCTTTTCCCTCTCCTCCTGTGTCATCCACCAGCCTTCAGCCTTTGCAGAGAAGGAGCCAGCTTGGGAAAGATGGGAAGCTATTGCACAAAGCTAAGTAAGCAAGATAAACATACTCCACAACAGCTGCACTTCCCTTCCCTATAAATCTTGGAATGTGGCCTCGAAATTGTTCATTTCAAGGATCAGGTAGTTTTTTTAATTTTTTTTCAGTCAAGAATGAAATATTAAGTTATAGGCAGCAGGTCTGTGAAAGCGTGAATTCACTGCTCAGTCAAAAAAAAATGCAAATCAAATCAAAGAAATAATTTAATACAATCTTTCCTTTGCAAGTTTTTAATGAAAGAGCTGGATTTCCCTCTTAAAAAAAAAAAAATAAAAATGGATGCTTTGTAACTGCATACAGGGTTTGCAAACTTTCTAGTGCTTTTCTGGAACCCTGATGCCATCAACACAGGAAAGGGTTGCAAGTTACTCTATCAGTGAAGCAGACGGATAAGTACTGGAGGGAGCTTGTCTGTGTGAGGCACAGGGAGCTGCTGTTGTTATTATTGTTATTATTGTTATTATTGTTATTATTGTTATTATTATTGTTATTATTACGATGGACAATTAATAACAACCCTTGCTCTGCTTCTGGTGGAGACTTTCCTGTTGCCATAGACACTTCAGACCTGTCACACCTGAGTTCATGCAAACCTGAGAGTGGCACAAAGCTTTGTCCTGCCCAAACCATTTTTAGTTTTTTCTCTGTGAATGACTCCGTGGGTTTCCTCCTGCAGGCCAGAAGGAAAGGCAGAAACATTCGTGGCTGCTTGTCAGAGAAACAGGCAAATCACTAAAAAACAGAATAGAACAAAGGTTTTCCAGTCCCTCACAGGGCACCCCATCATTTAAATGTGTGTCATCTGCAAGGACTGAGTGCTCTTTAACCTCATTTACCCCAGAGAACTTTGGTGGTCTAGCAGCAGAGTGACTCGAGTTTTGTATGCACATGGATGGCTGTTTTATCAGATATGCTTCAGAATGAGAATTCAGCTTTTACTAAATAACTGTAGAACTCTAAAGGTGTATTTTTAGCTTTTAATCCTGCTAGGAGTAGAAAAATTGTTATTATTTCTTCACATTATCTTTCTTTTCTTGGAACAGGATAACGTGGATCTTGGTGACCTGATGTTTTCGCTCTGCTACCTTCCAACAGCTGGTAGACTAACTATTACAATAATAAAGGCAAGAAATTTAAAGGCAATGGATATCACAGGAGCATCAGGTAGGAATGAATTTAATGCTCAGTGTGGATTTCTATCCCATTTCCCTCCCAAGGCACAGAATTCAACCCTGTCCAAATCCCAGAATGATTTTTGAGAGGAGGGTTGTTACACTGCGAGCTCTGCTCGAGTACAGGAGTTGATGAGAAATAAATAATACATTTTAGTTTGCTTAGCTCCAAGCAACAGTTTAAAATAAGTTGCTCTCTCGAAGAGACTGCGAGATTATTATTTCCAATGCCCCTGTAATTCAGAGCTGGCCAAAATACATTCCCAAGGCTGGGAATTTGTGCAGCAGACTGTTAGAGCTGTGACACAGAGGCAGACTGGCCCTCTCTGGCAGCCACCAAGAGCCACTGAGGCAGCTCTGCTGTTGCTGGCATGTGGAGAAAGCAGTGATCACCCCAGAATCCTCTCAGCAACCCTTTCAAAAGCCCACAATAAAAATCATAAACATAAATAAGGTTTCATAGACGACTTTTAAATACTAGCAGGGAGTTGTAGAGCTCTCAGAAAGGAGCTACAAAGAAACAGCTCTCTTTTTTTCTACCTGCAGGACTCTAAAAATAATTATAATTCTCTTGAGAAATATAAGCCACTAATTGTTGCCCTTTGAATTGTATTTAACCATACATCAGTAAATCCCGTTGTGAAAAACATTGTCATCTTCTGTCTGTCCTACAAATCTAACAAGTAATTAGGCTGCTATAAATAGGCTGATACACAGGCTGTTGTATAAAATAGTCATGTATAACACGCTTGAGTGAATATTTTAATACCCTTTGAGGAGCTGGTACACAACAAAGAGCTTCTCGAACCTAAAAAGTTCATTATAAGCAGGTAAAGCTTTCAAAGCTGCACTGCCTCCCGTGCATTCCACGGTAACAGAGAAGCTCAGATCCCAGTCAGGTCCAGGAGATCAATCCTTCAAGCAGGTATGGGCACACAAGAAGTCTCCCTTCACTTTCCATCTGCATTTATCAAAAATCAACGTTGTTCTTGTGACCCACACAGATCCCTACGTGAAGGTTTCTTTAATGTGTGAAGGAAGGCGGCTAAAGAAAAGGAAAACTTCCACCAAGAGGAACACCCTCAATCCCGTTTACAATGAAGCCATAGTCTTTGATGTCCCTCCAGAAAACATTGACCAAATTAACTTGTCGATAGCTGTTATGGATTATGACCGGTGAGATGCCTGTAGCTGTCAAATGTTGGCTGGTAAAGTCTTGCACGCTAGATTTGCACCCAGAAAGAAAGTTGGTTTTATTTTCCCTGTAAGTGGGGCATTCATGTCGCGTTGAGCTTGGTTGAAGCCTCCAATTTCTTTTGTTTTGTCGGGTGGAATTTCCTTACTAGGTTTTTAAATATAGATTAGTGATGAGTGACATCAGGAAGCTGCATCTGTGCCCAGCAGAGCTGAGGTGACTGGGCATTTAATGGTTCTGTTTGTGCATTTCTGCCAAGCCTTTGCACACGCTCCCCATTTATAAAGTTGTGTCTCAGAGCCTGCTTGCCTTTGCAGCTAATTACAGAGCACGGGCAAAGAGCCTTTTGTGTGCTACGAGGGGGGGAATATCAAATTGTTCTGAGCAGCGGGCAGCACAAAGAGCAAACCTACGCATTTCCTAGCGCGCTATACTCTCTGGGCAAGCATTAATCCTAAAAATCCACAGCTGACATTTCTGATGAAATATACAACCGGTGTGGTTCCGAAGGTAAAATTTTAAGAAACAAATATTATGGACCATTTTCACAGTGTAGGTCACAATGAGGTCATTGGAGTTTGTCAAGTAGGCAACGATGCAGAGAGCCTAGGTCGCGACCACTGGAACGAAATGCTCTCGTACCCTCGGAAGCCCATCGCTCACTGGCATCCTCTTGTGGAGGTAAGGCTTTGATTTGTTGCTTCCCCCTTCCTGCAGCACTTGTGAATATTGTCCCACACGGCGTTAGAAGTTGGACAGAATTTTGTGAGCGAGCCCGAGATCCGCGCGCGTGAGGTAAATCCTAGAGAAGGGTTTGGAAACGCTTTAAAATTGAAAGGTGACACACGAGTTAAGTCTGCTCCTTTCCATGCTAGGGAGACAGAAGGTTGCTGTTGTCTATCATATATAGACATGAAAACACCAAACATTGCACAGCTGAGGGTTTGGTTTTGCCTTTTAAATAAGATCTTGGGTAACTTTCACTGCTAATTGATAGAAAGAAAGGACCTTGTTTACAGAACAATCAAGACCAATTTTCTTTTTATATGCAACAGCCTAATTTGACTTCTTTTCTTGTAACAATATATCATCCATGGCACTAGCACATCTCAAAGGATGCCTAACTGCACTGAAAAAAAATATGTTTAAGTGTCTCTGGAGATCTGAGGCGCTGATAAGAAGCGACACAATCAGAAAAGCTTTTCAAGGTTCCTATGTTTTTTTTTGTTTTGTTTTGTTTTGTTTTTTGTCTTTAGGGCCCTATTCAGCAGGAATGTTATGCAGGTCTTCTGCGCTTGGATGGCTGCCGAAGAGGCTTCCTCACCCTTTTAACCTATTCAGCAGAAATTTGGCATTCCTGTTGAACTCTTTCTTAGCCATATCCTCAGGGGCTATTCCACAGAGTCCAGTGGGGTAAAGATGTCCTTTTAATCCCTCTGTCTAATCCTCTCCCCAATACAGGGAACACTAATCCTGGTTCATGAGACACAGAAATTCATCAAAGATCGAACTAAATTGCTTCCTAAAGTTACCCTGGCTTACTCCCATTGTTGCTCTCACTGGCTGAGTCAGGCAGTGCTCCCAGTCAAAGGGAAATATCTTGTTTATGAGCAGCCCCAGAGTTCTCCTCAATGCTGAAAGACAGGAAAGAGCACAGCACCCACACCAAGCCAGGAATGATGCTGTGGGCACTACGAGGCAGGCAGTTCTCAGCCCCTCTGAGTTCACTTTCTGCACCAGAGTGCAGCTGGGTTACCACAGCCACTGAAGATTTCCCTGCTTGAAATGAGCACCGGCCATAGGCAGTTCCAGAAAAGATTGGCAGGCATTATGAAGATGCTGCAAGCCGGGAGGAGTCCCACAGTCTGTCCTGTGTCCGTCAGGAATTGCGTTTCCTGGTGCCTGGGCTCCAGGGCAGCTCAGGTGGAGCAGGGAGTGCCCAGGGGCTGTGTGGCAGGAGGAAAGCTCTGTGCCCTCTCAGCACAGCCAGCAGTGGGGCAGCTCTGCCCAGGGCTGTGCCCCCAGAGCCATGAAATGCTGACCTGGACATTTGGGAGCTCTCAGCTGTGGCCAAGAGTTGATAGGAATGTCCTGGCACAGCACACGAGGTGTAGTGTGAGGGCTGCTATTGCCCAGAGCACAACAAGTGTCTCTTAGCAGAAGTTGTCTACATCCTTATATCCAACCTGTCTTCCCTCTTTGATAAATTTCATTGCAGCCAGAGCCCACAATTAGGTTTTGACAGCTCTTCCCTTTTCGCAGGCATCCTGTTCTTTTCATACATGCCTGGCTAACTTCTTTAGATTTCATTACTGTGGATTGCTTTTCATGTCACTGAAAGCTAAACAGAGCCATATTTTTTTTTTTCCTTCCCAGGAATCAAGTGGGGGAGGGTGTCCAGCGCATCCAGGCTGTGCAGAGAAATATATACACAGCATATCATTTTGGTTCCTGAATCAGGACTAGACTCAGCGAGAGCTTCTGGAACCTCTGTGGCCACAGCCATAGGACCCTGAATATTTGCTGAATAGGACCCTCAGTCTTCTACTGTGTGAAGAGCTATTGGTTTCAAGTAGCGTGATGTTATCCACTTGTAGCATTAATTCTCCAGCTGACACTTCTGCTACTGATAGATTCTTTGTATGGTCGTAAGCATTACCCAAATTCAAGTCTTCATTTCTGTTCGGTAGAATAACCCAGGTTCCACAAGCAAAATGACAGCAATGTAAACCAACAAATATGGGAAGCAGCAACAAATATTGTCCTTGTATTTGCAAAAAAGGTGCAGTATTGTGAATGGTTAGCTTTCTGAGTATCTTTTTTTTTTTCAAGAATGATTGCCATCAGGTATTTATTTTTTGATGACAAGTTGCGTCCTCAGTGTCAGCTGGTGCCTCCTTTCACCTGACATGAAAACAAATTAATACGGTTCCTTGCAGAAACCCTTCAAATCTGAAAAACTGTAAAAAAAGTTCTGCTGGGTGAGAACAAGATGCATATGGTATTTGTAATGACAGCATGTTCTTTGAGAAAGGAGATAGCCATCTGTACAACATGGAGGTTGTTAGTCCTCAACCTTTGGAGAGGATTTTCCAGTCGACGTTTCTGAGTCGTGTCCACGGCGCTGCAAACTGTTGGGAGCGTGTCCCAGGTGGCAATGCTGGATCATACAAACAAGCACACACACCCCATGTCCTTTGAAAACGCTGTTCCAAGTCTATAGTGCCTGTGAAGACTTCCTTTATTATTTGTGGTAGAATTAGCAGGGCTGTTTTACATGATGGTATGTTGTAAATTCTGACAAATTCCGACCATTAAAAGAAAATGAATCTGAGCACTGCATTCTGTCATGTAATGAAATTTGTGCCCCAAAGCAGGAGACCCTGGGATAAATTTTTTCCCCACTTATTTAGCCACGCATGGAGTTCTCTCATCCTCCAGTGTTTTCTCCAGAGAACTTGGCTCACGTCTTTACCTGGGAATTTTTTTGTTTAAAAGATGCAAAGTATGGATGTTTTCTACAACAGAGCTGTCTGCTGTGTGCTTACAGAGAGGGAGCCCTGGTTGTTAAGGAGAGTTCAGATAAGTTAATGTGCACACACATTGCTTCACATCTTGTATGTGACGAATGTTCACCAAGAGTTTTGGATCTGCAGCTCTGCTGACACAAATTATGCGTGCACAGATTGAAGAAATATCTAAAATTTTGGCCTCAAGTCTGAAAAGTTAGTCCCATAACCTATCAGTGTGGATCTTCAGAATTCAGAAAATGAGAATTACTTGTGAGTATAGAATATCTTGGAACTTGCAGGAGATCTTGGATCTGCTGTGAATGTATGCTGCAGGTATAAATCCAAATTCCTGTAAGCACAGCGGTTTTCAGAAATCTCTTGCCATGCTGTGCAGAGCACAGCTGCCACAGGCAAGGATATACCTGGCAAACTAAACAGCACTTCCAAACCTGCCCAAGCACAATTTCAGGAGGACAACCGCTGGGCATTTCCAAAAGAATGAAAATAATGTTGCCATGGCAAAACTGTTCCACTGCACCTTCAGCTTTCTATCAGGAGGCCGGTGGTACATGACAATGTGCAGATCTGCTCATGCATGAGCCTCCCCTGGGGCAGAATCCTGTGCTCTTTACCCAGGCTCATCTCCCAGGAGCCACAGAGAGGAGATGGGCCTGAGCAAAGCAGGAGCAGCTCTTCCTTTGGAGTGGAGCTCTGTGATTTCCCAGATAAATCATTCTGCATCTCACCTCTGCCCGGAATGCAGAGCCAGGCACGCTTCCCACGGCAACATCAGCAACAGAAACTGCTGGCAAGGGGAGAACTCCTACACAACAGGCTCAGTGTGTCCCTGGAAAAGTGCAGGAGCCTTTCTAGGATTTGTCCCCAGCAGCTCAAAGGGGCATCAGCTGAAAAGTGGTATCATTATAATTGCCAGTGGGTTGCAGTTCTTCTATTTTATTGCCATGCTCGGTTTATTTAATGCTCAAGGGTCTGGCATCAAAAGAATTATTTTGAACGGCGTTCTACTAAAACAGGGAAAGAAATCTTTGTGACAGTGAGCATTTAAAGTGGAATCCAGCAGACTTCAAAGGCTTAGAGATGAGGAAAACCCCCTCAATTTATTGAATTCTCAGAATTTTTGCTCATGACTTGCAAACTGTAACTCAGGCTGTGGCATTACTATGTGCTTTTTACAAATACCTGCCTTACCATAGTAGTACATCTATGGAATGATAGATATTTTCTATATTTGGATACTTCACTCTTCACCTTTATACTCCACTTTACCAGTGATATTCTCTAGACCCAAAATATTTTTGTGTTCTGGTTCTGGTTGGCCAATAGACTGCTGCTGCTGTCTGCAGACTGTATTACAAAAACACCACAGCCTGCTGGAAGGACCAGAGGATAGATAATTCTGCTACAAACTGGAAACCCAGGGAAAGCTATGGTCCCAATGCTGCTCAGTCTCTCTTTTCTGAGCTGTGATTTTCAGTGGTAAATTAGCAGCAGACTCACAAGAATGATTTCAAAGCTGAAGCCCTCATTTGTTTTCTTATTTGCTGTGAATGCATTATTACACTGTATGACAAGTATCATAACTCTAAATAGAAGAGAAAATTGCTTAGAAATGCATCTCAGCAAGACCTTAATCCCATTTTGCTCTTTAACAACGTGCTATTAAATGGTTACTTTAAGTTTTCTGTAATGAGCCCCGGTGTCAGGTGTTGTTCTGTGAAAAACCAGTGAGTGGCCATGGGAAAACCTCCCAAGTTTCTGACAGTGAGGTCGAGTCCCACGGACAGTGGCCTGATAATCCCATGACAGAACACTCACAGCACAGCTGAGTGCTCAAATATTTCTTTATCTGCTTCCACTGAAATCACAAGACATGAAAAGCTTTGCTTTTTCCTTTTATTTTGCTTTTCCCTGCAAATAGCCCCGGCAGTGGATGAGCAGATATTCATCTCAATCTGGGGAAGTGGGGACTACAGAAAACAGAGCAGAAAACCAATATGTACATAGAAGACCTGGTGTTAAAACTGTTGTTACCAGCCCAGTTTTCCATGCCAGCAGGTCCATAAAACACAAAAGCAGCAGGTGTGAGACACTTGTTACATCGAGGTCCAATTTAGCCCCTGGTAGGGGAACTCCTGGATCAACACAAAAAGAAACAACAGCAAAGGGCAATGCAAAAGGATGAAAAAAAAAAAAAAAAAAGAGGTTATTTTAGTCCACCCTTCTTGGCTTGAGAGGATTGTTGTTGAGGGGGCTTTTGGGTTGTTTTCATTCTTTGGTTTGGTTTGGTTTCGTGTGTTTTAAACACCAAGCATGGTATGTAGCTATATTAACATGAGAACCCAAAGCCAGAGCCACAAGAGATATATATTGATTTACATGTTTATCACCTGGCAACATCTGAGCACTTGAGGAGATGTGTCTGCAATTGAAATTTTAAAAAAAAAATATAGATGAAAACTCTTTTGGTTTAAAAGCAACAAACAACAAATGGGGACCAGGAAATTCAGTTGAAAAATCTGTTTGGCCCAGCTAGAAATCTGTCTGAAATGATTTTGCTGTTAATACATTTTGTTTGAACAGAAGGAAGTGAAAAAAATAGATCAGGTGACTCCATCTGAAGTGTCATCGATGAAATGCTTTTTTTCCCCTTTAGAACAGTCCATTGCCAAATGATCACATCTCAGTACCAAGAGAGAAAACAATGGATTTCTTACCTAGTAGGGGGAAATGAAAAAGCATGTAGAGAAGGGAGTCCACAATACTGCAGAACTCAAGAGAAGCCCCCCGTGCTGCGAGAAAGGGTGGCAGGACGGGCTTGGTGCCAGCATCACCTGGAATCCTGGTGCCAGCATCACCTGGAATCCTGGTGCCAGCATCACCTGGAATCCTGGTGACAGACAGCATCACCTGGAATCCTGGTGCCAGCATCACCTGGAATCCTGGTGCCAGCATCACCTGGAATCCTGGTGACAGACAGCATCACCTGGAATCCTGGTGCCAGCATCACCTGGAATCCTGGTGACAGACAGCATCACCTGGAATCCTGGTGCCAGCATCACCTGGAATCCTGGTGCCAGCATCACCTGGAATCCTGGTGACAGCATCACCTGGAATCCTGGTGCCAGCATCACCTGGAATCCTGGTGCCAGCATCACCTGGAATCCTGGTGACAGACAGCATCACCTGGAATCCTGGTGCCAGCATCACCTGGAATCCTGGTGCCAGCATCACCTGGAATCCTGGTGCCAGCATCACCTGGAATCCTGGTGCCAGCATCACCTGGAATCCTGGTGACAGACAGCATCACCTGGAATCCTGGTGACAGACAGCATCACCTGGAATCCTGGTGCCAGCATCACCTGGAATCCTGGTGCCAGCATCACCTGGAATCCTGGTGCCAGCATCACCTGGAATCCTGGTGCCAGCATCACCTGGAATCCTGGTGCCAGCATCACCTGGAATCTTGGTGCCAGCATCACCTGGAATCCTGGTGACAGCATCACCTGGAATCCTGGTGCCAGCACGGTTCAGAGCTGAAGGGACAGCCCTGCTGTGCCAGGTGCCCAGGGCTGGCCAGTTCCAAGGGCTGTGCTCACATGGCTGGGGTGGGCAGGGAGCTGAAGCTGGAAGTTCTCCAGGGCCCTGCAGTTCTCCAGGAGCGCATCCCTCTCCTCGGAGAGCCGCCAAGGGCGGGGAAGGCACCGTGGGCAGAGCGAAGGCGCGGAGGGGAAGGGGATGGGAGGGTTTGCAAACATCTGAGCTCTTCATTTGTTCATTCTGCCCGGGCTCTCTGCTTCCTGCTCCTTTCTGCTCAAACCTGGACGTTGTCCAGGGGAGGTGTTTCGCTCGTCCCCGTGGCAGAGGCGCCTGGAGAGAGCTGCGCCGTTTGGGTATAATTTTGGTTTTGATAACACATGAGCATTGTACTATACTTTATTATTTCTTGTTCAATAAATAGTCCTGGTATCTCTATGTTTCATGTCTAATTTTGGAGAGCAGGGCCGTTCCTGTATCAAGGCTCTCTCAGTTAGGTGGGCATTTTTGTTCGTTTAGTAGAAATAATGCATGATTCCTTTCGCAGTGGTGGTTTGAGGGACAAAAGAATTCTTAATTTTGTAATATGTATTACAATCTTCTAAACACGAGTTAAAATGTACTGTGATTTATTTATATAAATCTAGTCTGAACAAATAAGTTTTGATCTTAATAAAAACTGTAAGAAATTGTGCAATTGTAATTTATTACTATTTTGTATTTAATAAATATTAAAGTTCAATTCATTATTCAGAAAGCCAGTAAACACTTTGGGAACATTTTTGCTCAGTTTTTCTCCACAGATAATGTGTTTTGATAAAGTACATGAGGCCAGAGAGAGAAAAAGCTTTTAAATTTACAGCACTCACACATAATTTAGGAGTTTGGATACTGAAACCTCCTCGTGCTTCATCCCATGTCTACTCTCATCGTGGCAGAAAGATTATTTGACATATCAGTGGTGAATCTCATCTATGTTTCATATTAAGAAGAAAATTCAGGAGCTACAGAAGTGCCTCTATCAAGTGAGTTTGTGTTAAATTACCAAAATCGGTGTTTAGCATGGCATGCTGGCAAAATTAGCAATCCTCCTGTCAACTCCAGGAAATTCCAAGAGGTCCCCTGGCAGAAACAAATGGAAAAGGGCAAAAATATATCTGGTGTGGCCACACAAACTGCACCCAAAAAGGGCAAAAAGAGTGAAAAGAGTGATCTCTTGTCCTTTTTTTCCTTCTCTTTTACACGGAGTGAGCTTGCACAGCATCAGCAGGAGCCCTACCTGTGCATGACCTGTGAGTCAGGAGGAGCCTCTCTGTGTCTTTAGGGACAAGCTCAGCCTCTCCTCGTTTGGAAGGTCTGTCCTGCTTGCACACACCACCTTAATAAAGGGCTGCTGACGTGTGACACGAGGCACAGAACGATATTTCATGCCTCTGAGAAATTAATTCAGTTCTGCTCTCTTCTCTTGGTGAATATTTGACATCGCAGGCACGTGGAAAGGAAATGAGAACAGGCCTGGAGTTTGGAAGTTGATGCTGTCCTTAATAATAGGGATTTTTAGTGCTGTGAATGAAAAGGGAACATCTTTAGGCCCTGAACACTGTTTTTCCATGGGTGTGCTGGGCTCCTGGGAGATGGAAGATAGACCAGGGGCACCTCTACAGGCATTTTGTCCCTGGCAGTGAATGTAGTGATAATTACCCCTCTCTGTCCCAAAAACCACCACAAAATACACCTCAGCAGAGGAGGTGTATGAACTTCAAAGCTGTTTTTAATGTCTTTCAGTAATGCTGGTTTGCATGTCTCTATTTCTTCCTTAATAAGCAAGCAAAAGCCTCTTCCTCTGTCAAAACAGGCCCACACATCTCTCCTTTCGAGACACTTTTCCAGCAGAATCATCCTTCAAGGCTTTATATGTAGCCTACAGACTTGGAAAAAAGGAAAAAAGGAAAAAAAAGGGCAGTGGTTGCAACAGCCTGCTAATGACTGCAAGGCAAAGTTTGGGAATCCTCCCTGGAAAAGCCTGATCAACAGCAAGGCCTGTGATCCTGCACGGCTCATCAGCCAGGAGATGGAAATTAAGGGAGGTTCCTCGTTAGCCAGGAGCTTTCCTGGCTGCTGCCCGTGAGTTCCCACAGGGGGAACATCTGGTGAGGCCACAGCACATCCCAGGAGCACCAGGACCAGGAGGGACAGCAGTGGCATGTCCCCAAATCTGCACCTCAGGAACGAGCAGAGAGCTTCTAAAGATCCTGTCAGGAAACCTGGTGATTGCAAAAGTAACCTTCCCAGGGAAGGAAATCACAGAGATTCTTCTTCTGAGAGCTAATTCCATCCACCTCTGACAGTCCTGTCACTGGAATTTGTCCCAGTGAGCCTTAGCAGAGGTTTCTCATGTAAGCAGCACATGGTTTTTATTCCCTGATTAGTGTTCTTATATTGCCATTTAAATAGAATCACATCATTCTCTGGGTGCACTTATGCATTTATCATTGCCATGTTAATTAACCACACACTTCAGTCTAGCCCACCAAAAGGTCATGGCTTTAAACAACTTAATAAGATGCCAAAAAACATTCAGTGAGTTCATGTTCCAGTACCAGCACGTGTAGGAAAATCTGTTCCAAGACATCAGAAGTGCCTGAACAGTCTGGTCCAAAGAGCTTGACTAAAGCTCATATTTAATATCTAATATTAAAGTCATTTAGAAGTGTCAGAAATGTCAGCAAAGCTAGATAGTGTTAGGTTCTCACCCAAAGATAAAACTGTCAATAAAAATATTTTTGTTGGAAAAACCATTCTTAATGATAACAACAAATTCCATACTGAACCCTTATTTTGTAATTTTCAATTTAACAGGAAAAATCCCGTTTCAAGAATGTTGCTGTAATCCTATTGTTTATATCCTGGTAACAGACACAAAAACAGTTTTAAAACAATATATTAAATAGAGTTCACCTACATTAGGTCTCCCAAAAATGGGATATAGTTTTAATAACCATCTTTTCAAAATGCAACAGTTTGGATCCTTTCCAATAACTTTTGCCTTCCTAAAAAAAAAAATAAATAAAATAAATAATAATATATCATTCCCAACATAAAATAGTGTTAAAAATAACCTGGATAATATTTGAAGAATAATCACATAGCTTGGAGAAAATTCCAAACTCCTCAATCAGTTTTTTGTATTTTAGTGAAACTCAAGCCCAAATAGTTGCTGTTCCTGTGGAAATGCCTCTTCCATCTGCCAGAAAACAACCTTTGATACTGGGGTTTCCTCACTTCAAAACCTCAGCTCTCCAAACATGTTGGCATTTTCCTTCCACTTCAAATGGCTTTAATACAGACCAAGTTTCAGGAAAAGAACAGTAAACCCTCAGAACATCTTTTGTAAGCCTGGCCCTGAATCAATTAGAAATACAGGTACAATTTTGGAAAATAAGTAAGTTTTTCTATTCTTAGCAGGAGCCGAGGTCTGCTGTCAGATTTCCTCAAATTAATTAATTTCTTGCATCTTTACCCGATTGTTTGTAAATGCTCCAAGACTTTTTCCCTTTCTACACTACTGAAACTACTTGAAAAGTTAAAGTGGATTGAAACAGGAGCAGTTTCCAATGTGACATTGGAGCTGTATCATCTCTGGGTGAGGAAGGAGAGGAGGTCACTTCCTCCTACTCTTACTATAAATCCATTTTAAATATAAATTCACTGTTCCAAATAACAGGTTGAGATAACTCAAAAAATAAAATAAAATAAAATAAAATAAAATAAAATAAAATAAAATAAAATAAAATAAAATAAAATAAAATAAAATATAAAATAAAATAAAATAAAATAAAATAAAATAAAATAAAATAAAATAAGAAAATAAAAAAGAAAATGAAAGAATAAAATAAAATAAAATAAAATAAAATAAAATATAGAATAAAATAAAATAAAACATAAAATAAAATAAAATAAAATAAAATAAAATAAAATAAAATAAAATAAAATAAAATAAAAAATAAAATAAGAAAATAAAATAAGAAAAGAAAATAAAAGAATAAAATAAAATAAAATAAAATAAAATATAGAATAAAATAAAATAAAATAAAATAAAATAAAACATAAAATAAAATAAATAAAATAAAATAAAATAAAATAAAATAAAATAAAATAAAATAAAATAAAACATAAAATAAAATAAATAAAATAAAATAAAATAAAATAAAATAAAATAAAATAAAATAAGTCCTTCCTTTCACCAGGAGCATCTTTCTGGTTGGGTGTGGGGCTCTGCTGAATTCTTTCCATTTCCTCCAATGTGCAGTGCCACTCCGTCCCACTCCCTTTTCTGCCCCTGCCCTGCCAAGGCAGAACAGCACATTTCAGCAAAACCTTCCAAATTCCTGCAGCTTCTCTGAGACCATTCCCCTTGGAAATTCCACTGCAAGCAGAAATAACTTCTGAGTTGCATATAGATACCTCCCTGATATCTTTTTTTCATTTTAATTTTTCATTTTAATTGTTGACTGGTTTGGTTTTTTGGTGTTTTTGTTGTTTTCTTTTTACTTCTGATATCTGCCTTTTTGCGTCCTCCTGTCCTCAAAATCTTTCCCTCCTCCTCTTTCCCCTCAGTGATGTTTGCTGGACAGATGAGTTCAGCTCTTCTCATTCTTCACATGTAAAGATCCTGGCAGTGAGCTGCTCCAGCCTTTACTCACATTTCATCTGCCACTCACTCCCAGCAATAACATTTTCATTACAAAGGTGGGTATTTTCTCCTCAGGTAACAGCCCAGAACTGTAGGGATGTAAGGGCTGCCTGCAGAAGGTGAGGACATGATGGAATTAAGTTGCCAGTTTTCAATTTAATGATTTAATAGTAATGGCCGGGCCTGAAACACTTTTGAGGAATGCTGCAAAATCCAAGGTGACAGCAAATCACAAAATCAATAGCTACTCATGTCTCCTCCTAAAGACATCAAACATTTGGTGTCCTCAGTGTTTGAATAAGCACCTGAATAAAATGTTTGAGGCCATAACACAGCCTGAGATGTCAGAACATCCTGACACCTGTCTAATGCAATGTTCAGCCACACGGAGAGCAAACAGACAAGACTGTGTTTATAAAAGGAGTTACCAGAGAATTCAGGGAGCAGACACAACTATCCAGCTATCCCAAATAAACATAATTAATTGAGAAATATCTTCTGGAAGTTTTATTTAAACCAAAGGCACAGCTAAGTCTGATGTTGCTGTCATTTAAGAGAAAGGATCTCTAAAGAAAGGATCTCTAGAGAAAGGATCTCTATTCAGCCACACAGAGAGCAAACAGACAAGGGAGAGAGCTGTGTTTATAAAAGGAGTTACCAGAGGATTCAGGGAGCAGACACAACTATCCAGCTATCCCAAATAAACATAATTAATTGAGAAATATCTTCTGGAAGTTTTATTTAAACCAAAGGCACAGCTAAGTCTGATGTTGCTGTCATTTAAGAGAAAGGATCTCTAAAGAAAGGATCTCTAAAGAAAGGATCTCTAAAGAAAGGATCTCTATTCAGCCACACAGAGAGCAAACAGACAAGTGAGAGAGCTGTGTTTATAAAAGGAATTACCAGAGAATTCAGGGAGCAGACACAACTATCCAGCTATCCCAAATAACAACAGTTAATTGAGAAATATTTTCTAGAAGTTTTATTTAAACCAAAGTCACAGAAAACTCTAATGTTGCTGTCATTTAAGAGAAAGGATCTCTAAAGAAAGGAGATTTGCATTTACAGCTCTGTATTAATTCCCTTTCTCCTTTGGCACCTGCTGTGAGCTGTTTCAAGAAGGGTAATTACTTGTGACAAAGAAAAAAGAAAATAATAAAGAAAGCTGTAAATCTTTATTTGTTTTGGCTGCTGAGTAAACCCCACATTTCAGGGTTTAAGACGAGCCAGCAGCACTTCAGTGTGCTGTGCTCAGAGCCAAGGGCTCCTGGCTCCTCACACAAGGGAAACATCTCAGAGTAAGGCATTATCCTGTTCCAAACCTGCCTCCTGTCTCTTACCCACACTCTGCTGTTCCAGGAGTGTTTCCCACAGAGCTGACAAGCCTCAGTTTCCCTGGGTGGGCTCTGTTTGCTGGCAGATGCAGGGAGCAGCTCCTCTGGGTGCCTGAGCTCCCACCAGGGCCAAACCTCCAAAGCAGGAAACAATTCTCTAATTGTCTTTTTTTTATTATTATTTTTTTGGTTTTTTTTTTTGGGTGCTTCTTTTCCAAGCATATAAAATAAATATCCAGTAAACATCCAAATAAAACCTTGCTGAGGCAGAAGGTTCAACACAAAACATTCAAAAAAAAAGAGAATAATTCCACCCAAGCCACTCGTGCTCCATGGCAGAGACCCCAGATAGAAATTATTATATCTACATAGAATGTCTACAGCACTCTTACATCAATTCATGTGTGATACCACATTACCTCAGTTTAATTCACCTTTCTTCCTCCAGTGTTCCAGCAGTGGTTTTGTGTTTGTTTTGAATTTCCTGGTGAGTACCAAGAGTGTGCTGCAGACTGTGCCCAAAATAGCATCTGGTTTGTAATTACTGTCTGGAACCTAAATTGCAAAAACCTGTTGCTCCATGAAAAGATATAATTATTGAAAGGATCTTTTATGCATGGTTTGTCTGCATGCTCAACCATCAATTAAATCATTACCATCTAATCCTGCTCATAAATAGAATTGCACAGATTCCCAAATTCCTGAACCTACAAAAAATTTGTTTCCAAGTGAAAAATTACCACTTTTATTGAGCAACTAAAGAAAAGCATAATTCCTCTGGAGATTGGAGCTCCAAGCAGAGCCTTTTATCTCTTTTCTTCATGGAGGGCTATACAATCACCAAGTCATTAATTGAGGGGTGAAATCAAGTCTGGTTTATCCACTGCAGATACGTGGGATAAAATTTAATTGATCCCAAACTTGTTTTGTGGGTACCAACCTCCACCTGCCATCACAACTTTTTGCTCTAGAGTTTTACCCAAACTTCCCAATTTTGACTTTCACTAGTATATTATTTTTTCCCTGCAAGCAGAGAAACACATAAAACAGAGACCCTCATAAAACTTCTGAGCTTTCTTCATCCTGAGCTGCTTACCAAAGGAGCAGGACAGTGCAGGGGGTGCACAAACATTCATTTTTGTTCTGCCCAGGGCTGTGTGTCAAGCAAAATCAAAGGAGTGGTGTGTATTTCATGGGCTTAAAAAAAAAAAATAGAAATGTTTCGTATCCTCTTGATCTCCTTCCACCTCCTGACACAATTCCTGTGCCAAGTGTGACAGCGTTGTGCCAGGGATGCTCTGCAGGGAGTCAGAGGAGAACTCAGTGTTCCCTTTTGGGGATCTGATGGAAGGAGGAGCAGAGGGAATGCAGGAGGCACTCACCCTTCCCTGATGGATCCTTCCTATTCAGCTCTGCCTCCAAGCTGATGGACAAACTGTGTGAGACCTCGATTTTCCAGCGTTTTCCCTTATTCTGCAGTGCCTAAAGGACATCTCATGTCTGACACAAACACTTCCTTTCCTCCAATGTAAAGAATTCTTCATCCCTCTGCTGGTGTTACAGGAATTCTGAGTATCATGGATGTAAAGGCCCCATTTCCCCATCCCCAGCAGGGCTCAGGGCTTTGCAGCATTTCCTTTCATCTGTCTGCAACTATAAATCACAGCCTGGGTAATCCTATCAACAAATCCTCCTTAATGTTGTATGTTTTAATTAGCAGAGCCATAAACACGTTTTCCAGCACCCTGGTGTGGTGAGTGGTGGGCATCACTCCCGATTATGCAGAGGATACTGAGCAAAGCCAGCCAAGGAAAATGACCTTCTTCTATCATGAATCCTCACATCATTCACTGTGTCTCTGGGAAAAGCCCTGTAGTGGCTTCAGAAAGATAAAGGTTTGGCTTTTACTGAACTGGATGAATGAATTCCAGTATCACTTTAGACAAAAGAATGCAATCTGATATGAGAATTTTGCCTTCAGTCCTTGACATTTCCTTCTGCACTGCCTGCTCTGGGCATTCCTCTTCCGTGCCTTGGTTTGTGTTCTGGAAATAAAAGCATTTCCCTTAAGCCAAGAAAATGAAAAACACAGGACATTCCCGGGGAAATGCTAAGAAAAGTACAGTGTAGATCTATTTCTCATCTCCAAAATAATCTTACTTTATACATCCTCTTAAAAGTAATTTCCTCCTTCCTCTGCCTTCCTGTGGCTCCTTTGGCTGCACTTACATAGGAGGTTTTCCCTGGGTGTTTATATTTTTCATTAGAAGTGTATTTCTCCTTCAGACACAGAGAATTTATTCAAAACGTGTCCTGCTAATCATATCTTCTCTAGAAAAATGTATTTTAAAGGATCAGCCATTTATTTCATCTTCTCAGCAAGGAGCATCACTGCCCTAATGCAGCAGGAAACGTCCCCCAGAATGTCACCTTTATTTATTATTATTTATTATTTATTTATTTTTTATCTTATTTATATTTTACTTTATTTATTGTTATTATTGGGATGCATTTTGTGTGCAAATGTGAATATTGATATAAATCCACATGGATGGGTTTGAGGCTCTAAGCCCTGAGCATAACCAGGAAAATTAAGACCAAGGAGAAATCACTTCCAAGTGGCACAGAGTCTGTTTCTACCCCTTCCTACCCCTGGAAATGGACTTTGGATGCAATTCAAGACTAAATTTAGTTCCAGGTCCAAGCCTATCTGTGGAAGTTCCCAGGTATTTGTTCTGCCTCACAGCTGATGGCCAAAACTTCAGCTGGAACCCCATCAGATGGTTTTGTTTCTGCAAAGATGGTGAAGAGGACAGCGTGCCTGGAATGGTAAAGAAAGTCTGGAGTATTTGGGTGAGAGTTTATTTTAAGTTTAATTTTTAAAAAATACTATTTTTGCCTTTTTAATCTAAATTACTGCTGAAATGTATTCAGAGAAAATGGAGATATTTCCAATAGCCCTTCATTATGTTTTCCCAATTGTAAATAAGCCACTATAAAATGCCAAAAAAATTGTGAAAAGGGAACATTTACATAACATGGTAAACATCATTTAAGAAGTTACAATCTTCAAAACTTTGTGCAAGTATGATTATCTAAATTACTGACAATGCCAAAGAACAGTAATGAAAGAAATCCTAAAAGTACTTGGAAACCTATAAATCTAAATACAATGCTTTTTTTAGAGAATTTGTGTCATTTTATAGCATTTCCTGCATAAGCTGTAATTATTTGAGCAAGACCTGCCAGTGCACAATCAGGAACATCCAGGACTGTTTCCTCTCTCTTTTATTTCCAGCAGACATCTGTTCAGCTGAAGGCCAAGGCTTCTTCTCTATATTTTCTTCATTTTTCATATAAAATATAACTGGGTATCCAGGCCTTCTTCAGACACTGATTCTCCACTGATTAAGTTTTGATAAGTTGATTAAACCCTTGTCACCTCCCAGATCTAATCCTGTTGCAAATCTCACATAAATACATCAATAGCACTGAAAGATTCAAAACTTTGGATTTGGGCACCTAAATTCCATCCAAAAGCTTTGGTTATGCCTTTAAATGCACTCTGGTTTTTAGTGGCACAAAAAATCACATTTTTTTTTGTCAGTGTTCCACCTTCAGAATCTTTTCTTGCAGTCAAGGTAGAACCAAGGCACTGGGTGAGCTGCTCAGCTTTCACTTTGTTTCTGAGAAAGTATCTGGGGAATTCAGAATGTTCAGGATGAGAGAGTACAAATGAACCCATCCATATTAATTATGTTTAGGCTTCAAGTGATTTTTCATATGGCCTTCACATCATCTATGGTTTTTGAATTTGTGACTTCTAATATACTTCACCATTTATTTTATTTATATTTATCATTTCCTGTGGTTTTGGGGGTCTGGTGGAGCTCACCTGGCAGATTCCACGGTGCTCTCGGGCAGTGCTGTAACCTTGGCACAGCCACAGATTTGAAATGGGGACAATTAGAGCCCTTCTTTCAGCTTTAATATTTGGAGACCTTCTGGCCAGCTGCTGAGAAACCACAAAGTGCTGCTGGCTCCATCCAACCCCCGAGGGAAGATTTCCATTAGGTTTTCTGGAAGGCTCCTAGTCCAGACTGAGCTGGAATCTCTGTCTTTCCAAGTGCTGCTGCTCCCTCACTGCAGAACAATTCCTGTTCCAGCTTTACATTGTGATTTAAGCAGAGTTTGCATGGCACAGTCCTTCCTTTTGCATATAATCTAACCCAGGAAGGCATCAGTGCAGTCCCTCAGTGACTCATTAAAAATATTTTAATCAAGTTCTGGTGCACTTGCCATGCAAAGAACGAGTGCACGATGCTATCTCATTAAAAACAAAACAAAATCAAAAAATCAACAACAAAATCCCAAATTAGGAAAAAAAAAAAAAGTTTTAAATAGGGCTCCAAAGTCTTGAAAGAATAATCTATTGTAGCCTTATTTAATTCAGGCACCACCAGGTGCTTTCTGGCCTGTTCTTGTGTTTAATAACGCTGCTGGGAATATTGCCACTGACTACAATGAGGAAAAATAATACCTGGTTTAATATATGCTTCAGCTTATAAAATAATAACAGGTTGCTCAACATGGTTTTGCTGAACCTGTTCATTTATTTTCATACCTAAAATACAAGGACCAGAACACACAGAAAATTAACAAAAGAGGGCAGTGCTTCTTGTTCAGTATTAAAAAAAATAAATCCTCTTTTAAGGATATTATTAACTTGTGTAAATCATCCTTTTTTTGGAGGGACATGTCACAGTCATGGATGTCAGAAATGTAGAATTGGCTGGGTGGTAGCAAAGTGTTCATGGTTTCTGTCAGGACCATTATGAACCACGGGGAACTTCTGCCACCTCACAGTTTAAAACCTTTCAACATCCCTATTAGAATCAGGGAATCATGTAATTTATAGAATTATAGAATTATAGGATTAGAGAATGGTTTGTGTTGGAAGGGGCCTGAAAGATCAACCACTTCCAGCCCCCCTGCCATGGTTCCACTGGCCCAGCTTGCTCAGAGCCCAGCCTGGCCTTGGACATTTCCAGGATGGGGCAGCCACAGCTTCTCTGGGCAACCAGGGCCTCCCCACCCCCAGAGGAAAGGATTTCTCCCCAATATCCCATCTCACCCTGTCCTCTGGCAGTTTAAAGCCATTACTGCTGCTCCTGTCACCACAAAGCCCTGCCCAAAGCCCTCTCCAGGTGTCCAGGCTGCTGGGAGCTCTCCCTGGGGCCTGGTCTTCTCCAGGCTGGGCAGTGCCAGGCACAAAGGGACCTGGGGGTGCTGGTGACAGCAGCTGAATGTGAGCCAGCAGAGTGCCCTGGTGGCCAAGGACAATGTCCCTGGGCTGGATCAGGAATGGTGTGGCCAGCAGGAGCAGGGAGATCATCCTTCCCCTGTGCTCGGCACTGCTGAGGCCACACCTCGAGTGCTGTGTCCAGTCCTGGCCCCTCAGTTTGGGAAGGACTTTGAGATGTTTGAGGGCATCCAGAGGAGACAACGAGGCTGGTGAGGGGCTGGGAACACAAACCCTGAGAGGAACCACTGAGGGAGCTGGGGGTGTTTATCCTGGAGAAAAGGAGACTCAGAGGTGACCTGACCACTCCCCACAACCTCCTGAAAGGCGGCTGTGGGCAGCAACCAACAGAACCAGAGGACACAGTCCCAAGCTGTGCCAAGGGAAATTTAGGTGGAACATTAGGAAAAAGTTCTTGATGGAAAGAGTGATAAAACACTGGAATGATCTGCCTGGGGAGGTGCTGCAGTCACCATCCCTGGATGTGTTTAAAAAACACTGGAGCTGGCACTCGGTGCCGTGGTTGAGTTGAGGTGTCAGGGCTGGGCTGGACTCGGTGATCTTGGAGGTCTCTTCCAACCCTGGGATTCTGTAATTCTTTGAATTCTGGGATTCTGTGATTTTGTGATTTTGTGATTCTCTGATTCTGTGATTCTGGGATTCAGTGAGTCTGGGATTTTGTGATTCTCTGATCCTGTGATTCTGTGATCCTGGGATTCTGGGATTCTGGGATTCTGGGATTTTGGGATTCTGGGATTCTGGAATTCTGTGTTTCTGGGATTCTGGGATTGTGGGATTCTGTGATTCTGTGAATTCTGTGATTCAGTCCCAAGGTGTGCTGCCCCAGCCTAGCAGAGGCTGGAATGAGAGTGCTCAATTCTGCATTAATCACTTCCCAAACTCAGCCACGAGTCAGCGGTGGGGACGTGCTCGTGCCCCAGTGGGAGCAGCTCTGTCATTACTGAGTCCCTCCTCTCCCCTGTGCTTTCAGACAATTCCTGTGGCAGCTGCACTGCACAATCTCCTGTCCCTTTATCCTCTGGAAACGCTGTTAAATGGAATTGTGCCCCTCTCCTGCCAAGGCACCCCTGGAGGAACAGTAATTAATGCTGCTGGTTCTCCTTCTCTCGTTATGGAGCCCCTTATCCTGACCCTTCTCCATCAGAAGGCCCCAGGTGAGGAGGCTGAATTTCCTCCAGAGGAATTCCTTTCAAAGCAAAATGAGCCGGTTTTACTGATCCAGAGGGCTTCTGGTTTTGGTGCCTAGCTGGGAATACATCTAAGGGAAGAGACAAATGTAATTTACAGCAGGATCTTAGAGCAGGTCCCCCTGTGACATCAGAATGTAAACACTCAAGGTTACTCATTACTTCTGGAAATCTTGTCCCATCTAAGTGCAACAAATTCAGGGGCATGATTGCAAACAGCTCCCATTGCTCTAGACACTGGAAATCTATTTATCTGTCCGTCTATATTAGCTATAAACAGCTTTTATTTGATGTATTTCCCAGTTATTCAAGAGATCAGGAGCAAAAGTCAGCGTTGAGCCTCTCCACCATAAATACACCCCCAGCTTTTAGCCTTGTTTATTTTTACAAGGCTTTCCTTTGAAGGGATTTTATTTTGTTCCAGTGTACTTTCTGCTCACATCAAATTCAGAGTGGTCTTCCACTTAACTTATCTTTGCTGCGTTGCTGACAGTCGTTCTGAGCTTGAACAACATTATCAGAGAAGTAATCAATGTTCTGCTGGAGCTGAGGGGATTCAGCAGATACTCTGAAACCACATCACTCAGAAGCTCCTGCCTGCCATTTGGGATAAATGTCTGTGTTTGAGGAAAGAATTTATCACATAATTCGTGCCCATGATTCTTCATCATATGGAGAAAGTTCTACTTCAAATAAAGAATCAGAAAGAAAAGCAGCAAGAGGGCTGTGAAGAAGAAAAAAGTAGACAACAGCAAGGGAGAGGGAGAGGAGAGGGAAAATGTGATGGGAAAAAATGAGACAGGACTGGAATTAAAGGCAATGATGTAGAAAAAAATCCTGACAGCTTTAATGGGTTGTCAAAGAAGATCTGCAAAGGCTCCAAAACAAATGAAACAAAAAAAGCAGAGCCATATACACAGATATAAAAATGAAAATGGAGCAGTGTCTCATCTGTTATTCCAGGATGACAAAATTAAACTACTCTAATAAACTAAAATTGCTGTTTGTGAAATGCTGCTTTAGTTTATGGCATATACAGCCTGTACTTGTTCTAAAGATTAACCTGCATCCAAATCTCCAGTCTGTTTGTCCTGGAAAATTCCCTTAGCTTCCATGGCCTCTGATGCTAAGAACCCATAATGTCATGGTTTCCATTATCCTGGGTGAAATCAGATTTATTATTTGCTTGGTTTAACAGGACTACATGCAATTAATGTCTGTGCACGTGAGTGGCTTCTTCCTGAGCTGGTAAACAGGAGGAGCAAGTTTTCTTCATATTCCCATTTAATCAATATATCTACAACAGCAAAGGAGAACATTTCAGGAGTGAAAAGTGCAAATCATGCAGTGAGGGCTCTGCTGTGGCCCCTAAGCCCTGACCTACATCAGGATGTTGTGGCACCTTCAAAGGAATGTGGGATCAATTGGATCTTCTGATTCTCCACTTCATCTCCAGGCACATCAGGAGAAATATTCTTCTTACTTTACCTGGAAGGGAGGATGGAAAATATCAGCTTTTATGTGCCTCTGTGGTACAGAATAAACAACCCCAGGTAGGTTTAAATTAGCAGATGGTATTTGTGACTAGGGAAAAAAACAATCTTTCTAGAGAAATGTAGCTTCAAAAAAAACATGATTCAATAAAGTTTAAATGGGAATTAATGTATGCACTAAATGACTGATGCCACGCTAAAAATCTTCCACTATTAGCCCTGTATGCATATTTGCACTCACACACATAATATTGAGAAAAAGTGTACTAGAGAAACTGTTTTTCCAAATTGTCACCAATGAAAAGTGCCAAAAATACAGCCACTGCTTTTTGCAATCTGTTTCTCTGAGTTCTGTGTTTCTTTCCCTGCTATTTTTTAAAATGAGTGCCTTTTTATGGAAACCAGATTTTTTTTTTTTTAATTTATTTTTTTTTTCCTTATGAGTTAATCTATTCCTGCAGCTCCTTCGCTGCCTTTGGTTGCAGTCCCTGGAATTTCTGCACCCATGAATTGTGTGGGATAATGGCTGGAATATTGAAGGTCCTCCAGGGGACCCAAATGTTGCCACATAATTACATTTCTTCCATAAACCTCCTCTTAAACCCAACATCAACACATCTCTTTGAGGCTATTTATCAATTAATGGAAATCATAGAAATTGACTTATCATTTCAGTACCTGGACAAAAGGGATGGAAAACTAAAAAAGTGCTGGGGAAAAGAAACTGAAACCCTCTGTTCCCCGTTTTCTGCATTTTCCTGTCATCATCTTTCACAACCCTCCCACAATTCCTGCCCCAAAGTTTGGTGCTGTTTCCTTGCAATCCACAGAAGTTTTTGCTTAGGAAAAAAGGTTATATCCCTATTTCTTATAATTCTGATTTGTTCAATATCTCTGACTGGAATCTCTTCAGTTCATATTTACAATATACAATAATTCATTATTTGCCAATGATCATTCCTCTTTGTACCTTGCATACTAATTTTTTAGTTGATATCTCAATTCTTAATTTGAAATCCCCTAATCTGATCAAATATTACTCAGGAAAGAGAGATTTCCATCAGCTACTCAACTTCTTTTTGTTTCAGGTTAAGCCTAGAGGGCTCAGCACAGTGTAAGAGCCTTGCTTGAAATAATTGCTGAAATCAACCTTTGTGTTTCTGGGACTGGATTTTCACCAGAGGAGTTAAAATTGCTGCTGGGAGAGGATTATGCATTCTGGAATGCTTCTCATTTTCACTTCTTTTTTAAATTAAAATTTTAATTTTAAGTTTTTTTCAATTTGGAAACATCCTCTATATTACAAGGGACAAGCCCCAGCATTTCTGTAGACGTGGAACCCATTAGGATCACTAAAAATATTAATAATAGTGGATATGACCATTAATTCTGAAAGCAGATTCTCCATTATCATCCTGCACTATTGTTATTTTGCACTGAGGATGCACCAGAAAGCAGCCAGGTTTTTCCTACCAGGATTTCTGCCTGCAGACACGAGTCCTTAGGAGGTGTTAATATTTACAATTACCCATCTGACAAAGAGTGTGCAACTCCTCTGTTCTCTTTGGGTTTCTTTAGGAGCCCCAAAAGCTCCTACAGCAGATCCTACTTTATTTTTTATTTTTTTTTTTATATATTTTTATATATTATTTTATGTATATATATAAATATATATATATAAACAAAAGCTGAAGTCTTAGCTCTGAATGCTTCTGATCCAAAGGAAGACTTCAGAGATGGAGATGTCAAACACAAGAAATGTCTTCTGTAATAAGTCAGGAGTATGAACAAATCACAATTGGATGAAAAAGGTCTGAGAAGTCCCAAGCAAGGATTGTTGCTATATATTTGTAATAATCCTAGAAAGTTATAGCTCATCTCTTTGGTGATGCTGAAGGTTAACATGGAATAAATTCCACCCATGCTGTTGCCATTAGTTTTTGGAAAAAATGCCATTATGGATGGGATGCAGCCACTCTGCATCACCTTCTTGCTATTTACTGCAGGTGGGAAAAACAAATCCAAGAAAGACCACAACAAACTCTCTTTAAGGCAATATTTCTCTCTCCTGCCAGCTGGTACCAAGGAGGTGGAGCTCAGTTTCATGGCAGTGCCCAGATTTATGGCTTTTTGTGCAGGTGTTCACCTGTTTGAATGGAAGCAGCTGAATGCCTGGATCAGCTGTCACACAATTCATGTCTAAATCTGCTTTCCAATATTTCCTCTGGAAACTGGAAGTTCTCAGTAGGAGCTAGAACTTAGACTGGCTCTTTGTTATTGTACAGATGCCATGGACAAATTAATTGTTACCCTGGCACAGTTGGGGCAAGGGTGTTGTTTGCATATTTTCCATTAAAACCAATTATAAATTCTTTATAGATGTGACCATTACTGGGTGATTATTCTGGACCAATTTATCCTCTCCAAACTGTTTGGGAGCTGCTTTCTCCATGTTAGGTCGTTGAAGTGTGTTGTTTTTGGTCAAGGTCACACAGCACTTTTGCCTTTCCTTGATTTACTGAAGCTTAATTGAAACAATAGGAAATGTTCTTAAAAATGTTCCTCACTGGTCCAAACACCACCAGAACAACAGCAGCAGTTTATTCATCACCATTCTGGGATCATATTCCTCAAGGAGAGGGGGAAGAACCAGAATGGGACACTGAGAGGGCAGGCTTCAATCCCATCAAGCATCTCAATCAATTCTTGCCTTAAAGCTCGACATTATGTGGAGTTTTATGTACACAAACTTCAAACTCAATTGTTTGAAGGGAAAAAATAAATTGTCACTAAAGTAAAATTTTAAAAATAAAATATAATAATAATTTTTTTTAAATTATCCTTATTGAAAAGTACCAGAAAGTTGTAGAAATAGGTTTGGAGGGGACCTCAAGAGGTTAAATAGATCTTTTGCCTGTCCTGGCACAATTCTAGCTTTGAGTTAAAGTAGTGACAGCTGCCCTGGAGCTCTCCAGCCTGCTCTGGGTCAAATACAAAGAAATACAATTCTGTAGCCCTGGCAAAAGGCTGGGTTGGAAAAAATGAGAAGGTAAAACTGAACCAGCTGGAAAAGTCTCTACAAGAACTGCAGCTACAAGAGCTGTGCAGGTGACTGGAATGGCCACAGAGCCCTGGGGTCATCAGTGGAAATAAAAACAAAGAAACAAGGACTCAAAATGGCAAAATATTTCGGGAAAGCCGCTGGGTTTGTGTTCAGCAAGAGGCAAAAGCCTTGAGCTGAGCCAATCTCTTTGCCAAAGTGCAGATGTTGCAGTGTTTTGGAAAAACAAATCATTAATGCCACTTGTGGATGCAGGAGCTGAGTTAGAGAGGTAAAATGTTTTTAAATGTAAATGTAAAATTGTTTGCATTCATTTTGTGAGTTCATTTGAAAGGCAAATACAGAGCCAAGGTGTTCATCTCCTGAGCCTGAACAGCAGGGACAGCAGGCTCCTACTCACTCCCAGGAACTCCCTTTTCCCTGTGCTAGACCTAACTCTGCACCAGTTTGGAGTTGGTGAAGTAGCTCCTAAACTGTTGGGGTCAGAAATGCAAGATATTTACCTTTATCTAACCCTGGCACCCAAGAAAGCTCTGAATTCCACACAGCACCATGGAGACAACTGCTAGAGTTTAGAGAAACTGAAAATGTGTGTAAATTAGAAAGTTTCTTAAGTCACTGAGTGAAAAAGTTAAAGTTTGGAGTTTAAACCAGCTTAGAGAACAGAAGACAAGATGAAGGATTTAGGGTGTTGTCTCTTGTTCTTCTTCTTCATCTTCATCTTCTTCTCCTGGAGGTTTTTGGGTAGCAATGAGTGATTGGATAGAGAATGCTGCAGTGCAGCACTCAGGTGTTGGGTCATTGGGTCACTAAGGAAAATAATTTACTTGGCATTTGTTAATTGGGTAAATGGACATATAAAAGACTTTGAAGAAGATCTTTGTTGGCCATTTTGCACCTTTCTATCTCAGTGCACTCAGCTCCTTGTACCCTGTATATATGTAATGCAGATAAGAGAAGAATAAAGAATGAAGTCTGAGCAAGAGCAAACTGCCTCTCTCTCATCAATCTCAGTCCTGGGATAAAGAACCCAGCCATGAGGTCCATATCAAGACAGCCAGGTACTAATCACACTGCATGGATTAAAAAAATCAAAAATGATTTGGTTCCTCATGCTCAGATTTGGTGCCGATGTTAAATTAACATGGAACTTGCACACACAAACGAGGGCAGCTCCAATCTGCTGAGTTTTCACTGCAATATTGCAAGAAAATGAGCCATCTTCATTTTTTGTCGTTATCAGGTAAGTGTTCAGCAACACAAAACTGAAACTTAATGATCTCTGCGTTAAGAAAACGAAGTTAGGATCAAAAAACACAACTCTGGTATCCACACTAAGGGCAACACTGGAAAAAGAAAAGCTTCTGATTATGAAAATGCTCCAGTATGACGTTTCCCCCATACCTGGCAATATGTGAAGTATGATGCATAAACACTTTTCTAAATAAAAAAGTAAGGAGAGGTTGCCATGGAGATGTCACGTGTTCCCTTGGGACTCCAGGAAACACAATTATCCTTCAGGATGGTTTTCAAACACTTCACTTTGAACCTTTTGGAGTTGCAGCTATGTAGTGATCTGCTGAAACAATTCTTCTTCGTGCTGTCTGTGTGGTTTTTTTCAGCCAGCACATATTACTGTGTGCCCAAAAGTGATTATTATGGAGGAATAGCTCTCATTCTGATACTTAAAACTGAATTTATAGGAGGGAAATTTTAAGCTTTGAATTTTTATCACTAGATTTAAAAATACCATCAGTTAGTGCAGAAATCTTTTTGTTCTTCTCTTCAAACCGTTCTGATTTTGCGACGACAAAAATTAACTTTTCTTGCACCCTGAATGGGTTTGAATAAAGACATTTGCGTTTATTTAAACTTCCCGTGAAGGAAACAGTGCTTTTTCCTTGGCCATTATCCCAAGCCAGCTCTCATTAGAGAAGAGTAATCAAGGAGTTGTGGAGAGGAGCGTGTTTCATCAGATAAACACTCTGCCCCTGATTTGACACTGCTCCCTTGATTATACAGACTGCAGCTGAATTCTGAGTTTCTGAAGCTTTCTGTGCCTCCTGTCTTTGCACCTTGCCTTCCTTAAGGGGTGAAGGGGAATAATTCTGACAACTTTTTAACCTCCAAGCCCGTGTTGAGGCGTGGCTCTAATGGCACATTATTATTAGCGAGGTCTTGGGGAAGAGTTTGTGCTTCCAAACAGGAACCTCGAGGGATTAATCACCCAGACTAAAAGCTGCTACGTGCTTTTAACACTCCAGATCAAATGAGCTGTGCCTGATTGTCACATCCACCAAAAGCCTTTGTGTTTCTGATAATTTACACCTTCCTTTAATCGTCTGAGCGGCTTCTCAAAGGAAGCCAATTAGCTCCAATACATCTTTGCCTGTCGTTGCATATAAATAAAATAAACCCGAATTTTTTGATAGGTTTTCACTATAATGGCAACTCTATCTCATTTTCTTCTCTTTAAAACAGGCTAGTAGGTCGTGTTGCTCTGATTTGGATACACAAAGAACAAGTTTTCCAGAAATAATTCTAATTAGGACAAATACAGATAAACTTTCTGTTTGCGCACGGCGAAATAAAGGTCGTGAAACAAAATGTTTTGAGATGCTGTGCAGAAAAACAGCCCTGATTTTACTACAATTAACTGTGAGGTGCAAATAGAATCTCAGAAGATGGTTGGCAATGGCACCAGGCAATTGCTTGTTTAGCAGGAAGGATGGTGAGGAAACCAGAAAATAATTCACCACACACACGAGGATGTGTTATTTAATGACTAAAAAGCCTGTCCTTGCTGCTGTAACCCAATTCTGGTACCCCAAATAGCACTGAAGTGCAGCTTTCAGGGCCAGCAATCACAGCCATGCCAACACCTGCAGTTTAAACATTATTCTGCTCCCTGGCAGAAGCTGCAGAAAGTTTCAGTGCGGCATCAAATGGGCAACAAGCAGCTCAGGAAGGCAGAAAAACAGAGGTTTGTGAAAAATTCAGTAAAGAGTAAAAACATACAACGTTATGATCACTACTTTCTTCCTGCCTACCCATATCAGACACATGCAGGAAGTCAGAGACCAAATATTTTCCTTTTTGACAGGAAAGATCTGATCAAAATAAATTTTCTGAATGAGAACCAAGAGCCTGGACACCAGAGCTATAAACCAGGACCTTCACCATCAATAAGGAAATAATAGCCCTTGAAATATAACTGGTGGAAGTTATTAAACAGAGCTGAGACTTTGATATTGTGAGCAGCAATTTGGATATTCTCTTTAAGGGATGTGTCATCTCGTCTCAACAGACATATGTTCCAAGATAAATTGTATCCAACATTTTAAAACACACATTTTTCATCTCTTAGCAGTCAGGCAAGAGAGCTGTCTTCCACCTCAGTCTGTTGAACTTCTTTTGTTTTACTTTATTGGCTAGTTCAATCTTTAAAATGCATCATTAAAATTCTTTTACACCTTTACAATTTGCTTCCATTTCAACATGTTCTTCACAAAACCAGAAAACTTTCTGATCATTTCAGAATGTGAATTAAAAGGCAATTTCAAGCCCTTTGTAAGATGTGTCTAATAATTTTTCAGACCCAGTCATCAATGAAACCAGCAGAGATGAAGAGTGCCAGATAATTTAAAAGTGCATTTAAGGTATTCATATCTTATTTCCATGTGTCTGAGTCTATTAAATCATTGATCCCAAATTTACAGCTGTGAAATTTTGAAAAGACAATTTGTGAGTTCAAACAGAAAATAGTGTGCAAATATATAATATAGAATTATATATAATTAATTTCACAAAACAACCTCCTGATGGAAGTGAAAAAAAACCCCAAAACCTGCAAATTCTAGCAGGAATTAATTTCTGAGCACAGCCCAGTCCTTCCAATGTGGTAATAATAACCAAATAAATAACATTCCTTTTTCACCTATGACTGCACATCACCTATCCAATGCACTCCTTGGTAATAAATCAAGTACTTCTTGACTTTTTAATGGTTCTGGGATTACTCTTTTGGTAAGATCCTATCAAATTCTGTTAAGAGAACCTAAATTTCAAGGATTTTTTGAATCATGAGTGATAGGAAAACCTGTCTTATGTATATGCATAAACATAAGCAACCAATAATTTTATCAGAGAGTAGACAGAGTTGAGAGGCAAGAATTCAGTTTTTTCCTCTTCTACACCACTGATCTTGATCACATGTCTTTATTAAGCAAAATATCACTCAGAATGTCTACCTGTAATTATTTCTGTAATTATCCCTCAGGCCTCTGGCTGTCCTGCACTGCTGCAGACACACAGTTTATTCCTTTCCCCCAAAATTTCACCCCAAAATCTCAGCCTAAAACAGAAACAGTAATAACAACATGAACAAACTGCAGAACAAGGTTGGGTATGAACACTTCTTCAGTTTCACTTATTTTCACCTTTTCAGGCAAGTGAAAACTGAGATTTTGGAACAGAACAAGCCATGGTTTTGAGTGACAGTCATGGGAATGAGAAATAAAATCTCATTCTCTCAGAAAAGAGAGCTGCTTTTCAACTGCCACCAAAGAAAGTTTAAAAACAGAGAAACCTTTTTACTCCCCACTGAAAAAAACAAATGATAAGCCTCCTGTGAAATAACTCTAACCATCTCCAGCCCCTCATTCTTTTTTTTTTTTTACCTCTTTTGGCTTATTTATTTTATGGTCTGAGTTTTGCTAAACATCACAGCAAGGCAGATTCTTCCAGAGAAATTGCATTCCAGTCACTCAAGGGGTGAATTTGCTGTTTGAAATGCCCTGTGAAAGCCTGAAATGATGTGTTAGCCACATGGCAAAATCCTCCTGCAGCAAAGCAAAAGCACAGGTCAGGAAAAAAAATACAACAGGGTAAAAATCCTGTGCTTTTCATATTTCTCTTGAAAAATGTACTGGTGGTGTGGTGATAACCATCAGAACTCCCCTGAAAAGGGATTCTGGATTCTAAAGAGTGAAGACTTCTCAGCCACTGCACCAAAGAGTGATTTGTCAGCTCAGAGCTTTCTGACAATACTGCTTTTCATGCACAAATTGCAGCTCTAGTAAATACCTTTTTTTTTTTTTATTTATTTCACTTCATTGAGATATCCTGCTTTGAATAAAATTCATTGGAGAAAGTTGTGCTCTCAGCTGCCTCTTTCATGTAATGTCAAGGTGTTTGATTTCAGTAATAGAGTGGCTGTCTGCTGAGAAAAGTAAACAAGGTTGACTTTATTTTGCTCCTGTTGCATTTTTATATAAAATATTGTAATAATGTATTCAGGAGATTTACTGACTGCAAGAGAACCATGTAATCATCATTAGGCTGCTGTCCTCTAAACAGTGCTACAATATTTGGTACAAAACACAAAATACTTGTATGAGAGAGAACCGGGGACAGCAGAGAGAGAGTTTTGTGCTTTTCCAGGGCGTTTGTTGACTTTAAAGTGATGATAATTGTAGTTCTGTACAAGCACTGAAGGAATCAACCAAGGCACAGGGGGTCAGAGTGAAAAAACTCTCATTTTTCCACCCCACACCTGAATTTTGATGAATCACTGGGGATTTAATCCACAGCATCCCTCAGTGTTCCCAACATGAACCTTCCTCCCAGCCAGCAGGGCACATTTTGGCTTGGTGAGAGGTGAAGATGTGAGTTCAACCCCTCCAGAAAGCTCTCAAAGCTGCTGAGAGATGGGATTCTCCCAGCTCAGAGCAATCCTCAGAGGATACAACCCTGGCAGGGCAAACCTCCCAGCAGCTGCTCCTCACCCTCCCAGGACAGCAAGGATTTAAGAGCAGGGTGAAGGTTTTGGAGCCAAAATCATTTTTTGGAGGCTGGGCTTAAGGAGACCTTTAAGTCCAGCTCAGGCCAGCCAGGTGCTGCTGCTTTTAGCCCTCAAAAAAAGTTCTGGGCTTTTTGGGGTCTGAGATACAGAGTGTGTGCCCTTGTTTCTAATACTTAGTTCTAGGATTCAAGGAAACACTGAATTTCATATAGCATGAAATTCATGAGCGTGTTTTCATGGTGATACATGAGAACAAATGTTAAAGTTAGATAGGAAAAGTGTAAGTGTGTAGATTAGAAAGTTTCTTAAATCACTGGGTGGAAAAGTAGTTTAGAGAGCAGGAGACAAGGTGGAGGATTTAGGGTGTTGTCTCTTGTCCTTCTTCTTTCTTCTCCATGTTCTTCTCCTGGAGGTTTTTGGGTGGTAGTGAGTGATTGGATAGAAAATGTCACAGTGCAGCACACAGGTGTTGGGTCATTGGGTCACTAAGGAAAATAATTGAGTTGGCATCTGTTAATTGGGTAAATGGACATATAAAAGACCTTGAAGAAGATCTTTGTGAGCCATTTTACCCCTTTTCTATCATAGTGCACACAGCTCCTTGTACCTTGTAATGCTGATAAGAAAAGAATAAACAACTGAGACCAGACAAGAGAAAACTGCCTCCCTCTCGTCAATCTTCAGTTCAAGGGGAAAAAGAACCCAAATCTAAAAGTCCCTAACGAGACATGGGCTCTCCTTAGGAAACAAAACACAGATAATCTCCAAGCCCTCTCCCAATTCCAGGTGCAGTCCAAGCTGTCTCAGGCTCTGCCACACATGAAGTGCTTGCAGATACCATTTCTATCTCAACACAAATTTCTTTGTGCCTAATGCCTCCCTCCCGAGTTAAATTGCCATTCTCTCAGTGGGATTGGGCACAGCCACTGGAATCTCTGCCCCAAAGAGTAATTTAGCCCTGCCTGCCTTTTCACACTGCTAAATTAAAAAGTTTCAGTCCCTCATCTGTGATTTAACCATGTCCATACCATTTAAAACAAGAGGAATTCTGCACCCTTCCTACATCAGTATTTTTTATGCTGTAATCCCTGCTGATATTTTAGAAAATAATCTCCTGGGCTGTTGAATTGTGAAAGAAAAGCACAGTTCTCATCAACTCTCTGTGCAGAAAATATTAACATTATCACCCTCCACACATCCACTTCTCTTTCAAACAAGAGACAGCAAGACTTTATCTTGGTACTGCAATATAATTCACACTCCAGTTATTTGATTCAGTTTAATGTAAAATCATTTTAGGCTTGGATCCTGAGGTTCAACATGAAGCTGAATTACCATTTTCTTTAGCTAAAGAGTGAAGCATGGCTGCTCTGAAGCAGAAGCCTTTTTCCATGTCAGGTTCTAGGAGACATCACTTTATCTCCTGAAAACGGATTTCCTCACTTAGTTACAAATTGAAGTAAACTGATACATTCTTTATTTTTTTTTTTTCCTTAAATCAAATGCCATCTTTCCAAACTAAAGCATATAGAATCTACATCAAATAACTTTTGTACCCCAAAGAACACGAACAAGGTCTTATGAGTAATGAAATGGCCTAAAGCAGCCAGATAAAGGATGCATGAAAAATTCATTGCTTCCCTCAAATATGTTGCAAATTTTATTTGTCTCTACAGCTCTTTCACAGAGCAAATTTATTCCCCACAGTGATTTTTTTTCTTTTTTTTTCCCATCAGAAGTTATCAATTGCATTTTAAGTGCCTCATGTAATGGATATTCCATCATTTTCCATGAGAAGATGCTTCACAGCCTAACAGCTGAAGATCCAGGAAACACATCCAGCTCGAGAATGCTTTTCACTTGGTGCCTGCTCGTATAACCCAGTAATTATCAATTATAATTAATTATCCTTTTCCTGAAATTTAATCCTCAAGTGAACTTACACCTGGCCTCAGTCCTGTTAGAGGCTTGAAACAAACCTTAAAAAGGTGACAGGAGATGACAGGCAACATAATTCTTTTCTCAGAGAAATATTGTATGAATTATTAATCTGACCCAGAAAAGATCATAATCAAAGCCTGGCAGGGGCCCCTTGAGCACTGTTAGTGCAAAATTCCACCCTCTGAACCTGGAAAGCACAGGGGATTCAGATAGGAAGGAGCAGAGCAATAAAGCCAAAGTGTGTGTCACAGGTAGAGAGTTTAAAGGAGTCTTGTAACACCCACTGTGGTGTTATTTATATACACAAATGTATTTTAAATTATTCCTCTATTGCCATTTCTCAAATAAAAAAAAAGGGGGGGGGCTGATACTTAACAATTGTCTTTTTTCACTGTGATTCAGAGCTGCAGCCTCAAAACCTGCAGCACTCACATGGACACGGCTCTCATTCTCTTCTCCTCATCCCCTTGGCATTAATGGCACCAGGAACCTGCAGAAGACAGGAGACATGAACTTTTATCTGTATTATCAATTTACTTGCAGGCTGCCATCAATGTTTTTGTTGCTTTGGTTGCTCAGGAACGCTCTGTGCAAACTCAAGGACTGATCCTGGAAGGTGCTGGCTGCTCCTGATCCAACCATCCCAAAAGTGCCAGGACAGGATCTGATCACCCTGAGAGCATGGGTTACAAAAATTTTATTTTATTTTATTTTATTTTATTTTATTTTATTTTATTTTATTTTATTTTATTTTATTTTATTTTATTTTATTTTATTTTATATTTGATATTTTATTTTATTTTATTTTATATTTGATATTTTATTTTATTTTACATTTGATATTTTATTTTATTTTATTTTATATTTGATATTTTATTTTACTTTATTTTATTTTATTTTATATTTGATATTTTATTTTATTTTATATTTGATATTTTATTTTATTTTATATTTGATATTTTATTTTATTTTATATTTTGTTTTATATTTTATATTTTATTTTATTTTATATTTGATATTTTATTTTATTTTATTTTATATTTGATATTTTATTTTATTTTATTTTATTTTATTATATTATATTTTATTTTATTTTATTTTATTATATTTTATTTTATTTTATTTATTTATTTCATTTTATTTTATTTCATTTTAGCTGGCACAAAAAAAAAAAGTTTAGCATCTCATAAGATCGATTTTAGAATTTTAATTATTTTGTGATATTTATTTCTGAGACAGAAGTCTCTACCTGGCAGGCAGAGAAAGGCAGCCTAGCTGAGACACCTGAACATTCCTGGCACACAGTTCCTGTGAGCATTTCCCTCCCCAGGCCTTCCCCAGCCTCTTTTTCTGGTGGCCAGCAGAGTGAAAATCAGTTTTCTCTTTCTAAATGATGAAAATTGCCTTTGGAGTTCCAGTCCCAGACACTGATTTCCCAAATGCAAAGCTTCTGAAAGAGTTTTCTGTAGGTCTGACTCTCAGAGATTTATTCCCCAGGATCTTTCTGACATAAAGGGAATTTATTTTTAAAGGAATCCATAGCAGACTATGTACAGACACAGCAACAAATGCAAATCAAACATTCAGAGGCATCTTCCTGGCAGAGGTTTTGGAATTCTAATAGAACTTTCACTTCTAGCACATTTAGACAGGGACAACAAACACCAAACTAAAAATCATTTCTATTGATTGCACCAGGTTCAATAGTACTTGTAAAGCTGAATAACCCAGCATCTTTACAGCCTCCAAAAAATATTGAGAGGCCATATGAATTCCAGTGATTACATAAAGCATTCTTTAAATTTGGAATCAAAATCATCTGGGCACTTATGCCTGGAGTATCTGATATAAATCCCAATAGGGTACAAGAAGAATTCCAGAGGAATTGGCTGTGTTGGCTCCATTATCCAGCCACGAGCACTTGTGGAGGGCACTTTATTATTTCAGACATGACTTTTCTCAGTCACACAGGTCTGGCTCACTTCAGCTCCTGCTGCAGCTCTGGTGGAGCTCAGACCAGGTCTGGGAGAGCTCTGGGAGCTGTGGCAGCCTCAGACCTCACAGGAGTGAGCTCAACAAAATCTCAGAGCTCTCTGGAGGTGCCCAGGCTCAAATTCCCCAGGGGCTGTCTGTGACACCTCCCAGTCACAGCTGCCACCTTCCATCTGATCTCAGGAAGGGCTCTAAAAGCCACTGGTTTTACCTTTTCTGCAAAATACTCCAAAACCACATTGAACCCCAGACCTCGTTTCCTGCACTCAATTCCAAACTCAATTTCCCTTGGCTTTGCCCAGATGGACACCTGAAGAAACAGAGCTGTCCCCAAGCTTTCTCATCCACAGCCTTTGGGAGGAGAAAGGCTCACATTGTCTCACTATCACTTTCAGTGATCAGCTAATTGATTTTTCAATTCAATTTCAGCTCTCCTAGCAGCAATCTGCTCCCAATCTCTCCTGACAAACCCAGCGTGCTGGACAGCCCCATCCTTTAATCACCTGTTTTCTGCAACACAGAAAGCTCAGGCAGAAACAACCCCACTGCTCTCTTTCCTCTGGCCATCCCCAAAAACAAAACCCTGATCAGTTTTTGAGTGTTTCAGCCCCAGAGCTGCCCTTGCATCCCTTCCCCCAGAACACCAGGAGAGTTTGCCAAGCTCCACGCTGGTCACGTTTTGAGCAGGTTCCTACTAAGCCACAGTGAAGTTCTCAGCAATTGACATAAAATCTGCCAGCCTGCACCTTCTCCTTGTGAGATAACACAAAAACAAACCCATCTCAGGGCCAGGGGTGCAGGTGAGTGCTGGGGAAATCAGCTGGAAAAGCAGCTTGGAGGTAAAAAACCCATAAAGAAGCCCATCAGCTCCCAGTTTTCATTTCTCTCAACATATTCTTTGTTTCTTTCCCCATTCTCTCAGACAACAGCACAGTTGCAGGGAAAAGCAAGGAATTAACAGGTGTGAAAATGAAGTTTCTGAAAATTCTGGATCATGGTGCAGAGTTGCAGAAGATTATTCTGTGATATCTCGATCTCCAGCAAAAACTCATGGCTGAGAAGATATTTACTGATCATCACTGAGACAGAGTATAAAGAATGGGGTAAATCATTGTGGCCACTAAATTGGTATGAACTAAACATTTCTAGCAGGTTTTTGGTGAACAAAAGCCAGCCAGGATAACAAAAAAACAGCTAAATAATCTCTGAGTTATCAATAGTTTATGAAAATAATCGGGTTATGTAATTGTGTTCTATTGCTTTCAGCTGATGAATTTTTAAATGGGAAATCTTTTCTCGTGTCCCTGCCACAAATGCAGCTCCTGTCTGGTGCCCAGAGGCAGTTTATCTGCAAGGATGTACACAGGCAGAGACAAACTCACACAGGCACATCTTCATTGGTTTTTTCACAAAACCCCTCAATTTTGGCCTCTTTCCTCTGTTGCTCTCATTAAAAGCAGATTTCAGCCTCCAACCATTTCAATTTTCCCCTTTATGGCAAAGATGAGCTTCCATGTGTACCCTCCAATTCCTCCACAGATCATCTTTGGTATTAAAGTGAGCTGAAGCAAACTCTTCAGTCCGAGCTGTGAAGCTGGGGTTGGGTTTGATGCTGAAAAACAAGGCACAGAAAGAAGCTTTATGGACATATGAACACTGCAAGGGCTGATGGAGCTGCCAAGAATTAGAGATGAAGCTGCTCATCTGTAATTTTTATGCAACTTCTCTGAGCACACCTTGGCCTTCAAGCTATATTCATTTTGTGCCCCAAAATCTGTGAATTTCCAACCCAAATATTTGGTCAGACTCTGTTTTCACAGCCCCTCTGAAATCCCTGGGACTTTCTGTGCCAGGATTTCTACAGCTGGAAGCCTTTCTGCTACTTAACTTGCATAAACTCCTTTGTCTTGATTTATAATATACACTTAAAAGACCCAAAAAAATCCCCAATAATTTATAACAGCGTTGAGAACAGCTAGAACAGGAAAATGCTAACAACATTCCTGTTCTCACTGGTGAACAGAACTAAAGACATTTATTCCTGCCTCTGAGAAGAAAGTTGTTAAGAACATCTCTAATTTTTTTAAATTTACATGGATTTCAATTGATTTTATTTCTGATTCTTAGTGCACTTCTTCCTTTTGGGTTTTTTTGTGGCAAAAGTGAAGGACACTGGTGGAATCCAGTGGTGATGGAAGGTATATTAACTGCAGCTGACACTGTACAGGAAAGCAAAGGCAGTGGCTGAATGATGCCAGATGAAAAAACACAGTGCTTTGGTAATATATCTCAAGATATGTGCCATAGATATATTTATATGTATATGAATAAATGTGTGGTAGCAGTTTATTTATCTCACTGTGTTTTAATTTTCACATTTACATCCTTCAATCTCCCAGTTCAAGTTCAGCAGTTTGATCAGGCAGCTGAAATTCTGTGTTGGCAAGAGGTAGAAAAAGTTTTTCCAGATGGTTAAAAAGCTTCTCTGCAGGGACCAGATGTGCCAGATTGTACCAAATAATCAAACACAGAACCATCTCCCACTGCAGGAATCCTCCTTATGTGGTGCTTCCCTTCAAAATGAGAGCAGTCACACCTTTCCTCAGGAAAAAAAAATTAACCAATTTAACACACAGATCCTGCTCAGCAACCACCAAATTATTCTGGGACTTGTTACTGAAATTAAAAACATATCAAGGCACTGCTGAACCTCGTGATGGGAGCGATGAATCTTTCCAAAGTTAAAAGTAGAGAAAGAGCCAATGGAAAGAAAAATAAGGAGGGCAATGAAGGATGCTCAGTGCTTGCTGACTTGTGTTTTAAACAGTACAAAATTATTTGACTACAACACAGCACTAACACCAGTGCAGTCTTAAGGGGCATAAATACAGATAATTATATAAATTTGCAATTGCCATAAATTGAAAGGAGGAAAAAAAAAAAAAAACCTCTTGATGCAGGAAGGAATTATAACTTGATTTATCAGGATTAATTTAAATAAAAGTAGGAGTAGAGTTTAATGCTGCTGTGGAGTAGCTCTCTTAAAAGCTCACAGAAAAAATCACTCCCTGAAGAGGCTGTGGAGTTTCTGTGGGAGGGGAACCAGGGAAGTCACTTGCAAACTTGCAGGAGAAGACTTGCAGAAGATTGCTGCACCTCAAAATAAAGATCTCAAATTGCACTTCAGCTGCAGCAGCCTCGTGGTTCCAGGAGCTCTGTGGGATGCTGGAAGAACACGAGGACAGATGTTGAGAGCATCCCCACCTCTGTGGCTTTTTAGAGGATCTCCTGGAAGAGTTCAGATCATTCATCCTACCTGGATCTCTGCTGATCCAACAAACACAAAGTTTTTACTGGTTCTGCCCTGAAAAAATGTCAAATTACTACCAAATTCCTTCCAGTCATTTTTAATGACTTTAATTTTTTAATGATGGAATGATGACACAAATTTCACCACTGCAAAATAGGCCTTATTACAATGACTCAGTTCAAAACCCCCCCCAAAAAAGCAAAAATACATGAACTTTTCATCTAAAAGTATTTTGAGCTGTTTTGATGGTGGGTTATTTTGCAAGGACTACAATAAATAGATGATAATTACAGACATCTGTAAAAATGCTGCAAGTCCTGCCCACCAGCACTGGGCACAGCTTTTTCCAGCAGAGTCAAATGCAAAAAGAAATCTCTGTATTTGAGTCAATGGGAAATCTGAAATCTCAGCCCAGAGCAAGCAACCAGAAATTAGTTTTGGGTCATCAGCTTATGTAAAAATCCAGAAGGTTCCAATTATTTAATGCTTTACATTGATTTAAAAATAAAAGTCAGTGAGAATCCCTTGCACAAAATTCCAGCTTTATCCAGGAGAGAGTGAAGTGCAAATGCCTGACAGAATTTCACAAAGGATTTGTCAAAAAAAGGGAAAAGCTTTCCCTTTGCTCCAAACAAACCTTTTCTCAAAAGCTGCCAACATGTTCTAATGAAAACAAAATAGAATTTCAAGCGCTGCTGTGACAGGACCATAACTCAAGATGATACAGATAAATTGGATAAATCATATGAAATTAGGGATATGACATTCTGTGAAGATAATAAGTGGTTGTGGAACTGTTAACACTTTGTACTCCAAAGCTGAGCTAAAATCTCACTCTGCTGAGAACTCCTGTCTCAATATATCATCATTTTACTTGTGAAAAAATCAAGACAGAAATATTTTGCTACTCGATTAGATCATTAAAATTCGATTAGATCATTAAAATAAAAGAGTTTCCAAGCTAGAACTGGTGTTATGGAGGGTCAATTGATTTTGCCTTTACAATTTGCATGTTTTAGGCTTATTTGCTGTTTATTTCTGCAACAAGCAGTAGTTGGATGAAGCAAGTCACAAACTACCTAATTTATTTCTCTTCTTTTCCCCAAAAAAAGCACAAGGCATGGCCTGAGCTGGTTCCCACTCTGCCTAAATATTTGGATTTTTCATCTGTGTTCACTGGTGTGGACCCACAACTCCCTTGCCTTTTCTCAACAACGTGAAGACCCAGTGGAATCCCAGAAATGCTTTTATTGTGTTAAACGAGATGCACCACGTAATTCATGGCAATCAAATGCAAAATCAGGTAAAAATTCATCATTTCCTCAGCAGTATCTAAAGGGTTTTAGCACTGCTGAGACACATTGAGTGAAACAGACTGAAAGCTTCAGCACATACCATTTTTTCCGTTGTGACAAAGGCTTTTTCTTGCACCTGATGATGATTCCACATGATATAAAGTCCTTTTCATTTCCCCCATTTAAGTCTCTTTTATTCAACACTACAGAAGGAATTCTTTTCTGCTTGGTTTTCCATCAGCCTGAGGGGTTTTGGAGGATCATAACTAGCGAGATTATTAATCAGACAATGCTATTTACAGACACGAAGACTGAGCTGCTCCACTGCTGCAGCACAATTACTGGAAATCTGAAACTGGAATTTAATAATCTGAATTACTGGAAATCTGAAACTGGAATTTAATAATCTGAATTACTGGAAATCTGAAACTGGAATTTAATAATCTGAATTACTGGAAATCTGAAACTGGAATTTAATAGTCTGAATTACTGGAAATCTGAAGCAGTGTGATGGATTTCTATTGCACTTCACAGCCTCTCTCCAGTAATACTTCTATGGAGACTGCTTCTTATCAAAAAATGGTGTAAAATTGTGGGTTTCCTCTATGAAATTGAGTAATTGTGCTCCAAAATCCATACCTGGGGTCAGCAGCAACCCAGCATCATTTTCCTTCATTTGAACTATCTTTCACTCAAGTGTCTGGAATTTTGGATCTTAACCATTCATGTCCCACTTTATTTTCCGTGTGACAGTTTGAGCTTTGACTTGCTATTTCTGTCTTGGATGTATTATTTGGGAATATAAATCCAGAGAAAATAAAATTATTCCCTAATATGACGCTCCTTTGCCTTTACATTTCTTCCTCATAATCACTTCGGGCTTCAGAGGTGGCAATACCAGAAAGAGGTAATGATTGCTCCAGGTAAGGAATTAGGATCAGGAAGAGAGAAATTCCAAAGAAAGATGGATTTCAAAGCTGTGTGATTGAGTGGGAAGCTGAAAAACCTCTTTTCAGGGGTGTCAGTGTCCCTTTGGTCCCAACAGCTGCCCTTTACTTTGTGCACAATAATCCCATTATTGGGGCTTTTGGAACTTCTGCAAGGGTGATGGTGCAGAGTTTTATTAAAATTGATAACAAGTGTAAGAACAAGCCCCAAACTCCTCTCATTATCCTCCAGTGCTCATTTGAATTGTTACTCCTCGAGAAGAGATTGGGCTTGCATAAGCAAGCAGTTCTAATTAATGCCAGCTATTTCACAATTAAAGAGCAGTAAAAGCAGTACTTTACATCAGTAGTTTAATAATGCTGAAAACTCTGCTGATCCTATTCTAGATCTGGAGAAATTGAGGTGTGGACAGGGATTGGGGAGACCTGGCTACCAGGAGCTGCATGGAAATCCTGAGCTCTGAATTAACCTGAGGGCCCAGATTCAAAGCAAACTCAGAGGTTGTGGCAATCACCACGAGAACATCACTGGCACAAATAAAGCCTGGAGAGTCCAAAAAGCACAAAGATGAGGCCACAGTGTTTATAATGTGCCTGCAGCCCTGACCTGGAGGGACCAAAATAGCTCAGTTCACCTGCAGCTGGCAAAAAATCAAAATAAAAAAGCCAGAATCACTAATTAGGAGAAAGTTACAGAGCGTATTTGCAGTAATAACCTGAAAGAGAATGGCCAACATGGATTTCAAAGGGAAAATTTTTCTGCACAAAGATGGTTATAAAAGATTTTGGAGCTGATTATGGCAGCTCATTCAAACTGTTTGATATTCAAAAGGCATTTGATGGCACATCTCCTGCTGAAAGCCATAGGAAAAATAAATTTGGGTCACATAGAAGGAAATATCCCACGGTGAGGACTAATTGCATTCATCTTTTATTTATGCATGGAAACCTCATAAAACATTCCCTACCCCAGTGACATCCAAAGACTTTCCAGACTGAGCTATATTTAGGGCTCTGCTCCGCTCCCTGGAGAGGGAGGTTCTGCCACGCTCCAGGATCTGGCTCACTAAAGATCCTCAAATCCTAAGAGCAGAGGGACTGTAATAAAAAATGTAAATTAATGGAGTTCCACATTAATAACCCATCACATCTTTCTGTCCACTCTTGCCTGACAGATCCTAACATTTTTTTGGGCAGACACGGATTTTTTATCCTTTTTTACCCAGAGCAGGGTTGGGTTTCAGGAGCTGGCTGTGTGCAGGTGATGCAAGCCATGATTTAGCAGCATCACTGCACATTCCAGCTCCAGTCACCCCATCCTTGTGCATCCTGAGCACAATTCCAGCCATCCCAATGTCATTCCCCCTCTCAGAGATCCCTTGAACCACGGCTGGCCTCTGCTTCACTCCTGTTCTTTCATTTTTCTGCTTCCCCCCTGCGACCTGGCTGCTCCTGCACCATCCCTCATCCTGCTGAATTTGGCATTTTCCTAAGGATCAATGGCACAGAGAATGAGAGGAAAAAATTCCGTCCTTTTCCTTCTTCATTATCACAAATTATGAATGTGAAGGGCCATAGGAGAGCAAAAGAAACTCCACCCTCAGAAAGAATTCTGAGCACTAAAACTTCTTCCAGATGAGTTTTTATCTGCAGACAGATGAATTTCTGAGTGATTTCATCAAAGAACAAAACAGCTGCTGCGTATTAATGCTGGGACACTTTCAATTCTGGGCATTTTGAAAGGCCTTGACTTTTTTTTATTTTTTTTTATTTTTTTTAATGAAAATTTGAAACTGAATTTCGTAAGAATAAATTTTACAATGAAGAAACAAACAAACAAATAAATAAGTAAACATATGCACACATAAATAAAATAAATAAAGTAAATAAAATACATATAAAAAATAAAATAAATAAATAAAATAAAGTAAATAAAATAAATAAAATAAATAAATAAAAAATAAAATAAAATAAAATAAAATAAAATAAAATAAAATCAATACATAAAATAAATAAAATAAATGAATAAAAAATAAAATAAAATAAAATAAAATAAAATAAAATAAAATAAATAAATAAAATAAATAAAATAAATAAATAAAAAAATAAAAAATAAATTAAATTAAATGAATAAAATAAATAAAATAAATAAAATTAACCATGAAGTTTGTCATTGCTATTCTAATAAATTAACATGCACTATCCTGCTGGTTGTCCCTCAGGCCACCTGGCATGGGCTGGCTTGTGTCACACAGCTCAGGTCCCCTCCCTGCCAAGCCAGGCTGTGTTCACATGGCAGATTGGGAAGGCTCCTGCCCAGCACTGATGCCTCAATCCCGCCTCCATCCTCTTTGGGAAAGTGTGAGAGAGCTCAGGCCAGAAGGGAGCAAAAAGTGTGGCAATAGAGAAAATAATAACATGATAAACAGTGAAGTTCCTGTTATATATCCATATATATTACATATATATATATATGTGGATATATAATAAAAATAAATTTTAAAAAAAATATATACAATATATAGAGAATATATAGAATATATGTAATACATATATATACATATATTTGTAGATATATTATATATGTTACAAATAATAATATTATATATTTTATATTATATATAATAGATAAAATATATAATTATGTATTATAACTGTATCTATTATTATAAGTATTATATATTTTTATATTATACATTATACATTATACATTATATATTATATATTATACATTGTATACTATATATTATATATTATATATTATATATCATATATTATATATTACATATTATATATTATATATTATATATTATATATTATATATTATATATCATATATCATATATCATATATCATATATTATATATTTATTATATATTATATATCATATATCATATATTACATATTATATATTATATATTATATATTATATATTATATATTACATGTTATGTATTACATATTAATGTGATAAAATAATATTCTGATAAACACTGTTTAATTTAGTGAGAATCAACATATCCCGAGTGCTGTTGACCTGAAAAAATGGTTCTCTGTAGATCAATACCAATAGCAGGTATTCTGTACATATCTAAGCACTGCTAATTGAAATAGAGGTTGCACAGGAACCAATGGCTGAGTCAGTTTGGGGCCTAAAAATTTCCTTTTCTTGTGTCATGAGGAAGGCTTGGAAAAGGGGCAGTGGCCACAGAGCAGTTTTCCTTCTCTGCTTCCTCACCTAAGAGTTTTATGAAGGCATTTTTAAGGAAAATTTATGAACATTTTTAAGGAAATGAGGGAAGAGTCAGCTAAGGGCACCAAATCTGCTGCACCAGTTCTGTTGGTGCAAATTATTGTGTCTTTTGGCATAAAAGACAGGGCATGAAGCTCTCTTAGCCTAAGAAGGAAGTCCTAAAGTTGAGCCAAGCCTGGTTTTAAACCATAGAAACATTTTCTTGTTCGCTGAAAGTCAGGAAAATATTTCAGGCAGCTTTTATCCCTCTGTAAAAGCTGTGAATGCTGCTCGTGCCTGCTCTAAGGAGGAAAAGCTGAATGGGACAGGAAGAGAACAGGATGCTGCTTCTTGATTTTGGCCGCCTACAAACCCAGCCAGGATCCAGCTGTAGACTTTGAACATAAAGCACTGAGCTTTATGAGATATCCTCACAACCACAAAATGCTTCTTCACCTCTGCCTTTGAAACAAGGACCTGTAAGGATCTCCAAACCCTCACACAGCTCTTGGATGTGATTCTGTTACAGCCTCTTGCAGCAGCAGATGAAACAACTCATAACAGGGCTGGAGCAACAGCATTCAGCACATTTCAGCCCACTGATATTATTTAACTTCCAGATAAATTTTACTCTCAACAATTAAATCTTGCTGTTTGTTTTAATTAAACCTTCTCTTTGCTCATTAAGAGATGTTAAAGAATTACTTCATTTAACAGAGCCCAGCAAAGGATTTTTCCCATGCTAACAGCCCTAATCTTCTGTCTCTTTAGAAACCATTTTTGCTTTTCAATGCTTTCTGTTGAGCTTTTCAAAAGCACTGACTTCAAACCCTTCCCTTCTGCATCTATTAAACACTGCACACACAGTGATCAGCTCATTCACAAACCCTGAGCATCCTGAAAGCTTTCCCTGCCACAACTGGAGCCCCAGGAGCCTGCAGGATAAACTCTACAATCCCTAACTGAGAAAAAGCATCTCCTGGCTGGAATTGGTGCATCCAGCCTTTGGTGAACCAAGCTCTCATCCAGAAATCAGGTAATTATTGCTGCTCTGCGTGGGCTGCAGTGAGGAATTAGGGGATCAGGCATCTCTGGGATTGGAGATTCCTGGGAAACCTGCCAGCAACCCCTTCCTGCAGGGCTGCTCCTTGCCCAGCTCTTCCATTCTGACACGTTTTCTAATTGCTGCTCTGTGACCCTGCTCAGTTTTCTGCAGCAACTGGGATGCTGATATTAGCATAACACACCTCTGCTAACGAGAGCAATATTCAAAGGTTATTTCTTTTGTCTTGTGACAAATCACAGGTTGTTGCTGCTTCCCTTTCCTGCACTGACAGAATGCTGGGAGTGATTTCAAAATTCCCAACTTTCCTGCAAAGTGCCCTTAAAAAGCAGAGCACAGAGGGGGCTCCTGCTCTCTGCTGCACTCATTTACACCAAGGGATGCAAAATAGCAAATTACAGCCAAAAAATTGTTAAAAAATTGTTTAAAAAGCTAACAAATTGCTCAAGTTTGCAGATCTCTCCTTCTCCAGAAAAGGAAAGAAAAGAAACTTCATGCAACTAAATCTCATCTCCATTTATACTGAAGTGAGGGTTCCTAAAAGAGCCTTGCAAAATTACCTGGAGAAGGATGGATGAGGTGCACTAAAAGTAGATTTGTAAATAGCAGGAGAGCAGTTTTGTCTTGATCATCTCAATCTTTAATGATAAAACAGATTTTTATTTTTTTATGTTCCTGATGAAATTCACAGAAAACATTTCTACCAAATTTTTCATGTATCAGAATTCTTTCATTTTCTGTAGATTTTTCAGTGTACCCTTCAAATCCACAAATATTTCATATTGCGAGGGTAAGAGGGACAAGCTTACAATTCTTAATAAGCAAAATCAATTAATTCAGCTTGACTGTACAAGAATATGAAGTCAACTGTGTTACTTAAATCATTGTAGTATCAAAAACAAGAGAAAAAAAAACCCTCACAGGATCAGGGTGGTATAGCAGATTTAGCATAGAAACAGTATGAAAAGGTAAAATATTCATTTATTAATGATGTTCCTAGAATGTTTCATGAAATTTTGGTCCCAATCACGTGACTGAAGGTTTTGCTGCAAACTTGGCTGAGTCCAGATTTGACTTTCCCTGTTTTCTTTCTCCTCTCTTTTACCTTTTACCCAGAAAAGAGAAATATTCACAGTAATTCCTTGATGGCAAGCACTTCAAAGGGATGAACATCTACTGAAGATATACTACAAGGAATTTATTTTTTTTTAAATTATAAAAAAAAAGTGCAGAATTTTTTGGAAGTGTGAAAATAAAACTACTTAAGCATATGACAACATTGCCCATTTAGCCTGATAAATGTTGTGGAGTAGAACTAACACAATCCAGTCACACAGATTTTAAATTAAAAATATAAAAAATGAAATACCTCAGCATGAAATAATGAACAGTGTAACTCCATCCAATACGTGTTATCTAAGATTTAACTTCTTCAGGAGAGCTCAGCATGCATGACCTTTAAAAAATCAACTTATAAATACTAATTGGGGTAAGCTGTATAGACAGGTATGTCTGCTGTGATGAAAATAACCTTGCCAGCCAAATCCTGATGCAGTCTTCCCTCATTTCAGACTTTCATACCTTGGGATATGCCCCAATCCTTCTTCAAATGAGGCTCCATCATGTTGGTAAGTTTGAGACACAGCAGAAATAGGTGGTAAAAAAACCCACCATTATTTAATTTAACAATTTCATGATCTGCCCTCTCAGCTTTCAGTCTCATACAACAATTCTCTAAGATTCTGTGATTTAAGGGAGAAAAAAATTTCTTGTGACTGAAACTCGAAACCATTAAATATTAAAGAAGATAAGGGTAGCATGAGCTCTTTTTGCCTAAAAAAATATGTTTGTCTTTTTTTGTTTTTAGTCATACACTAACAAATTGTAATAACTCTCCTATAGCCAGGTCACAGTGTGAGTTGGTTCAGGAATATTGATGTCCAAAGTTTTCCTAAGAGATCTAGAGATCTCAGGGGAAAAAAAAAAAAAAAAGGGTGATATAAATAACAACTGAAACTAAATAGTAACCTTTATTTTTAATGGCAACGTTTGGTCCATGATAATCCATCAATGGAATAAAGATAAGCTTTGTGGGCAGAGAAAGAAAATCTCTTTTCTTGGGCCAATTAGCAAAGTTCAAACAGACAGGCTGGGCAGAGATGGATGAGCATTGCTTGTTTACTTCTCCAAATGCAAGATTTGCCCCTCGATGAATGGTTTCATTAGCAGTGATGATTTCATCAGTTTGGCACCTGTCTGTTCCATGCTCTGCCAGCAAAGCCTCTCCAGGCACCAAGGGAAGACTCTGGCCCTGGAGCAACCACTTAAACCAATCTGTCATTTTTTTGTTTCTATGGCAACATGCATCTGGCTGCTTTCCTGAGCTGATAGCCCAGTTACCCTCCCAGTCATGTTCCTCGATTTTATCTCTCTTAACCACTCGAAAGACATCTCACTCTCATGCTCACCTGTTTGGGAGAAATTCTGGTTTTCCTGTCAGTCCTGGCTGCTGTTGGCTCAGCCTTGATGGAGTTTGCAGATCTCTTTTTTTGGCTGACAGCCACATCCCATCACACAAACCCCACACAAGGCAGCTCCTGCCCTCTCATCTGGCTCATCCCATCCATTCTGCTGCCTCAGTCTGTCAAAGATCTTCCAGGGCACTGAAACTCTTAAGTGTTAAGTTATTAAGAAGTATTTCTTAATAACAGCAGGCTCTCCATTTTCAATTTCAAGTGCTGCACATCTTTTTGGTTAATGAACTTTGCCTCCTGCACTGGCATATTCTCCAACCAATACCTATCCCAAAAAGCCAGGTTAGTCTGGGGAAGCCTCTTGGTTAATAAACTTTTTGGTTAATGAACTTTTTCTCTGCCTCCTGCACTAGCACATTCTCCAACCAATACCTATCCCAAAAAGCCAGGTTAGTCTGGGGAAGCCTCTTGGCATACCAACCAAAATATGTCCCAATCCCCAAGGAACCAAATGCATCCATTCAATTCCTTTCTGTCAATCTGAAAATTTACACCAATATTTCATTGATTTTCCTGTTTGCTATGGGTTGCTAATGTGTCAAGAGAGATTTTTTTCTTACCATTTCCATGCCTTTCTAACATTTCTTAAATACACTCTTGGAATAATCTGAGCTAATTCCCATTAATTTATTTCCTGCACGACTGACCACAGCAGGTCCTTGTCCAGGTCCTTCCTACAACAGACCAAGAAAAAAGCTTTCAAATAAAAATCAGCTGACAGACCAGTCCTGGTTACCCCCAGTGCCAAATGAACGTTGCTATCCTGTTTGTATAAATTTGAAGAACCTCTCACTTTGGTCTGTCTGTGCCCATCATGAGGAAAAATGAAGAAATCTTCTGCACTTTAAAAATTCTGCCAGTGGCACAGGAACATTTCCTCCATCAGAAAGGGGACAGTGTCCCCAGGAGGAGGCCTGCAAACCATGGATCCTAAATGCTGCTGCATTAAAGGTTAAAAATTGTGAGCACAATCATGATGCAGCTTTTCCTAACTGCACATTCTTTATGTATTTCCTCAAAATGAATACTTTAAACAGCACCCTGGCATCACCTTCAAAATTCAAAGCAGTTTTCTCCTGTTTCAGCAGAGGGAAAGGTGGGCTTCCCTCGTCTCACCAAAGTGCAGCTTATTGCAGAGACCCTTGTGGCTATGAAGAAAAAAATCTTGATTTCACCACGAATTTAAAACACAAAATCCATCATATTGGCAGCAGGTGAGAGTACAAAATGGGTGTATTGAATAGTTCAGCTCTCCTCTGAAACACTAACAGCTCCTTCCTCTGAAGTCTATCAGAAAGTGCTTCAGAGCTCCTTAAACAAAACCTTCCTTGGTTTGATTAATTAGGGCAGGCAAAACTCTCTTACAAGTCTAATATTGTGTCTTAATTAATTGCTTAATGTTTCTTTTGCCTTGGGAAATTTGATTAATGGTCTTCCAATCAAACATCTGGTCATACACAGAAGCAATCACTTACCCCTCTAATGGGGAGAACAGGTCAGAAAGGCTGGGCATGGTGCAGATAACATTGGGCCTGCACTCAGAGTCCATTTTTTGGGTTTTAGTTTATAAAATGGAATTTGAGGGTTAAGTATTGGGCTCTAGTTTGCAAATTAAAAGTGATTTTAATAAATATCCCAGTCACTAAACTTGCTCCTAATCCCTCCAGATGCTTGTGGAAAAAAAAAAAGGACCTTCAAACTCAGAGAAAGAAGAAATTAAACTGAAATAAATTTTCTTCTCCTACACATGTTATATGATATTGCTCACAATCAACATCCATAGAGTATTTTGAGGACCCTGGCGATAAAGGCACACGGTGCATTCATGTACAGCCTTTTGTGGTTATTAAACACCACGTGAGACTCCGAAAAACCAACATTTTCTGGTACAAATTACTCTTGAGAACGTTGGTACGCCTTCAGCTTCTCAAGGAATGTGCTGTGTTTGTACCTAGAACAGTGAAAAGAATAAAAAGCAGAGATCAGTGCTTGACTCAGCAGCATCAGTGCACTCCTGTCTCTTCCAGGCCAGGCACTGAAAAGCACCACTCCCTTAATGGGTGGTTCCAAGTGCCCCCAGCACAAATATTTAACAATTTATAGAGATGCATTTCCAAAATCCTGTTTTAAGCAGCTTTGTGGGAGCTGTTCTGGGTGCAGGATGACACCTTCGTCTTGTGAGGCTGCAAATCTGAGGAAGTCGTCAACAAATGAGAAAGATAAGGTCATTGCTGGAATCAGGACAAAATGAAGAGTAAGAGGTGCTGCCTGAGGTAATGGCTGTTCAGCTATTTAGAGTGCTTTCCATTGACAGTGCCCATTTTTTATCCTCCTGACTTGTAGAAGCCAAATGACAAAACACTCATTTGAGTTAGTCGGTGAGAAATCATGTCTGAGGCACTCAGGACAGAAAATTCCCAGTGTTTATTTTAGCCCAAATTAGTTTGAAGGACATCTGGGAGGTAAACCATCATCAGGATACATCCCATAATGGATACTCTGATTTATCAACATTGGCAGAAAAGAGAAAAGAGTTTGGAGATTTGTGGTAACGTTTTAAAAAGCAAGAGGAGAAAGCAGCTATTCTCCCTGGCTCGCTTCAGCCAGTAAAGAACTGATCCTATAAATATTGTGATAAATGAATGCAAAGAATTAAATTTTGCCTAATACCTGGGTGGACTCCTATGTTGTTTCACTGAGTAAAATAACACATTGTATGCAATATAAAAATGGAGCTGCTGAATGCCTTTTGAATTTCCTGCTGGTAATTTTTATTGTCAAAACTTTGCATAAAACAACTTCCACTGAACAGCAGCAGGACGCAGCTTTTAACTGGAATTGTTGGTTATGTGTTTAGCAAAGGGTGAATTATTCTGCTTATTTATTATTCAGATTAAGTCTTCTAGAAACATTTCCTATTCTATTAATTAATAATTTGAAAGCTACTCAATGCAGAAAGCTGTGAAGAGACAGCTTTTTTAAATTTGACTGTTTCACGTGCAGAATGTCAAACGCAATTGCAGAAGCGCACATTTTTTTGCTGAGATATAAACAAGCAACCCTGCTCCTCATCACCTCTGCTGTGCAGAGCTATTCTTACTTTGTCATGACTAGCAGCTCTTTACAGGATCCAGAATTAAAATAATCTAAACACTAACATGTAGCGGATCAAATTCCATCCAGATTATTTTATATTTCTCCACAGCCTGGCTGAAGTACACGGGCAAAAGCTGGCAAATTAGCTAACATTGCTGTAGTTACAATAGCCTGAGGATATGAGCCAGGCAAGATTTATTGGGAGACATGATACCTTTTATTACATCAAGGGATGCAGCTGGAAAAAAAAGACAAGCGAAGCTTTCAAAGACACGAAGCTAAATTCTGAATTATTAGCGTGCACATTGGTGCACAGGGGCCAAGCAGGCCGAGTTTAAAAGCCACAGAACACGGATCTGTGTGCAGATTTAGTCGTTTTTTTTTTGTTTTACTGCAGGATTCCTGCATTTCAGAAATCTCTGAGAAGGCAGAGCTACGTCAGATGGATTCTAATCAGTTCTGGGAGAAGCGAGGTTCCTCAGCCCCCATGGGCAGTGCTGAGAATTAAAAGCCACAATCTGTCCAGCTCCCTCTGTTCACCAGTGGTAATTAAACAGACCCTCACAATCTGTATTTTCTCCACAATATTTTGCATACAATGAAGGCTCTGTTAAAATGAGTTTATCAAGACGTGTTTGCCTTCTATTTATAGTTCCTTTCTTTCAGTACCCAGGAGCTCACGCTGGAGACTGATGTTTGAGGTTACAACAAACTGCTTGAGAATTGTAAACTGGCAGTCATTCCTGACATTAGGACAGATGCACCAGAATTACATTCTCCTCACTATTTTCTGACAGTATAAAAGGTATGCCAACTTATAAATAAAAGATTTAAGCACGCTTGCAATAGTAAAATTTATGACTGCTCCTGCAAGTGTGTGTGGTCCAGTGGAATTCAACTCCCTGAACCAATCTTTTACAAAAACACAATAAACTTCCTTCAGGCAAGAGAGCTGTTTGGTTGTTTTATTTTTTTTTATTTATGAGCATATAGTTAATATTACAAGCAACTACGAAAGGGAAGAAAAGGGAAATAAAAACATGTGAGATTCCAAAAGAGATAAGCACAAATCTCAAAAAGAGGCTTTTAAAATTCAATTTAAATTGAATTGTGGGCCATTCTATGTTGGGTGCTGCTCAGGAAACTTGCTGTCCTTGGATAACCAGACTTTTATACCATCACAATTATGTAGTTTATAGCCACCAACACTCTCTGCCATTCCATTTCTGGATGCATCACTCCTGAGCCCCTCTTTTGAATACAAAAGCATAATAATAAGTTTAATTTTTTTATTCGAAAATAATAATTTATTTTTGAATAAAAAGTGATGTGGACAAGTTTTCCCAGGCTCTCTGGTTTGGCTCCCAGGACTCTGAAGAGCTGGGGGAGGCTGCAGACATTAAAGCCTCCTGAGCATGCTGCACCACCTCAAAGCCAAAAGGAAACTTTGAACCCCAGCCAAAAGGAAAATAAGCCTGAAAGAGGTGCCAGATGGGAGTGTTTGCCAACTTTTAGGCGGTTCTTTACTTAAAAATACAATTCCATGCAACGACTGCTTACCCTGAGGCTCTAGATCCAGCACAAACTGTCTGCATGCTGTTCTGCATTAAACCACTCTGTGTTCTCTCAAACCAGAGACCCACCACTGTGCACATGAATCCATGATAAAGGACCCTATTTCCCGAATAACTAATCCCCAATTAACCCCTGAAATATGCTGCTGAAGCCAGAAGAATCCCATTTTCATGTCGTGCCTGGCTGTGTCCTCAACTCTGAGGCTGCAGGACTTTCCCCCCCTGTCATTCCCACTGAATCCCATCTGATAAAAGCAACAGCAGCACTGCCAGCCCACATATGTCACATCCTGGGAAAAAAAGGGGGTTTTAGAGCTGTTCTACAGCATCAAGGATGCTGCTGCACAGAACAGAAGTACATCATACTGATGGTTTACTTGTGTGTTTCTCACTGAGCATAAACCGGCTCTTGCTACCCAGAGGAATCACCCTAGGTGTTCTGGAGTGGGCTGAAATTCCTTTCCAAGAATTAGTCTGTGCAAAAGTCCTGCTGGGCAAACTGGTTTTTTTCCATGTGCATTTTTCCATTTTGCCTATATTGGGTTAGATTAGAGAGGATGGGGAATTTCTCCTGGGATGGTGTGCATTGAGGAGAGGTAATTGGGATAGCACAGCTTGCGAAGCTTTGGAGCAGTGAGAATAAAGGCAAATGTTCTGTTTGTACCACTAGCACAGTAAAATCTTTACATGGCTTTTAAAGTTTATTAGCCTGGTTGTAGACAGAAAAACTAGCTAATTAGGTAGGTAAAAAAGACTCTCAAGTGTACAATTGTGTTCCCAATAACTACAAGTCCCATTATAGCACTCAGTGGTCTGTGGCATCTCTCATCCAAGGTGTATTTCACCTTCCATGTTTAGGACTGGAATGCAGTAACTGTGAAAAACACAACTGCTTAGTAATGCCAAGAAACCAGGTAAGGAGTAGAGGGAGAAAGGAAAATGGCTTTCAACTCGATGCCAGCTTCAAGAAGAGAGAAATTATCCAGAGCTCACTTTTACCAGACCATCCAGCTGGAGCCACATTCCATGTTTTGGAGACTCCACAGGATCTGTAATTACCAGAGTCATCCAAGAGCTCTCTCTTGCCGTGCCACACCAGCCCCTAATTGTCACAAATGGTCCAGGACAGCCTGTGGGTGTGCATATCCCCACACAAATCAGCTGCATTTATCCACATTCCCGTTCAGCCTGGGTTTGGGGCTGTGTTTGCACCCCAGAGTCCCAGCCCAGCTGGGCAGGTGCCCTGAGTGGGCTCACAGCAGCCTGCCCAGCAGAGAGCCAGCCCCAGAAACACAACACAACTCCAGTGTTCCATGCCAGGGATGGGTGTCCCATAATGGACTTTTGGATTTGGGTTCTTTTTCCCTTTGAACTGAAGATTGACGAGAGGGAGGCAGTTTTCTCTTGTCTGGTCTCAGTTGTTTATTCTTTTCTTATCAGCATTACAAGGTACAAGGAGCTGAGTGCACTGTGATAGAAAAGGGGTAAAATGGCTCACAAAGATCCTCTTCAAGGTCTTTCATATGTCCATTTACCCAATTAACAGGTGCCAACTCAATTATTTTCCTTAGTGACCCAATGACCCAACACCTGTGTGCTGCACTGTGACATTTTCTATCCAATCACTCACTACCACCCAAAAACCTCCAGGAGAAGAACATGGAGAAGAAAGAAGAAGGACAAGAGACAACACCCTAAATCCTCCACCTTGTCTCCTGTTCTCTAAACTACTTTTTCACCCAGTGATTTAAAAAAACTTTCTAATCTACACACTCACACTTTTCCTATCTAACTTTAACATTTGTTCTCATGTATCACCATGAAAACATGCTCATGAATTTCATGCTATATGAAATTCAGTGTTTATTTGGATCCTAGAACAAAGTATCAGAAACAAGGGCACACACTGTGTTCCAGACTCCAACAATGGGTTTTAAGAGGCAGGGCTCTCAGTTCCTGTCCCTATGTGCTCCCAGAGACTGCTCCTCTTCCCATTTCAAATTCAAATTAACTCAATTTGTGGATGGTTTTGGTCTCTTTTGGTAAATCAGAGCAGAACAGAGGAGAAACAATGAAATCCATGACCTGTGACAAGTGAGAAGCCACAACACAGAGGTCCAGTGCCTCTTACCTCCCTGCTGGGACAAGGACCTGCCCATCCTAAACTGGAGCATCTGCTGGACCAAGGCTGAGATCTCACAACCAGGGCACACAGGCAGCACAAACCAACACCAAGAACTTGATCCCCTTGGCTGTAAATGCAGGAATTTGCATCAATCCTGTTCAACTGCTGACACTGCCTGCACCACATTCCTGTTTTTTTACCACTTGGCAGAGCTCTCTGCGTGCATCACAATACAGAGAGGGCACAGGTTTGGCCATCTGGCCCTAGATGTCAAACTGAGACATTTTCCAGTGTTAGCATCTGGTTGTTCCACAAAAAGCAGTGTGTTTGCAGCTTTGGGGCTGCTGCTCAGTAGGGGCTACAGATGCATTATCTGGGCTGCCAGGTCTCCTTGCATGGCTTTCTTATAAGTCACCTTTAAATCTCTATTTCATTTATTTTTTTGTTTGTTTGTAAGACTCTGGTGGAGAGTATTTGTTTTGTAAAGGTTTAATAAGGAGCCATGTGGAACACAGGCTGACAGGAAATGTGTGGTCCTGCATGGGGGCAGGAACAGGCAGGCTGAGAGCTTAATCTATAATTAACAGGCCATGGCACATCCTCAGCTCTGTGACAACAATGCCCCTTAGGAGGAAAATACATGTGGCAAAAGGTGGCACACAAGGACATCACTCTGAAAAATTACAAATATATCTGTGCCTTCTAATGCCTGGCACATGCCAAGCACAGAGGAAATTGTGGTATTTCCTTAGGAGGCATTTCCAGTAGAAGAAAAAAAGAAGCCCAGAATTAAAGATTGAGCTCTCCTTCTGTAAAATCTCTGCAGAAAAGCCCTGCAGGATTTCTTCCTGCATCCTGGGCCACTTCATTCGGTGTGACATTAGTAAATGACAGATGTGCTTCAGAGTTTGAAGGACCAGAAACCAGACTGTACTGAAGGCCAGGAAGAAAGTCACAGAAAATAAGCTAGTGGCCAAATCTGATGTGTCACTTTTATGCCATGTGAGGCAGCAACACCTTTTTAAATCTCCTCTCAGGCAGACACACAGAGAGAGTTTTTTCAGAGGATCTAAAAGAATTTACCTTATACCTGTAGATGTATTAGAGTATACCTAGTACCTGTACATGCATTAACACAGGCCATAATTCATGTCCTGACACTAACACAGCCCAAAATTCACATTTTCACACTGTCACACACACATTCTCTGCTAACTCTGCCACGAGTGCAGGGATTGCTTGCCCAGCTCAAATTCTGATTCTCCAAAGCAGCCCAGCTGTGTTCCTGGGCCCAGGACAGCGACAGTGACAATTCCACAGGGACAATTCCAGTCCTTCTGCCAGGGGCAGGAGTGCTCAGGGCAGACAGCGAGGCTGTGGCTGAATGTTTGGGTGAGATGCTCCCATGTCCTGCACAGAAAAAAGGGAATGATATCTCACTCAAGCCTGAAAGATGCAGCATTTGCAGGCTCCCAAGTGTCAGGAATAAATGCATCCCACTGGAGGACTAGGCTGATTCAAGTGCAGAAAAGATATCTCCCCCAAGTACAGATGCTGCTTGTCCTCTGCTGCAGAGAATCACAGCAGGAATTTTATGTTTGAACATATGGACGAGTTAGTCATGCCCTATCTACTCAGAGAAACAAACAGAGCCAGGTTGGATAGCTTGCAGGGCAGAACAGCTTTTCCTTTTTAATTTTTATTTATTTTTTTTTCCTCCTATAACCCAGTAAAAGGCCACAATGGTGGCACTGAATTTCTATTTTAATCAGTTAACAGAAACAGTTTCTGATTGTCTGGCCAACTGAGGGCTAGAGAGATGGAAAATTTTACCATGTGTTATCTAGTGCTGAATGGATTCGGTCCTTTCCAGCCTTCCTCCTAAGACAAGGGTGGGTTTTTTGCTTTTTTTCAGCACTCTGTAAGTTGCATATTTTTATGACAGGACTGGAATGTTTCCAGCAGAAACTCACATTTCAAACCACACAAATTCAGCGTGCACTGAGCCCTGCCAGGTCAAAGGGAACAGACCTAATCCACTCAATACAGCACTGGGAAATGTTGTAGACTGTGCACAGAAATGTGTGACCTTTCTCCTGGATGGAGATAATTAATTTTGGAGATATGACAAAGCCTGGGGAATGGATTCAGTGCAACAACACTGCTAAACAACAAGCTGACTTCTAAAGAAGAATTAAAGAAATGGTTATCTATTATTCATGACAACTTAACTTGTTTATATCCTTTCCAGGCAGCAGAGTGCATCTGCTTTATTATCCACCATAAACTGGCACCAGGACTGTTTCATCTGATACACCAACTTTCAAATGTGATAGTGCTAACCTCAGAGAGAGCAAACAGGCCACAAAATCCATCTCTTGCATAAATCTCACGCCTAGAGTTCACTGCATTTGTCTGGAAGAGGCTCTCTAATCTGGAGTCTTCTGTGAATGTCTTATTTTCTATTCACTTTCAGAGACTGGGTGCAGCAGAACGCACTGAATGAGAATATGGCAGTGTCTTGATGTGGTGGGGCTTTGAGAAAAGCCAGTTTGAAAATCTGTACATCTGAATGCTCCAGTGGACACACCCTTTCCTGACCTGCAGCTTGTCTGCCAGGAGATTTCCTGGACTCAGATTAATCTGCCTCAAAACACTCATCCTCTCCTCTTATTTACATTTTCTTTGTGCTTATTAGCTGGCATGCCCCTGCTTTGCACTGTAGTTACTAAGTTTATTTTGCTTAGGTTCTCTGGCATGCATCAAGGATAATTTTGCCAACCAACAAATGGGTTGGCAGAAATAAAAGTTGGAAATAAAAAAGATTGCAATGATGAAATTTATTTTTGGGACCAGATGAGAGAGACACAGAGATCTATACTTGTAGACCGCTGTTTAAAGTCAGATATGTCTCTTTGGCTCAGTTCCTGAATGCAATTCTTTATTTTGAATTTGTCCAGAGAAGCTATTCTTAGACAGTGTAAAAATTTAACAAATCTTTCCAGAAGTAGAAATCTCAAGACTCCTGTGTAGAAAACTGAGAACACAACAGGCCTTGTTAATCTTACCTTCAGACCAGGATCTGGGTAATGGCAAACAGATATAAATAACAAGAAAAAATACAGATATTTTCTTCTTTTATCACATTTCGATTTTTCTTCAAAAGTTTTTGTTTTGTTTTTTTGTTATTTTAAAATACCCCTTGCTTTTAAGTGTGACTCTGGAGCTCAGGCTTGGCCTGTCTCCCCCTGTAGGACTCTTTTGTACCAGTAATGTGAAAAAAAGCAGCACAATGAATTTCACCCACCCTCATCAACTCCTGCACGGCCCCTTCAGGGCCTGTTCTGTCCTAGTTCCCCCAGTCCATAGATGTTTTCCTATCTTTTAGGGTTTGGGCAGATTTAATTGGACACTTGCTAGCACAGCTCCATCCCACTCAGCTCAAGTTCCTGGTGCCGCAGCCAGCGCTGAAATCTCTGAACGTGTCAGCAGCAAGCACTCGGGAATTCAGAGCAGGTCCCTTAACTTCGCTCTTCTTGATGGCAAAACAGGATTCCAGGAGGATCTGGATGATTTTCTCTCCTTTCTCAAACACTTCTGCTGCTGTTTCCCCACACAATGATGCCATCAATGTACTGCAGATGTTCTGGAGCCTCACCCTTTTCCAGGATCAGTCCATGGCAGATGGTGGGGCTGTGCTTCCAGCCCTGGGGCAGTCGGTTCCAGGTGTACTGCACTCCCCTCCAGGTGAAGGCAAACTGAGGCCTGCATTCTGCTGCCAGGGGAATGGAGAAAAATGCATTAGCAATTGTTGGAGTCTGAGATACAGAGTGTGTGCCCTTGTTTCTGAGTTCTAGGATTCAAGGAAACACTGGATTTCATATAGCATGAAATTCATGAGCATGTTTTCATGGTGATACACGAAAACAAATGTTAAAGTTAGATAGGAAAAGTGTGAGTGTGTAGATTAGAAAGTTTCTTAAATCACTGGGTGAAAAAGTAGTTTAGAGAACAGGAGACAAGGTGGAGGATTTAGGGTGTTGTCTCTTGTCCTTCTTCTTTCTTCTCCATGTTCTTCTCCTGGAGGTTTTTGGGTGGTAGTGAGTGATTGGATAGAAAATGTCACAGTGCAGCACACAGGTGTTGGGTCATTGGGTCACTAAGGAAAATAATTGAGTTGGCATCTGTTAATTGGGTAAATGGACATATAAAAGACCTTGAAGAGGATCTTTGTGAGCCATTTTACCCCTTTTCTATCATAGTGCACTCAGCTCCTTGTACCTTGTAATGCTGATAAGAAAAGAATAAACAACTGAGACCAGACAAGAGAAAACTGCCTCCCTCTCGTCAATCTTCAGTTCAAAGGGAAAAAGAACCCAAATCTAAAAGTCCTTAATGAGACAAGCAATGTCAATAGTGGCACCACTTCGCTGCTTTGGACTCCAGCTCGTACTGGAGCTCCAGCATGTCCGGCACGGCAGCGCTCAGCGGTGGAGTCACTTCATTCAATGCACGATAGTCCACAGTCAATCTCCATTCTCTGTCAGACTTGTGCCAGATGGGGCTGTTGAAGGGTGAGTGGGTTTTGCTGACCACCCCTTGGCTCTCCAGCTCTCGGATCATCTTGTGGATGGGGATCACAGCATCTCGATTTGTCCTATACTGCTGGCGGTGCACCCTCGAGGTGGCAATTGGCACTTGCTGTTCTTCCACTTTTAGGAGTCCCACTGCAGATGGGTTCTCTGATAGTCCAAGTAAGGTGTTCAGTTGCTTGATGTCCTCTGCCTCCACAGCAGCTATTCCAAAAGCCCACCTGAGTCCCTTTGAGTCTTTGAAATACCCACTTCGGAGGTAGTCTGTGCCCAAAATGCATGGGGCCTCTGGGCCTGTCACAATGGGGTGTTTCTGCCACTCAATTCCAGTCAGGCTCACATCAGCTTCCACCAAAGTAATCCCCCTGTCACACCAGCAACACAAACAGATTCTGCCCCCACATGTCTTGACTGGATTAATGTGCACTGTGCACCAGTTTTGACCAAAATCTCCTATTTTTATGGTTCTGATGTGCCAAGCCACCACCGAAATCTCTGAAGGTGTCAGCAGCAACCACTCAGAAATTGAGAGCAGGAGCAGGGTTTCGGTTTGAAACCAGGAAACCTGAGAGTCCTGAACTCTCTGCTGCAGTCCCAGAGCACAAAACCCTGCTACGAACTCTCTCCACACCTGCCACTGACCCACGAACATTTGCATTATTCATCGTCACTAAACGTGTTCCTTCCACCAGCTGGTGGCATTTAGTCAGCTCCGAGGGAGAGTTACTTGCTAAGTTTTAACAGCTTTCCCAGGATTGCACAGAGCCCTGCTTGGTTCCTTGCAACACTTAAGGACAGGTTATGAATTTATTTCTTTGGTGCAATAATAAATGAAACGATGCCACGTGATGAAATGTTACCTTGTCAGTGTTTCCTTCCCCCCCCAAAAAAAAATCACAAATAATAAAAAACCCCTGAAAAAAAAAACATCCTAGGCATTCAAAGTTCAAAAATCATCTTTTCAGCTTTTCAGAAGTCATGCCTCACACCTCACAAGGCCTGTTTGAAAAACAAACATAACCAAAAAGCCACACCAGGCGTTCCCAACTGAAATGAGTTGGGCAAATGTCATAATCATTTCCTGTAAATATTCTGAATTTAAAGCAATGGCATTTTGACTACTGCACTCCTGTGAATAGGTTTAATGAACGTGAACATTCAAGCAAAACGAATTTTAGTGACAATATTCATGAGCGGATTCCACACTGGAAAACAAGCCAAAAGCAGTGAAAATTTTAATATTGGTTTATATTGAATTGCGTAATTCAAAGTTTATTTAGTTCTGGGGTTGTACAAATTTAAGTTTTAACCTACTAGGAATTGTCAGTGATCAAGAGAACTGGGATTCTGGGTTTGGCAACAAAAAAAACAAACAGACCATTCAAAGTAACTGCACAGGGTTGATTTTTATGCCAGACTATTTCATGATCCGTGTCCAGATGAAGTTCCCTGGGTTATTTTAGGAGTTAGAGGGGGCTTATAGAGAAGATGGGAACAGGGTTTTCAGTAGGGCCTGGAGCAATGGGACAAGGGACAATGGTTTTAAATTAAAAGAGGGTAGATTCAGAGCAGATACAGGAAATAAATATTCTGCACTGTGGGTGATGAAACTGGCACAGGTTACCCAGAGAAATGATGGATGTCCCATCCCTGGGAACGCTCAAGGGCAGCTTGGAAGGGGCTCTGAGCAGCCTGAGGATGTCTCTGCTCATTGCAGAGGGTTTCACTTGGTGCCTTGAGTTTCAGCTTTCCCATTTCCAGAGCCTGCCCTGCATTGCTGTGTGAGCTGAACTCCACACAAAGTGTTCAAGTTCTCCTCCCAGCTCAGGCACACACAACAATCCTTCTCCAGCCCCACAAGCAAGGACACCGTGGCAGCTCCGGGCCCAAAAAGCACAAGCAGCAGCGAATTGAGGAGAGCAATCTGGGAGGATGGGACTGCATCACCTGCAGCTGCAATTGGGCAATGAAGCCCAATGTGCAAATGGAGCAGAACCTAGCAAAGTGTGAAACTCCTGACCCAGGGCCCATCTTGGCTCCATCTTGGGTGGATCCTCAGCCAGGCTCTTGCACTGCCCAAGCTGCATCCTCTGAAGGGTTTTGATTAAATCCCCATTTTATTTCTTTAACTCTGCCCAGCCCCTGTTGCAGGGAGCCTCTCACACCACTGAGCTCTAAAGTTCCTTTCCAACACAAAGTATTCCATGATTCTACCATTTAACTAACCCCAACAACAAATCTACACCAATAAAGCCCAGCTTTATTTACAATTTCATTCATGGTGCAGGTCCTGATGCCACCACTCATTTTTCCTGTAGCTGCTGGGTCCCAGGGAGCTCTGGCATTCCCAGTTTGGGGTGGCACAGACCCCAGACACGGCATTCCTAAAGCCTGGGAGCAGCTCTCCATCCACCCAACTCACAACACCCTGTTGTGTCTCCTTCCGAGCCTTTGGAATTTTGTGTTCCAGACGAGTTTTCCTTTCAATTCCCAGAGTTTGGGAGCCGCCTAGTGGAATCCTCTGACGAGTCCCAAAATTCTGCCAATCCTTATCTCTGCATCCCTGGCTGATCCCACTCCCAGCCCTGTTTTTACATAAGGACCTCGCTTGGATTTCCTGTGTTTGTCTTTTTTTACAGAAATGGGGCTCGCTTTCTAAGGGATAAAACTGAAGGGAAAACAAACCAAAAAATAAAAATGAAAATAAAAATAAAAATAAAAAAATTAATAAAAAAGGCAGAACTGGAATTAAGTGTTGATTTCCCTCTGTGACAAAGATCTTTTCTATCCTCCCAGGCCTCAGCATTAGACTGGTAGTAACAAGAAACTTGATTCTGCAGACCCAAATCTTAGCAAAATTAGAAAATACAGAGGTAGACCATGACACTCTCTATATTACTCATCTAAAGCATCAGTCTGATTCACCAGCATCAAAACCTACCAGAACAGGCAGCTGTAAACGAAACAAAATTGCAATCACAAACAAAACCCCACATGGGCACACAAGCACTGGGGTACCACTGATGCATCAGGCTCAGCAGAATTCTCCTGATGCAGGTGGGCACAAAATCAGCAGAAAGCTCTGAATCAGACTCTGATTTTTGCCTTTTCATCTATTACTGCTTTGCATGCTGAGGTTAATTGGAGATGAGAAACATAATTAACCTTGTTTTAATCCAGTGTGTAGTTTGGGAGTAAAATCAGGAGTTTCTGTGCGCTGCTTGGATCTGAGTGATGGCAGTGGGGGCTTCCCTCTTGTTTCCAGGGCTGTAAAAACACAGGGCACAGCTTTAGGACAGCATCCATAGCTCAGGAAAAGACAAGGATGAGACAGCCTGGGAGTCAGGAGTGCTCCCAAAGCTCAAAAAATAAAAGTTTTGTGATTCCTGGGAGGAGCTGAGACACCAGTGAGGGACCAGGGGAAAAATAACCTGATTTATTATGACATTTCTCTAGTTTTACCACCTGAAATGACAGAAAGAAACTGACTTATGAAAAAAAACCAACAAAAACAACAAAACACAGAATGCAATCATAGCAGTAAAATAATATCTTAAAGAAATGTCATTTCCCCCCCCCCAAATCAAGTACATGCTCTGAACTGATTTCAACATTGCTTTTAAAACACATAAAGCTCCATCCAGCATCTGAAATCAAAACCACAAACACAGATGGAGAGGAAAATGCCTACTTTTCATTTGAAAATATCTAACAGCTGTCAAAACAGACACCAAATGGTAAAAATGTGGAATAAATGCAGCAAAGAAGCAGCACTGACAAGCAAAGGATAACATTTCAGCTGGAGACAGAACAAGAACAGTGAAAAGACATATTCACCTACATCTATACACTTATTTCCTTTTAGAGGTTTGAGAATTCCTTGTAGAGATTTCCAATTCAAGGGAGCATTGGTCATGAGAAAGAAAGAGTTCCTTGAGTTAAAAGCAAACTTTTTGCTCTGTTGGTGTGTAAATATCCTGTGCACTGAGACCAATGTCTTGCCAGGCATGCCAAACAATCCTCCTTTAAATCACCATCAGACATGTATATTTATTTGTTTCTTTGTTTGATTGCTTGTTATACAGATAACATGTAGCTGGAAAAAAAAAACAGAACAAAACAACATTTCTGTATATATCTAGGCTGAACAGAAGATGAAAACCACAACCAAAGCAAAAGAAATGTAAAAAAAAGTGAAGATTTAAGCAGATGTGTAGCCTGCCTTCCCAGAGCTGTGCATGGGACCTGTTGGAGTCTGAAACACAGAGTGTGTGCCCTTTGTGGCTCACTTTGGCCTTGAAGGCACAAAATGGCCCTGAACTACTCAGTTCTTTTATCTTTACACTTATCCAATTAACAACAGACAGGTAAATTATTTTTCTTAATGACCCAATGACCCAACACCTGTGTGCTGCACTGTGACATTTTCTATCCATTTACTGCTACCCAAAAACCTCTAGAAGAACATGAAGAGGGAAGAAGGAAAAGAAACAACACTCTAAACTCTCCATCTCCTGTTTTCCAAACTATTTTAAACTCCAAACTTTACCTTTTTCACCCAGTGACTTAAGAAAACTCTACACACACAGACTTTTAGCTTTTCTATCCAACTTTAACATTGGTTTTCATGTAACACAATGAAATCATGCCCATAAATTTCATGTTCTATGAAATTGTGTTCTCCTGGATCTCAGCAGAGACAAGGGCACACACTCTGTGTCTCAGACTCCAACAGGGACCTGAACCATCTTTTCCATTTCCCACAGGATCATGGTTTAACAAGCATGGAAATGCCTCAATTGTAGAAATCCTTGGAAGCTCCTGGTCTTTCTGTGCTGATTCTAAGCTGTGGGTGATTCTGAGAAATGATTCTAAGAAATGACTGAGCAGCTCCACAGAATCCAGCCCCATATGCAGAATGCACCAGCTTATCCAGCAGCTTTTTTTACCTTTCAGCTTATTTCACCTTTCAGATCATTTTCCCGGTCTAATAAAGGAAAGAAATTATTTCTCTTTATCTTGGCCTCTGAGTTCTTGAAAGGAAGTTTGGAATTTGAATTCCATAATCCTCGTCTCCCAGTCATTACCTCTGGCAGGCACAGGACTCAGAGAACAACTCTGAAGGATTCCAGGTTCACCTCAGAGGTTAGAAAAAGGATTTTTTTTTCCTTATGTTGATCTTTCTTGTTGTTGTACCTGATTATTCTATGGAAAAGAAGACAGCATGTGATGTTCCACAGGACAGAACCAAGGAAACACAGACTTGCCAAGGTGTCTGCTCTCAGTGTGAGCTCTCTGTCCCCTCCAGCAGGAGCTCTGGAATAATCTCACTGGGCTGAAAAATCAAATATTAAACTCTCTGTGCACCACTGACTGTGCCTGTCAACAGGAGCTGGCAAACTGTGTGCCCCTCTTAGGGTAAAGCAATACTAAAATACAGAATCTGTGCACTTGGGTGAAATTTGCCTGCAAAGCACACACAGCTACCGTGCAAAAACCAAACCCAGGGAGGAAAAAATCAGCTGTGACACAGGCACAGCCCTGAATTCTGCAATCAGTCACATGCTTGCACACGAGGCACTTAGAAATAAAAAGAAGCTTGGTAAATGTGAGGAGGAAAAAGAAAAAAACAAACTAGAAAAAGAAAAATGGGGAAGGGAAAAAGGAAGAGAAGAGGTGGAGAATTCTGAGAAATAGCTTGGCTTCAGATACAAAGGGAGCTTTCTCAGCTCCTGACACGTGGTTTTCCAGCAAACAGTGTTAGCATGGCCATGGGCTTTTCCAAACAAGGCATTCAGTCAGGAAAATGATGACATCAAATAATGATGCAATAATGAGGCAAATTGCTTCAAATGCATTAGGCTCATGCAAGTCAATTATAATTAATTTTAAAGTCAGACTAAGCAGAATTATTGTTCCAAAAGAAGGTGTTTGTCATGGACCCCACTAAACAGACCCAGAGCTGTGTTAAGGGTATGGATTTTAGCTGGAAAAGCACTGCCAAGGGAAAAAAAAAGTAGAAGGAACCTTTTTTTAAAAATAAATTATTTTAAAAATAATTTTACCTCTGTTTTTCAGCCCTGAACAGGCTGAACAGTGGAAGTGAAAGCAATTTCTTCAGCTGGTTTTACAGCCACAGACACTGAGCACCAGAGCTCCCTGTGAAGGGCTGGGAGTCCACTCTGACTTGCACACAGTAAAAGCAGATGGGAGGAGAAAGGAGGGGAAAATAAATTACTTTTATTTGTATTTATTAAATTTGGCCTACAGGCTCGATGTGACTCAGTGCTGAACATCTGGGACTGATCACAGGATCACAAACTGAGCAGGAGTCATCTGGCTCCTTAGAAATAAACACATCCAGTCCCTCTGCCACAGCGCTGCTTCCTTATTGATAAAATGCAACAGCCATTTTAAATCCTTTTAATCTCTCCAGCCACAGTTTTTTTTTAACTTCTTAGAGGTTTTTAGCATTGTTTCTTTCACTTCAGATGACGGCAAATTGCGTTTGACCTCGGACTGGCGGCGTTTGGGGTTGCCCACAGCACGGATTCACCGCTTTCCTCCAGAATTCTGCGGCACAATGGTGGCCCTGCAAGTGCATTTTTGGCTGATTGCATCCCTGCTGAGCAGCATTGCAGCAGCACAGTCCCTGCTGCAGGATGCAGCCCTGCTGAGCTACATTGACCGGCGTTTTCTGGCTCTGGAGGTACGTGCCTGATGGATCCTTCTGCGCCTAAAGAGGGTTGGAAATGTGTGGATGTTCCCAGCCCAGGGCAGTCTGGACCATGCACCAAATCAGGAGGGTGAATTTCCAGCTTTTTACCCCCATGAATGAGTAAAAAAAAATCCTTGATAAAACTTTAACTGCAAAGTTCCCAACTCACCCCATCGTTTTTTGCAGGATATAATTTCATAATCTTATTTTTCTATTCTGTTATCATTTGTATTTTGTTTTTCTATTACACCGGTGAATTTAGCTTAAAATGCAAATGTTTATGTAGTACTGTCACAGGCCACCCTAGGGAGCTCTACAAACATATTGTCACATATTCAGGTATTTATTAACAAGGAAATAGAAATTTATCAGGTATTTTTCCTGTCTGCAGATATCCCTGCCTGGAAGGGTAGTTTAAGACACTTTCATGCAAACCAGAAGTGTACCTGCACCTTAAATAAACTTTTAATATCTGGGAGACTGAAATGCAGTCCTTTCAATTCCCTGAATTCCTTTGAATTTCTTATATAAATGCCCCACTTCTTGCTTCTTTCTCTGCAGTAAAAAGCTAGCAGTACAGCAGAACACACAATATTGGTGTGCTATAATCACATATTGCTTATTTGAAATTATTGACGTGTCCCTGGCTCCTGCCTTGAACTGGCAGACTTAGAGAGGAGCTCAACTTGCCTGATTTCACCTCCCTTTTTTGTACAAAGCCCTCATTAGTCTTATCTTCTCAGCACAGGAGGAGCAGAAGGATTAACCTGATATTCTCTTCCCATTGTGCAGACAGAGATTTACATTTCCTTTGCCACTCCAGGAGTAACTTCACCTGGCAACTTCTATTCCACTGAAAAATGGGGGAACCCATTTGGTGCAAGGGCCACAAAAGTAACAGGACAAAGAGTGAGGCAGATGCTGAAGACAGCACCTGAAATCATTTAAAATGAAAGTTTTGTAGAAAGTCATTCAGCAGCTTCCTGGGGATTTATGGCCTTGTGTGAATGGGGCAGAGAGGAGGTGGAAACCACATGGAAACCACAGCTCACAGAGCAAACCAAAGATCTGCTCAGGTTCCTCATCTTCCCAAAGTGCCAGCTGGGCTACTCTTTTCAGGACACCTCTGAAGCAGCTGAGTTGCAACAGAGAAACCACATTATTTACCTCTGAAAATACTGATAATATTAATTTAGGTGTAAAGAAATAGTCCTTTGGCTTTCTTTATTTGTTTCCTTGTTGCTGTTTGGTTTTGTTGTTGTTGTTTTGCATTTTTTTTTAACCACAGCCAATAATTTATTTAAAAAAAAAAAAAGAAACAACACAAAACTGCCTCAAATATAGCATTTCAGTATTTTCATTTTCACCTTTCAGTGGGTGAAAAATAGCCACACTATATTCTGCCTCTGTCACAAGAGGTGTGTTCATGTGAAGTGTTCATGACTTTAATTTCCTGCAGAAAACCCTTTGAGAGTGCTTCAGCAGTGCTCCCATAGGAGGAGTTCCTGAAAGATTTTTGGAGAAGCAAAAGCCATCACAGATCATGAGCCTTTAATTATCCCTGGCTGCTTCCATCAGAGCACTTTCCTTTAGGCAGCAAAACAAAGTATCTGGCTGTCAGTACCCATGTTGAGGTTAAAAATGTGGATTTTTGTCCAGACTTTAGGATTTTGCAGCAGTTTGAGATGTTCTGCTGGCACAGCCACCCAGCCAGGACTGGGGTTGGGGTGGGTGAGTGCAGGGCACTGGGAGGGAGTTTAAAGTATAAAGTATGAGTGAGGCTGTGATGTACACAGATTATCCACGTCTATCCTCGTGTTCTTCCCGTGTCCCCACTCAAGAAGAGGCTGGAGAAATGCAACCAAGACCTGCTGGAGTACGTGGAGGAGTTCAGGGAGTTTTCCAAGGCGCTGCTGTCCCGCCTGGCAGGGCTGAAGGCTGGCAAGGCTGAGCTCGGGGGACAGGTGGAGGATCTGCTGTGGAGGGTGGACAGGGCACAGAGGGACATCGACTACCTGGGATCCACCACGGCTTCCAACGCCTGCCTGGAGGTGCACCAGGACCTGCTGGAACAGCAGCTGCTGGAACAGGCAGAGGAGAAAAAGAGGCTCAAACTCATGCTGAATGCAAGTAAGAGTGTCCTGATGGGACATTGGTGGTTGGGTTCTTTAGCCCAGGACTGAGATTGATGGGAGAGGCAGTTTGCTCTTGTTCAGATTCATTATTTATTCTTCTTTTATCTGTATTACATATATACATATATATATACAGGGTACAAAGAGCTGAGTGCACTGAGATAAAAAGGTGTAAAATGGCCAACAAAGATCAAGGTCTTTTATATGTTTAATTATATATATTTATATATATATATATATATATATATTTTTATATATATATATATATATATATATATATATATATATATATATATATATATATATATTTATGTGTCTATATATTTACCCAATTAACAAACACCCAGTAAATTATTTTTTATTGTTATTTTCTAATTGTGATATATAATAATATATAAAACATGAATATATATCATAATTACTTATATTATATGTACAGTATACAATAATAGTAATTATTAATAAATATATTTAAAATATATATAAATATATATAAAATAAATAAATATTAAAATATATAAATATATATTATAAAATATATAAATGTATTACTAATTATATATATTCTATATATTATATATTATGTATAATATATAATATATTATAAATAAAATATTATTATATAATATATTATATAATATACATTATACATTATATATTATATATTATATATTATATATTATATATTATATATTATATATTATATATTATATATTATATATTATATATTATATATTATATATGATATATTATATATTACATATTATATATTATATATTATATAATGTAATATATTAATATATTATTATGTTATTATTAATTATTAAAATAATTCATAATATGGATTATAGTATTATAATTGATTTTATTATAATATTAATAAAAGTAATGCATAATATATATTATTTATTTTTATATATAATAAGTATTTCTAATTATTTTCCCAATGACCCATCACCTGTGGGCTGCACTGCAGCACTTTTTATCCAATCATTCTTTACTACCCAAAAACCCTTAGAAGAACATGGAGAAAAAAGAAGGACAAGAGACAACACCCTAAATCCTCCATCTTGTCTCCTGTTCTCTAAACTAGTTTAAACTCTAAACTTTCACTTTTTCACCCAGTGACTTAAGAAAACTCTAATTTACACACTCACACTTCTAGATTTCTATTTAACAGTGGTTTTCATGGTGTTGTATGAAATTCAGTGTTTTCAGGATGCCAGAGCCAGGTATCAGAGATAAGGGCACACTCTCTGTGCCTCTGACTCCAACATAAAATCAGTTTATTTCTTGTCTCTGAGCCATCCCACGTGTCCATGCTGACACAGGGAGAACAGATTTTTGTTGCAGATTATTGCAAGGGGTTCTGGGCTGTGTAAATAGCCTTATAAAATCCATGTATACTCAAATAAAAGGTATGGGAGAAGGAAGGAGGGAAACACAGTTCAAATATTTACTTTGCAGAAATTCTACTGTGTATCAAATTAATTCTCCAGAAGTTAATTTTTGTTATAAAATAAGGTAAAATCCTCTGAAGGTGTGCTCTTGTAAAGCCCCAGAAAAACCCATTTCTGAGTACTGCAGCTGTACTAAGGAATTCATGGTGGTCTTTGCTTTTTGGACTAGGCAGGGTCAAAAACCTCAACTCAAAAGTAAATTTTTTACTTTTTAATTAATTTTTAATTAAAAAATTCTCTTTTTTTTTTTTTTTTTTAAATACTTAATTCACTTTTGCAGTTTGTATCTGCTTTCCTGTCCTGCTCTGCCATCATTCCTCTCCTTGTCCCCTGGAGCATGCTGGCTTGGCTGTGAACAAAGTTTAGTTTGAAAATGAGGTGTTATGGTAGCCAGCATGAAGAATACATGCACAATCTAGAGTTTTTTATTATTTAAACAAATGGCATTTTGTAATTATCTTCACCTTAAAAGGTTGTGGTACAGGCATATTTAATTATAGGTATTATGGGCATATTTAAAGCAGTCTGTTTTCACAGTAGTAAGAAATGAAGAGCAAACAATAAGAAATGCAAACTGTAATTTTTTAAAAGTTGGTGAAAGAACTTCAGCATCATCAATTACACAGTTCCACTGACTTCAGCAGAATTAGGCTGATTTAATTTTACACAGAAGATTCCAATTTCTTCCTCGAACTTTTCAAGGCAGATGCTTACAGAAGCAATCACCTATTCTGCTCCTGAGCTCTCCTCACGCTCCACAATTCAGTGCTCTGAATATCAATAGTTTCTGTTTTCCATTTAGAGAACTTCTGAGCATTTTAGGCATTTTTTTTTCAGGGAGGAAAAAAAAACCTGGGGATTTTTAAATTGATTTTGTGTCGTTAGGGCACTTTGAAAATTGTATCTTTCTGACACTTTCAGCGGGGAAAAATTACTTTCCATTTTCCTTAGTTAGAAATTATTACTTTTAACTTTATTGTAGCAGCTCATAGCAACTTTATTTTCAATTTTTTCTTTACTGTCAGTACTAGTCAGACGCTTTTCCCATTGAATTTGATGGCAAAAGTATTCCCTCTGCAGGTTTTTCAGCACTTAGAAAAAGTAAGATCAACTCCAGAAAATAGCAGCTCTGCTTCTATGCTGTTCATATCTTAACCAAACTCTGTGATTATTTTTGCTGAGCTATTTCACAAATCTAGCAGAAAAGAGTTAAGTCCAGCTTTGTTACTGGGCTTGGATCAAGTTTGCACAGAGAATAACAATCAGACAAAAATCTGGTTATTTCCCCTGCAGAGGAAGATGCTGCTAAGGCTGCCTGGGCTTTTTGATTCAGAAGCTTTAATTCCTTTTTGTTTTTTTATCTATTTAACCAATAAATGTTAGATTTGAGAAAGCTCTTGTGGCTTGCTCAGGGGAGGCACCTCCAGAGTGAGGACTCACAGGAAAAAACCCCACTCTGGAGCAGCAATATCCAAAAGCTTTGATTAGAGAGTATCAGTGCCCACAAATGACATAAAAATTGCTTTCTCCAGGCAGCTGCAATCTTGCCACTGGCTTCAACAGGTTCATATCAGGCCAAATAAGGGGGCTGCTTTTGCTTTCTCCATTTCATCTGCTGCCAGAACTTCCTGCCTCAGAGCTTTGTTTGTCCTGTTTACTGAGATGGCTGCACTCCACTCAAAGCAATTCTTCAAACTTCAAATGCTGAGCCTCCTAATTTATGGGTGCCTTCGGTAAACAAGCTGGTTAATATGTTTTGCAATAGTTGTTGGGTTGTTTTTTGGGTTTTTTTCCTGGAAAGGATGCTGCTTGATAAAGATCTCAGAGCCTAAATGCCTGAGTCCTCACAGGCTTGGTGCTTTCTGGTCTGAAACATCCCTGCAGAGTGCACACAAAATGTAAATTATTAAAATTAATGAAGTTATTAGAGCAGCCACTCGCTCTGCTGCCTCATCTCTTTGAGTGCAGGTGCTGCCAGGGGGAATGGGAAGATAGACCAGTGGCTTTGCTTTCTGTTATTCTGACCTGGTTTTATTCCTATTTATACTATAAATGCATAAAAGGGAGGTTACCTGAAGATAAGGCCAGTCCTGAAACATAAATATTATATATGTGGATAATGGATTTTAATCTGTATGCCTCCAACAAGAAATTAATCCGATTACTTTACTGCTTGATCTAAACCAGAAGTTAGTTCTCTGAAGTAAAAATTACAGCCCTGTAAAAGGACAGACAAGGATAATCACAAAATCACTAACTGTGCTCTTGGCCTGCTCTCAGACACAAAAATATCCAAATGTTTTGGATAACACTGGTGTAACAGAACAGAACCCAACATTTTATAGGCAGATGAAGACACCACAGCTCTCTGAGCAGCAATATATCAAATTAAACTATTTTCAGCACTATTTACCACAGCCACACTGCTGACACCTTTACTGATATATTGCCTCTGGCCTTAGAGATGAATTAAAAGGAAACCAAGTAATTGAAAGAAACTGGAAAATTTACAGATATTCTGATTATTATTATTTTTTGTATTTCTTTGCAGGTTGTGACCACGTGCTTGCAGGTATCAGGTCCCTAAAGGTGGTTAAGAAGACCGGAGGGAAGCACGGCTCCTGGATGAAAGATCCCGGCAGAAAGCACGCCAAGATTTACTTACTGAGCGGCTCTGTGAATAACGTGGTTTGGGAATTTGCAAACATCATGGCTTTCATGGAAAGCAACCAGACCCTGAGGGCTCGCAGAGTCCCCTTGGCACTGCCCTGGGAAGGAACTGGCCACGTCATCCACCAGGGTTTCCTCTTCTACCACAGACACGGCTCCTTGAACGAGATCGTCAAATTCCACATCCAGAGAAGAAGCGTGGCCGACCAGATGCTGCTGCCGGGGGCTGGGAGGATTCCTGCCTACCAGCTCTCTCCACAGACAAAAATAGACCTGGCTGTGGACGAGCAGGGGCTGTGGGCCCTCCACGCAGAGCCGGAGAGCGGGGGAAACATCGTCATCACCAAAATCAACCCCGCGGCCATGGCGGTGGAGCACAGCTGGGACTCGCCCTGCAGCAGCCAGGGTGCTGAGGCAGCTTTCATGGCCTGCAACACCCTCCACGTGGTCTACAACTCTCCTTCTGGAGGCTCCTCCCGCATCCAGTGCGTTTATGATGTTCTGGGAGCTCCAGGTGGCCCCCTAAAGCCAGGGCTGCGTTTCCCGAAGCGCCAGGGCGGCCACTCCAGCATCCATTACAATCCCAAGGAAAGGCAGCTCTTTGCTTGGGGTGATGGATCCCAGATCATCTACAAGCTTCACACCGAGCAAAAAACTTAGAAATCTTTAAAAAAAAAAGTTAAAATCTTTTGCAGCTTTTCAAGTAGATCTGAAAGCCGCCAGTCCCAGGCCAACACAGCCATTAATGTGTCTTAAAATGACATTATTCCCATCTGTTACAACTTTCATCCATTTTACATAAATTAAGGGTTATGTACCCCAGTAATCTTAATTCCCAATTGAGAATATATGAAGATTCCATTAATATAAATACCACACATGCACAACCCACCTACCCCCCACCCCAGGCACAAATTAAAGCCTAAGGTTAATTTAAAAAAAAAAAAATACCCCATTTCTGACAGGTTCTCTTCCTACTGAAAATGTTTTCTGCTTCAACACCATGAATATCGAATCAGAAATCCTTCCTGTCCAAAACACAGTTTGACAAACTCCCCAGCTCTGAAGATCACAGAAATCCCTCTGGTGAGCAGTATGAAATCAAACACTTCCAGAGACACTAGCTAGAAGCTTTAACAGGAGGGGTTCATTATCCCACAAAATATAGGAATAGACACCCCCACAAACATGGCTTATATTTAACATAAAACCCATTAAACCTGTTCCTATTCATTGAACTTCTAGAGTTCATGGAAACTCCACATTTCTTATCCACATAGCTGTATCCACTGTTGGTCCTGCCAGATATTCACTTTTATCAGCTTCAAGTTGCCTCTTCTCAGCATTTTTTGAGCAGACCACTGTTTGTGTGTCAGAAGGAATGTTCTAGGTGAGCTGCTCTGTATCACACACTGCTTTTAAAGGCTCTGCATGTCACCCTTAGGTGGTTTTCCCATCAGATCTCTTTCAGCACCTACTGGTGAGGCATTTTCCCCAATGTTTCAAGTCACTTTTGTTGATTATAGCAGAATCTTTCTCATCCTATCCTCCAGGAAAAGGTGGCTCAGATGAGTGCAGCAGGTGAGGGCATGGCACTGCTCAGCCCTGGGTTTGCGAGTCACAGATAAACTCCAGGTATTTTTTGTCTCAAAAATAATGTTAAATAATATTTTTTTTAACAAAAATACTGTGAAATACAGGTATGGACTCTATTTTTTACATATTTTAATGACAGCTGCATTTGTCTAATAGAAAACAAACAAGGAAACACACCAAAAAAATTCCTCTCCCCCCCAAAAAAACACAAATAATGGTGCTTAAAAAGCAATCCACAGCTGTTCCTACATCCTACAGAAAACCCAGTGTGTTCATTACACTGAGAGAACTGCTGTTCTGCTTAAAAATATCTTCCAGAGAGCAGCCAAACATCAGGGAATGGTTCTGAAAAGGAGTTCCAGAGCACAATTAGGAGTGTAGAGAGTTCTGGGCTGCACCAGTGCCTTCAGCAAAGGGAACTTCATCAGTCCAAGGCCTCTAATTAGTGAGCAGAGCTCTGTTTCTGTGTCACTGCAGACACAGGAGGCACAGCCACAGCCATCCTGGGGCTGGAAGGGAGGTGGGCTGCCACTGTGGGACCCTGGGATAAAGGCAATATTTGCCCCTTTTATTCCTCATCTGTAAAATTTCAAAATGGAAAAATGGCATCAGCCACCTCTGGAATGCTGTGAGAACTTATACTGGGAAGGATGTGTGACTTTCTTTATTTAAGAAATAAAGCCTCTGGATGTAAATATGGGTTGAGTCTGCTTTTTAGGAAAGGGGTTCTTGGGATGTGAGTGATTACAGAGCAGAGAAAGCCCACACTGCTGTTCCAGATAAAGATTTTAATGTGAAATCCTCAAAAGTCTGGGCAGGGTCTTCTCCCTGCGTGCTGCTGTGCATGGAGGGGACAGGGCAGGACAGGAGCTGGCATCCTTTGGGTCACTGTGCCAGCACCACAGCAGGAATCTGTGGGAGGAAGGTTCCTCACTCCTGGAGGTGGAGGCAGGGGAGCAATTTCCAGTCTGAGCTTGGCCTTTGCTCTGTTTTATAGTTTTAGGATGAGCTTTCGAGCTGTTTTTGTTTCTCTCACTCCCCGTGGGTATTTTAGGGTCCCATTCCCGCGCTCATCTCCGAGTTTCACCGCGTACATTTCACCACTGCTGGGACAAAGACAAAAAACCAACTCCTGTCACCTCAGCACTGCTCCCACTCCTGCTGGAGCAGAGCAGAGAGCAGGCTGCTGGTCCTGGAGCACGGAACAGGCTGGGAAATGGGCTGTGGGCTGGGACAGCACACGGATTTCCTGGGCTGCAGCATCTCTGGGCTTGCAGCATCGCTGACACAGCTGAGGGAGTCACGTCCGTGGGTATGGTCTGCTCTGCTGATCAGGGAACATCCTTGTAAGAAAAGGACAGCAGGCATTCTCCTCCAGCTTCCTGTTGATGTCTTGAATAGATGTATTCATGATAAATGTATGATTTCATTAATTTTCGTACGTGACAGCACACAAGCAGATTATTTTTGAGAAAGTCAGAAGAGAACATTTGGTTAACTCCCAGATGACAAAGGGCAAAAAATAAAAGACTGTCTGTTCAGCAACTGAAAGGAAAGAATGACAAATATCTGAACTGAATAATCTGCTCCAAGACAGCAGTCTCCAAAAGGCGAGGACAAAGGACTGTCAGGAGGCAGGAGACAGCCATGACAAGACTGCATGAAAGAGGGCATTGACTTCCAGTGCAGGTAGATGCTCTGATTGTTACCATGGAAATGGAATTGCTACAAGGGGATGAACACAGAGGAGTCTTCATCAGGAACAAAAAAGCCACAAATGAGTTTATGACCTCTACCTTCACCATCTAGATAGCATCCATTACTCTCCTTGTTATTCAAGTCCTTTTGTGCTGCGCTTTCTCCATGTGCTCATTTCTCCTGAACCACTGGCTTTTGGCTGCTTCACATCCTCAGCCTCCTCTAGAGGGGAATTCTGCACCCTCTGCTCTGACAGCAGGATCATTACCCTCCCAACAAAAGCATCCCTCCTCGGAGCTCTGGCTGGGGTGGAATCCCTCTCCTCTTCACTGGCACTGCAGTCACCTCATCCTCTTCCTGCACAAAGTCGTGACAGCCTGTTACCGCTGAAGATGAACAGATCACATGGACACAGGTGGAGGTGTGGTGAAAGATAGAGAAAGTTTATTTTCCCTCCCAGGATTTATAGACTTGTGACCACGGCCAGGGATTGGATGGTCAGGATAACACTTTCTCACTGCACTGGCCATGAGAGATGCCCATCACAAGACGTGGAACAGAAAGAATGTTCACATATCTATGTTTACAGTCACTGTCCTGGGAAAGTCCTTAGAAAACCGTGTCAGCAAGCTCAGAAGCTGAGTTTTCAGGGCGACATGCTGTCTCTCTGGAGTGGCAGGTTCAGAGCTGCCATCCCCTCCCTGTGCCAGAGGTGTGCAGCACACAGAGCTCTCACACTCAACACTCCAGGGCTCAATTTTGGCAAACATTGCAAAGCATGTGCAGCTCTGGCACACAAGGACTGCAGGTGTGGATGGGCAAGGCTCAGCCAGAGCTGCTCCCCTGGCTCCTGACCTCCCTCCACTGTGCAGAGTGTTGCCACTGAAGATGAACAGATCACATGGACACAGGTCGAGGTGTGGTGAAAAGAAGAGCAGAGTTTATTTTCCCTCCCAGGATTTATAGGCTTCTGCCCACGGCCAGGGATTGGATGGTCAGGATAACACTTTCCCACTGCACTGGCCATGAGAGATGCCCATCACAAGACGTGGAACAGAAAGAATGTTCACATATCTGTGTTTACAGTTACTCTCCTGGGAAAGTCTTTAGAAAACCATGTCAGCAAGCTCAGAAGCTGAATTTTCAGGGTGACAACTGCCCCCTGCCATGGTGGCCTCCAGTGCATGGATGCTTCTCATTCCCCCTGCCCTCCATTCCTTCTGCCAGCTCTTCCACAGAAAGGAGCTCAGGTCAGGGTAACCTGCAATGATTACACCCTGTTTGCACTTGGAGCAGTCAGAGTTACCACAGACAGAAAGGTTTTCTGCTTTCTCCGTTAATTGACACCCCTGTGATGGATTTGAGCTTTCTGTGCTTTCTTATTTTGGTTTTGTGGGTACCAAGGACCACAGCAACTCACCAGAAGAGCAGAGTGATGCTGGGAGCATGCCATTTTAACTGGGTTTATTTTTACAGTGCCCATCAGAGATAAGCTTGTTCGTCAGAAAATAACCTTCCTGTCTCTTGCTCTTCTTCATTCTCACCTGCCTGGGTCTGGAGGATGAGAGACCCTTTCAGCATTCACCCAAGCCGCCCCCATATCAGAAAAACACACACTAAATGTTTGTTATAGGAGAGTTTATCACTAAAAAATGCAGCTGCTGCCTGCCTGCTGTCTCCCTGCTCTGTCACCATGCATGTTTTTCCCCCTGTGCTGTTTCCCAGCCAGCTGCAGGACACAGAAGTTGCAAAACCAAAACAATTCAAACACAGCTCTCCTACTACTGAAGGAACAGCTCCTCCTGAAGGCAGAAATCAGGACCTGTGGCTTTTCCAGTTGGTTGGAATTTTCTGTGGGTTTGCATATGAGAAGGCAACATTTTATCAGATTTCCACCATCCTTTTTTCCCAGAAAAAGGAATGTACGGAATCCCAGCATCAGTAAAGCTGGAAAAGATCTCTGAGTCCAAACTTTGACCAGGTGCCACGACACCTCCAGGGATGGAGGCAGCCCCTTCCAGTGTCCAACCACCCTTCTGTTGGTGATATCTGGATATTGCTGCCTTCTTCCCTGCTGCTCCTGCTGGCAGCATAAACCATGGATGTCATTTGTCTGGGAATTTGTTACTGCAATATTTATCAAAAAGCCCTTGTTACTTTAAATCCCTGTTAAAAATAATTGGGAGCAGGTAAAAACTTGATGTGGAAAAGGTTAATAAAAGAACATTTTTAACTGCTCCCTCTGCAAATTTCTTGCAGATAACCATCTGCTTTTCCTTCTTATTTAGGGCTGACTTCTCCCTGGGACTGACCCCATCCAGTGAGTCAGTTTTTACTTCATGATTACAGGACTGGGGCTCTTCTTTTGGCTTTTTGAACTGTTACTTAAGAGTAGAACAAAGAGGAAAAAAAAAAGTCTGTGGAAAATGTTTTATTTTATAAACCTTTAGAAGTACCTCAAAAAGTAAATACTTCTGAGGTGGCTAATTTTTGAGAGTTGCTACAGACTCTGACCTGTTTTTTTTATTTCCCAAAGCTATCCTCATTCAACTAATCTGAAAACAAAGCTGAAAAGATACAGAATTTTTGGGAGCAGCTGTAGAAATACCCACTTTAGAATGTGTGTGAAGAAAAATCCACTTATGTTAAACTTACACAGTCTGTGTAGGTTATTCTGACCTTGGGTAGAGGGAAAAACATGGTTGGATTTATCTCATCTGAATTCAAAATAAAACCACAGCCACCTGAAGTGGTGCTGTCGTTTCTGCCTTTACCAGATCAGTTTTTAGGGAGAAATTTCTCTCAAACTGTGAACTCAAAAACTTGGTACCCACTGAGGTGTGCAGTGACATCTCTAATGAACACAAACAGAGGCTCCACTTTTTGCTTCCTTGAGTCCCTGAAGTCAAACCAACAAGTCCAGTTTCTCAGTAGCAACTCAATTTTTGGCCTGCTCATTTCCACCAAAATTAATCTGAAAAACAGGCAGAAAAAAAGAAAATAAATAAAAAGAAAGGGAGATAACTCAGTGAGGGCAAGAGCAAAGAGCTGCACTTAGGCAGGAATGATTTTCACAGTTCCAGAAGGACCCCAAGCTTCCAAATATTGCAATACAGTAAAGGAGAGGAGAAGAGCTGCTTCCTCACCTCACCCATGGACAGAAATAAATCAAAATGCACTCAGGTTGGACACTGGACAATTGTCTGTCTGCAAGGCCTTGGCACAGACCTGCTGACCCCAGAAATTTCCAGTGACAGAGCACTAACAATTTCCACTGTCAGGAGCAACCCTGCATTTCGTCAGGGGATTGATTGTTGCAGACAGATAGAGATATTAGAAAAGAAGGGCCTTGTAAAATATGGTTTTTTCTAGATAAAATCATAAGAATGAAGGCAGTTAACACAACAACCTGTTCTTGGAGAGAAAAATAAGTTGCACCTGTGATAACAAAAGGTCTGTCCCATGAGAATCCACAAAAAAAAAATATGTAAACATCAATGAATAGAAGAAGTCTTAACACATCCACACCTTCTAAGCAATTAATTGAGTGGCAAGGAAACTACTGGCCAGTGGGAGTTAAGCACAAAAAACTGTATAAAAGTGAGTTCTGTGAATAAAGAATTGGCTTTTCTAGAGCAATCTTTCTGTATTTGTACATGGGACACTCTGGCTGTGTGATCTGATGTGGCACTCATTTGCCACTGAAATATGATTGGCATAAAATCATTGAAAAATGGAACATTTTATAGCTCTTATCTGGGTCCCTTGTCCTTTATTTGTGATACATGAGGTTAGAAATAATATTTTCATTAGGACATCTAAGTAAACATCCCTTTAACAGAGGATTATTACACTAACTTGTTCTGTGACCTCAATGTTAGCCGTAATTTTCTTATTCTTAATTAGCAGGAAAAGGAAAGACTCCAACATGTGAACACTAATTGCTAATGCAATGAGTTAGATCATGAACTTCTTATGTATTTTTCTTTGCTAGAATTAATCCTCTATATAGAATTTTTTGGGAGCAGGACTGATCTTGTGTTTTGTACTTCTCATGTAATTCCTGAAACTCTTTGTAATTATTAGCAAACACCCAGGCAGAATTAAGTGATTTTTTGGGCTTTTTCATTATAGATTTTTCAGGCCATTCAATTTAAACAACACGTGTGCTTTATCAGAATATTGAATTTAAACAATTCCTGTGGCTAATGGCTTTTTGTTTGAAAGGCTTTGCAGTGCTGTAAAATCACTGTCCATTTTCTTCAGCTGAGGATTAGGAGCTAAATTCAGAATTTCTTGTGCCCCTTCTGGGTTTGAAACCTGCTCCATGCAGGGGGGTGGCTCTCCTCAGAAGAGCTACAAAGATTTATTTTGGCTTTATGCTGGCAGCACGTTTTCCCAAAAATCAATTTTAACGTGTCTGGAAGCAGCATCTGCTCCAGTGCCAGCCCTGCAGTGCCACGAGTACAGCTGGGAAAAACAGCTCTGGCAGAGGAGGAGCAAAACCTGATGTAAACCCTTAGTTCCTCTTTATACAGATGCCAGAAAACGAGGAAAATCTCTGAAATCAGGTATTTCAGTGCCATCCATGCTCACCTCTGCAGAGTGTGCAGGATTTGTGTCTCTGTGCAGAGCACAACCTCCTGCAAGGACCTCGAAAAAGTTCTATTTCAGCTTTCCAGCAAAAAGAGGAATTCTGCTGAGTGCTGTCAATTGCTTGTTTACTCCCCCATTTTCAGAGCTGAGTACATCCAGGAAAAATGAATTTCCTATTCAGGTATTTTGCCATAAAATGCAAATATAAATTTTCAGGATTAATGACAGCAGCAAAGTCAAAAATGTATTGCTCTAAGTTTAAAGAACTTGCAAACAAACTGAAACAAGCCCCAGGCTACCCTGAATCCTTTTGTTTTTCCTTGTGGCATTGGTATCATAAGAAAAACAACATTTTCACATTCTGACTGCGTATTTGTTACATTCCTAGTCAGCCCTGTAAACAAATAACTTCTTATTAAATTTCAAAGAAATATTTAAGTTGTGGTTGGTAATTCATGAGAATTACAGAATCATTAAGGCTGGAGAAGACCTCCAGGGTCATCAACTTTTCACCAAACACTGCTGTGTCAATAAAGCCACAGCACCAAGTGCTTTTAAATGTAAACTTTGAATAAATCTTTTCCTCCTCAAGTTTTAACTCAAAACAATGCTTGTTTTATTAACCAACAGGTATGAAGATCATACTTTTTTCCATCCAAACAATTCAAAATATGTTGGCAATGATCATATGCTTACATGTTTATGTTTTGATGTTTGGAAAACAGAAGAGATCTGATTATTTTTTTTAATTTGAGTTCTCCCCACCCACCTTCTGCAATGCAAAACCTTGACAGATTTATCAGTCAGGGCACAGCACTGACATCCAGCTGGGACAGTGAAATTGCAATTTTTATATTAGATATGATTTTACTTACTCCCTCTAACAGAGGAAGAGGGCAAGGAAGGTGCTGCTTATCACATCCACAAGTAAAATTTTTGGTGAAATATTCATATTAACATTTTCTGACACAACTCACGACACCAAATTAACTTCAACACCGTAAATGTCAGTAGCCATAAACATTGCTTTTCATTTCAGCCCTGCTTGTGGCCAAAATAAAAGAAATAAAAGGGGCTTTTTGGTGAGGAAATCCAACCTCACGTGACTGACCAGAAAAACAGCAAGGAATGCTCATAAACAAGATGACTTTTATCTCATAAAAAAGGTATTTTTTAAAAGGAATGTGCTGTGTACACAGCAAGAGGACCCTGATATCTGAGTGATGCACAAGCAAAGCAAAGCAGAAGATAAATTCCTGTCCTTATTTATTCCATTTCTTCAGGGAAACAAATATTCCATCTGTGTACAGCTGCACTGGGGAAAGCCAGTTTTATGCTTTGGGTTTTATGGTGAGCTAGGCTTTACCAACCCAGGAGATTTTTTTTTTAAAAAAAAGTGAACTTCTTAAATATTTCAGCTAAAAAAAAACCCAGAAAAAAAAAATCTTAAGATATTAAAAGCAACAAATATTATTTACAACAGCAAAAAATGTATCAAGAGCAGAGCATTTCTACTGAAATATCAGAGCCACAATAAAGATGACTGACCATCATTATTTCCTGTTCAGAGAGGATCTATTGGGAGATAGAAGCCCCCAGCTAATTAATAATATTACAAGTCAAAGAGTGCATGAAGAAGCTGCAAAGAATAAAATAAATCATTATGATAACACAAAATTAGAAATAAATTTAAGATTGGATCTGTGTAAAGAAAATTAAGCTGCAAATTACCTGAAAATTCTGGCTAACTGCCCAAATGTCAACATTTACAGTGCTCATAAATATCTTTTTCTAGGATTAATTGTGTTTTTAGTTGAGCTAACAAAGCATGGCAAAGCACAGAAGCAAAGTTGTGGTTTTCAAACAGAGACAAATTTATTTAGAGGCTTATGTAGCTGCAATCAGCATGAAATCACGAGAGGATTCAGAGGGCATTGTGAAACACAGATTTGCTCAGAGTCACTCGGAACTGCAGCTGTGGCACTGAAATTGAGCAAAAAACAACATTTCTGAGAGACTTTGTGCTGGAATTAACTTGGTTCCCCACCAGCTCCCGTCCCAAGGAGGTAAAATGTGAATAAATGTGAATAAATGTGAATAAATGTCAGTAAATGTGAATAAATGTGAATAAATGTGTCTCCACGTCCCCAAGGTGTAGTCCAGTTTCTAAGCTGGTTAATTTTAAGAAGGTATAAATGCATCACAAGACATTTTCCTGGTTACTTCTAACTGAAATTTTTAACATATATATATATAATTATATATAATATATACTTATAATTCTATATTATTTTATTATTATTTATTATGTGTTATATTAATTATAATATATAATAATTGTAATACATAATATTATATTATTATATATTATGTATTATTATATATATATTATATTATATTTATTAATATATTGTGATCTATATTTATAATCATAAAATAATCTAAATATATATTTATATTATAATAATACAATAATGTTATTAATATATTGTGATCTATATTTATAATCATAAAATAATCTAAATATATATTTATATTATAATAATACAATAATGTTATATATTATTAATATATTATTATCTATTATATATAATATAAGGTAATATAATGTAATGTAATGTAATGTAATATAATGTAATGTAATGTAATATAATGTAATGTAATGTAATGTAATGTGATATAATGTGTTGCTATATTTTATATATTAGTAAAGGCCTGTATGCACAAACCAGCCTTTGAAATAAGTCGTGATATTAAGGGCTAAAGTCCTTGAAACCTTCATGCAGAAGAGAAAGTAAAGCAAAACAATATCCCTGTGTGTAAGAGAAAAAATGTAAACTGTGTGTGTTAGCCAATAGTAGCTTGCTCTGCCTGCAGACCCTGTAGAACCCTATCAAAGGTGTGCTAAAGATAGAAATAAACGGCGTTCACGATTACTTCTGTGAAGACTGGTGAACAGCTCGGGGGTCTTTCAACATCTGGCGCTCCGACCAGGGACACCCCTGCGGGCAGAGGGGCCTTGGAGTCAGCGGAGTGGATCTGGCCGTTAGACGTCGTGGGCTTGGATCGGCACCGGATCGGCAGCCTGAGCGCGGTGAGACGCGGAGCGGTTGGACGTGGTAATTCAGGCTGCTGGGGGGGGCCCAAAGGCAAGTGCGTGTGAGAGGGATCGCGACCTTCCGCCTTGCGGGTTGCCGTCAGCATGGTGGATTTGCGGCGGCAGATAAACTGCTTCTCTGCATCCTCGTTAAACGAGGCGAAGCAGCCCAGGAAAAGGACCTGGAGATGCTCATTATATGGGCTAATTGTCATGGGCATTTGCAGTGCTCACACTGCTTTTTGCGGTGCAAGAACGGATCTAGAGCGGTTCTAGAGCGGGGAATGGTTCTAGAGCGGTTCTAGACTCGGTTCTAGAGCGGTTCTAGACTCGGTTCTAGACTCGGTTCTAGACTCGGTTCTAGAGCGGTTCTAGACTCGGTTCTAGAGCGGTTCTAGACTCGGTTCTAGAGCGGTTCTAGACTCGGTTCTAGACTCGGTTCTAGAGCGGTTCTAGAGCGGTTCTAGACTCGGTTCTAGACTCGGTTCTAGACTCGGTTCTAGAGCGGTTCTAGGGCGGTTCTAGGGCGGGGAACTGTTGCTATATTTTATATATTAGTAAAGGCCTGTATGCACAAACCAGCCTTTGAAATAAGTCGTAATATTAAGGGCTGAAGTCCTTGAAACCTTCCTGCAGAAGAGAGAGGAAAGCAAAACAATATCCTTGTGTGTAAGAGAAAAAATGTAAACTGTGTGTGTTAGCCAATAGTAGCTTGCTCTGCCTGCAGACCCTGTAGAACCCTATAAAAGGTGTGCTAAAGATAGAAATAAACGGCGTTCACGATTACTTCTGTGAAGACTGGTGAACAGCTCGGGGGTCTTTCAACATCTGGCGCCCGACCAGGGACACCCCTGCGGGCAGAGGGGCCTTGGAGTCAGCGGAGTGGATCTGGGCGTTAGACGTCGTGGGCTTGGATCGGCACCGGATCGGCAGCCTGAGCGCGGTGAGACGCGGAGCGGTTGGACGTGGAAAGTCAGGCTGCTGGGGGGGGCCCAAAGGCAAGTGCGTGTGAGAGGGATCGCGACCTTCCGCCTTGCGGGTTGCCGTCAGCATGGGGGATTTGCGGCGGCAGATAAACTGCTTCTCTGCATCCTCGTTAAACGAGGCGAAGCAGCCCAGGAAAAGGACCTGGATATGCTCATTATATGGGCTAATTGTCATGGGCATTTGCAGTGCTCACATTGCTTTTTGCGGTGCAAGAACGGACTGATATATCGGCTCTGATATGGGAAACGGCAATTACGGAAAAGAGCAAGGGCACTGTGTCTCTCGGTCGAACTTGGCAGATTGTAATTAATACCTTAAAAAGCAGAAAAGTGAGATATGCTGAGGCTGTGAGCCCCGTAATTCTACCTGTGTCACAGCGGCAGATGCCTTTACCTCCCACTGCTGGGCAAGCTCTCCTATCTATGCTGCCCATGGAGAGAGGGAGGGAGAGTCAAAGAGAAGAAAATAATGAGAAAAAAAAAGTTCCACAGCGAACGCTGAAACAACGAACAGAATCTGTTCAGTTATGGCAGGATGTGATACATCCGGAACTATTTGCTTCATTTTTGGAGTCACTTTTAACATTACAATCTTATTTAAGTTCCATCTTTACCACCCTGGAAGAAAAGAAGCCAAATTTTCACTGGTTTCCACCCGAACCAGGGGGACATGGGGGAGTGAGGTGGGTGCAGAGAGCAAAGGCACCCTGGGGGTAGAAGCAGCGCAAGAAAAGTTCCAAGGCCACGCTGATAAACTGCAATGATCACCGCTGTTACCACCTGGCCGTGAGAGACTTTTCGGTAACATCGCCTGCTTTTTTAAAATCGTGCCCCTTTTTCCTCTATCGGCGAACAACAAGAGAGATTGAGAGAAAAAACTGCATTTGTTAAAGTTAACTTTGTGAGGCTTTTTTTTTCTTTCTCTCCGTTTTTCCTCTCTGTGGCAGTATGCAGAGAATGTGAAGGAAGATAAGAGCAGAGCTGCAGCGGCAGCAGAGTGGGCAGCTCACCCCCCGCTCCCTCTCTAAGAAAAAGCAGCAGGATGATACCCAGTTTGTTAAAAAGTCATGATTTATTGGGTTTTCAAAATGTTTTTATATATCCTTTTAGAGTTAATTTTGTGTTTGAAGTAATTATGAGTTCATGCAATTACAGATTTTAGGATTTTACTAGAGAAGTTATTGTAATTCTTTGAAAGTTAAAAAAAAAAAAAAAAAAAAAAAAGGAGAAAAAGTGTTTAAGAGAAGTTGCCTTGCAATAATTGGTCTTAGAACCCAAGGTTAATATATGGTGTGATTTACAGCTTTTAGGAAAACCTTCTTCCAATTAGTGTTATCTACAGAAGAGATTTGTGGCTTAAAAAATAATTAGTTAAGAGAACTTTACTGTACAAGATAAAGTTAAGTTAGAGCATGTATTATCTATTTGCTTGTTTTTTCCACAATTTTAATAAGGTAATTTTAATGTGAGTTCTTTTGTTATATAAAACACATATAACTGCATATATACCAATTTGGATTTTGGATTTTAGTTTAACAATTGGACTTGATGTTCTTGAGAAGTGCTATAAAAGCTGTATGGCAACCTGCCAAATCCCATGTTGCTGTGGTTTTTCTCTAGAAAAACTGCCACTTTAAAATCCTAACCAATTTAAGCATATACTAGGTAAATTCCTGTTATGAATAAGTATTTTTAGTAACATTTGTAGTTATTGTGGGTTATTCTCAAAACTAGGTGACGTAGAATTGTGATGTCTTTGTTACAGTTTTATAATTTCTATAGTGGATCCATGTTATTGTTATATTGTGTTTAAAAGGTATATATCAAACTTTTAGTTGCTTTTTGTAGTAACAGAATAAGATTAAGTTAAGTTTTTATTTAATATAGATTAAGTGTTAATAGAATTAAGGATAGTCAAGTTTTATAATGTTTAGGCTTGAATGTTTTTAAGTTAAGTTTTATAACTTAGATATTCTTTTAAGGTTAAGTTTGTTATTTCCTTTTGTCATAAATAATTATTGTTAGGTTTAAATATTGTTTAATTTAAATTGTTTTATGTTTTATTGGAGACACTGGTTTAAACTGCAAAGTATAGTTGTTTTCCTAGAGAGATGAAGACAGCCACAACTGAAACAGCTGTGATGGAACACTGGTGAGCACCTGCTTGTGGATAGAAGTGAATGCAGTCTGTGACACCCTTGATTTCATCGGGAGTTCTATTATTTGTTGCAATCTCTGCAGTTTTTGTTTGTTATAGCTTTCTTATTTTTCAGTGTTTCCAGAATTTTAAGAGGATGTACCATTGCTGAGGATCAGCTGCCATGGGAGAGGCTTCAGATTAAACCAACTGCTGCATGGTTTAATTGGTCTGGTACCTGAGGCTCCTGATCATTTGCTTTGTACAAATGCATTTTAACAGTTTGCTGTGCTGTAAGCATCTCATAGCTGCTACTACTGAGAACCTTGTTCTAGAAATATGTTAAGAGGCATCTTTCCAGTTTAAAGCCAGGCCCTGGCCAAGCCTTGACTTTACCTGGATGGAATGTTTGCCAGCAGATCCAGATGTTTTCTGTACCAAAACAGTATTTGAGTCACTTTTTGACTCAACAATTTGACACTATTGATATGACAGCTGGATCAATTTTGAAGTGGGCTTGGAGAATCATTTCCAGAGATGATTATCCAATCCTTCACTGATTTTTTTGTTTCTGTTTGTTTGCTAACTATGGGATGCTGGTGCAGTGTTTTAGTAATTAATAGTAGTTTATATTACATATGCTATTAATAATGTTTATGATTTAATTGATTTTTAGCCGGTATAGGTTCTTATTGATTGTGTATATGGTTTTGTGTTAATGTTGATGTTTATAACAGAAGTACATCTCATTTTTATTTTTTTTTAAGAAAATGGGGGTCCTTCTGGAGCGGTTCTAGAGCGGTTCTAGAGCGGGGAACGGTTCTAGAGCGGTTCTAGAGCGGGGAACGGTTCTGGAGCGGTTCTAGAGCGGGGAACGGTTCTGGAGCGGTTCTAGAGCGGGGAACGGTTCTAGAGCGGTTCTAGAGCGGTTCTAGAGCGGTTCTAGAGCGGGGAACGGTTCTGGAGCGGTTCTAGAGTGGTTCCAGTGAACAGAGATGTCATCACACAGCTGTGGTACTCCAGACATGGATCAGAAGTGGACCTGTCAGGACACAGTTGTGTCTGAACACTATACAGACAGTTTACCAACAGAAACTTTTATGTTGTTATTATGATGTTGTGTCTCTACCAATTTTTCAGGTATCCTTTGTTTTGAGATTTAGAAGGATCTGAAGAACAACTTGAACATCAAAGCCCTCAAGTCACTGACCAGCTGCCAGCTGACATCACGGGAGCAGTGAACATTCCAGGACTGAATTGTGCTGGAGAAATTCTGTAGAAGATCTAAGAAGTGTAGAGACTCCATCTAACTGTATATAAGCAAATTGCAGTTGCGTGTTTACCCTTTCAGCAAATTGCTTTCACGCTTAGACTACATATATACCAGAGCACGTGTGTTAAAGGTAGTTAGATGATAGTTTAAGATAAAGTGTTTAGCCTGTGTAGTAATTGCTATGTTAGTATAAAGTATAAGTATTCTCCCTTCAAGAGCTAGTGTAAGCATCTTTGAAAGTTCATTTAACGATTGAAGCTTTAGCTGTGAGTTTGCAAATATGGTGTCATTTACATGGTAAACTGCTTATGGTAATTGTGTTGTGTATAGTCGTGACCAACTGTCTGCTAACCAACATCCAAAAGTGACAGAACATATGGGTCACTCTGGCACATTGAACTGGCCAAAGGTCAATGTGTCTAAGCTTAGCCACACCTGGAGATCTTTTCACACCTGTCTCATGGGAGTCTCTAATGGGATCCTCCAGCATTTAAAGGTTTGATCAGTGATGAGACTCAACTGAATTGACTGGCAATGTTGCAAGAGTGCAATCGCACTGTTGGCTTCACATTAAGACAACTTGAAGCCTGTTGGCAAGCAAAATTACCAAAGTTCTCAATGTTACAACCCTCAGAAGAATTAGATTTAAGTTCCACCAATACCTCAGGTGGATGGATAATGTTTGAACCCCTGACAAAAAGTCATTCCAACAAAGTAATGCGGCACTGAGCTGCAGTCAGCCCTATAGCTGATCTCGTTACTACCATTGAAAGTAAAGCCTTTATTTGTGGTGCAGTCTCACAGGATGATTACCAAAGCGATTACCTAGTTCCATATTCCTAATCTGTGGGGATAGAGCATGGAATTAGATTCCTGCTAATCCACATAGAAGACCCGGTTATCTTGGGAAACTCGCTTTGTTCCACCCAAGCTTGCACCAATTGTTGAATGTAGCTAGCAAAATGAAGAACATCAAACAGGCAAAGCAAAGCCTGAATGAATTAAGGCCTAGCCACTCTAAAAAGGCTCGCTTGCTAGACTAAGGAAGAATTGAACTTAACATGCACAATGTTAAGTGAGCTTTCAGCCGATGTGAGTAGTGTACATCATACAGTATTATGAAATCAAGTTGCAATTGACCTTTTGCTCTTAGCACAAGGACATGGTTGTGAGGAGTTTGAAGGCATGTGCTGCTTGGATCTTACTGATCATTCAGCTTCCATCCATGAGCAGCTACATCAGCTACAGGATGGGTTACATGCCCTGAAAGAAGAGTGACCCCATTAGAAGTTGGTTCACCAGCTGAGGCATCACTGGATGGTTGAGGTCTCTTGTGCTAGAAGGGGGACAGACTTTACTTATAGTGTTAATGGGATGACAGTCTAAGTTGTGTGTTATCTTATCCAAAGCCTGGTTTGTGCAAAAAGAGAAAGGGGGAATTGTTGCTATATTTTATATATTAGTAAAGGCCTGTATGCACAAACCAGCCTTTGAAATAAGTCGTGATATTAAGGGCTAAAGTCCTTGAAACCTTCATGCAGAAGAGAAAGTAAAGCAAAACAATATCCCTGTGTGTAAGAGAAAAAATGTAAACTGTGTGTGTTAGCCAACAGTAGCTTGCTCTGCCTGCAGACCCTGTAGAACCCTATAAAAGGTGTGCTAAAGATAGAAATAAACGGCGTTCACGATTACTTCTGTGAAGACTGGTGAATTGCTCGGGGGTCTTTCAACAATAATGTAATGTGATATAATATAATGTAATGTGATATAATATGATATGATATGATATGATATATTTTATTTAAATATAGAGATATACAATAATATAATATTGTAAATTCTGTATTTTAATAATATATATTATAATATATAATAATATATAAATTCCACTATATACAATTATATATATTATGTTTATTATATATATATTATTATATATATTATTATATATATTATAATAATATATAAATTCTATTATATACAACATAATACAATACAAAAATACATACAAATTATAAAAATACACACCTATAATAGACCCATAATGATTGTGTAATGACACTGTGATCATATTTCTAAATATGTGGTGGTCCCCAAAGCCCTGCACTTTGCCTTGCAGAGCTCAGGCCCGTGAGGCTGAGCTGAGTGTGGGGTTGGATGAAGGGGCTGAGGCTGATCCTGATCCTTCTGTCCCTGCTCAGCAGCCAGGGCACAGCCAGGGCTGCCCCAGCTCTGCCCCCAAACAAATTCACCCAGAGAGAATCCATGGAGCAGGGGCTGGGCAGAGTTAAAGGAATAAAGTGGGGATTTATTAAAGAGGTTTTCAAAGGATGCAGCTTGGGCAGTGCAAGAGCCTGGCTGAGGATCCACCCAAGATGGAGCCAAGATGGGCCCTGGCTCAGGAGTTTCACACTTTGCTAGGTTCTGCTCCATTTGCACATTGGGCTTCATTGCCCAATTGCAGCTGCAGGTGATGCAGTCCCATCCTCCCAGATTGCTCTCCTCAATTCGCTGCTGCTTGTGCTTTTTGGGCCCGGAGCTGCCACAGTGTCCTTGCTTGTGGGGCTGGAGAAGGATTGTTGTGTGTGCCTGAGCTGTGAGGAGAACTTGAACACTTTGTGTGGAGTTCAGCTCACACAGCAATGCAGTGCAGGCTCTGGAAATGGGAAAGCTGACACTGAAGGCATCAAGTGAAACCCCCTGCAATGAGCAGAGACTCCTCAGGCTGCTCAGAGCCCCTTCCAAGCTGCCCTTGAGCGTTCCCAGGGATGGGACATCCACCATTTCTCTGGGTGACCAGTGCCAGTTTCATCACTCCCAGTTTAGAATATTTATTTCCTGTTATTTTGTGTGAGAGCAGCCACACCAAGCCAAGCAGGGACAGCACCAGGGGGGGACAGCACACAGAGACCCAGCCTGGCTCCTGCCTCCAGGCTGGCAGGTGTGAAAAACCTTCAAAAAGGTTCACATATTTTTACATAGAATTTTAAAGTTTATTTTTATCTCCTAATTGTCTTTCTATTAAAGTATACAGACACGGGCAGGTGTCTCTGCATTCAGCCACCTACTAACAAAGGATTGTCCCTTAAAAACAGAACCCTACTACATATCCATAAATTCTCATACATAATTCAAATATTCCTCTCAAGTTTTGGGTGTTTCTTTGTTTAGTTTTTAACTTGTCCTCTTCCCAATAAACCAATTTTCTTGGCTCATTCCCTGATAACAGAAATTCAATAAATTGCTGTCCTCATCTGGATAAGATAATTTAAGAATTGAGGGGGGTCTCTAACTATCTTTTTCAGTCTTTGGGTTGCACAAAAAAAATAGTTTTTGTTTTAATACTATGCCATAGCTCAACATATTATACCCCTATTTCTAAGTTTCATCAATAACAGAAATAGAAAGAACTATATTAATACTATAAAGTTTTCTAACCTTATACAAATAACATTTATATTTACATAAATTTATTTTATAAATTAATTTAATTAACAACCTTATTAATATTATACATAATAATATTTATTATTATAAATTATTGATTTAATAGCCATTTATTTAATAACCTTATTGATATTATACATAATAATAATGTAATATGTATTATTATAAATTATTTATTTAATAACCGTTTATTTAATAACCTTATTAGTATCATACATAATAATATAATATTTATTATTATAAATTATTGATTTAATAACTTTAATAACCTTGTACAAATATCATTTTAATATTTGCGAAAAGCCAATAATATAATATGTATCTATAACAGAGGGAAGCTGAACTCAGAGTTTTCCTGCTGTTATGGCCTCTCCTGATGTTTGAAGGTACAGGATTTTGTGTGTCTTTTTTAAAATAACAAACATCTTTTAAAAAAACAAAACAAGAAAAGCTGACTGGGAGGTTTCCTGAAGAGATAATATTTATTATATATATTTAATATATATATATATATATATATATATATATATATATATATATTTCCAGTCAAGAAACAAGTTAACACCACCTTATGTAGCTCACAAGACTCTCCAGAATGATTTCTTTCCAAATCCAGGGATTTAAAGGCTGGACACGAGATGGCGCCAAGTCCTTGTGGGAACATCTCCCAATTTTGGGTAATTCCACCTGTCTCAGGTGAGTCCCAGCTACAGCAAACAACATTAATCGTTTGCTTAAATGCTTCTAAAAATGCTGAGAGAAAGGCACAATACTTTCCTGAAAGGGTTTTTCAAGGACTGCGTGTGTCAATGAAAACTTCTGGAATAAAAAGAGAATATTGGGGGGGGAAAACCACTCAAACTGCTCAGTAAATATGGATCTCTCTGGTAAAACTATCTATATATTAAAGAATATTTTTAAGTGTACCTTATCTGTCCTCTGTAAAACCTCTATATCGTGTGTTCTGCTAAATGATGACAGAAGAAAAATAAATTTTAAAAGCTCTGTTTTCATATCAAGTAGCTGTAGCTATCCTGCAAAATCTCAATATTCTATTTTCTAAATGCAGAATTTCTACTTTTATGTAGGGGAAAAACATCTTTACTCAAGCTCCCAACTTGAATATTCCAGATTAATTCCGCCAAATAAAATAAACCAAGGGCATACCTTAACCACTTAAAACAGAAGGTTTTCAAAGGGTAAGAGAAGGTTGTGCCAGAGGAAATTGATAACGTGACTGGCCACAAATCTCTGCTGAAGATAAAGCAGGTTACACTTTCCAGTGAGACATAATGGATTATGGAGTGCAGAGGGAGGGATTCTCCAACACATTATTTCCTGTTTACAGCTGATTTATCCCCATTTATGTGAAAGGAAAAGCTTTTCAATGGGTGAGTTTGTGGTTGTTTTTTTTTTTTTCAAAACCAAGAGATTAGGCAGCAGTGCAGCTTTCAGAGCTCTGAATTACAATGTTTATTTGTTGTTTCACAGCCTGCAGGACTGTGATTTGGGGGCAGCAGTGAAACCATCCTGTGACCAACCTTTTGTAGTCCTGGAGTGAAGATTTCATAAAGAAGGACGTGAGATCTTGTGAGAACTCTTGAGCAAATTGATACTAAAAGATCCCAGTGCTTGGGGCTGAATTCAGACTACTTTAGTTACAGCTAATTTGCCCTCCATTATAAACAGGAAAATTTACAGCTTTATAAAAACCTTTCAGCAAATACAACAGCAATTTGGAACACACTGCAAAGTGATGTAGCAAAAGATGATTTATATTTTTTTTCCTGCCTTTGAAGCAGGAGTTTCTGTCTGGGGAGCACTGATGTTCAGAACCCTCATCTCAGAGTCTGGTTTGGCCCTTACCCTTCAGGTCTGGTACAATTTTACCACTTTTCTTCACAATCCAGTAACGGGACAAGCGGCACAAGGAAAGAACATCAGCCCAAGCAGCACTCAGGCACACCAGGATCAGGAACCTGGCCTAAACTAAAACTCAGCATTGTCACAGTGACCCAAAACGTGGCTGTGATGAGAGAAGCTCGCTCAGCTCTGCTCAATAAGCTTCAACAGCATTAAAAATAAACCCTGATGATTAAATCTCAATAGGATAAACTCACAGGTGGGATCTCCCAGGTGGGATCTCACAGATAACTCTGCTTTTTGAGATGGCTGGTGAGGCTGTGCTCTGCTTTGGGGCTCCTAACTTGTTTTTCTCATTGGTCTTTTCCGAGAAGGATGACTCTGCTCCCCCTGAATAAACCCCATTGTTACATAAGAGAGGCAAAGGCCTCACACAATGCCAGCTTTGTGGCAGTCATGGCTCTGCACCACTGCAGCAAAGACACAGGGCACTCTCATTGAAGGGACACCTCTGGAATGGGAACTAGCCAGGAGGCCAGCAGAGCTCAGGGAGCACTCCTGGAACCCCAAAACAGAGAGAGGTGCAGAGTTAAACTCATTTCACCGATATTAAACGGGATAGACAGCAGCAGCAAGCCAGAGCGAGCCCAGAATTAAGATCCTCTCTGCTTTTTGCAGAGCATTACGTCAAGCAATAAAGAAGCAGAGCTGTAAAACCCCGAGCCATGAACAGACAGAGGCTTGTGCTCCTTGCTCAGCCTCCCCATCCCTGCTCCTGCACAGGGACAAGGCTGTGCTCAGCCTCCTCTGCCAGGAAAACCCTGCGGAACAGCGAATTCCAGGCCAGGAATCACCAGCCCTGCACCTCCCAGCTCCCAGGGGCTGCTCCTGTGCTGTGGAAAGCTGGCCAGACACCTGTCCTAGAGCTCCAGGGAGCTGGGAAAAAGGAGGGGAAACTGGGCTGGTTTCACTGGGCTGGTTTCACTGGGCTGGTTTCACCTGAGTTTTGTCCAGATGGTTCTAAATTCTGACTCTTTCCCAAGTGGTTTGGCAATGCTCAACGGTGCTGCCCAGTAATTGCTGGTATCAGCGTTATGAAAGGCACAAATGTTATCAAGAAGTGTAATTTTCACCACTCCTCTACGTGACCTATTTAAGGGGACTGCCTCAAAGTCGAGAGGAAAGGTGAGAAATGTTCAAAAGCCGATTTAATACGCAGCCCGTGGATTCTTGCCAGTTGAAATTATTCTTTAGCGTGTTCAGAGATGTTTCAAAGGCGTTCTGCTTCACTCTCTCTCCCCCACCTTGGGCACGTCTGCTCTGTAGGTGAGGCCCAATCCTTTATCTGGAATATCTGGAATGTGATTCATAGCCTTGGTGTTTTCCTGTAAGTTTAAAGCAAAACTGAAATTATATCTAATTCTTCCCAAGGTCAGAGAAGTGGCTCAGGGAACAAGTTTTAACACATGGGAAAGATTATCCAAGGCAAAAAGAGATTCTGAAACTGAGGAGAAACCTTGTAAGTAAAAAAATTAAGTTAAAGCAAGGTGTGTATTAGACATGTTTAAACTATTTAGGTGAAAGACATCACCATCCCAGGAGGAAGACAGAAAACTGCGGTGCCCAAAATACAGCCAGTCCGCAAAGAGCGAAAAGTGCGCGTTAATTGCGTTGTTAATGAGGCTGGAATCTCTTTATCTCACTTTCTGCTAAGGAATTCCTTTTGTTCAGGCAGCTCCATGGAGAGCTGGCATCCCCAGGAGCACTCAGCTGTGAAACAGCACAGGTGACCCCTTTGGGCAACAAAAACCTTTTTATTAGATTTTTGCTCCAAGGGAGCAGGGAGCTCCCAAATAACCAAAACTCCGTGTTTTTAAGAGACCCAGGAATCTCTAGAGACAGAAGAAAAGCCACACTTCATGAGTGTGTTTTTAACACTTGTGTGCTTGCAGCCTCCCTGCACTGCAGATTTTTTTCGGTGATAAACAGAGCATTAGAGGGTTAATTTTCAATTTTAAGCAGGGGGTGATATCAGATAGTCATAACAATATAAACCTCACATGCTGTTATTTTACTGAGGGAATTAAAGCAGGAAAGAAGCTCTTTAAGTAGAGGAACCCCTGATTTTGAAATTTTTGGGGTAATCGGCGTTTTTCTCAGTCAATACCAGGATGCCTGAGCGCAACCTGGAAAAACCCTGGCGGGTGGGAAAACGCCCCCCAAAAAAAACCAGAACAGCCAAAAGAGAAGAGTTTTGATTCCGGCAGTGAGGATGAGGAGGGCGAATGGTGCGCGGAGAATTCCCGGAGCGCAGGAATTCCCTGGAGCACCTGCCCGCACGGGGGGGCCGGAGCCACGGCACCGGGGGCGGCCCCGAGAGCCGCTGGAGACGGGATCGGGATAAAGGATCGGGATAAAGGATCGGGATAAAGGATCGGGATAAAGGATCGGGATAAAGGATCGGGATAAAGGATCAGGGACCGGGATAAGGGATCGGGATAAAGGATCAGGGAGAAAGGAGAAAGGATCAGGGACCGGGATAAAGGATCAGGGACCGGGATAAGGGATCGGGATAAAGGATCAGGGATAAAGGAGAAAGGATCGGGATAAAGGATCAGGGATAAAGGATCAGGGATAAAAGAGAAAGGATCAGGGACCGGAATAAGGGATCGGGATCAAGGATCAGGGAGAAAGGATCAGGGACCGGGATAAGGGATAGGGATAAAGGATCGGGATAAAGGATCAGGGATCGGGATAAGGGATCGGGATAAAGGAGAAAGGATCAGGGACCGGAATAAGGGACCGGGATAAGGGATCAGGGATCGGGATAAGGAGTCTGGATAAGGGATCAGGTATCGGGATAAAGGATATGGGATCGGGATAAAGTGATCAGGATAAAGGATCGGGATAAGGGATCGGGATAAAGGATCAGGGATCGGGATAAAGGATCGGGATAAGGGATCGGGATAAGGGATCAGGGATTGGGATAAGGGATCGGGATAAGGGATCAGGGATTGGGATAAGGGATCGGGATTAGGGATCAGGGATCGGGAGCGGCTGCGGCCGCACGAACCCTCGGTGCGGGAGGCGGCGGAGCGCGGTCCCGGCTGGCCCGGAGGCACCACCAGGAGGAGATCGGGATCAGGAAGAAGATCAGGAGGAGGATCGGGATCAGGAGGATCAGGAGGAGGATCGGGATCAGGAAGAGGATCAGGAAGAGGATCAGGACCAGGTCAGGCAGGGCTCGGCGGCTCCCGGCTGTTCCAGAGGAGCAGCTCCTGTTGCTGCTCCATCCCGCTGGGCAGGGACAGCGCCTCCTGCCAGGGAAATATTCCCTGTCCTTGCGGCCAGCAGAGCTCCGGAACCCCCGTGCGGCTGGCAGGTGGGTAAATAAAGCCATTTACTGCCCTGGGGCAGGGGGCTCAGCAGTGACACCCCTCCGAGTGGGAGCCTCCCCTCCCAGGGCTCTCATAATTAACCATAAAATAAATACTGCGGGGTGGGAAAAGGGTTGATTTGGTAATTAACTGTTAAATAAATACTGCGAGGTAGCAGGGGGTGGGAAGAGGGTTGACTTGTTAATTAACTATTAAATAAATAGTGCGAGGTGGCACGGGGTGGGAAGAGGGCTGACTTGTTAATTAACTATTAAATAAATAGTGCGGGGTGGAAGGGGGTGGTAAAAGGGCTGCTTTGACAATTAACTATTAAATAAAGTGGTGTTTGGGGTGGCAGGGGGTGGAAAGGGGGGTGATTTGTTAATTAATTATTAAATAAATACTGCAGGGTGGGAAGAGGGTTGATTTGTTAATTAACTATTAAATAAAGTGGTGTTTGGGGTGGCACGGGGTGGGAAGAGGGTTGCTCTAAAAATTAACTATTAAATAAATAGTGTGGGGTGGGAAGGGGGTTGATTTGACAATTAACTATTAAATAAAAAGTGGGGGGTGGCAGGGGGTGGTAAGAGGGCTGATTTTATAATTAACTAGTATATAATATGAGTTAATATATATAATATATAATTAAATGAAGGGGGGTGGGCTGCCTAGCGGGTGCTGAGGATACAGCAGCTGGAAGGTGAGGCTGGCTGCTGGAGCAGTGCAGGGATGAGGGAGTGAGGAGATGATCCCCAGTCCCACAGGCTCTGCTGGGATAAAAACACCTCCTCCAATATCTGCCAGGAGGATTAGGGAGCTCCTCGGTGTGGGACAGGTCAGAATGTACAGCCAGGGAGCTTTGCCAGCACCACATTTTGGATTCCCAAGGCCAGAAAGTCGCTGGCAGTCCCAGGGTTTTGATTTGGAGGTTGTGGAAGGAGGGGGGATGGCTGAGGGGAGCTTTTCTGGGCTTGTGCTGTTCATTTTTTTAAAAAAGGAATGTGTGAACAAGTGCATGGAGGACTTTGTTCTGAAACTTGTATGGAAATGTGGAAAGAACAGGTGGGAGAGCAGAATTCCAGCAGAATTCCAGCTTTCCATGTTTGTTTATGGACTTTCTCTGTGCTCCTGATTTTTTACTTGCACCTGCTGTATGAACCTGTTTAAAACAAATGACTCTTTACACTTCTCTCCATCTTTCTAATGGGGAAATACTTGGAGTAGAGCTCGGTATATCAGGAAAGTGAAAGGTCAAACCGGGACAAACAGAAGCAAATGTGTGTGGGTTGCTGTTTTTTAAATGAGATGGGTTTTCCACCCACTTGCTCGTGATTGCAGCTGAGAACAACTGTAAAGGCCACTTGAAAGAAGCCCAGTGTAAGTTAAAGCAGAGGGAGAACTCAAAAGAACCTCAGCCTTGTCATGAGCACAGGTACCAGAATATGAGAAAAAAAAAACAAACAACATGTGAAAATAATAACAATAAAATTTATAATATATAAAATAATTTCAGGTCCCCAGTAACAAGACTTAAGCTGAGGGATGACTCAAGAGTGCTGAAGTTGTTTTTTTTCTGTTGTAGAGACACATGATTTGTCTGGAACTCTTCTGAGCTAATGTTAGCATCGTTCTTTAAATGCTTTATTTGCCTAAGCCAGGTAGCAATCAAGTGTCCTGACAAAACATCCAGCAGCTTATCTGTCACTCATCGGGGACTCTGCCCTGTGGAAAGCCCAAATTAAAGGGAGGGGGCAGAAACTGCTGGATCTGTGTGACAGGAAGGTGGTGGGAAATGGGCTTGGGAGCGTTGTTCCCTGATCCCAGCTTCCCTGGCTGCCTTCATCTCCTGCCCCAGGAAGCAGAGGAATCATCCCAGGACACTGCTGCTCCCATCCTGATCACACTCCAGCAGCCCCATCCACACCAGGAGGAGCAGGGAAGACAGGAAGGAGGTAGGGGAGGAATAGGTAAAGATGAAATAATAATCTCATCTTTGTTCCCCTCACTCATCCTGTATCTGATCTCACTTCATCCAGCAGTGTGGCAAAGTGCCCAGGGGTGTGTGGAGACACAGGGAGGATGTTTTGGTGTAAGAACAGAGCACAGAAGTGTTCAGGGGTGTGTGGAGACACAGGGAGGATGTTTTGGTGTAGGAACAGAGCACAGAAGTGCCCAGGTGTGTGTGGAGATACAGGGAGGATGTTTTGGTGCAGGCACAGAAGTGCTCAGGTGTGTGTGGAGACACAGGGAGGATGTTTTGGTGCAGGCACAGAAGTGTTCAGAGGTGTGTGGAGACACAGGGAGGATGTTTTGGTGTAGGAACAGAGCACAGAAGTGCTCAGGTGTGTGTGCAGACACAGGGAGGATGTTTTGGTGCAGGCACAGAGCACAGAAGTGTTTTCAGGGCTCTTGAATCCATTCTCCCGTTTTCCTGTTGGGATTTCTCCAGACAGACCACGCAGGCTCTGAGGCACCAAAATGTGACTCTGTGTGGCAGAGAGTGTTTGAATGGAGGATGGGAAGAGAACAGATGGACAAGAGGAGAGTGGAGACCTCAATGCTCACCTTCCCTCAACACTCTGGAAAGGCAGAGGGACAATGTCCTATGAGCACAAAGTGAAAATGAAGCAGAGAACAGGAGACAGTGAGCCACCTCTTTGTTATTCTGTGTGCAGCTCTGCTTCCAGCCCTCATTTACCCAACCTGGCTCCTGTTTGCCCCTTCCTGGTCTCTCTCCTCAAAACCAACTCCCACAAAACCCTCCAAGGCACTCATCCCCAGACACTGCTCTCACTCTCAGCAGGCTGCTCAGAGGCACAGCAGGAGCTCAGCTCCTTTTCCCTACAGCCAAGGATTTCTTTGAGCTCAGGCAGCCTTGACCTGGTGAGATTACCAAAGGTCTGTGCTCACACAGGTAGAGCAGGGCCTCAGCAGGGCTCTGCTTCTTAGCAAAAAATCCACCTTCCTCCTGCTCCCTTCCCCAGAAAAGACATGAACAGCAACAGGAGGAAACCTCCTCCTGGCTTTACAAGTCTGTAATGTGATGGCTTAGTTTATCAAAGCAGAGAGTGATGAATAAGGAAATGTGCTTTAGGATAATGATCACTCAGTATAGGTGCAAGACACTCTGTACAAAGAAAGGCTTTTCTGGCTTTTCCAGAAACACCCAATGGTGAGGAAACAGCAATGCAGCAGAAGCTGGCATTGTTTAGGGCAGTCAGAAGTGACTTTTCTGTCCCTGAAGTTGCACCATTCCAGTCTCTGGAGGTGTTTATCATTTCCTGCCTCATCCCCAGAGATCACTTCAACCTCTTTGGGTGCAACCTTGAGAACCTCACAAACTGCTGAGGAGGGTTTAGCAGCAGGGGATGTCTCTGGAGGAACTCTTGATCAGCCACCAGAGTTCTGCAGAGGTGTATGAAATAACTGTGTGTCAGTCAGTGCCCTGAGAACTGCAGAGCTCGAGCAGTAAATTCAGCTCTTTGAAGTTTTCCCCGGTTTGCTTTTGCCTGTTGAGTGCTGTCAGCTCTCCTCTTGTTCTGAAGCTGAAGGAGCTGAGTCCCACCTCTGCTCAGTTGTTCTTTGACTTTGTCTGAGCACCAGCTCCGAGGTGATGCCTTGGATAACCTGTGGCAGGTTGAATTTCTCCCTGTCACACCTTTACAACATTTTCATTCTTCTTTTACATAGATGCACATTAAGCCACAAAATATTGGTGGTTTTTTTTCCCTTGTAGCTGGATGCCTCTATGTGTTTTAGTGTGGCATTTTTATTTCAAGCCTCTCTGACCTTTTAACATTACAATTACCTCTTTTGTTTCCTTCCTCACGTGTTTATTCGCTATAAAACCATTTCTCAGCAGCACTTTGCTCTTATCTGGCAATTCACTGATGCAGAGAACAAAGCAGTTCAATTACAAGGATAATTTCTTTCTGAAACAAACATTAAAAAGTAAATCCTGGTGGCACTCTTGCCAGTCTAGGTCAATTTGTGTTTATAATCTTGTGCATCTGCCAAGTTCCAATGCAGTGGTTTAGGGGACTCTGATAACCTGTAAATCAAGATTTTATGGCTCTTGTGTGGTTCACTAGCATTTCTGCAAAACCTGTGACCTGCTGAGGGGGAAGAGCTGTAATTTCCATACTGATCAAAAAGGAAAATTTGGTATCTTCAAATACCTAAGACAGGGCATTATTTCTCTGTCAGATCATCAACAAACACATGGGGAACCACCAGTGGTTTTCTCAACTCTGTGTATGTGACATATAAAATACATTCTGTGTTTCTCTGCTTAGTCAAATTTTCCAGGTTAAATCTGAAATAACTGAAGCTGAAAGCTGAGGATTGAACCCAGGTTAAAACAGAGCACTTTTTAGAGGGGTAGAGATGAGAAACCTGACGTGTGTGTCATTCAAGGGATGGTAAATAATGGATCTGCCTTCCAAAAATCTGCAGCAGTGAACTGGTGGTTGCTTTACCAGCAAGGAAATGGTGATAAACTGATGATGCTTTCCTGAAAGAGATGTCACTTTGGAGAAAAACAGAGGAGCTGATCCTCCTTCAAGGAAACCTTGAGTTAGTTTGGAGGGGTGAAGTCAGACTGAATGAAAAAAGCCAGGTCCAAAGGATGCCTCTGACACCAGCCTTGCTCTTTTCATGGGAGCACCACAAAGTGCATGAATATTCACAGATCTCCTGCTTCACTCCTCACACTCTGTAAAATCAACAGGCTGAGTGCCAGTTAAAGTAATTAGTGAAGATAAATCTAAGCTGTTGCATTTTAATCTGGGTTTCCAGCACTTCCAGTATGGGAACTCCTGTTTTACCTTATCCTCTTCTGGAAACAAGTCTGGCTGGTCTCTGCACTCAGAGCTGACTGAGCTGGGGTTGCCTCCTTTCTTCTCTATGTACTCCTCAGACAAGGAAAAAAAGTAATTTTATTTCCAATTTGCACTATTTTCAACCCAAACTTTATTTCAGAAATCTCATTTGGAAGGAGGTATTTGCCAAGTGCCTCTTGAATGTGGTGAACGATATTTTTATTCCTCCCCAGTGCAGATGGCAGCATCTGCCTTAATAAAGCATAATCAGAACATCTGAGTCTAATGGCATTGCTGTAAGATTTATGGGTGTGTTTCTGGGATGATCAGAAGCTAATGAACATAATCCAGTCAGCTCCCAAACAGAAGAATTCTGATGTTTCAGGCCAGACAGAAAAAAACCAAAAATCTCCAGCAAAGACCTTGGGTAGGCAGGGAATAAGCACAAAGCACCTACAAAAATAGGATATGTTCTTTTCTGTTCGTTACACCTGGAGAGAAGAAAAAGCAAAATCAGTGAAGTCAATATTTTCTTTCCTTGAAGTAATCTTCTGTAAATAAAATAAAAGTATACATACAGTAAGCAAAAGTACACTTACAAAATGTATAGTACAGATTATATTAAACTTCTATTAAATTTCAGTCACAGGCATTATAAAGAATTTGTTAAATATTTCTTGAATTAAACTATTCTTCAATTTCTGAATGCATGCAAACTAGAAACTTCACCTGAAACTGTGAAGTACAATTTTCAGTCTGCTCTGGCAGGCTTTACATGCATAAAAAGAAAATCATATTAGAACTAAAAGAAGGGAAAGTTGTAAAGCTTTTTGTGCAAGGTTTGCTCTGGCCTGTTTTGCAGAGCAGTGAAAATACTGAACAACCCTCACTGGTTACTCTGCAACATTTCAGAATAATCCTAAATCAGGCTAAGGATTAGAAAACTATTTCAAGAATTGTGGTCCAAATCTGTTTTGCCTTGATTGCCTTCTCCATTTTAATTAGGGAACTTGTTAGCATCTTCAGTTTCCTCTGCAGATTGGGAAGTGCAGCTGGCTCTCATTTAACAGGAAAAAGGCAGATTTTAGAAAACTGCTTTTTCACTTTTTATTTTTTTTCTTTTTTTAGCCTGGGGAGAGGAGTTTGTGTTCAGAGTAAATGGTTTGTTATAAAAGGAATTCATACTCTGAAATTTAGCTGGGATTCACCAGCCATTTGTAGTTTTTATTTAATCAAAGCTTCTGATTATCCAGGACTAATTGCAAATGGGAGCAGCAGCTGCTCACTTCCTTTGGCAACTCTGATTTGGGCACTTAGAAGAAAAGCTTCCAAATTAGGAGAGACTGATAAAAGTGCCATGCTAGGCAGAATGCCCAGTTTGCCAGGCAGAACATTCACAAATATCTCTTCTCTGTAAATATATTTTATTTGCTTCTCTTAACAGAGGAGTAAACAGAACTGTTACATGTACATGTTTACAGCACAGTCCTGAAGCAAAATTTACCCTCAGCAATAAACACTAACAAAGCAAAATACCCCTTATCAATAAATAAAGTAATAGAAGGAAAAGAATTCTTCATGGCAGAACTGTATTTTAGTGTTTGCCAGCATGACCATATCCTTCTTTTCAAGTTGAAACACAGGATCTGTATTATTTTGGAATTAATGAAACTGTCTCGAATATTTCCACTTGGAGGTTTGAAAACAACTGAAACAAAGGGGACTAAATCTCTCTTTTATAATAGCAAATCAAATTTTCCTTGCAAATTTAATAGAAGAGTACAAAGATGCCACGATTACTGATATGGGAGCAGACTTTGATCCGTTTTCTGGAAAATTAAATAATCTGCAGAAACTGATAGTGAGTTCTGATTCCCTTTTCTCTCCTGAAATAGAAACAAAAAATAAGGTAATCCAGGAAATGGTCATTTCAATACTTCAGTCTTTTGTCTGCATTTTTAATTATTTTTGTATTATTTTGTATTTTGATTAATTATTATGTTATTTTGATTTTGGTGCAAGTGGCCCCAAATGCAAGAAACTTCTGAGAAACTTTTCATGCAGGCAAATCAGCTGGTAGCTGCTAGGGATTAAAGGACTTTGCAAGTCATTAGCCTGAAATAGTTTCATTTTGTGGCTCTATTAATAAACAGGTCAAATAAAGGCCTTGTTATCAAGCATTAAAATCCATGATTAAGTTATTACCTCAGGAAAATCCAGAGGTGTACTCACAGAACAAATGTGAGTAGCAGGACTTGCAAATAGTTGTAAAAAGCTGCTCTGAGTCTTAACTCTGGAGCAGGACAGGATGTGTGAAAGCCTGACAGTCAGAATGTCCCCAGGATTTGACACAGCATTTCTGTCATTTTAGAATTTCTGTCAAATTTTAGCATTTCTGGCCTTGCCATGAGGACATTCAGGCTCTCTAAAATAATGTGAGACTCCTTTTTTGTTATAATATTATTCATAATAATGAATAATTTCATTATAAAACCCATAATAATGTAATTCTCTTTCATTTTTCTGCTTTGTCAGTACAAAGGTGTCTATTTATTTCAGAGGCAGTAAAATGTGACTCAATTTATAACAACATATTGTTTTGTCTACAGTTATATTCTGGCATCTGTAATTTTACTGTTTATTTCAACCAGAAGAAAGAGTTTTTCTTGGGACTGGAATTAACTTGCAGTACAATCTTAGCTAAATTTTTTGGAAAATCCCTTTGTGTCATTGCTCATGTTCAAGTAGTTAAATACTTATCAAAACACTTCTGTGGAAAAGAATCCAGAGAAATCCTGTGTATTTTCATTGTAATGGTTGAACTTGTGGGTTTTTCATGCCCTAAAAGTAATGGGAATTCAGAGAACAGAAGGTATCCTTTAAATACACCCCAGTGATGGATTATGCTGACATCATCCTGAACTTCAGCTGTAAAAATGTGAATAAAACCCAGAATATGTGTATAAAACCCAGAATACATGTATAAAACCCAGAATATGCATATAAGACCCAGAATATGCACATAAATGTATGTATATATATATATAAATGTGTATATATATGTATATACAGAATATGTATATAAATGTATATATATATGTATATACAGAATATGTATATAAAACCCAGAATACATGTATGAAACCCAGAATATGCATATAAAACTCAGAATATGTATATAAATATATATATATATAAATGTGTGTATATATATGTATATACAGAATATGCATATAAAACCCAGAATATGTATATAAATGTATATAAATGTATATATATATGTATATACAGAATATGTATCTAAAACCCAGAATACATGTATAAAACCCAGAATATACATAATGCAATAATTCAGCTGGGGGATGCCACGGGTTTCTCTCACCTCTGTGAATTGTTAAAAGTATTAAATGTTGCTCTTGGATGTCCAATCACTCTTCTGTCTGTCTTGCAGCATTACCCATCTGTATAATGCCTTTTTTTTCCAGTTTATTTTATTTTTTTACTCATGCTACTCCACTAAGAATGGAAATCAGTTGTGAGAGGAGGCTGGGATTTAAAATTCAGCTGTGGCACAGGGTTTGATACAGGCACACTCTTAGTGCTGGTCACTCTGCAGCTCTGAGTAATGGAGGAGCAAAACCAACAAAAGATGTCATTTAAAACCCAGCTGAAGGATCTTTTTGCCTCTTGGTTGTGATGTCCAGCTGTAGGAATGATGAGTTACTCGCAGAATTGTGTTAAAGTTTAGGGCTTGATGAGATCAGTGATCCCAGGGGGAACTTAAATCAAAGTTAAATCAAAGCAGCTCCTTGAGGAGAAGGATGTGCCACTGAGAGAGGGCACAAAGAATGCAGAATTTACAGGCCACAGGGACTTGGGGCAGAATTCCCAAGCTAAAGAAGAAATGAACAAATCCAGAGCATCAACTGGTGCCACTCTGCTCTGTGCTGGTCTCGTGCACACCAGGTGAAATAACCTGTCTGGGGACAACAGCTGAACCTGTCCTTCAGGCAGAGAAAGGGGAAAAACTTGAAGACAGCTCATTCTCCCAAAGATATTTCCAATAATCTTCAGGGAACAATCCATATCAGGAATGTTTTTATTTATAAACCCAGGCTTCAAGCTGGCACAGCTGTTAAAATTTACATTTTTGTTGATGTGCTGAGTAATGTGGGACATGGTGCTTTTCCCTAATCCATTTGCTTTTCCCAGTTTAGTGCTTTTAATCCAAGCGGATTCAATTTTGTTGAATTTGCTGTTTTCTAGCAGAAGGATGTTTTTCTTCTCTTTGTTTCCCACAGACACTTTCCTCAAAATAGCTACTGAGGCTTCAATTTATACAGAAGTGCTTGATACTGTCAGTTCCTGTTAGCATGAATTCAGCACATTTGTACCCACAGATGCAGGTTCTATTAAAGCAGCCCAGTGATGTTTCCTGTTATTTATAAATTGCTGCACAGAATGTTTCCAAGGGGGGAAAATACTCCTATGAAAATGAATTTTGCAAAGTCAAAAAAGTTGACTTTTTAGTGTGCACTTTTAGCCTTTACATCTAAAGCTGAGTTTGGGCTTCACAAGAACTTTCATGTCACATTTGTAAAGCTGAGGGAAATTCAGGACAGAGCTTTAGAACCAGAGTAACCCCAGAGGAGGTAGTTTTGTAATAATAAATATTAAAAAAATATTTTATCTTCATGGTGTCAGTATTGAGCTGTTTCTTTGTGCAGTCTGACCCAGACCTCAGGTTTTTTCACCTTGGATACCTTGTGGGTGAGAATTGTCTCTTTGGATTGCAGGAAATCACTTTTCTGAGGCATCAGCCTGAGGTTCTGCTGCAGGAAACACATCTCAGGTACCTCAGCATCCACTGGTGCCCATCCCTCCCCTGCTCCTCACCTATTCCAGGGAGAATTTCTCTCCACTCCTCTCAGCCCCCCAAGGTGAGCTGGTTTTGGAAAGATTGGTGCCTTTTGCTCTGCATGGAAACATTGGAATCATCTCTCGATTCTTTCACGGTGTTTTACCAAAAAACCAGAAACACCCTGAGCCTTGTTTGAGTCCTGGAGCGTCCCAAGGGCTGCAGGGGCTCCAGCAGCTCTGCCTGAGCAGGGTTTATTCCTCCTTGGCAAGACAGCTGATTGCCACAACCATGCTCTTGGAGCATCAACCAACCCAGGAAAAGGAGAAGATTTGAAAATTGCACCTCCCTGCATTTCTTTGAGATTTAACATCTTCTGGCCCCGTGTCAGCGCTGCCTAAATTTTGTCTAAATTATCAGGAGTTTCACAGAGGCAAGCTTTGAAAATTATGCTTATCATGATCTACCTAATCTCTGTCCATTTCTATCCAGGGTTTGTCCTCTGCTTTGCCCTAGGGCAGAATTAATTTGTGCACGAATTCTGTGCTTGCTTTGGTTATAACTCCTCACCTTCCAATTTAGCAGAGCATGAATTTGCTCTCACGTCACAGGGGTGGGGAGAAGGTGTGGTCTGAGCACTTTCCCAGGCACTGGAGCTGCATTTATGTAACCTCAAAGATCTCATTCAAATGTTGACCTTGGTGGAAGAGAATTCCGAGCTGTGACCTTGAGGCCAGAGAGGTTGGGAAGGAAAATGAAAAAACACAGCTGATTTGAAATGCTGACACTTTGAGGATCTAACTTTTCTTAGTTGTAAAACTCTCTGAACTAGATGTGAACAGCAATACCAAACCTGGTTTTTGTATGTGTTTATTTCAAGAGCAGAAATGTTCATATTTTGGCTCAGAAGCTTTCCTTTTGTGTGTTTTATCAGGTTCAGCTGAAGTTTATATCCAAACCATTCATTGTCCTGCTTATTTTATTTTAAATTTTAACTAGCTAGCAGCTGAAACTGGTTAGATGACAGAGAAGTGAATTAAAATAATTATATATATAAGTCTATATATATCATATATACTTTTTGGACTTAATACAGTAACAATTAATGCAATTTTGGTTTTAAATTTTGGCAAAGTCAAAAGCTACAGTTTTCCTTTATCCTGTGTATAACACTGAAAACTTCATATATCTGATAACAATCCAACAATAAATAGATCTGATAAAAATAAAGGGTGAAGGGCTTTTTTAAGCTTTTCTGGCCAAAGCTGAAAGCAGCAGTGAGGAATGAAGGGCTGGAAGTGTTAGAGCTCACTTTGCCATCCTGCCAGCCTCAGCTGTTCTGTGTGAGGACGAGACTTTGTGCAAACATGAGTCAGGGAATTTGTTTGTGGGACAGTAGGAATTGGAACTGGAAATGCAGCAGGCCCGTGGAGGAGTTGCTATGAGGTGATTTGTGTTTTAAAGCATCGAGGATCACTCAGATCTAGTGTTTTCTAAAGGGAGCTTTCTTTTTCCTTCACCCTCTGTTCCCCCCAAAACTGAAATTCAGACTTGTATTCGCAAACTTAATGGGTTTAATTTTGAAAAGAGATGCTTGTCTTTGACTTTGTCTCTTCATAATGCAGTAAGTTTAACTGTGCTCCGTTCCCTTCACATTTTTAATCAAATTATTTGGCATCTTCTGTTTAAAAGCACCATTGCTTTATGCTTGTGGCTCTGGCTTTTATCAGTGACACACAAATCTGGTGCTTTTGCAGTGCCAAGGTACTGGGTTTCACTTATCCCCTCAAACAAGGACCCCCAGCAGCATTTTAAATAGAGACTTCAACAGTTCTGCCACCTACCTGAAATAAATTTGCTGTCAGGTCTTTGCTCAGCTCTGGCCAATCTGTATTTCTCTTTAGAGCTGCCCATTCTGCCTTAGTGTGAGCACTTTATACTTTCCAGCTGAAAATAAACTTGGGTTTTGTTTTTTTTTTTTCCATTCCTACTCTAGCTATTCTTAAAACCCCTCTGAAATAGCCTTGATTTTATTTATTACAGAATGGGTAAACAATGAAAAAAGGGGTTTTTTACCTTTCTGCCTATTCCAGTGAAGCATATGGAGGGAAAATGGAGCAAGTAGTGTCTGTATTAAGCAATAAATGAAATTTATTAGAATTAGCTGATAGAATTAGCTAGAACCATGGAATGGTTTGGGTTGGAAAGAACCACAAAAGTCATCTGGTTCCACCCCCCCTTTCCTCTATCCCAGGCTGCTCAGAGCCCCATCCCACCTAACCTTGGACATGTCCAGGGATCCAGGGGCAGCCACAGCTTCTCTGGGCAGCCTGTGCCTCTCCATCCTCACAGGGAACAATTTCTTCCCAATTTTGAAAGCAAACCTGCCTTTCTTCAGCTTAAGACTCCTACCCCTTGTTGTGTCACTCCCACCCTTGGGAAGAGCCCCTCTCCAGCTCTCCTGTAACCCCTGCAGACCCTGGGAAACTGTTGGAAGGTCTCCTGAAGCCTCCTCTGCTCCAGGCTGAGCAGCCCCAGCTCTCTCAGCTGTCAGATCCACAGGATTTGTGGCTGGAGAGCCCTGCAGGATCCCCCATGAGGAGCATTCCTCAGGCAGAGCTTCCATCAGAGGTGATTCTGTTCCCTGGCTTGTTAGCTGGGACTGAGGATTATCTTCAATTAGAGACTTACTGAAGGGCCAGGATCCAACCATGGGTTTACAGCTTTTGTCACTGCTGGTGCCATGAGCTGGAGGGATGAGTCAGTGGCTGTGCTCCTGTCTGCATGCTCACAGAGGGAAAGGAAGCTGGGAAACAGGGAGGGTGGAAACTGGGAACATTTCTGCATTCCAGGGAAGGAGTCATCCTGCAGCTGGAGGAAAGCTTGGAGGACTTCTGAGCTTATCCAAAGCACTCCTTATTTCATTGTGCCTTTAAGCAATACTCAAATCTGAGTATTTAAATGGTTTGCAAACATGTATTTATTCACCCTAGGAAGAAATGGTGGTGGTTTATTATTATGTGTGTCTGCTAAATGTAAGAGGAGTTCATGGGCCACAAACAGGATCTGGATTTCTGGAGTTTCTGTCAAAAACCACTCCCCTTGTAATTGATAAAATTGGGAACCTCGTTATTATGAGCAACCTTGGGAAAACATCTGAGCTGCCTAAAATTCATGTTGTACATATTCTTATCTCTGGGTAGCTGCTGGTTCAAGCCAGCCATGGAAGATTCAAATTTAATTAAGGCTTTCCATAATTCTGAAGGGCATCTTGCTCACAGTGAACATGTCTGTTAAATATTATGTTCATTTTGGACACAACAAGTCATAGTTTTACATAGAGAATGTAGTTAAGAAATTTGCAATGGACATTGGCTCTGAGCACAACAGTTCTACCAGAGATTTTTTGCATTTTATTTGAAATGCAAATCTCAGATGAGGACCTAGAGTGTAAAATTAGCTTAGCAAAATAAATTTCAGAAATTCAGACCAGTTTGCTCTGTCTGCACTTCCTGGAAGATCTCATTACTCAGGCAGTTGTAACAAACAGGGTTGCAATATCTCTGTGGGCTGGGCTCTAAATTAGTATGAGCGTGTGGCTTAGAAGGGATGATAATAATTTAGACTTATGTCTGCTTAACAGTAAAACTTTGGCTATTCATAGCAAGGAATTTTCACTGGTCAGGCCAAAAAGTAAATTCTTTTCCTCCTAGAGACCTGAAAAGGTGAGTAGCCTGGTTCTTCTATTTTTCTGGCATAGGAATTAATCTAATAAATCCTAAATTTGATGATATTGAAGCTTGTGTTGTAATGTGAGAGGTAGCTTTTGTTCAGTCCTTGCCAAAGCTGAAAAAAACTTGTTTTTTTTTTTTTAAATATATATATATTTACATAAGTAAATAAGTCATGGTGTTCTGCATCTGTTGATGTCATTCAGGAATGGAAACTGTAAAAAAGATTTGTGATTAAAATACCAGCAAATAGACAGATCCTCTTTGAGGGACTGTTACAAGTGTCTTCTCATTTAATAATGTTTTAAAAAGAATCCCCAGCTGGAGATATTTCTGTAGAATGAGATCAGCAATGGTAGCTGAAAGCCCAGGAGATCTAACAAGCTCTTTTCAGAAGAGCCAAACTGTAAGAAGGGAGTGTCTGGGAAAGTGAGACTTGCCTGGAGCACAAGCAACAGGTCTGTCTAGAAAAAAAAAGATGTCAAGCAAGTAATATTACATTATCTCTGCACAGCAAAGAACATTGCTTTTATTAATAAATCCTTCTTTGATCAGCAGGTTTTGTGCAGCCTGGTGCAGCCAGGCAGCAAATTCACCGTGGCTACAGGTGGGAAAAGGGGCTGGATGTGCAGGCAGGGAGGAGATGGAAGGTTTATTCTGGTGGAGGTTTCCAGCAAAACTTTCTGGCTTCTGCCAAGGTTTTGACTGGAGGGTTTTTGACAAGTGAATTTCTGAGTTTGTAACGCAGGGTATCAGCGTTTTCTGTACCTTTCTCACCACCTCAAGTGATGAGATGACATCTCATCTGTCAGATATTCACAAGGAATGTGCTCCTGCATTTCTTGTTTGAGCAGCCCACGGAGCAGCAGCTTTCATCACAAACGAGAGTGCAACCTCGAAATACAAACTCTGCACTGTATTTAGCACTTATTTATATTTTCACTCCTTTTCTGCCTTCTAACTCTGAGCCAGAAAGCTGCTGCCCTGATTTCCTAGCACAGCTGCTGGCCCTGTGTTCCTGGTGGCAGCAGGAAGCCTTGGTGGCCCTCTGGCACCTGTTGGCTGTAGGTGGATTTCCTGTGCCTGAGGTGATTATTCCTCATGGTTTGGCTGCTTTGAACCACAGGAAATACTGCAAGGATTGGGATCATTGCACTGAGAGGTCTCTGGTGGCAACAGAAGATGGAATCCTCCCAAAAAACCAACAAGTGGAAGCAGCAGGGTCAGGGGAGTGTGTGGAAAGCTCAGGTGTGAAAGGAAGCACTCTGAAATTTTAAGTTTGTATCAGATGATTTAATGACTTTCCAGATTATTCTGAGCACAATTTACATTTTTTTTCCAGTTCCATTAAATGAAATACTTGGGTGACACGTGCTTTGGTTAAATTTAGCATTGCTTGTAGTTAAAAGATGATTTTGACAAAAAGAAAAAAAAAAAACCAAACCCAAGGGGCCAAAACCACTCATTCATTTAAATTAATTGTAGCCTTGGGTGGCACTAAAGATGAGGCATTCTCACATTGCTCTTCAGATCAATGTGATCTGAAGTTAAACCCTGCCTTACCCACTGTGACAAGCCATAAATGGCAGAGCTCAGACTGGAGCATTGCAATTTCTGACTCATCCCTGCATCTGTCTCTCTGGATCCTGGGCTTATCTACATTAACTGGAGCCAACAGGGGATGCTGATAACCCAGAGCTTCTTAATAAATCAGATTTCTCTTGTGTGTGTGGAGAAAAGCCCATCATGGCTCAGGATTCTTAGTTTTCAAGGGAAGAAAATAACTTGGATGGTACAAATTTTCGTCTTAATATTTATTTCAGTCCAAACTACTTGAACTCTCAGCACAAGTAATGCCATGATAAACAGGTATTTCAGCAGCACAGGGACAACAGGCCCCACAAACACAGGTTTTTACATTGCCTTTGCAGGCTGAGTTTATTTATTAGGATTATTGGGATTATTTGAAGGATCTCTCTCTCCTCAGACAGGTGTCTTTTGTGTTAAAATTGAGCCAGTTTCAAACCCCAGCTGTTACAAGTTGCTGTGGAAGAAGGCTGAATGCCAAAGGGACCGAATTTCAGCCTTCATGGGATAGAAATCCGAGTTGTGTGTGCCCGTGTGGGCTGTGAGAGTGGCACGAGCACGGTGCCAATAACACACAACACACAGGAGCTGTCCCTGCTCCTCGCCCTGGGGCACTGCTCTCGTGCCTCAGCCACCAAGTGATGTGCAAAAAGGGATTTATTCCAGAGGGGATTCTTCCTCTGGCAGTGAAATGGGCTGCATAAATTCTTCTCCCCTCCCAAATGTCATCTGTTGGCAGCAGCAGCTGCTGCTTGGCTTGGAGAGTCCAGCGGCACCAGCTCACCAGCAGAGACTCGTTCTGGAGGATATTTCTCTTTATTTTTGTTATCCCTAATGTCAGATGGTGACATGAATGCATTTCATCCTGTCTCAAAGCAGCAGCAGCAGCTTCAGAGAGCTCATACCCGGGACATTCTGGCTGTTGGAACAGAAGGAATTGGATTTTCAGTGCCACAAAAGAGGGGGTGGAAAGATGGAATGGGGATATAGAAAGGAGGAGTAAAAACTGTTTTGGAACTTTCTTTGCTCTGAAGGCAAAAAACCAAAAAGCAGAGCTCCTACTTATATTACTTATATTACTTATATTACTTATATTACTTATATTACTTATATTACTTATATTACTTATATTACTTACATTACTTATATTACTTATATTACTTATATAATATACTTATATTTACTTATATTTATTTATATGTACTGATATAATATACTTATATATACTCATATAATATACTTATACTTATATCATATCCTTATAATTATATATTTACTATTAATATTTATATAATATAAGTATATTTACTTATAATATACTTATATAATATACTTATATATACTCATTTAATATACTTATATTTATTTATATTTACTTATATATTTATTTAATACACTTTTATATACTTACATAATATACTTATATATACTAATATAATATACTTATATATACTCATATATACTTATAATTATATATTTACTATTAATAGTTATATAATATAAGTATATTTACTTATAATATACTTATATTATATAATATACTTATATATACTCATTTAATATACTTATATTTATTTATATTTACTTATATATATTTATTTAATACACTTTTATATACTTACATAATATACTTATATATACTTATATAATATACTTATATATACTCATATATACTTATAATTATATATTCACTATTAATATTTATATAAGTATATTTACTTATAATATAAGTATATTATACTTACATAATATACTTATATTTACTTATATTTACTTATATATACTTATATAATATACTTATATTTATTTATATTTACTTATATATATTTATTTAATACACTTTTATATACTTATATAATATACTTATATATACTAATATAATATACTTATATATACTCATATATACTTATAATTATGTATTCACTATTAATATTTATATAAGTATATTTACTTATAATATAAGTATATTATACTTACATAATATACTTATATTTACTTATATTTACTTATATATACTTATATAATATTTATACTTATATAAGTATATAATATATTATATATAATATTTATACTTATATAATATATAATATATTTATTTATATTTACTTATATATATTTATTTAATACACTTTTATATACTTATATAATATACTTATATATGCTAATATAATATACTTATATTACTCATATATACTTATAATTATATATTTACTATTAATATTTATATAATATAAGTATATTTACTTATAAGATTTCTGCTTATAGGCTAGATGCGTTTTGCCCCGTGTCTTCATTCCTTCATTGAACCTCAACCAATCCTCATTTTTTCCCCACTGAGGAAAAGGCTGAAATGCACTGGACTTTGACTCTAAGAAATCCTTGTTAAGGATGAGGGGCAGGAGAATCTCAAGCTTCCAGTACTGGAAATTCTTTGGGGTTTTTCTTTAATTTGTATTTGATTGTTTTAGTAAAATCTCTTTTTAGCAATGAATCAGAGCTCCCAAGTCACCAGTCAAGAATAGGAATTGTTAGTTTTCTATTTCCTAGTTAGTTTTCTATCCCTAGGCTGCATTACCAAGCTCTAGCGTGAATTTTGTTTGTGTAACCCAATGTATAATGCACACAGTGAAATATATTTTGCCATCAGGCTGTTCAGTGTAATAAATATGGTTTCTTCTGTTTTTTTCAGCAGAGTAAATACCTGAGGAAATCTTAGATGATGGCTTCTGATGCCAGTCACATGCTGGAGGCAGCTCTGGAGCAGATGGATGACATCATTGCAGGTACAGCAATGCTCCTTTCACACCATCCCACCCTGACATTTAACTAGGCTTAGTTTTTAATAATTATCCTCAATTTATCAAGTTATCTGGCATGCACATATCACTATTCACACTCTGGTTCAATATTTGAAATATGAATTCAGGCTATGTGGAGAAAACTGGAATTAAAACAAAGGAAGTAAAATAAACCCTACAATTTCCCCTCAGACAGGTGAGTATTGAAATAAGAGAAATTCACTTTTCTTTAATGCTCTGTGGTAGCTTAAACACATCCTCAGCCACGTGGTAACATTACATATTTCTTATGCTAGGTTATTTATTTATTATATATATATATATATATATATATATATATATATATATATATATATATATATAATATTTATATATATAATATTATATATATATATATAATCGTTTATATACTATACATATTATTTATATAAATATTATTATTTATATATAAATATATATTATATTTATAATATATATTATTTAGGTATGATTTATATAAATATTATTATTTATATATAAATATATTATATTTATAATATATTATTTGGATATGATTTATATAAATATTACTATTTATATATAGATATATTATATTTATATTATATATTATTTATATATAAATATATATTTCTATTATATATAATATAAATATTTTTATATATTTATTTATATTTTATATAATATAAATGAATTTATATGTATTGTTTATATATATATAAAATTAAATTTATATTTATTATTTTTATATATATATGAATATTTTTTTATTTATTTCTTTTTTTTATGTGTCTTTAAACAAAAGTTTTCACCAAGTCTTCTGGCCATCTGGGTAATACATAATTGCATGAAACACAGGCACAGACAGATGTATATAAATGTGTGCATACATAAAAATATCCATATTTTTTTATTATGCCTCGGGGTTTGTGCTCACACACAGTAGGAGCACCTCAAAGGAGTGTCAGGGTAGGGCCAGGATCTCACTTGAGTACAATTTATATTTATATCTAAATAGTGACACCCAAGCTGAGCCTTCTTCCCTGCTGATGAAGACAATGATATCAGGCTCTTCTTGCTGCATTTGTGCTGCTCCTTGATCCTCCTCCTGCTCCTCCAGGAAAGCTTTCTGTCCAGAAATGGGGCTCCAAATGCCACCACCAGGCTGGGTCATTATCCAGGATTTTCAGTTTAAACAATCACTAGGGTTTGTTTTTTACGTCCTCATGTGAGTCTTTTCTTTATTCTAAATGTTCAAGCTTTAGCAGTCTGCTGAAATACATGGAATTGTGAACATGGGGATAGAAATAACTGCAATGACTTTCTACACTGATGGAAAAAACTCTGGGCAAATAGGAAAAATCCCCCATTTATTCCTTGTCCTGAATGCAAAACTTTATTCTAAAGTTTCCAAGACTGAATCTTATTCCAAGATTTCAAACAACAGAAGTTAACTGGGATTTTATTTTCCCACACCTAACAGAAGACACATATAGGGAAGCACTGAACTTCCCTCAGAGGTGTAAGGAGAGAATAAACAAAACATAATTCATAAAGTAGGAAAATGCAACAATTTTTAGGCACTGCAAGCCCAGGGATGTGATGGAAGCTGTGCTCAGGAATCCCCTGTGCACAAATGGAATTTCACTGTCTCCCTTCTGTGCTGATTTATTCTCTGCACACACTGCAGAGCTCATGGGTGCACTGACAGTCCCACTCCTCAAAATAAAACCCAGAGAATGAAAAAAGACACACTACTGGATTTAAATTGATTTTCAGAATAAACACTATTTTTTTGTGTGCTTGCTTTTTTCCCCCAGTTCTCAGTTGGGAGCCAAGTCCTGGTTTATGGCAAGAGGTGTTCAGTGCTGGGTGTTTTTTCATGGTCTGGAAAGACAGTCTCATAATATATATATTATATATATAATAATATAACTGATTAAACAGCAACATATGACAGCCTAAGAAAATCATATTTTTTTCCTAAGTTTTTTGCCAGAAAAATAATTGAGGCCAGAGGACAGCTTTGATTTTTGTTGGATGATTGCTTTCAATATTCTTCTCCCAGCTCCTTCTTCAGATTGCTTGTGCTGCACCATTCCAGGGTTTAATCTTGATAAATAAGGAATAGAATTAAATTTCTCCAGTCTTTCAAGTGACATCACTTTTACCCCCATCACTTGCCTGTCCTGGCAAGTGATGGGGCTAAAAAAAGGTAAAAAAGGTAAAAAAGGTAAAAAAGGTAAAAAAGGTAAAAAAGGAAAAAACTTTTTGAGTTTAAAAAAAGGTAAAAAAACCCTATTTTTAAACTCAGAAAGACTCAGGTGTGCCAGTGGAATGTGGAGTTTATTTATGGGCAACCTCTTCAGGAGAGCTGAGTTTGTGACTTTGCATTAAATTATCTTTCCAGTCTAATGTGCAATGCATAACATGGAAAACAGGCTCAAATAAAGATATCTAATGGGAGAATAAAGATATCCAATGGGAGAATAAAGATATCTAATGGGAGAAAAACCAAAATATTTCCCAGGAAATGCATCTGTGTGGCCTCATCAATGTTAATTAAATGCTTCCCATATGATTTCAGAGTTATATCTATCTGTATCAAAAAAGAAACATATTGATTTATTCCTTTACTTAGGAAAAAAACTCAGTTCTTTGGAAAGGTTGTTTACCTTATTTCTTTATTATTTTCCCTTGTAGGAATAGATAAACCTTTTTAAGACAGGTTAAGTCTGTCGTCACTCTCCTCCAGCCAATGTTCTGTGTGTTCCAGGACAATTTCTTTGAATATTCTGGCATGGCTGAAGGACCAAGTAGATCTGCTGAATATATTGAATATAGCTGTTATCCCAATTTGTCTGAAACTGAGGAACAGGATGATTATTCAAGTTTGATTCTCCCTAATTCAATCCAGCAAGCTTCTGTATGCAATTTGGGCAGGGACTGGAAAACAGGAATGGCCTCTTGTCCTTTATGGTGAGAGATAAAAAATCAGGTAGAAATCGCCCTTGAAAGGATGACTGTACTGAACCAAACCAGGAATGAGATTTCCTCAAATATGGGAAAAAACATCTCTACAAATGTTGCTGCTCTTAGAGCTGACAGGAAACAGCAAAAAAACAAAAATCAATTGTAAAGAGTTGTGCTGTTTCAGTTCACTGCCCCCAGATTCTGGGGACATCTCCAGGATTCAAAGGCTTAAACTTTGTGGCTGATGTAAACTCAGGCAGCTGATAAAAAAAAAGATGTTTTCTTTTGCAGTGAGGCCTGAGTGAGAACTGGGAGAGCCACATGCTTCTCTTGGCCTCAGAAACCTCATCCTGGGGCACAAAATCAGCATAAATCCCATTTTAGAGAACTGAGAAGTCCAGAGGTGTATATCTGACATTGCTTAACTTTTGGAGCTTGAGTATAAATATATATATATATATGCACATGCAAAACCAGCATCCTCTCTCTTTCATCAGCCCTCATTTCTTTGCTTTATTACCATTAAAATATTGGGTTGTGGCCTTGTCCTTTAGGGACATATAGAGAAGAACTATGTGCATATAGAACAAGAACTATATGCAAATATATATTACAAGTATTTACAGATTTACAATATATATATATATATATATATATATGCAGATTATATTACAATTATTTACAGATTTGCAATATATATATGTATGTATGTATGTATGAAAACATATATTACAAGTATTTACAGCTTTACTATATTTATATTTATATTTATATTTATATTTATATTTATATTTATATTTATAAAAATATTTATATTTATATTTATATTTATATTTATAAAAATATTTATATAAATATAAATATAAATATAAATATTTATACAAATATTTATACAAATATTTATATTTATACAAATATTTATATTTATATTTATACAAATATTTATATTTATATTTATACAAATATTTATATTTATACAAATATTTACACAAATATTTATACAAATATTTATATTTATACAAATATTTATATTTTATTTATAAAAATATTTATATTTATACAAATCGTTAAAATATTTTTACTAATTTTAAATATTAAATATTAATAAATTTAATATTTTGAAAATATTTTTAATATTTATTTTCAATATTTTTAAAAAATAAATATGTATATGTTTATATACAAATATTTATACAAATATATATTAGAAATATTTACAAATTTGCACTTTTAGCCTTCCAGCCCCAGAAGTGCCAGCCCTTGCTCCAAGAGGTAACATCTCCACTCCTGATTTTGATTTATTCAGCCAAGGAGCCCCCACTGCAGGCTGTGCTCGTTCTCAGTGCAACACAATACCTATTAATGCTCAGACTGCATCAGGGGGGAGGATTGGGAGGCAAGATTAACAAATTGAATTTCCCTGATCAAATTTGACAGATAGGTCAGTGTTCCCAAGCCTTTTCTGCCTGGCTACATCTGCACTGATAACCCGCCCTCGGAGCTATAGAAATTAGGCACGCTGAATGATTAGTCTTATTTGACTAAAATAGCAAAAAGGCCTAATGTGATTGTCAATGCACATCACTTATCCATTAGCTGGAGTGGCTGGCACTCCAAACAGAGGCTTCCTCTGAAGAAAGCACCAAATATCAGATCCATCTCCTCATTCTTCATTTAAGGTGCATGACTTTGGCATTGCCTCCCTCTGAGCTTTAAACAAATCCTTGCTTCTCCTTTTATTCAGCTTTATTAAAATGTGTTTCTTTATAGAGCATTTTTGGTTATTCTTCTACGTAATATATCATAACAAAGTAATTAGTTTTCATTTTGCAATTACTTTATATAAAACTGCTTCTCTCTGACATCGGTTTTTAAATCCATTATTTCCCTCTGTCATTAGTGACCATTAATTGTAAGGGTTAAAACCTCCCATCACAAAATAGCCTGCTGCAGATCCCCTTCAAATTCACCAAGTCATCAGTGTAATTACTGAGTTCCCTTTTACCCCTGCAATTATTGCTCACTGGAAAAATAATGAGAAAGTTCAAGGTGTTATCACAGGGGTCTGTACTAATATTTCAGTATTAGCACAGAAAGATTAAAAAAGGAAATACAATTAAAAAGTTGTCCAAGGGGTGTTGATGTTTGAATTCCCTTCTGGGCTGGCAGAATTGGTGCTCAGTTCATGGCTTTGGCTGCTGTGTTAGAAACCCAACCACAACTTCCCCCAGCCTTGCACGGAAAGGGGAAATTTCCAACCTCCAGAGGAAATTGTTCTTTACAGATAAACAGACTTTTAGTCCAAGTTTAATACATTTTCCTCATGGGATTTGCCAGCCAGAATTTGAAGGAGGAGCTGTTTGTGGGGATTATTAAATCACCTCTGCTAAGTGATTAGAACTTGGATTCTAAACCAAAAAACAGCGCTGACACTCGCTTGAGCTCCTTGGGATGGGCTTTGGCTTCTGTGGAATAAAGTTTGCACCGAGTTGCTGGACACATAAAAAGAAACCACAATAAAACCACAATATTTCCTGGTGTCCTTAGAGAAGAGGATGGACACCTCTTCTGCTTCAGGAGGGGCTGGAATTGCCCACACAGAGAGCATTTAATCCTAATTTTTGTGTGTGCTGGGGAGGTGCTGCTGTGTCTCTTTTGAAGTCCCTGCTGGGTGACATGCAGCAGCTGGCCACAGCTGGGACTGTGCAGAATGGCTGGAAAATAACTTTTATTTTTCCTCTCCAGTTTGTATAGTCCCCGACAGTTCTGTACTTTTATCACTTAAATCCTATTCAGGGCTCACAATACTTGCAAATTCAAAGTTTGGTTCCTCCAGCAAAGGTGGACTTTATATTTTATAATTAGATTTTATATTAGATTTTATAATTGTAATAGGACTCTTTGTGGAGTTTCACTTCAGAGCACTGAAGTGGTTGTAGTTAAAATAACAATGAGCAAAACAGAACAATTTAAATACCAAATACCTTTAAATACCTTTAAATAACTTTACTGTAGATCAGAGTAAATGGACAGCAACATTTGCAGTGGTTTTCTTGTATTTCCTAAATAAATTCCAATTGTATTGAAAGGCTGTGCCTCAGTTATGATCAGTGCATTTTCTTTTTATTTTCTGCTATTTTTCAATCAATTATTAAGGCTATTATTTTTCTGAGCAAAAGAAATAATATCTAATAATATCTAATAATATCTAATAATATCTAATATATATTATATAATATATAATACATAATATCTAATATCTATTATATAATATATAATATATAATATATAATATATAATATATAATATATAATATATAATATATAATATATAATATATATTATATAAATAATATAATATCTAATATCTAATATCTAATATATAACATATAATATATAACATATACATATATCATATAACATATAATATATAATATATAACATATAATATAAATATATAATATAAATATATAATATACTATATATAATGTAGTATATATAAAATATAAATATATATAAATATATATAAATATATAAATAGAAAAATAATTTAGAGCACTTGTTTCTCTTGTTACTGCTATGCACTAAGCAAGGGGAGCATTTGGGAAGTTATAATATTGTGGCTTTTTTAACCATTAACTACAGTGTGTTTATGCATAGATCTTGAAGCAATAAAGATATGATAAAGGAAATTGCATAGAAAATTGCTTGAAATGAGGTCTTTGATGGAGGAATACATAACTTCCTCTCATAACAGTTCCAGAGAATTATGTGTTAAGAATGATGAGGGCTTGGGGGATGGGACAGATAAAAATTGTGTTTGATCTGTAAGCATCCAGGGTACTAAAGGTAAAAATATAAAAGCTTAACAAAATACTTACAGTTTATAATTTGTGGGGTTTTATTTAAAAACACTTAAAATTTGTTTAAGGTTCTGACATTTATCTGCAGATACTTGACTTCGGAAAAGCTGATTATTTAATTCCTCAGATATCAACAATAACCTATTTAGGGCAATTAAAGATATTTTAAACATTTGAAAATAGAGCAGTTGGTTGTTGTTCTATTTACTCAGTTCCTCATTTTCAGTGTCAGCCTCACTTTTAATTCTGTTAACACTACCTAAAACAAATGTGCAGGCTTGGACAACCATCACAGCCACTTGTTACTACAGCCAGCTATTTATTAATGTTTTTATTTGTGGGTAGCCTTTGGGTTAAGCCCTTGCAGAAGTTTCCAGGTGCATTTTTGATGTGTGTTTTAGAAGCCTGTGAAAATCAGGGTGTGCTGTGCCCCTGCTCCCTTCCCCAGGGTTGCCAGAGCAATCTGACCTTTGGAATTTCCTCAATTTTCAGAGTTTCACTTGGCAGGAGGTCACATTTCCCATTCTCACTTTCTCACAATCCCAGCACAGAGACTCAAATCTTGTTTGCAGGACCCTGGGCTCCCTCTGTAAACAGAGCAGCACTGCAGAATTTACACAGCTGAAAGCACTGAGAGCATCCTTCCTACAAATGTCTGATCATCATCTAAAAAATCAGCTGTTTAAAGTTGTTTTCTGTAAGGCAGAGTGGTCCTTTCAAGGTCCAAACTGATTTGCTGATCAATTTGGTATTTTACTCCCCTTCCATGTGTTTCTGCCTTTCCAGCAGACAACAAAATTAGGAGTTTTCTTGAAAATGGGAGTTAAAACTAATTCAAAATGGAAAAAAAAATACTTACAGTTTAAATATGCAACTTGAAATCCTTTATTTCTGACAAGATATAATTTTTTCTATTTTTTGTATGAAAGAGCAAAAATTGTGTCCTAGACACCTACACCAGCTTTCCAAACTGCAGTAATTCATTGTATTTATACTTCCAATTATTGATTATATATTAATTATATAATTATATAATAAATAAATATTAAATTATATATATATATTATTTATACCAAATAAACTCCATGCACCATTTCTGCTTGTGCTGAGTTTTGAGGAAGGGCTGAATAGAAACAGGAACATAAATATCTGCGGATACAACGTGTGGCAAAGAAAGGCAGCTAAACCACGATGGCCAAAACCCCAGGATTGAAAATCTGAGACACAGAGGTCCTTTTGGAGTTGGTGTGATGTGATCTGTCCTTCATGAGTCACTGGGCAGTGAACAGATTCCTAAGATTTAAATTTAAAGGAGTTTGATATCATTAAATTCAAAATCATGTCCTGTTCTTGTTTTAATCTAATGAAATTGATTTGAGGGTCTTTTTAAAAATGAAAGCAGTGTAATCTTCATGAAACGAGTTTCCTTCATTTCCTCACAAACTGAATGCTCTTATTTCTGCTTATTACAAACAATTACAGATTTTTTGTACTAGAAACACTGTTTCACTTAGGCTGCTGCTTTCACTGGCCCTAAACACACTCCTTTTTTATGTGTAATTAAAAAAAAAAAAAGTGAGGAAATTCTTGCAATTATTTTTTAATTCTTGAATAAATAATTATATATTTAATAATATCTATTATTATATATTTAATCATATATTTAATAATATTTAATTATATATTTATATATTATTATACCTTGAAATATATTAGATCTTGAAAAAAAAATTATATAATGAATAATTCTTGGTCCTGTTTTTCCTGTACAATGAAGGCTCAGCCTCAAATTTCCATCACAGCTGCATAATCCATCCTCCTTTTTTTTTTTTTTCCCCACCAGGTTGTTTAGCTTGTGTTTCTGGACAGGAGAGACTTCTTTTGTTGTAGCTGTCCCTAAAAGTGCTGCACATCACAGCTCAGGCTCTGGAAGGCTGTAGGGAAGAAGTCTGAGCAATTGCAGCCACAATTTGCATCAATAATTGTAGAGAGCTCTTGGGAATTGTCTCCAAGGTTGCAGCAGGGATTGCAGGCAGGGCTGAGCTGGCTGAAGCTCTCATCTCAATGTGGCCATCGGTGTTTCTAGGCTTGGAAATTTTTTTCCTGCTCATCCAGCTTTAATGGTTGCTTTCCCCTGTAGTTTCAAAGATGTAAAAGCAGAGATTTGAGGGGAATAATGTGAGCTGTGATTCAAAACAGGCTGTTTGTGATGTGTTCTGCATCACAGCGGGAGAAGAGAGGCTCGTGTGAGCTCCCTCCTCACTCCTTTTGCAGGAGGCTGAGGGAAGAGGAGGCTGAAATATGGCCTGTCCAGCCAAAACTGCTACTTTGCATAAATTCACATTTTCAAGGCTGTCTCCCTGAGAAAAAGAAAGCTGTGCTTCAAAGAAAATTACACTTTGTAGTCTTGAAGGAGAGAGGAAGGACCTGGACAACCTATATGCTGACTGAGTAAACATTCAGGTAAAAATGTGTTCTCTAGCTCTGTAATGATTGACTGGCAGGCCAGAGGAAATGTGTGTTTCTAACTTTATTCTGACCACTCTTGGTCAGAATTGTTACTCTTCAATAGTTCAGCTCTATAGAAAGTCATCCTTACCCAGCAGAGATGTAGTTTTTGGTGTTCTGGGTTATTTGTTGGTTTTTTGCTGGTTTCTGATCTAAAGGAACCAGCACTCTTCAGAAAATCTCTTTTTAACTGCTGATAGTTGAGTTGTGCATTACCTGGAATATTTTTTTTTTTTAAATTCAGCGAGTTTGGGAGTGAAGAAATGAAAAGGATGAATGGAGGGGATCAGAAGTGAGGATGCAAGGGGAAAGTGAGAGATCAGACACTGCTAGAAGAGATGGAAGCTGTGTGATGGATGAATGCAAACAGCATAAGCTGAGGAGAGGGCATTTTCAGACTGGCTTTTGCCTCTTTTTGTACTTGTGCTTAGTAACTTATTTTTGCAAGCTACTGGCAGTGCTGTTTTCTGAATAGGTTATGTATTTGCCCAAAAGGAAAGTTTCTTTGAAGCCACTCTGCTAATTGCAAGGAACTCTGGAAGAAAAACGTGCCCATACGGTCAGGGTGTAAGAAATGAGTAACTTAAAAGTTGTTTTGCTTGGTTTATTACTTATTTTATTCTTTCTGCCTGCACATAATGTGCAGCTGCCTTTAAACTCCACTAACAGTTTGGGGAGGCCAGGAGTGAGCGACTTGGAATGTCTTAGTTCAACTCTTCCTTCCTCCTCCTTTCTTTCCTTCTTCTTTTTTCCTCCTCCTTTATTTCCTTCTTCTTTCTTTCCTCCTTCTTTCTTTCCTCCTTTCTTTCCTCCTTCTTTCTTTCCTCCTCCTTTCCTTCTTCTTTTCTCCTTTTTCTCCTTCTTTTTTTCCTCCTTCTTTCTTTCCTTCTTCTTTCCTTCTTCCTCTTTCATTCTTCTTTCTTTCTTTCCTTCTTCTTTCTTTCCTTCTTCTTTCTTTTCTCCTTTCTTTCCTCCTTCTTTCTTTCCTCCTTTTTCTTCTTCCTCCTTTCTTTCCTCTTTCTTTCCTCCTCCTTTCTTTCCTTCTTCTTTCTTTCCTCCTTTATTTTCTTCTTCTTTCATTCCTCCTCCTTTCTTTCCTTCTTCTTTCTTTCCTCCTTCTTTCTTTCCTCCTCCTTTCCTTCTTCTTTCTTTTCTTCTTTCTTTCCTTTTTTCTTTCCCATCCTTTCTTTCCTCCCTCTTTCTTTCCTCTTTCTTCCCTCCTCCTTTCTTCCCTCCTCCTTTCTTTCCTCCTTTTTTCCTGGTGAATTACAGTGTCCCATCAGTACCCTGGGAAACCGTGGTGTTGGGTATTTTATAAACATCATGACAAAAGATTCCCCCGTGTCCTGTTTACCCTTGGGAAAAGGAGTGAGGTACAGGAAAACTGTGACTTGCTCAAGAAAAAAAACGAGTTCTTTTGCAAGAGTTCAGACCTGCACTCATTTTTCCTGAGTACTGATTAAATTCTGATGTTTGAACAGCATTCTTCCCCTCCTCAATTATCTACAACAAACCTACAGACACATGAAGAGCTGTTAATGTTAGGGAATGCTGGTAACAAATAATTTTGTGTGGCATCTCCTTTTTATTTCCATTAATCTGCAAGGACATCCACATTCTTACTGTCTGCTGCTGAAACTTTGTGCACTTTGCAGCACGAGGATGTCAAGGTTTGAAGCAATGCAAAGAAATGCAATTATTTGCTCCCACACACTTCTGTTTTCCAGGGTGTGTTCTTGTCCTTCTGGTGAGCAGTGCCATCCTACTTAACATGAAACTGCATGGAAAGCAAATAAGAGAAGCAAGCCTGTGATTCATTTGAATTTTAGCAGTAAATCAGGAAGTTTTCTGAATTAAAATGCTGAGTTGGGCTCGGTATTTCTGCATTTTCTAGTACAAAGTGCATTATTTGCTGCATTCAAAGGAGTTCTCCATTTCCCCTTGCAGCCAGGAGAATTTGCATGTTTGCAAAGCATTTCTCAAGTAATTCAGCATTTTGGAAAGGGTGAGGATGCAGAGAATTGTGCCAGTCTGAGCTGTCAGAGGGAAGATCCTGGGATAACTCAAGGATCCAGATGGAGAATGGAGATGGAGAAATCACAGAATTCCTGGCTGGCTCTGCCAGCACTTCAGAAATGTTATCCTTTAGAGAACTCATTTCTTAAAGGTGTCAGTGCATGTGTGAGGTGTTTTCCCTGGTGTTCTGGTAGAGGCAAATCAAATAAAATCAAATTAGGGCAGGAGGGAATGTGGGAATGTCACTGGCAGGGAATTTCCTGACCTAACCTGGGATTATTTTCGGTGGAAGGTCGATGTTGCCAGGAATGTTGTGGTGATGATAATGCAGGGATTGAGGCAAGAGACTCACTTGGACTGGGGAACAAAAATGCTGTCCTGGAGAAAGTTCCTGTGCTACATTTTATAGAGGTGTATATCTGAATATATCAACTACCTACTGCAATCACCTGAACTCCTGAACAATTGTTTTAGATTTTATTCATTTATTTAGATTTTATTTAGCTTGCCTTTTATTTCACACCTGGAGTATCGGTAGTGGGCCTGTGAGTTTATGTGGTTTTGTTTGGATTGTGTGGAATTTTGTTTGGGTTATTTTTTTACTCTTGTCTATAAATAAAAAAATATTCATAGAAATAACATGAAAAGAAAAATCGATAGCAGAATGCTCCTCTCAGTTTTTCCCATTCCATAAATATTTTAAATTGCCAGTTCATTGAAGGGGCAGCCCCCAGAGCCGATTATGAAATAGCTTTGAATTCTGTCTGATTTTCTAGGGTGAAATGTCCTTGCTAAGCAAAAAGAGAATATTGGCATAGAGTTTTCTGAAAGAAGGAGTGAGGAATGGCACAGTAACCAAGGAATCAATGCTATTTAAGCAGTCAGTGTCATATATCAGTTTGTGTGAGCATCTCTCAGAATGCAATAAACCCCCGTGGCTGAAGGAAAAGATGTAATTGGTCGTACTCTGCAAATGGAATTTGGAAATCTGCTATTTTTAGCTTAATAGTTTAGTATTAATCTGCATTAGGAGATAGATAAACAGAAACAAGCTGGCCTGAGGAGCTGAGAGCACAGGAACACATAAGAAAATATCATTTAGAGCTTGGAGAACACCAGCCCTGCAAGGCAGCCTGTTGATCCTGCCCTCCAAAGGAAACAATTCCGGAAGCCAAGCTTGGTTCACGGGGTGAGGCTGTCTCGTGTGGCAGCCTTTGGAGCACAGGATATTGAAGAAACTTTATCTTGGACCTGCTCTTAGCCAGAAATTAAGATGAGAATCTTGAGCTCCAGGTATTAAAATAAACTTGTAAGCAGCGGAAGTCAACAGGCTCAAAGGGAATATTCTGGGTCTGGAAAGAGATGAAGGGAATATGAAATGTTCCAGTAGGGAAAAGGACTGTAGCTTTAGCAAAATAAAGAAAGAAAAATCCTACTACAGAGCCTTGCAAAATTTCCAGGGTGGGCTTTTCATTATTTAAAGCAACCAGGAAAAAAAACCCACATGGATTATGGATATGGATAGAATATATTCTTTCTATATCTATCCATCTATCTATTTATCTATTTATCTATTTATCTATTTATCTATTTATCTATCTATCTATCTATCTATCTATCTATCTATCTATCTATCTATCTATCTATCTATTTATCTATCTATTTATCTATCTATCTATTTATCTATCTATCTATCTATCTATCTATCTATCTATCTATCTATCTATCTATCTATCTATCCATCTATTTATCTATTCATCTAATATATCTATGATTATCACAGATATTATAGAATAACATAGAATAAATAATATATATAATATAATATAATGTATAATATCAATATATGAGCTAGAATATCATAGGATATATTATAATATATATATATATATATATATATATATATATATATATATATATATATATAAAAATGTCACAGGATATATTATATAATATATATCACCTATTCTATGAATAGAATATATTATGGATATAGATAAATATATTATGGATATGGTAGAATTCAAGCCATACAATTTTTTTGCAAAGGCATGACAGACTGCTTTGGATCAGGTTTTTGAAGAAAACCTGCTTAATAGAACTGAAATTTTCCCAAAAGCTGTGAGTAAAATTAGAGATTCAGTAAATGAGAGAGTATTGTCTTTGTTCAAAAACATGAACATGGGGAATAAAATTAGCATTAAATCATCAATTAGCATTAAATCATCAATTAGCAGTTTGGTTAAAAGCTACTTTAGGTGCAGAAGTTGTTTCTGTGTCCTAGGACCCACAGTGCTGGTGAATTCATGAGATGTGGAATGAAACACTGGCTTCAAACACAGTTTGCAATGCCCAGATCATGGCAGATAAACGACCACAGCAGGCAAACTAACACTGATTCATGGGAGGCAGTGTGAATTCAAGGAGAAAATCTGAATTCCTTGTACATTTGTGCATCACATTAGATACATCTGCTCGGGGGAAAAATAAACTTGGATTATTTTCCAAGAGCCAGTGAAGCTTTTTTGTTCCTTTCTTTACTAATGGGCTAAACTGTGTTAAATGCAGGAGTAAAAGGAATAACAGCAAAGAGATTATTAAAATCCCCTTGTGTACATCAATTTATAGTTTTCTAATGAATGCTAAATGCTGTGTGGAGCCAGTACAATGTGAATGATCAAAAACCTAAGAAAATTTCCTATTCAGTCAAACAGGAAGAATTATGATTGTTTATGCCAGAGAGAACATGAATGAAGACATGTGTACAATCTATTATGTACACGAGGCAATGAATTGTAAATAAAAACTTTGAAAAGTAGAGCAAATAGAAGTTTTCTACCTGACTGATTCCTAAAGACACAAAGGCAGATTAAATGAAATCAAGATCTGAAATTCAGGAATGAGAAAAGAGAGCTTATTTTAGTGTGAAACACACAGGGTACTAGGACAAGAACTTTTGGAGATATTAGAGTTTGTATTATTTATAATTCTTCCATAAGTGAGTTATGGGGGTTTTGTGCCTATTGTTGTTGAGATAAATAATATTGGTGCTGGAGGACTGGCAGGAGAGTGACACTGCAATTTTCAGAGCTTTTTGTAATTTCTAGTGCCAGGAAAGTTTGATTTACCTTTTTTATTGCTAACTTTTGTGGTGTTGCTCACCATGGGAGAGTTCTAAACCTGCTCGTGGTCATTTATATTTTTCTAGCTCTGGTAACATAATCTATTTTGATCCCAGCTTCTTGTCCAAGCCCTGCCATCAGCCATCCTCACATTGCTTAGCTGTGTGGGGACTTTGAGTGATGTAGCTGAGAAGTTAGTGACATCTCATGGTAACTGTGGAAAATTACAGCTGATTTGGGACAACCTTTGGGATTTCTGGTTTGGACATGGCCAATGTCATCTAGGTCAAAATTCTTTTTTGATGTGCATGTGCACACCTCTCACATTCTCCAGATTTTGTGGTTTATCTGGAGGCTAATTCAGGTTAAATTAAAGTTTTCAGCCTAGAGTGAAACTTGCCAGTCTGAAGTCCAGCTATTGTAGAGAGTGATGCCTGTTAATTTCCCAGCCATGAAGCAATTACAGACATCATTGTCTCATCTCCTCATTTTGTGTCCTTCCAGGCACAAAGTCAGCCACAGAGTATGCCAATGGTGGTTATGGCATCGTGTCCCCTGCTCCATCCGTCTACCTGGGCACCTTCCAAATCCTGCACCTCCTGGAAGATCTGAAGATGGCCCTGGAGATGCTGGAGGACCCCCAGGAGAAGGAGGCACTGAGGAACCAAATCCCAGGGCCCACAGCAGTGTGTCTGAGGGAGTGGTTTGAGGAGAACCTGGTGAGTTCTTACTCCAGCTTTTCCATTCTGGCTGCAGACAGGGTCGGCTCAAGTGTTTTCAGAGTGAAATGATTTTTATAATGACTGAAATCTGAGTGCTCAGGAAGCTGCAGGGGGTGGTGAGCAGTAATAGCTGAGGATATCACTGCTTTATGTGCTGATTTCTAAAGGAATGCAGATATAGAAGAAGTTGATAAAAGACTTTATTTTGTCCTTTGGGGAGAGAAGGAATAGTAAAAATGAAGTACAAAAATAGTTACTTTTTCTGTGCTTTTTGGTGGTTTTTTATTTGGTTTGCTTTGCTTCACTCTTTGCTGGAGATCACAAACTTAGAACTCTTTACAGAATTTCTAATTTTCAAACTGCCAGTTTAGAATAGAGCAGCACTGAGTGCTGGAGGGAAGATCCAGAGTGGATGATCCTCCTTTCCTTTTCCTTGCTATCCCAAATCCCCCAATCCAGCAGGCAGTGGGGCTGAAGGCAGGGATTGATGCTGAAGGGGAGGCAGAATTCTCCATCCATCCTCCTGCTGGGATGGATGGGGAATAAACCCCTGGCTCCACTGGGAAACACTGAATTTCACCAGGTGAGGAGCAGATCCCGAGGCAGAAGAGCCTCACTGGATAGAAAAGGAAAAGAAACACAACATTTCCCTTCCCCAAACCTGTGCTGCCAGGGATGGTGGGGTCTCCACCAATAAAACCTGCTTCTCCAGCTTCAGTTTCCTGGATTAATTTTCCTTTTCCTTTTCCTTTTCCTTTTCCTTTTCCTTTTCCTTTTCCTTTTCCTTTTCCTTTTCCTTTTCCTTTTCCTTTTCCTTTTCCTTTTCCTTTTCCTTTTCCTTTTCCTTTTCCTTTTCCTTTTCTTTTTTCTTCTTTTTCTTCTGCCTGTCAGTGCACATGACTTTCCTGTAGCTTTTCTGGAGCTCAGGTTTGGTGTTTCCCCCTGCTGTGGCTCTGTTCACACTCTGCAACTGGAAAATCCTCTTTGGGCCCATGTGAAAGAAAGGAGACAGAGTTTGGTACCAGCTTAATTTGGATTTAAATTTAATTTGGATTTAAAGCATTGCATTTTGGATTTAGGCATCCTCAGGCCAGCTCCTGCTTGCCTCAGCAGAAATTGTAATGATTTTTCTAATCTCTATGATAGCTAAGAGATGAGTTTAGTGCATACATGATGAATTTTCAGAGCTGTTCACAGCAAAATTGGGCCTGTATCAAGACCAGCATTGATTTGACAAAGCAATGGGGCAGTCTGGATTCAGAACCAAGAAAACAGGGGAGATGTGGTTTGGAGTATCTCTAGTGCAGCTCGTAGAGATGAGTGGTTTTAAAATATTTCACACTGCTCTGCATGGAGGGAGGGAAGTGTGTTGTTGTTGCTGTGACTGTTATTTGAAAATGGATAGTGATTTCATGTATTTAAAGACATTTCTTTTATTTCTTTAAATATAAGAATTTGAAATATAAATATTTAAATATACTTATATTTAAATATAAATAATATGCAAGCATTCATATAATTTCCGTGGAAGAACTGTGATAGATTTCAGCTCATCTCAATGAAATGGAATATGAAATGGAATATATATTTCATGGTTGTGTCCCACACTGAAATTTCCTTCTTTCCAGCGCAGAGCTGTGAAATATAACACTTAATATGTGTTGTGTGTGAGGAGAGCTGAGGCAGAGAGTTCTGAAGAATGAGGATTCTGCATCTCAGTGAATCCATTCACTCTGGAAGCCTCAAAAGGAGTTTGGGGATGGTTCCTCTGTGAAATTCTGGGGTATCATTAAAAGAATCCTCCCTGAGGTGTGGCACATTCTCCAGTGCAATGTGCTCTTGGGAGCTTTTATCTGTGTGTAAGTGAGCACACAGATTTGGAGTTATTTTGAATTGTACATAACCCAGGGTTTAATATCAGCAGCAGGAATTGAATGGCAGCAAACCCTGTTTGTGAAATTCAGGTGAAAAACAGCGAATGCTGAAATGATTCTGTTGAGATTTTATTGTTTAGAGCTGTTACAGGTCAAATAACAGCCATAAATGTTAAGTGATTAATATAAGTGACTATATTGAATAGATAATAATATATTATAATATATGTAATTATATAATATATATATAAAAATATTTATGTATGTATAAATATTTATATATGAAATATATTATATATGCAAAATATATATTATATTATAATATATAATATGTATAAATATATGTATAAATATTTATGTATGTATATTTATATGTGAAATATATTATATATAAAAATATATTATATGTTTAATATATGTTAAATAATATATATTATATGATATATATTATATAATATATAAATATATGTATAAATATTCATGTATGTATAACTATTTCTATATTAAACATATTATATATAAATATATATAAAAATTATATCTAAAATATATAAACATATGCATAAATATTTATGTATATATAAATATGTATATATAAATACATAAATATATAAATATATAAAGTATATATTTTATATAAATATATATAAAGTATATATTTTATATAGATATATATAAAGTATATATTTTATATAAATATATAAAAATATATTATATGACATGTATATAACAATGTATAATATATATTATATAATATTATGATATAGATTATATTATATATTATTGAGTTATTAATGTAAATATAAGTGATTTTCTTCTGTGGGTGATTAATTCCACATCTGTTTATTTTTGGGGCCCATGCACTTTCCTTTGAAGCTGGAGAGCTGCTCTAGCATTTCACTGGACAGGTTCAGAGACCACAGCAACTGCTTTTTTTCTAACATTTTACTCAGATGGGCCCCAAAAACATTCCCAACTTCCCCTGATTAGGCAGACATCAGAAACTAAAGATACAAAAAGCCATTTCATGGTTTTGAAAGCAGATAATCATGCTTTTTTCAAGAAAAGTGTGTTATTCTCCATCACTTCAGTGTGTGGTTGAAAATTGAATTAAAAATCATTTCAGCTGCCATGGCTAATCAAGAACTTTGTATTCTAATGCATTCTGATATATTCATTCTAATGGAATAGAAATGGAAATTCCAATGGAAAGGGGCAGGATTTGGGATTGCAGCTCAGAGGAAAATGGCTGAATCCTCTTTCTTTCTGTGCTGCTTTTATTGGAATTACCTCTAGAAACCAGAGATCAGAGAGGAAAATATCCTCTGCAGGAAGTTGTCCCTTGGCCTCACGACTCAGGTAGCTTTGGAGCTTTGGGAATTTCCACTTCATGTGCTGAACTACACCTCAAATAAATGAGTAAATGCTGTGGAGTTCAGCCAGGGCTTTATCAGTGCTCAGTCAGGAAGTTTCTGTGGTGATTATGGATATTACAGCTGGGCTCTCCCTCCTTCAGGCCCATAGCACCAAAGCCTGGAATTTATCAGGAATCAAATATCACCAAGTGGTGCTTCTGATTAATTTGTTTTTTAAATTAGTTTTTTTTAATTTTAATAATTTAATTTGTTTTTTGACTACTTTTAACTTTTATATTCTTTGTTCCATCTGCTCTAGATGTGAATACCAAAGATGTGGGAAAATTTAGATATGGTTAGAATAGGAAAACTTTAGGAATCGTGTTTTATATCTGATATTACCTTCCCTTTTAACTCCTTTGAGAGCAGATGATAAATTCTTTTTCTTTATGGAGCCATTGGTGATTTGGTGCTTCCTCTAAGACAGAGGCATCTGTTGAACTAAAGGTGTTCTTTGTGAAAAGATAAATTTTTTTGTATTTTCCGTGGTCTGGGATCTGTGAACAATTCACAGATTTTCACAGAAGAACTGGACACAGTGACTGTGCTGTCCCTGCTTTGAGACAGATGAAACAGGTTTGACAAAGTGAGAAATGAATTTAAAAACATTCTGTGCTGCATAGAATGAGGATTTTATAGTTGCTATAAAAATATTAGCTTCACAAATCTTTTGACAAACCTAAAATGGAGGAAAACATGATTAGACTTTTAACCATTTAAGGACTGCATGAAAAACTTTTACCTCAAAGAGAACATCTGAAGTGTTTTACATGGCTTTATGATTGTAAATTCTTTGGCCTTAAAAACAACACAAAGACCTGGAGATTATCGGGGAGGGTTCATACAAAACAAATTTGTGGAGAGGGTCAGTGTTTCTTGTTAAATATTTCAGTATTGCCAGTGACCACGTGAGCTATCACAAAGCAGATCGTAATTTCAGCATTAAAAATTAACTGCTGCAGGGACAATTTGTGAGCTACAAGGGAATGTATTTAGTTACAGTCTCATAACCCTAAATGAATTTCCACACTGTTCATCCTGGGTTTTATTCTATATCCACCTTTATGGAATCCTTTTTTGGGTAGAGAGGAACATTTTTGTCCTTACAATGGACCTTAAGCCTCATTTTCAGGATGGCAAAACATGATTTTCCTCCTAGGGGAACATGTATATTTAAAACAAATCATCAGGTAGCTTTACATAATGAGCCTTAAAATGCCAGTTCTTGAAAACTCAGTAGTATTTTCCTGATTGCTCAAAGGTTTTTTGGAAGCTTGACTCTGAAAATCTTTCTAAATATTCTCAATCTGAGGAAATGAAAGGAGAGTAGAAGAAATAAAGGAACTTGGGGTAGAGGCAATTTTTAATAGAATGTGATTTGCCTTATGATATGTGCTGTGCTCTGTTTCTTTTGAAGATCTGTTCTTTAGTGGTAAAACCAGAGACTTTTTAGCAGAAACAGGATAAATTCCTTACAGTCCTGATTGCTATTTGTTCATAATTAACGTTTCAAAAAGATTGTTTCCACTGAGGATTAAAACCAAGGAATATTTTTCCCCAGTATCTTCACAAAGACTTGAATTAAAGCTCAGTTCAGAACTCTGACTTGATGGAGCTTGTGGAGTTTTGAAGTCACTTCAAAGTTTTATTTTAAGCATGTGTTAAAGTGCTCTGGTGAAACCTAATCACCAGCCTCTCTATTTCACTTTTGTCCAAGATTCATTCCACAGGGCTGTGCTTCCAGAAGAAAGGCAGAAAATGGCTGAGTTCAGGGCACTTCCATGCTTTTGAAAACACGCTTTCATAAAAGTCTCAATAGCATTTTTCAGCAGCAGCTGAGTGGGAAGGGAATGAGCAGCAGCAGATAAAGGCAGGGTATTTATCTGCTGGGAGATCTCGGCTGCTGGGAGCCCTGCTGGAGATATTTATAGCTGGATCTTCCCTCTGCCAGGGAATATTAACACGTGTTACATTGAAAAGGGAGCAGCAGAGCCTGCTTGGGACAGCCTGGAGAAGCAGTCATTCCATAAGAATTCCTGTTTATTTTTGCCAGCCTGAAACATGAGATGGGTTCTGTTTTCTGAGGAGGATGCAGGGTTGGAAGTTGAGTATCCCAGCCCTCTCAGGGCTGCAGTGAGGTGAAATGATGATGCAAGGAAGGCCTGAACTGGAAAATCTGGTCCTCTCAGAGTTCCCCAAGTGTTTCAGAGCAATCCACAGCACCCCAGAGCCAGCAGAGAAGTGCCCTTCGTGTGTTCAGTCATTTATGAGTGCTAGAGAGAGCCTTGGAGACACTGCTGCTGCACAGAGCTTGCATGGACATTTTCTGAACCAACCAACATTCTAAAATGTTTCTAAAATTAGAAATTTATTTTTTTAAAAAAAAATTATATATATTTTATTTAAATATATAATATAAAATCTATTTTTAAAAAAATATCTTTTTATTAATTTTTTTTTAATAAAAATATATTTTTTCCAGTGTTCTGGGGCTGCTTTGTCTGGGACCCAGCCCCATCACCTCTGACTGCTCACTGTAGCAGCTGTCAGAAGTAAGAAGGTCTCCTGTACATGAAGAACTATGAGTAGTTTAGAAGAGTTTTGCAGTGGATAGAACTGACTTAGATCCCTCTCTAAAAATGTCATTTTCTTTCACCCTGGTAATGATCAGTAATGTTTAACAGAACCACCTTAAAGCACAGTGACCAGAAGTGCTTGAACAGGGCTGAGTTATGGCCTGAGGCTGGTGGAGCAGAGGTGATATTCCTGCTGCAACAGCAGGATTTATGTATTTTATCTAAGTTTTCCAAGATTTCAAGGTAGATATGTGAAGTTTGCCCTCAGGTGCAATCCCCAGCTACGTGGCCTATCCACACCTTGATGCTGTCAGTGGAATACTCCATAGGAAGCCATGATTTTGTACAGAAACTGCACATTTTTCTTCCAAAATAGGATTTATTCTGTTCCACTTGTACAAGTCTCTTGGCTTCATCGCCTTCCTTTGCACTGAGTGGCTGAATATCCCATCAGTTCATTTTCCTTTTGTGTCTGAAGATGTGCACAGAGCCCCTTTTCCATCCTGATCTCCCACCAGAATCCCCAGCTGCATTCATTTTCACTGATTTAAATGTTGTACACTGTACTCATCTAACAAACATTAGTGCATAAATGTCTTGTTTGAGGAGAGCTAAAGGAAACGTTGGAAAATGTTTTCCATAATTAGCAGAGATTGGTAAGAGAGAATTTTTTCCTTAAACAATGGTGCTGACAGAGAAGGTGTAGAGGCTGCCCAGAGAAACTGGAGACAAAATTCAGTTTTAAAAGGTCCCTGTGTTGATTTAGAGGCTTTATTTGAATAAATTTTGAAGCATTTCTCGATGTAACCCCTATTCACACTTCACTAGGCTGACCTATTGAAATTTGCTAAATCTAATCAGTTATGACAAACACAGCAAGATTGTATCCACAACAAAGTTATTTCTTTTTCTTTTGGATTAGTATGCTAATAACATGAAACTAAATATTTTTTCAGCCTTTGTGACCATTCAAAAATGGGAAAAAAACCCTCTTATTTTGGACATATTGTCAAAATTTTCTAATTGTCTAAATTTGTATGTTTGTACCCTATTCTTTTCCAGAAGTTGGAAACAATGTGCTTAACTTTCCTCAGTAATGAAATACTTACCAAAAAAATTAAAATAATTTGTATATTAATAAAATAATTTAAAATATATATCTATAAATATTTATTATTTTGATTTATATTATTAATATTTTATTATATATTATAAATATATAAATATTTATATAAAATTAAATAATTTTGTAATAGAAGTAATTGTATATTCCTTATCAGAAATAAGGATTTGTAAATTTTATATTTGTACAATATTTACAAAATCTGTAAATTTTGTGTATCTGCAGTTTATGCTATTTTGGGAGGGTTTTTTTTACTATTTTCCATTCTGAAATTTAAAAGAGAAAAGCCTGATGCTCATCATAGAGAGGAGAGGCAAACTGTTATATACAAAAATATTATATATTAATATTATGATATATTATTATTAATATTATTATAACATATTAATATTATAATATTAAATATTATATAAATGTTATATAAATACCTGGTGTGTATGCAAATATTTGGCAAATATCCTGTTCCAAATGTCTCATATTTATTGATTTATTGCAGGTTTAGCAGTTTCAGCAGAGCTTTGAAGCATTTGAGACAGGAAACTAAACCTGACCCATTATAATGCGTTGTGTGGTGGGATGAAAATAAGTATCTTTAATTATTTTCTTTGTGTACTCTGCACACAACTGGGGAAAGTGTTCATGGTGATGTTGATGGTCTGTTAAGCAGAAAATATTTTTTAGATTTGATGTGAAAACAGAGAACTCAGTTTTGTTCTCTGCTAAATAAGTTTCACTCAAAAAAAAAAAAAAACAAAAAAAATTAAAAGGCAGAATTCTTGTAGAACTTGGGCTGGACAAACTATTTCAGCACAGGGTGAGGAATGTGTGAAAGTGCCAAGAATGTGCAGAAGTCTGTGGATGTGTTAACAGGCTCATCCCAGAGCCAGCAGGGCATTCCTGGTGCCAAGGGAAGGGAGCTGCTCATTGCTGGAGCCGTGAGCAGAGGGAATTCCCAGTGCTGGGAATGTGGGATGTGGGAATGGCTCCAGGGATGGCAGCACCTGCTGCAAGAGTTACCAAGGTGGAATAAGGGTGAGGGTTACCATGGGGAACTAACTAATCACCATCTAAATCTCTTTCATTCCAAGTCAAGTCCAATTCTTGATTTTAATCGAAGAATTAAGGCAGTAGGATTGAGTGCATTTATGCTGGGAAAGCATTATTTGTTTGTGCATCTGCAAAATGTTATTTCTTGCCTGTTTCCCAGGACATGGTGTATTTTTCTTTAATTATCACAAGCAAAGCAAACATGCTCATCTACAGAATGCAGTGTATTTTTTTAACTTTGTTCCAAGAGTTTCTTCTTTCTCTGTCAAGTAGGCATTATCAGCCAGTCAAGCAATTAAGATCCTAAGACAAATTTTCTTGCTGGAAATATTTCATCTAGATTCCTGAAGCCATTTTTGCCATGAAAAAGGGATTTCTTCCTCCATTGTCTTCTACACAAATGGCCTGGGTTTCTTTATACACAGCTATTCCCATATTTTCTCCCCCTTTTTTCACTCTGAAGCTCTCACATTTTTCTTCACGTGAGAATGATGCACGAGAATTGGCTGAAAATATTTTCCCTTTCAAGATCTGGTCATAATCCTTTTGTTTTCAAAGCAGCCCAGACACCAGGACTGGGGGAGGGAAGAAACAAAAAGAAAATGCAGAGGAAGAGATGTAGGAAAAGTTGATAATAATTCTTGTGAACAAGTAAATTTTTGTGGCATGTCCATCCTCCCTGGGCCCCCCTGATGAGTCTGGGAGGATGCAAACCCAGACACTTCATTTCTTGGACTAAGAGAGCTCTTGTAGTGTTTTTAGGGGCTGGTGGGGTTTGAAACCAGAACAATCTATAAGTTATTGATGAAAAGAAAGACCTGGAGGACTGCTCTGATTCCTCCTGTTCCTTTGCCCTCTAATTTCCCAGGAGATTCAGGAGCAATAGAACACAGTTGGCCGTTTGCATTTGTGCTGCACCAAAACCTGTATTTTATCACAAATAAAAAGTAAAATTGCTAAATTTTTTAGTGTCCATAGGGCCCTAGCTGGGTGGGAGGGAGTGAAAAGTGGTGGAAAAGCAAACAGCTCTGTGCTTCTTCAGCTCAGTGTTGGTAGAAGAGGGAAAACACCAGGCAGGACCTTTCCCTCCACAGTTCTAAGAGGATTTCTGGATGTTTTCTTGCCTCTTCATAGACAGGAATGGAGGGACATGAGAAGCTTTGCTGCTTTCAGTTTCAAAGCCCTTGCAGCGTGTTTACTATTTAAAAGAGGCTTCAAGCCTTGCTTGGAGTGCTTGACATGCTGAGTAAAAGTCATAGCTCATTTATCTGAGTGGGTTTGTGGGTCGTGTATCAGCACAGAAGCTCTTGGGCCGGCACCTCTGGTGTTCTGCAAAGGGAGTTTTCATTCCAATCAATTTAGTTTTCTATGGAAGTATGGAACTGGTAAAAAAACCCTGATGGGTTCTCATGCAGCTTATGGAGTACATAAACTTTGCTAACTTGAAATATTTTACTGCCCTACGTCGCATTTGTGTTGCCATGATGTGTGTGTGTTCTTTCATTTTTGGAGACAGTGTTGGAGAAAACACAATTTGATGGGGGTGAGAGAGCAAAATCTGGATCAGTCTCACTCTGGGGTAACACTTGAGGCTGGTGGCTCTGCAGTGGAATCCAGGGGGCTGCTTCTTTGGTTTTTAGCTCTCCTCTGAACCAGAAACTGGTGCTCAGTGAAAAGCTGCACACAGACATGGATTTCCTGAAAATAAGAAAAAACATACAGCTGATGAAACAATCCTGAGGTTGCAACTCTTTCTCCTTATTTTCACACTGCCCAGAGGAGCTAACCTGCTTTCCCAGTGAAATGGAAGAGCATTCCAAGCAGATCTGGGGCGAGTGATTTACATTCAGTTGGCTTCTGAGAGTTTCAGGCCAAAGCTCAAGCAGGATGTAAAGTTCAGTGTGTGCAGGTGACAGGCTCCCTGAGAGCATGTGACTTTCTGGAATGTATGCTGTCAACATTCTGGCTGATAAGATGCAGAAAATTCAGACACTCACCTTTTAATCAGGAAGAATGACTAGCAGAAATCAAGACGCCTTTTCATGAACTGCAGCACAAGTGACGAGGCAGAAGTAAGGTATGTTGTCATTTTTAATCCTTTTAAAAGGAGAAATGGACACTGCCCTACGTGCAGATGCCACACTGGGGCACTGGGAAGTTTAGTAACACAGTATTTCTGTAGTTTTTAAAATAAAAACCCACAATCATTAGCTGATAAAGTGTGGTGGAATGTTTTGAGAGAGCTATTTCCTTCTTCCCTGAATAAGGCTGAGATGGGAGTCTCAGAGCTCAGCTTTGGAATGGATGAAATGTGGGACTCCAGGCACCATAGTGGTGGTACCATGGGAGATGCAATGCTGAGAGACAAAGTTTGATGTATTTCCTAATCTCCATAATTAGATAACAGTTTTTTTTGGGAAAAAAAAATGCTTTATACTGTTGTGCATTCATGTTTAATGTCGAGACAAATCCTAATCAGTCTCCAGCTTCCTCCACGGAGGCTATCATGAACTGGGGAATGCACTCTACTAGGTATTAAAATTTATTTTAATGCACTGTTGCTAATGCATTAAGATTTTTTTGCCAGATAGTGTGAGCTATTTAAGAAATAACTGCTCCCATCCACTTTCAGACAGCATAAGAAAAGTATATTCTATGCTCAGGGCAGCCCAAGTCAGATCTGTCTCGTAGCATTGCTTTTGGAGATGGACATTTCTTTTCTGCTCACATTTACTGGTGATTTTAGGTATCCCAGCACCTTTAGCAAACCTGTAGCACTGCCTTGCTAAAAATCATCGTGTTTTTCTTGTCATATTACTTTAAGAACAGATAATATGAAGGGAACTGAAAGCTTTGGTTTATATCCTTCCCTCTTACTTTGTGTTGTGGGAGGTTCTCAAAAGAGCTCCTTCAGGTCAAAAGGACCAAGAGTGGCTGAAATATTAAAAACCCACATCCCCTTGAAGAAATTTTGTCACATATCTGTGACTCCCATGGTCTGGAAGGGGGCAGGTGCCTGTAGGAAAGGCTTTTTACAGCTCCAGACTTTGTGTCCTTCGTGAATAACGTGGGCAGCTTCGACGCTGCCTCTTCCAAACCCTGCTTTGCTGCTCCCTGAGCCCAGGGCAGGATCTGAAGGCAGTGAGGAGATGAGGAAATGTTCTGGGATGAGCACAAAGATTCCTTGGGGGTGGCTGCCTTTGGGTCCCGAGAGGACAAGAGGATGAGCCCAAGCTGTCCTTGTGCGTGTAACGATTGGCTCAACTGCTGTAACAATTCTGCCTCGTTGAAGGCCAAAGCCACTTTGAATTAGAGGGAGAAACAGCACTGGAAACTGGAGCTTGTTGGGAAAAATGAGAAGTTATGGATAACTGCTGTGTGGAGGCACTAGAGGACACCGCAATTACAGGCAACACTTCAAACTCCCCTTCTTGCCAGAGCGTCGCGTTGCACACGCGTTTATCTCGGTGTTGCAAGTTTGAAAAGTTGCCATGCTGTGAGATTCCAGCTTCAGCAGGAGCAGACAAAGATCTTGGAAGGGCATCATCATCCTCTGCTAGGATGGAAAATCGCCTCTTTGGCAAGAGCAGTATTTTATGGGATCATTATCTTATTCGCAGGATCGTCCTTGAATTCCTCCCCTTTTATAATGTCTTTTGAGAGGACAGGCGAGTAATTCAAAGAGCAGAACTTATTTTTAGGTTTAGTCTGAGCCTGAAATAAACTGAGAAGGCTGAGTAGTGTTACGATAAACAGGGAGTAGAACAGAGACAGGAAATAGGGGGTCTTTGGTAATGAGTTCCAGCCACTCTTGAAACAGAAAGCCAGAGAAAGAATTACTTGAGAATAGTTTCTCAGTGACAGCTTAATAATTTTTAGCTTGTTATTCAACATTAAAGGGGAACAGTTCCTGCAGTTTTATGCTGTTCTTGAAAGATCCTTTTTTAAAGATCATTTAGCAAGTTATCTTTTGGGTGTTTTCAGGGTTGCATTGTTCGTGCTGCTAAGCGATCTGCTGTTTAAAAAAACCAGATGTTTGGGGGGGAGCCTGAAGTTTATACAGTTCTGTGTTATATATACACATCTGTGAGAAGCCTTTGGGATAAGGCTGTGGGACAGGGGCAGGGGATTCAGCTGAAAATATGAGCAGGCATTGAAGATTTGAGAAGTTGAGGGTTGAAAGGAGAAGAAATCACAGCTACATCCTGTAGAACAAAGCAGACCGCTTGCTTCCAAAAGTTTCCTTTAACCCTGGGAATGTGACTGCTGAGATGGGCCCAAAGCATGGATGCTGAGATTGATATTTACAAGCACTTCACGTGGCTAAAGAGGGTAAGTGATTTGCTGGGCTTTGTTTTCTCTTTCTAAACGCACATTTGGCAAAATCTTGGTGAGGATTCTCTGCCGTGAGAAAAGAAACTCATTCAGCGCCTCAGCCTTTAAATGGTGTGAGTTTCCTCATGAGAAGTGAATTAAAGACGTGCCTCGGTGGTGGAGGAGGAGGAGGAGGCTTAGGGAGGGGGGGAAGAAAATCAGCTGTCTTTGTCTTTAAAAATGAAACTCTAGGATCAAACTTGGAGCAAATGGCAATAGATTCTGGCAAGTGCTTGTGCCTTCCGGGGATTGCAGTGCAACAAAACAAATCCCGCATGGTAACGTATAGCAAAAAGAAAGGGAAGATTCCCATGTCGTGCTTTAAAGGGAAAGGTTTTCTGCACCAGCTCTTCCCTTAAGAGAATCTTCATCTAATTCTGGGAGACCTTTCGGGATGCCTTTGTCTCGGGTAAAAATGGTGCTGGTTTTCTTCTGTGCCTGTTATTCTGCTAAAAATATGTGGTTGTTTTTTAAAAAAAGTTAATTTTGTTGAGGAGCTGCCCAGACATAGATTTACTGCATGAAGTTGTTTTTGTCTTCCTTTTCTTTTTTTGCTTTTAAAAGAAAAAGTGGGTTTGTGCAGTTCTCTCATCACTTTGAAAAAAAATCGCTTTGTTTCTGTCAGTTTTTCGGTTTTATATTTTAAGTATTTATTTTTCAGTGTTAGAAAAATCCATGAATGGGGTGTGACTAGATCCCTGAGGACAGGCTGGGTTTTAAACTAGACTATGGATTTAATTGTGAGTCACGAAGGAAGCACATTCTCTCTTTATTCTTTTAAAATCTGCTCTAACCTGTGTGTGCTTTTCCTGCAAATTCTGTCTATACGTATACACACATGAATACTTATATTAATTTCTTTTAGAATGCTCTCTTGGGTTTTTGCTGGCTGTATAAACATAAAATAGCTGTCAATTCTAATGTAAAATGTGACTAGGAATGTTTCTTTTGGGTAGTTTCTTGAATTAGTGTAAAATATTAATATTAATATTAAAATATTAATGGTGTGTCAGCCTTTAATGAGAGTGAGATTTAACGAGAATCCTGGAGTTAATTTACCAAATATTTGCATCAGATTCTGGAAACTTTCACATTTCTGGAGTGTGTCTGTGGAGGGGATTAAATGGGAAGTGAGTGGATAGTGAGGAGGCAACAGGAAGTAGCTGCTGGTAACTTTATGCTATTAGTTTAACCTGTGCTCTGTGCAGTTAAAGCTAATTACCTCTTTAAAAAAAATATATCTTGAGCTCACATATTAATTTGCTATTACATGAGGTTACAGATACGGATTGTCTGCCTCTCCTGCTTTTTTTTTTTTATAACGATTTTTTTTTAAATGAAATTTACAGAAATTTCATTTCTGTAAAGACAGATTTGCTAGCAAAAAAGGTTAATGAGGTCTGCTGCCATCAGCCTGTGGGCTGTGTTCAGAAAGGATGCGCTGTTCAAACGTGGCACAAGATTTTTACAGGAATTAATAACGCTCCTGCTGCTGTTGTGTGTAATTCCCTTTCTCTCAGGTACATAAAGCAGAATATCAATACTGCTGCTTCTCCTTGCAAGCTCTTTAAAGGGGTGAAGCAGGACTGAAAGGGATCTTGCACTGTTCCCAGGAGAATTTAAGCTGTCTGCTCCCAAATTCCTTGGAGAAGTGATTTAGAAACCAAAAAAGCTGCATGAATTGAGGTTGTTCATTCAATTCTCCCATCCAAGAGTCCCAGGGTCTGGCCCTGAATGTTACAGCACATAAAGATTCCAGTTCCTGCAAGCATAAACTGTTGCTCTTTGGCTGATAATAAAATTAGGAGTTGCTTTCAGAGTCACACACGGCATTTAACAGAGAAAAACTGCAACAGACTTCCACAAAGCCTTGGCCAAGTATGCCAGAGCTGGCTCGAATTTCATCATTAGCAGAAATCACTTCAGAGACCCAGATGGGTTTTGATGTTGCAGGGTTTGGCTGGGCTGGCTTTGTGTGGTATCTGTGGCTCGGGCTGGCTTGGGGCAGCAAACAGAAGCAAAAATCACGAGATGCAGGCAGGCAAAACAACAGATACAGCTGCTGGTTTTGGATGCTTAGGACAGAGGGCCTGCTTTTAAGCAGTAACAAAATGTATACAGCAGCACCTTGCAGCAGGGGAAAAAGCATTATTTAACTCCAGCTGGATAAATCTGCCACATTTCAGCTCTTCCCATTGCACTTCATTGGTGTCAGCAGGACCTGTGGGCCAAGAATGGCCAGAGGGATGGACAAAGTGGGCAACAAAACCTGAGAAAGCACTGGTGGGCAGAGCCAGGGAAGGAGGATAGGGAAAATACATTGTGTATAAACATCGTGCTTCTGAATTCACAGCTTGGGCAGCACCAAGAAAGGAGGACAGGGAAAATTCCTTGTGCATAAACATCGTGCTTCTAAATTCACAGGACAGCCAGAAAGCACAGGTGGGCAGCCTGGGGAAAGTGTTTTGCAGGTAATTAATGCTGGGTTCCTTCACAGGGCCTGAGTGTGGATCTCTGAAAAGTTTCTGTTGCAAACTAAGGGACCTGAGATGGCCCCACCACCTGAAAGTGTCTGGTTTTTAACAAATGTTCTTTTGTTCTCCCAAGGGGTTTGGGATTCAAGTGCAATTTTGTGTTATCCTGATATTTTATTCTTATCTTCCCACCCTTAATTGGAAGACACCATTCCAAATAAAAACAGCACAACCCACATTTTGGTACATAGACATGTAGTTATAGCCCAAAATGATTAATATAAATGCTAATATTCAATGCAAGCAGCACAGCACAGAGATGATGGCTGGCCTGAAATTGGTGTTATGTTGGTTTCATGCCTTCCTTTTTTTCTGGAGGAGATTCTTAACCTGTACCAGCAAGAGGCTGAGTGATCAAACCCATGGTGTAGCCATTAAATCCAAGATATTGAAGCTGAAACTCATGACTTCTGTAAGGATATTTTCTTTTAAGACACATAACTGTATAGAGGAACAAAATGAGCATTAATTTTCAGAAAAATTATCTGGATAAAATTCATTTGGTGTAAGGACTACCAAAATTTACCTTACTCTGTCTTTGCTAAGCTTCAGACTGTGCACTGTCAGCTTTTTCCAAGTTCTGCCACTTTCATTTCACCAACCAGTAACAATGGCAAATAAAAACCCCTGCTGTTGATTTACTAATTGCCTTTAGATGAAAGGCAAGAATTATAGATCCAGAAATCATGTCCCAGCCTTCTCCTCCTCCTCTCAGGTAGCTGAGAATGCCCAGGGGTGTGGATCTGAGGTAGCACTAACATGACAAGAGATTAAATTTGTATTGCATCCATAGTCAGATGCAAATAAAAATGTTTTCTGTGCAAGCTGCTCACTCACCACTCGTTGCAGTACAACTCCTTGTGACTCAGAAATCAGCAAAAAGCACAACAGAGGTGGAAAGACCACGCACTCCTAAATACTGTGACTGAAATAGGCTGGGAAGAGTCTGCAGTGTGAATTTTCCAGCTCTGAGGTGCTGACTGGCTGCACTCTGCTGGCCCTACTCCTTCCTTTCAGCTTCCAAACTTCAGAAAAAGCCACCAAATCAAGCATGTCCCTAATCCTCCCCATTAATACAATGCCACAGGCATCCTATTCAATTATCAGTGGGCTGAAGGTGGTTTTTGTGGCTAAGGAAGAGAGGAGGGTTATGATATGATCTGTCTCCTCAAAGAGGCGGGTGACTTGCTGAAAAAGCTCCCAAATCACCACTTTAGCCGACTGCCAGCTTTCTTTTCCCAGCTCCTCCCCAGCCCAGGGTGAATCCGTGGTGTTTGTGACAGATTTCTGAGTCACAGCTTGCTGACCAGCTTCAGAAGTTGGTGGGGTTAGGATTAAAATTGGCTGTGTTGGAGATTCTTGGTGCTGAAAAGGCACACACGAGAAAAACATCAACAGAACAACATTTCTTGCCATATCCTTTGATACTTTTACTGATTTATCCCCATTTTCTATCAAAGTTATTGAATTGTTCTCCAAAGTCTGATTTTTTTCTGTGTGTGTGTGTCACATGAGAAGGAAAATTCAATTCCTTTTCTTGGAAGGGGACTCAGTAATGACTGGACCATGCAAGTGATACTTAGAACTTCCCAGCAACTTTCCAATATTATTTTCATATTAAATCAGGGAGCACATTCCCTGATTTAATATGAAAATTCCAAAGAGAGATTTGGAAAATAAAAATGAAGAACCTAAAGAAGGTGATGGAACACTTTTTGACCAGAAAAAGAAAAATAAAAAGGAAAGAGTTATTTTTCTTTTCTTTCTCTAGAACTGTGAGAATCAAAATCACAACTGTGATTTGGAACTGTTCCAGGAAATGTTTTGTGTTAATATCTTTTGCCATCTGATGGGCACTAAAGTATGATCAAAATTGCTAAGGAGACTGTAACACAGGTGCTCCAAAAAGCTGTTTTGCAGCTCCTGGCTTCCTGTGCACTTTTTCAGTGGGTAAATCCTGGCTGGATGTCCTGACAGGGAGGACAGGACACTGCCACCAGTGGTATTCCCTGGGGATCAGAGTTGGACCCAGCGCTGTTGGGTGTCTTTATTGATGATCTGGACGAGAGGATTGAGTGCACCCACAGCAAGTACAAGGATAACACCGAGCTGGGTGGGAGAGTTGATCTGCTGGAGAGAGGAAGGCTCTGCAGAGGGATCTGGGCAGGCTGGAAGGGAGGAAGGCTCTGCAGAGGGATCTGGATGGGCTGGAGGGAGGAAGGCTCTGCACAGGGATTTGGATGGGCTGGAGGGAGGAAGGCTCTGCAGAGGGATCGGGATGGGCTGGAGGGAGGAAGGCTCTGCAGAGGGATCTGGGCAGGCTGGAGGGAGGAAGGCTCTGCAGAGGGGTCTGGGCAGGCTGGAGGGAGGAAGGCTCTGCAGAGGGATCTGGATGGGCTGGAGGGAGGAAGGCTCTGCAGAGGGGTCTGGGCAGGCTGGAGGGAGGAAGGCTCTGCAGAGGGATTGGGATGGGCTGGAGGGAGGAAGGCTCTGCAGAGGGATCTGGGCAGGCTGGAGGGAGGAAGGCTCTGCAGAGGGATCTGGGCAGGCTGGAGGGATGGGCTGAGGCCAGTGGTGTGAGGTTCAACAAGGCCAAGTTCTGGATGCTGTCCTTAGGCCACAACAACCCCATGGGGCACTACAGGCTGGGGGAGAGTGGCTGCACAGTGGCCAGAGAAAAGGACCCGAGGGTTGAGAGTGACTGAACGTGAGCCAGCTGTGCCCAGGTGGCCAAGAAGGCTGATGGCATCAGAAATATTGTCCCCAAAGGACAGTGATTGTCCCCCTGTCCTGGGTGCTCTGAGGCCACGCCTCGAGTGCTGCCAGCAGCAGCCAGGCCTCGGTGCTGCACTGCAATAAAATGTACACTGCAGGCCCTTCCCAGCCTATTTCAGGGGACAATCTTCACAAGTGCATGTTCTTTCCACCCCTGTAGTCCTCTCTTTGGCCCAGAATTGTGTTGTGTGTCCGGTTCAGGAGGGCATCGGGGGCTGGAGCGAGTGCAGGGAAGGGCAGCGGAGCTGGGGGGGTCTGGAGGGTAAAAGCCCCGTGAGGAGCAGCTGAGGGAGCTGGGGGGGTCTGGAGGGTAAAAGCCCCGTGAGGAGCAGCTGAGGGAGCTGGGGGGGTCTGGAGGGTAAAAGCCCCGTGAGGAGCAGCTGAGGGAGCTGGGGGTGTTGAGGCTGGGGAAAAGGAGGCTCAGGGGGGACCTTGTCACCCTCTAGAACGGGCTGACAGGAGCGGGGAGCCAGCTGGGGATCGGCCTCTCCTCCCAGGCAGGGGGACAGGATGAGGGGACACGGCCATGAGAGGTTTAAACTCGATGTTGGGGGAAATTTCATCCCAGAAAGGGTTGTAAAACACGGGAACAGACTGCCCAGGGAGATGGTGGAGACACCACCCCTGGCAGAGTTCAAAATACACGTAGATGTGGTACTTGAGGATGTGGTTTAATGGTAAAATTGGTGGTGGTGCTGGCTGGACTCGATATTAAAACTCTTTCCCAGCCCTAAGAATTCTGTGATTCCTGTAGGAAAAGTATTTATGGCATGTAGTTGATTTTTTTTTATCTGCAGTGGTTCTGCCATCAGCATATTTTTAGGTACCTTGCCTTTCCTTCTACTTTGTTATCATGTGTTATCATAAACATTTTTACACAGTTTGTGCAATCTCTCTCATTCTTCCATTGTAAGAGGCATTGTTAACATATTTGGCTTAGAATTTGTCGAGCTCAGGTAACAATTTTTGGTCTTTCATGCTGGATCTTCTGAAATAGCAGCTTTTACAGGAAGTCCTGCAGGTTCAGCCTTTTGGACCTGTGTAAACACATGACCAGTGTTTATTTGTCATTTGTGAGTTCATAGAGCAGCTGGAAATCATCTGTGGTCTCGTGTCTTTTGTGCTACGGGTCCTGTGTTCAATTGCTGCTGATTTTAATGTGTGTAAAAGATCCATCTTGCTCAGTTCCTCCTCAGTCCTGGCTCTCACAACTGCAGAATGCACTCCAGCCATCCACAGATGGCCTTGCTTCATGTTACACTGATTTATCTTGTCTTTATCCACGCCACGAAGAATTACCGAGCCTCAGACAACTGCTGCACGTCAATCAGACACTTTTATTTAGCAGGTCATTTTTCTGTCCTCCGTGCTTTCCTCTGCTTATCTAAGCCCTTTCTGGCTGACCTCACACCTGCATATTTAGAGCCATTTCTGTGAGGTCTGGAACCTTAGCTGTACTTATTATGAGCTGGTGAAAAAATTTTGATAAAAGTATATTTTGAGTGGAGTTAAGGCGTTCATCTTTTGATGATGAATGCTGTAAGTGAGGTGTGGAGTGAGCACCTGCACATTGTGTTTTCAGTGTTCCTGCTGACCCCTTAAACAGGGAAAAAAGGCTGAGATTATTGAATTTAGAGGTGATTCTAGTTAAGGCAGCTATGCTAAAGGGCACAATTAAAACATAAGAGCCAGATGCATAGGAAAAGAGTATAAATAATAGCATGCAAGGCAGTGCAGACCTGCTCAAAGTTACACATTTAAGCAGAAACAAAGAGTAAAAGCAGAATGAGGAACAGGCAGGCAGCTAAATAAAAGCATTTTAAAAGGATCTGGAAGTTATGGGGACTAGGCTGAAAATATATGAATTTTACTGTGTGGTTAATATGGAAAGAAATATGGCCTGAGAATCTGTGAAAAGGTTTTACCACTCCAGGTAGTTTCAGCTGGAACACTCTGTCTCCTCCTAGGCACTTAATTTCAAAAGAAGTTGGGAAATAGTTGGTGAAGAGGAACCAAAGGAAAGCAACAAAACAAATCTTGACAAATTAACCTATGAGGAAAAGACAGAAGAACTCGAATTTTCCTTCACAGCATGAAGAGGGACTAATTAGAGATGTAGAGATAATCTTCAAATATGTAAAAAATCTCTGAGGTGAACGGAAGGACCTAATTTTTAATTCATGGTGGTGTGACAACCATGAAGTTGAAGAGATGATTCAGGTTAGGCAGAAAGAAAAATGCCCTGATGATGGGTAGGTGAGAGGAAGATGGAGAAGCTGTGAATTCCATCTCTGGAGCTCTTTAGAAGAAGACAAAACAAGAATATTGCAAATGACCATTGACCCGAGGACAGAATAGTGAGCCAGGTGATTTCTTGAGCCATCTTTCAGCCCTGATTTTTGGTGCCACTGTGATTCTCTCAATTTCTTTCAAAATAATCAGACAAGGGTGCTCAGCTTCTCTCATATTTTATATCTCATATCTAACATATGTTATTCAACACTTCATGGCTTGAAAAGTGCCTTTTGATTGGATAAAAAATTTGATTTCTTGATTTAACTAGCACCGTTTTTATTTTTCAGCATCTGCTTTAGGGTTGGGCTTGTAGGCCTCGGTATAGATCAAGAATTTAATTATTAAAATGCAATTATTAATAATTAATATATATTAAACAATGTATGTATTTATTCAACAATGTATAATAATTATAATTATAATTATATAATATATGATTATATAATATAGTATATAATTATGCATAATAAATAATATATATTAACTAATTATTAAATTAAATAATATTAAAATTAAATTTATTTATTTTATTTATTTATTTATTTATTTATTTATTTATTTATTTATTTATTGAATAAAAAATAAAATATCTGTTCACAAATGTTGAGTTGAAAAAGAAAAGGCAGCTGGGGAGGAGGATTATAATCTTTTAATTTGTATTTTAGATTGAAGGCAGCTCCTGGGGAAGCCAGGCTGGGTGTTTTGTTCCCTGGCAGAAATGCAGCTCCTGCACTGGAGCTGGGACCAAATCAACCTCTGGGGGCTCGGGGTAGCTCTGATGCTCTGAGCAAACATTCCCATGTTTTAGTGGGCAGGATGAACAAAGGAGACTCTTCTAAACTTAAATCTTTAAAACCTTAATTTAAAACAAATTTTAAATTGTGGTGTTTCTATATGAAATATTAAAAATCATAGGAAATGGGGCATAAACAGTTAAGAACAGGCCATGATTTAAAAGGTTTTGCTCCCTAGAGCCATTTAGAAATCCACCAATAAGTGATTGGTGATAAGAATTTGATTCTGATAGGAATTTGATCATTTAAATCAGTTTTTGATTGCTAACAAAAAGCTTCCAATTTTCTTCCAGTAATTTCCAAGAATAATACACCCATAGCAATTTTTAAATAAAATTAAATAAAATAAATTTAAATAAATAAATAAAATTTGGAACTAAACACAAGATGCATTGACTTTGGCAAAAGACTGTGGAGACTTTATATTTCAAATTAAATGGGTTTTGTTTTGGTAAGATGGTATTTTCCATTGAAATTATAATTTTCTACGAAGTATCAGTCTATTCATTTACCACTCTTGAATGCTGGAAATGAGAAATTATTCCAAATACAGCTAAAAAAAAAAAGTACATTCTTAATGTACATTCATTAAATCATTAATTTTAATTACTTAATTAATAATTAATTATTTAATATAATAGGTACATTAAGTACAGGGTTAATGCATATGAAATAAACAGTTCTGGTCTATACACACATTTTTATTTTTTTAGATTTTTAGATTTTTAGATTTTTTTTTGTCTTGTACAAGCTACTTAATATACAAAACTTTTATTAACTGCTGCTTGAAATTTGAACTGTAAAAATTCTCACAGCACTTTGTTTTTTTTTTCCTCCCAGTCACAGGTGAACCATCATCCACCCAATAATGAAACTTATCAGGAGAGGTTGGCACGATTAGAAGGCGATAAAGAGTCTCTCATCCTGCAGGTATGTCCAAAAGAGACAAGAACATTGCAATGTTGATCTCCAGTGCATAAAAGCTGAAGTGGCAGAGTATTTCCTGTGAAACAAATGCCAAGTGTAACTGATATTTAAGCAGGAATTCATTTGCAATCTGTATAATCCCTTTCAATGATCTCCTGGCGGGGTAACCTGGTACAGGAGAGGGATGGAGCAGCAGTAAAAGGGGAGAAGGGGATGACAAAGGAGTTTAAAATAACTTTGTCCCAGGCCCCTGCTGGGATGGTGGCTCTCATTCCAGGTTTGCTAGGTTGTGCCCCTTTTCTTGGGGTGGCACCATTTTTAATGAGCCAGAAGACTACCAGGAGGACATTACTGGTAATTTTTTCTGTTTATATGCTGCACCACAATTGTTCTCATCGTTGAAAAGCTCAAGGGGAAGGGAAAGAGAGAAATTTTGACAGTAAAATGCATTCCTGAGCTCTTCCAGGTTTCCTGTTTCTCAGTTTACCAAGCCTTTTTCAAAGAGATCCCGTGGAAGTTCTCCTGGAGAAAACACATCTTGCACAACTTAAATAATTATTTTTTTTTCTGTCTATTCTTGCCAGTACTAAACTGCACATTCCTTGCTTTTTAAAAACTGAAGATGGAGATTATTGAAATGGCATTTGCATATTTCCCTTCATGCTTTCAAATGTATATCATAAGCAGATATATTTCTATCAAACAAAAGTGCAGGGTGCTGGGTGGGTGCTCTCCCTGCTTTCAGTCCCAGGTTTCTGTAAACTTGTTTTATCCTGTACATTCTGCTCACACTTGTGTTCATTTACTGAGCAGGAGCCTCACTGCTGTTGTTAAATAAACAATAAATGTTTTGAGACACAAGCTTTGGCTTCGTTGGATATATTTATTTTTTTCATTACTGTTGAACTAGATTGCTGTTTACCAAATTTAGGGGAAAAAAACCCACCTGACTGTGAAACAATCTTCTGGTTGGAATTTTAGCATGTGCTACAGATTCCCTTTACAGCTGATATTCATTGTAATATCTTTTGTATTTTTATATTTTTATTTCTATTTAATATTTTTATTTTATATTTATATTTATTATCACATATTTTATATTTTAATTTTCATTTCCTTTTTTTATTTTATTTTATATTTTTATTTTATATTATATTTATTACATCTTTCATATTTTTATTTTATATTTACATGTATTATAACATATTTTATATTTATTATTACATCTTTCATATTTTTATTTTATATTTATACTTATTATAGCATATTTTATATTTTCATTTCTATTTCATATTTTTATTTTATATTTATATTTATTATAACATCTTTTACTGAGCAGGTGGCTGTTAACACTAAAATCTCGCTTCTATTATTAACAGCAAGCAACTTTTCACTCTGTACATTCATGTTTTGAATGCATGAGCAGCTCCTGAGTGCAGAGACAATCAGGAGGGCAAATCCAGCTGTTCCCTCCAGAGGTGAGGGTGGAACTGGAGCTCCCGTGGCTGTGGGGTTCTCCTTCATTCCTGATGTTTCTGTGCAGTGCTGTGAGCTGGGCATCAGCCCTGGTGAGCTGAGGAGCCCTGCAGCTCCAGGATGTGCTCTCCTTCTCTTCCTCCTGCACACCTTCAGGAATGATTTGATTTCTTCATCCCTGCAGCCTGTCCCAGCCCCAGAATGTGCTCTCCTTTTCCTCCTGCACAGCTCCTGGAATGATTTGCTCTCCCTCTCTTCCTCCTGCACACCTTCAGGAATGATTTCTTCATCTCTGCATCCCGTCCCAGCCCCAGGATGTGCTCTCCTTCTTTTCCTCCTGCACATCTCCTGGAATGATTCGATTTCTTCATCCCTGCAGCCTGTCCCAGCCCCAGGATGTGCTCTCCTTCTCTTCCTCCTGCACATCTCCAGGAATGATTTGCTCTCCTTCTCTTCCTCCTGCACATCTCCAGGAATGATTTCCTCATCCCCACAAACAGGGATGCAGCCAGACAAATGCACAAAACACAGGAATTTGTGACACGCTTTGGGACCTGCCCAGAGGGGTTTTCTGGTAGGAATTAGAGCAAAATCAGAACTGGAAAATGTCCCTCTTGCATTTCACTCCCGTCACTTCCACCCCCATCAAACCCAAAGGCTTGGTCAATATTTATGGATGTTCCTCCATGGCTGTGGAGCTGCAGAGCACCCCAGGCAAACAGGACAGACTAAAACCTCAGTGTGGAAGATGAGCATCAACAACAACAGCAAAGATGCCAAGGTGGAGCTGGGCTTAGGACTTGGTTTACACCGGTCCTTCTGTCCAGACACCCAAAGCTGAGGAGCACAGACAAGCCCCAAGCTGAGGTTCTGTGGCCCAAGGGACTGTGCTGGGACAAACCTGGCTGACCTTTGGCAGGAGGGATGAGAAAGGAAGGGAACAGAGCTCCTCTGCCCTGTGGCTCATGCTGAGTTGCACCAGTGGCTGCAGTCTGGGGGGAAGATGAGGCTGGGAGCGCTCCAGTCTTCCCTTGGGCTTACAAACTTTCCTAACACTCGATTTTTAGCTAAATTTTCAATGCCTCTCACTTTTGCAGCAAATACATCACCTGCAGGCTGAACCTTGCAGGTGTTGCCCTTCCAAGGCAAGGTGGAATTGCCAGCATAGCTTAAACTGGGATTTTGTTCTGGGTGCAGCCTCTGGGCTCCTTGGAGAGTCTGGCAGAGGGGAAAATATGAGCTCCAAGTGGCTGATGGAACACCCAACACGTGCTTCTAAAGCTCTGTTCTTCACTAAATTCTCTTGCAGGTCACATTTAACATCCAGAGTTTTCCCTCCAGTTGTTAATGGTATATAAACCTGAGCTGATGCTCTGAATAAAGCTGGTTTTCTTTCACTGGAACTTGCATCAAGGAGAGAATTTGGTTTGTTCCTCCAAGCCTTCTGAGGATTTTTGGTGTCTTATTCCTCATTTAAGGGGAACAAAACAAAGTGGAGAAGCAACAGATTTCCCTGCAGGGAATTCTCCTGCCCCAGCTTGGATGTGTCCCCCTGCCATGTGCCTCCACCCATCCTTCCTAGCACCTCCCACCCCAAATTCTGCTGTGCTCTGAGCTACAGCCAGTTACTTCAATGGAGAAAAAAAAATAAGCAGTATTTTCATTTTCTTTCTTTTTTTCTCTGTGATTCTTTCCCAGGCATGCTTGGCATCGTGTCTGCAGGCAAAAGAAATACAGATCTCTCCCTCTGCAGCTTCCCTGAACTCGATTGTCCATTGGGTTTTAGACATGCATAAAAGTTCCATTTCCCCACACTGCACATTTTTATTATGTTTTATTAATAAAGGTGTTGCAGGGTTGGATGTGAGAGCATATTTAAGTTTATTTCAGTGCATTTCCTTCAAAATGGTGTTTAAACACCTTAGGCTCCTTTGTTTGTTGGTTTTAGATAATATTTAGATAATATTAGATTCATTATTATCTATAATATATCTAAATATTAGATAGTATTTCTGAATCATCAAGGCTTTTATATAAAGAAATAAATAGTCAAAATGAATATACAAAGTTTATGTTCTCCCTAGCATAAAAATTATCACTGGGGTTTTTCTTTATATCTTTCTAATGTTCTCCTGGGTGCAATTTTTTCTGTTTTGCAAGATTTGGGTTTGTTTTAGATATTTTTCTAGAATCATCAAGGTTTTTATGTAAATAAATAGTCAAAATGAATATACAGAGTGTTAGTTCTTCTTAACATGAGAATTATCACTGGGCTGTTTCCCATGTCTTTCCAATGTTGTCCTGGGTGCAGTTTCTTCTGCTTTGCAAGACTTGGGTTCAGCTGCTGGGCTTTTTTTATTGTATTGTATTATATTAAATTTTATATATTTCTATTTATTTCTAATTATTTATAATATTTATTTATATTTATTTATAATTATTATATTTATTTATTATGTTTATTCTGGCATTCCCTTCTCTGTACCACCATTCCCACAGTTCTTTATTGTTTCTTTTCCTGGGGTTCATTGTCTGTATCTCCCTGCTTTTGCTGTCATGTTTTGGCTTGCCAAAGCCTGGGAATTTTTGTTGGAATAGAACTTTGCCACAGCTAAAATTTGCCTTTTACTCACTGCATTCTTTATAGCTGCAGAACTCTTTATTGATAGGGAAGCCATCAACAGAGTTTTGTTCTTGGAAGAAGTAAATTAATTGGTTGGGTTGGGAATTAGAAGTTTTCCTCCTTATCTGTTTTAGGGAGTGAAATGCCAGCAGAACCCGAAATGGCGATGCCTGCTCCAAAACCACATGAAATATTTCCTGTAGCCTCCGTTCTTGTTTGCTCCTTTCCAATTTTCCAGACTTTTGCATGAAGGGACCCGGGCTGCCAGTGGGAAGCATTCCATCTCTTCTCGAAATGCCCTTTCTTTTTTATATCAAAACAAAACTGTTGCAGGGGAGGGGAGCTGGGAGGGCGGGGTTGGAGCAAAATTGAGGTAAGGCTGCAAAAACTCTGTCTTGGTAGAGCAGGTTGCTGCAGTGCACGAGAACATTAAAGCACTGAGGGCTTTGAAAGGGAACTTCTTGTCAAAACGTGCATTTGGATGTTATATTCATAAGGTAATTGAAACTTATTTACAGTCAGTTCAGTGGCACTGTGCTTCTCCTCTCCAATTACAGGTGAGTGTTCTCACAGACCAGGTGGAAGCTCAAGGAGAGAAAATCCGGGACTTAGAAATCTGTCTTGAGGGGCATCAGTTGAAGCTGAATGCTACAGAAGAAATGCTCCAACAGGTAAAAATCTGGATTGGAGAGCTTCCTGCACAGGTTCCTCCAGCTCTGGGGGGAGCACATGTGGTCAGCTCGGCTGCCTGTGTGACAAAAGGATAGAACAGGGAGAAAATTTAAAAAAAAAAAAGCTTCTTTTATTGTTCTCCTCCTGCTTTGCACTTCCCCTCCACCCCACCACTCCAATAAATGTTTCTTTGTTTTCCTGTTGCAGAAAAGTTTTACTGGCTGGTTGCATAATGCCGTACGTGGCAGCATGTGAAATGAAAGTATTGTGTCTTATTTGAACTGTGCTGATTTGGACATGGCTGAGTAACTGGTTAGACAGGTTAAATGGATCTAATACATGTAGCAGTTCTGGAATTAAGAGGTTTTATTTAAATGCCTTCTGTTTTCCTATGGCTTTGGAGTTGAACAAGCAGCATTTTGAAATGAATTACTGTATCAAGTCATGTTCTATAACCATTTTCGCTTCACTTTGCAGCTTTCCCCTTACTCTGATATGAGAAAAAAAAATTTAGTATATAAAGACATTTTTTCTTTATTTCAATCAATATTTTTGGGCTGTGTGATTCCATTTTTGCTTTTTGATGTTCTCTGTTGAGGGAGCAGAGCAAATGATAAATTAAATATCTTACAGAACTTGCAGGTCTGTTGATGCCAAAGGTCCTTCCCTGTGCAATTTTCTGTTGTTACAGATGCAGATCCTCCGCTGTTAATGCAGCACAGAGACACCAAAAAGAGATTTGAAACTGTAAATAAGCCTCAAAAATCTATGCCAGAAACCTTTAGGATAGATGCTGTTCTCTATGAGCCTAGCTCTTCTCCCCACACAAATATTTTATGTTATAAATTTGCTATTTTAGCCCATGTGATATACACAAGCCTTTCTATGAACTGATCCAAGCTTTAAATTATGATAAGGATCCTTGTGCATATGTATGTAAACAGCAGCAGTTTCTATAAGGTAACATTGCAACCTAAACATTTTAAATGATAATTCTCAGAGGCTCTTGAAGAAAACCTTCCATCTCACACAGCCCAAAATGCTTCCAGCTGGGAAAGGTGGTGTTCTGAGGAGACACCTAAAAATGCAAACAGCGAGTGCCTGTAGTTCTCCAGTGAGATCTGAAGTGAAACTCCAAGAACAGTGATTATTTAAGTGGTGAAAATCTGTTTTCACACTCCAGGAAAGCAACAGAGTGCAGCAGCTTCCTGCTCCAATCTAAAGCTGCCCCATGACTTCTGCTAAAACTGTTTAGTCTCCCTCTGACTTAAAATTTTGTGCCTAGATAGTCTTCTGAGGAAGCTGTGAATTTAAAGCCTTATTTGCCAGAACACTGAGGCATCTGAAAATAGAATATGATGTTGCATGGACGTTGCCATTTCAGTGAAAATCTTTGTGTCTGCTTGTCTGGCACGAACGGCTAACAAAGCTGATCCTGAAGGGATAAGCTACAAAAGGCTCTACCAACACTAAAGAAGTCAGAGAATCTCCAGATATGTCTAAAATAAGCCTCAAATCTGAATTTTGGTGATAATCTCAATCTGAATTTGCTGTAGCTGTTGTTTCTCCCAGCAGACAGTGGGATATGGGAAACCCAAGCCAGACCTCTCAGCAGTCAGAGAAGTTGAACATTTATTGTCCCAGCAGAGGATTTAACATCATTCATTCTAAAGGTTCTCTTCTCAATTCATCTTGTTGAAAAGATTATCCTCCATGGGGGATGAGCTGAGATTTGAAGAGAATGACCTGATCAAGGGGTGATTATGACATCCATGTAAGATACGTGGCCAGTGCACTTTCCTGCAGATAATTTGTCAGAACCAGAGTGAGTGTGTGGCCTCAGGGGCTTAAACAGATGGATCAGTCAGGTTTGGGGGAGAGTTGAGCTCAGCAGCTGCTGCTGGTGTCCTGCTTTTCAGAATGACTTCTAGAACCCTCTCAGGAGGGGATGTAGTGTAAATTCAGGTTTATTTCATGGCTCTTCTTCCTTATTTACAATATATTGAACTCCACTGATTTTTGTCTTTGTGAACTTAAGTCAGCTGCTCCCTCTAAGTGGAAAATGGAACAATAGAGATATATAAAAAAAAAAAAAAAAGCCCTGTCTTTTTAATTTCAAGAACTATAAGAGTGATTCATAATTAATTCTGTGCAAAAAAAAATATGCTTCAATAAAAAAAAATCATCAACTTTAAGATAACCTAATGATGGTATCTGGAAGTTCCACAGCAGAAAGGGTATCTAAGTAGTGCAAAGTAGTTTTTGCTGAATCTGTGCTAGCAGAGACTTGTCAGGGTGGGGTTGCTGGCAAAAAATCCTTCTGGCTTATGATTTATGCAGAGTTGTTTTGAACCCTGCTGCAAAGCAATCATGGAACCACTTCTGAAACAGCACCTGAAGTAAAAGTTACACAAATAACATAAATGGCTGTTTTGGGTGGGCATCCTGGATGGGGAGCAGCAGCAAGAGAGGAGAAAGCCTCATTCTCCTTTCATCCTTCTCCCTCCTCCTGACCTTGTGGTTTCTGCAGACTGATCTGAGACTCAGCAGAGCTGGGAGAAAAAATCAGCTTTAGTTTTTTGGTTGTTTTTAGTTTTTTGGTGGTGCTCTGGTGATGGCTGAGTCCAGCAGCTCACAGGACAGGTCATGGTGTGCCAGAAGGGCTTTTCACTGATTATGGAATCCCAGCCAAGGAAAATGGAGCTCAGCAGCATTTGAGGATCCTGAGGGAGAAATGCCCTGGTGTGCACAGCCACAGGGATGCTCAGTGGCACCAAACACCACGTTTCACTTTTGTAAGGACACTTCTCCCACCACAGGTTGTAATGAACAAAAGTGGTTTTCCACCTTGAAGGTGTCTGTGTTTTCTTCCTTCCAAAAAACAAAAAAGAAGCAGGCCTTTTCAAAACTCATGAAAGCCAGTGGCCAAACATTCATTTGGTCCTGAAGCATAATTCAGGTTTGGGCCAAGAAACAAGGTCACTCCTCACAGTGTAACAGAAGATTTTCTGGAATATGGCTGGGAGCAAGACACAGGTTTAATCTCGTGGAATTACCTTCCAGTGGGGAGTGTGTCCTGCCACTGCTGGCCTTGTGAGCACTTGCCTTTCCCCTCAGCACATTGTAATGGAGATGTCCAGGAGGAAAATTAAAAAAACTCCTAGAGTTATCCTAGGAAAGCAATTTATGCTGTGACAGTCCATTTCCAGAATAGCAGCTGCTTTAAGTAAAGTTCCAGCAAGTTTTAGAGAGCAGTGATGTGTGTGTTTGTGTCTTGTTGGAAGTCACTTTGTGGCATTACTAAGAACTTTCCTCCAGCCCATTTTAAGAAATAAATGTGTTTTTTGGAGAGGAGAGAGAACCTTGGGCGGAATCTCCTATCAACATGCTGTAGAATTGGAAAGCAGAAGTCATTTTTGCTCCATGAATTTGCCTGAACTGTCCCATAGCAGAGAGTAGCAGGCATGGGTAACACAGACACAGCAGTGCTGTGGAATCCCTGCTACCAGCTGAAAAGGGAACCTCCTGCACAAGCACCTTCCACCTCCACAGCTCCTTTCCCTGCATTTCTTGGCAATTATCACTAGCAATTCTAGCTTGTTACCTCTTTGCTACCCCACAGGTGCATTGTATTTATTTAACAGATTGTGATTTCCATTGAAGCTCTGTGGCATGAGGGACAGCAGTTTGCTGTCCTTGCTGTACCTGACCTGAAACCACATCCTAGATGTGCTCTGACGGTGGCTTTGTGCCTTCCAAATAATTTCTGACACAACCTAGGGGATTCTGGATGGTTTTGTTGTGTGAACACAATCGTGTCTTCAAGTGGATTCTCTTGAAAGGTACGAAGGGCTTGGTTTTAGGATTCTCTGTGTCTATTAAAAAGCCACACGTAAAACCTGAAATGTTTGGTGCAAACAGGAGTGGGTCTCTGTTCTCCTGTCAGTTTGTGGCCCACTTGTGCCTGGGTGAGAGGGCCAGAGGAAGGTGTGCCAGACAGCAGAGAACCTTTTAAAAAACCTGATGAAAAGAATGCAGGGAGGAGCTGTGTCAGAGTAGGAATTGGATCCAGCACAGTGCAGCGTGTACCTGCTCTGGTTTTGCAGTTGTCTCCTGCTCAGGGGAGCCAGAATCCTGCCTTGGTTGCAGGGTTTGAATTTGGTGTGTATCTGTTTGCTCCTCAGGAGCTCTGCTGGCTGGCAAAAACCATTCCTTCAACTTTCAGTTGCCTGAGTTATCTGATCTTAGACGAATTTCAGCACTTGTTTATAGCACGGGGGAGCTTCTTGCCAAGCAGCTGGCTCGGTGTTTGAGATTTTGAAGTGAGCTCTGGTCGAGCTCTGAGGTTTTCAGAGCTCCCAAGCTGTGCAGATTTATCTCTCCAGGTGAGCCTCCCCCTGCTTTGCTCTCTCACAGTAAACGTGGGCAGGAATCTGCTCCTCAGGGCTGCCCAAGCTGGCAGGGCTGTGGCAAAGCTCTGTCCTTAACCATAAAATGGGCAAATGATGGATTGGAGGGCTGTAATTCCCTGCCTGCTGCTGCCTTGCACCATTTCATGGTGGTTGCACACGTACATCGCTCTCAGCTGTGTTTCCAGCTAAGCAAATATCTTATTTCTGCCACAGCTGACACACAGCACTTGAGAAGTGCAGCCCTCATTGGGGCTGCTTCTGCCTGCATTTTGCTTCCCAGGTAGGTGGCTTGGTCTGTCTGTCTCTCTCAAGGCTTTTAATAAGGGGTGAAAAATAGGGAATTTTTCAAATGTTGTATTTTGTACAAGTGCAAAATGGGATCTTTGGGTTTTTTTGGGTTTTTTTTCCCCCCCTCCTCACTTGACTAAAATCTTACTTATGGTTTCTCAATCAGTGCATGGCATGATTGTTTCTTCTGTTTTGTGGAGAGTTAAATATCCTGGAATTTTCTCTGCTTACAGCTGAGAGCCCAAAATATTGTACTTGAAAACTCCTCTTTTCAAGCTATTTTTGCCACGTTACATTTCATAAACTGCTTTATAAAATTATATATTTGCAAGACAACTAAATGTGGGAGTGAGATATTCAGCATGTGCTACAGCTTCATTGGGAATATTGGAAAAGTTGGTTAAGTATCTTAGAAATCTCTACAGTGTGAGTTTTAAAAAGTGTGTTGTGTTTGGAAATAGTTTGCTGTTCTTTGATGTGTCTGGCACACGTATATCATCGCTTCTGCACGCCTCCTCACTTCTTAAAGTTAAAAGCTGAGTTTAGAAAAAGGACTCCAGGAAGGTAAATTACACTTACATAGTAAAGTGTAATTTTAAATTTTAAATTTTGCCATTTTAAAACTAAAAACAAGTGTCTTGTTGCTAAAGAAGAGTCGCTAGGATGTGTTCTTATATCTGTTCTATTTCTCAGCTAAGATCCTCCTAAAGCTGCTACAGCCTAAATTGCCATTTTGCCTGTCTTATATTATCTTTTTTTTTTGCTTTCAAACCAATAACATAAATTTGTATTTTCCTTTCTTGCAATTGCATATTTATTCTGGCTGAATTCAAGTTGCATCATACCGCTGAAATACACTATAATTTCTCTGTAACAAAATGGTTCACATTCTTAATGAGCTGTTCACTGTGAGCATCTGCTTGAGGATGAAAATAATTGCTTCCAGATGTTCCTGTTTCAAGAGGAGACATTTACTTTAAAGGGCACTTGCTTTCAAAGCAGAAGTTGGGTCCTGTGGATGAGGGAGGAATTGTCAGCTGTTTTAAATCACTGCAGCTCCATTGAAAACAAAACCAGGGCTGCTTCGCTCTCTGCCTGTTTTAAGTCACGAGGTCCATGCCAGTTCACCCCAGCTGAGAATCTGATCCCCCAGCTTCAGAGCAAATTGTAAAATTTCATTTGAGCTGATTTAAAAACAAAACAAAGCCAGGCAGCTGCCTTGGTGCTGGCTTGTTCCAGGTGCTGGCTCCGTGTTCACGCAGAGCTCCTGAGCTTGGGGTGAGAGGAGTGAGTGTGGATTGCTCTCCACTGCATAACTGAGGGTAATTTAGGGGTCTGGAGGAAAAATAAGGAGTAAAGCCAGATGGTGCACTCAAAGGATAGATCTTTTGTTTAAAATCCCTAGAGGGATGCTGTGGCTCCTTTCCTTATTAAGAAATCTTCCCCCCATATCATGTCAGTGTCCAAAAAAAATCCTAAATGTTGTTTTAGCTCAAAAGTGAATAGAGTCTGTCCATGGGGCCAGAGCTGCCTCAATCTGCCTGTCTTTCTGATGTTCTGTGGCCTTATTTCATATCAAAGCTCTCATTTTTAACTCTGCCTTAACCTGCAGCAGTCTCCTATCTCAAGAGCTGTGCAGAGCCTGTCCCAGTCTGGACTGGGATGTGCCTCTGAAACCCCTGAAAATTGGCTTTTTTCTGGAAGACAGAGGAGTTATTTGGAATTATAATTGTAATTTATAATCACCTGTGTAGAAAGCAGCTCCTCCTGGGGTTTCATTAAGCGTCTGCTCCTTAGAGTTTCTCAATCAGAAAAGTCAGTGCAATACCTTTCCCTGATTAGTGCTTGGTTTATTTCATTGGGAGAAGAAAAAGAAAGGAAAAAATCCAAAACCATGAAGTTACATTTTTGTTCATTTTCCCATCCATCCCCAAATATCATTGCCAATGTCAGCAGGAATGGGCATGGCACTGGGAATAGTGGGTGGTTTAGATAATTGGTGTTGCAATACAGATGCAAGTTTAGTACGATTTTTAATTTGTGCAATATTCCCCACCAGACTAAAATAACTTACATGTGGAGCAGATTTTGAAATAAACTTTAGCTCTGTAATCTTTGAAATAACCTTTGTGGTTTGCCCAAGCTGTGGTGTACAATGTACTCTACAGTTTGGGGCAGAGGAGATGAGAAAAGGGTGCAGGACGTGGTGATTTCTGATCCCTCAGTAACACCAGATCCAGATTCAACTTCAGTTCAATCACTCCATGTGAGTCTGCTTTGATTGTGGGATTCATATGATCAACACACTAGTGGGATTCATGAAGTATCATAAAACCTTTTAACCATTTGAAAGCCTGCATTCTCTTGTTTAAAAAAGATTTGCTACTTGGAAAATTAAGTGTGAATTTTTCAGGAAGGCTCAAACTCCTGATGGGGCTTTTTTCTTTTTGAAAACAGAGGTGACAGAGGCATTTGATATATGTAATGCACTCTATTAAATTTTGGATGGTTTCCTGCCTTGGCTTTCCTGAAAAATGAACAATTCAGTGAAGGTGTGAATGTTGATGCTGATATGACTCCACCCAAAGCATATCTGCTCTGCAATCTGGAAAACAAACTTGGGGCACACAAGCAAAAGCCACTAGGAGCTGTTTTTCCTTTGGAGTGTTTCTTAGTTTAGACATTGCCTTCTGGGCTCCTGTTAGGACATTTCACTCTCTGCAGTTCCCTCCAGCAAAAGCCAGCAGGTACTACAGGGTGTAAGTTACTATTTGTTGGTGCTGCTTGCTTCTGCTACTCAGTTTGGGTTCAGGTGCTCATCCTGCAATACATCCTTTATTGGAAGGATTAACAGTCCTAAATTATTATTAAATATTAAGGATTAACAATCTGAATGTCTGCAAGGTAATCCTAAACCATCCCTTGGGCTGATGAGTGTTTTAGGAAGACGCCAGCTCTTTTGTAATGTGCCATTATTTAGGTTTGGGTCTGTTCAGCCTTAGTATTGTTCTTGATTTCATGTCTAGCCCAGGGATTAACTTTGCCACACATTTGCCTTGAAATCAGGAGTGGGACACGGTGGTTTGGTGATTAACACAGAACATTTAGATGAAAATAACTTGCAGCACTTGAGAAACATGCTGAGGGTTCAAACTGAGGGTTTAAAGTGAATGAAATACATGGCAGTGCTCACATAAATAACTGGGGAAAATGTTGTGTTCTGCTCTCAGGAGCTGCTGAGTCGCACGTCTCTCGAGACCCAGAAGTTAGACCTGATGGCTGAAGTTTCAGACCTGAAGATTAAGCTGGTTGGAATGGAAAAGGAGCAGAGTGAATATGAGGAGAAACAGAACAAAGCTGAGGTGAGTTTTTGCCATTGGCTTGTTTTAACTCTCCTCCATCGCGTGTCCGTGGTGCTCTGCCCCACACCTGAGCTTTTGGGCTGAAATCAGCAGGGAACAGGATTTTCCTGTGAATTCAGGGAGGAGTACCACACTGCATTTTTGCAGAAAAGTCTGCCAGGGGTGCCACAAGCACTGAGGTCAGGGATTTTAATGTCTTTGTGTCACTTGGGAGGGCATTTGCCTCAAATGTCTCTTTCCCCTTGTGGCTACGTAATAAATAGTGCCAAAAAACATCAAGGGCTGGAGGCAATTCCAGCCCTTGGTCCCTTTCAGATGTGGGAGAGTTCTGGACATCAAAGGAGCTTTGGGTCTTGCTGTATTGGTTAAAAAAGAGAGCATGGAACAGAGAATTCATCTGAGCAACATCCATATCGTGGTGGTGAGCAGCAGGTGGGAGCTGGGGAGGAAAGAGAGAAATTCATACGAATTGTCATGTGTTGTCCTACTCAGTGGTGCTGTAAGGGGACCAGCTAGCAGGAGAGGACTGCCTGGAAAGGAAGGGTTACTGGGGCTGGGATCTATACATTGCTGACTGAACAAAACAAAAAAAAAAGCCAAAAAAACCCACAAAAACAAACAAAAAAAATACAGAAAAATCCCCATCCAAACTCTGTTCCATGTTGATTTAGGAGAATATGAAATCCAGGCAGCACCAGGAACTGTTTGCTCTCCACAGCTCTGCCAGTGGAATAGGTGATAACTGTGCATCATTACCTAGCTCATTTGGGGTGTGTTTGCTTCCAGCTTATTTATTCTCTGAAGTTTTCTTTAGAGATTCAAGGATAACATAAAGAGAGCGATCTCTGGCAGAACCTGCAAGCCAGAGAGGCACCAGCTGCTGGTTTTTAGCACCTGTGGCCCTTCTTGTGCTCTTCCAGGTGTAATTTTCACCTGAAAAATTGTGAAAAATTCTTTTCACAGTTGAAAAATTGTGTACATTTTTCAATTTGTGTACCTTGTGTACCCTGAGCACTCCCAAAAATCTGCACAGGTCTGAGCAGCACCTGCTGTCTCCAGCCTGCTCCCAGTGTGGAATTCAGGAATGGTTTAGGCAATCCTTGCAGGCACAGCCTGGCTCCTGGACAGCAGTGCAGATTTTTTGGGGTGTGTTTTTATGGACAGCACTTGGGGGTGCCTGGGAGCTGTGAAATTCTGCAAGTGAGGTTTGTGTGCCCCCTCGGGTGGGAAAGCTGAGCTCTGAACAGCCTGGCTGGCACTGCCAAGCCATAGGGACACGTTCCTGCTGAGATGGAAAAGGATCCTGACCTGATGGAAAAGCTGAGGATCCTCATGTGGAGCCTGCTCTGAATTATTAACCAGGTGGGGTTGGGTTTCTGGAGTGCTGAAAGTGGCACAGCTTTGCCAGGGGAAAAATGGTGTTCTAAGGAAAGCTGTGGGAAAGAAAACCAATTTTTGGTTTGCTTGCTGAGTTATTTCTGTATTTATTTCAGATTCCCCTCAATAAGCATTAATCTCATTTATCAGGAGTTGCTTTCAATCAGATTGTATGTTTAGTTGAATTCTAATGCTTTAACCCTGTTTCTGCTCCTTTTCCTGTAAATTACACTAATTCTTCAATACAGACACAACTTCAAACATCAGGATGGAATTTATGAATTAATTAATTTTCTTTCTTAGACTACATCTTTGACAAAACCAGTCTGCCTGTAGTTTGCTCTTGGTTTTTGCATCCAGCAGTTAAACCATTTTAAACAGCTCATTCACAATACTTCATGGTTGACCCTGCGATTTCTAAATATAAGAATGGAGCTTAAAAAGTTTAAAATTCAGTGTGGCATTGCAGGATCATTCATCTCAGCCATGTTTTCCCTGTACTCTAATTTTGTGTCAGCTTATTTCACAGCAGCTGTTTGCAGTCACTTAGAACTCATCTGCAGAATTATTTTTCTGCTTGGGCTGGGAGGAAAGGGAGCAAATTAAAGCATCCTTCTGAATATGAGCAAGTTTTAATGTGTAAGATTGGTTTCACTTTATCTGGTGCAGCTGTCATTTAGGTTTGGTTTTAGCTGGCAGCAAAGAGTTTATCAAGCATCTCGAAGCTCCTCTCAAAGGTATTGATTTCACACTGGATGCCACTTGTCTCTGCCTCTTCAAAATCACATGCTAAATATAAAGTGTCCTTTATTTATATATATTACAGAGGGGCCAGTAGAATAGCTGCTTGTTCATGGGCTATGTCACTCCTGGCTTTGTCATTTTCATTCCTTTTCTGGGGAATAATGTCCTACTTTTGACAAAATAATGCCATGAAATCTTCTGGAGCCTCACCTGAGGGGGTTATGTAGCTTTCCTCTTGCCCTAGAAGCCTCAGAAATTTTTAAAATGTGTTTTTCTTAATGTAGCAAGGTATGAGGAAGCATCACTGTCAAAAGATTTATGGCTGCCCAGATGTCTGCTCTGCCTGAACGTGGGAAAAAGAGACTTTCTGTCTGTCCTGCTCCTTCCTTTTGTGCCATGGCACAGGTCTGTGGGCTTGGCTGTAAGCTGCTGGCAGGTATTTTGTGGCTCTTGTAACTTCTGAATTAAATATCTAGTGCAGAGCTACTTGCAATTCCAAAGAAACCTGAGCCACTGACTCTCCCTGGGGAGTCTGCTGCGCTGTCCCACCCGAACCAGGGCGCTGTAGTTATTGTTAATAAGTGTGTGTGCTGTGGAGGAACCTCAAAAAGGCCTTTTCTGCCTCAAAACTGCGAAGAACTGTGAAGGCAGGAGCTGGAGCTCAGCTGGGATGAGGATTTCTGCCATTTCTGTGCTCCCTGTGGGCAGTCTGTGGATGCAGAGTGCTTCCCTCTCCCCTTCTCTAATGGCACAGGGGAGGATTGCAAGGTGGCAGCAGAAGAGTTTCTGGTTCCTCCCTGTCCCCACAAGCAGAGCAGCTGCCAGAAATCCCTGTTGGATTCTGGATCCCTGCCCTTCTCCACATCCCCGTGGGGTTTAACAGAGCTTGTGCCAAAGAGCAGCACAGCCCAAACCTTGGTGCTGAAAAGAAAGAGATGGGAGTGTGTGTGTCCTGCCCCTTCCACCCCAGCTGCTCTGCGAGGATGCCAAAAAAAACCCAAAGCTAACCCTCATTTATGTCCATTAAAGCTTTGTTGGGTGAAAGAGGATGAGCATCAGACGCTGAGCACAAATGTATAAAGTAAAATGTATGTAATGGCTTTTCTGAATTTCATCTTGAGCTCAGTGAGCTGGGAAATCTCACTTGGATGAAACTCTTCTGTATGAGTTAGGTAAATCTTGGTGGGTGCTGTTCCTGCCCTTGCTGTTCCCCAGCTCTAAGACTCCTGATTTTACTGCAGAATTGAGGTAACAGGAGGATTGTTGGCAGCTCTAATGAAGAAAATAATAAATAAAATGATTTGCCACATCATCTGTTGTTCCATCCACTGAAATCTTCTTTCCTTTGGAGGATGGATTAAACTCCTCAGATTTGCTCCACTTGAGGAGACTGAGAAACCACAAAATTTATGTTATTAATGTGCATGGAAGCTAAGAGCAAGGCACTTCAAACTTGTGAGAGCTGTAAAAATACTCAGTGCTCTTTGCTACAGAGTTGGGGAATTTAGGTGAAATACCATCTAGATTTTCATACTTTGCTTTGCTTTCTAAGCTGGATTTTTCGTGTGTGTGTACCACTGATACACACAAATCCAAGAAGCTGGCCAGCAAAACTATGCACTTTAAAATAATTACTTTATCTTCTGTGTTATCCTCCTGATTTCTCCTGCATTTATTGTTTAACTCCTCCTCCACGTCAAGATCCTGCCCAGATAGAGAGAAGAAATGGAGTTATTTTTCTGCCCCCTGCTAGACCTGGAAACAGAATTACTTTGCTTGTAAATTCTGTGCATAAATTCTGAAAGAGAAGGCTGCAGCCCCAGCTGAGCACTTTGCAGTTTCTTCCCACTGGATGCTTTGGAAGTGCAAATGAATGCAATCAAGCCCCACTTCAGCAAAAGCTCACCTCTGAGCCAGCATATTAAAATCTGTGCCAAATCATCCCTCACGTGACTGTAAAACTTTCCAAAAACAGTTTCTGATCTTGACTTCAGAGTCAGAATCGTGAACTAGGCTGGAATGTGGATTCAGCTCCATGTAAACTGTGCCTTTGTGCAGTATTCCAGGTTAATACTCATTCACATCTACATTATCAGGAAGGAGACACATAATCTGTCCTTTTTTAGATTGCCTTTGATGTGCTTCACGTAGTTCTTTGTGCTTCACGTAGTTCTTTGTGCTTCAACTGTAGAAATATATTTTTTTTTGCATAATTTTTTTCTCACCTGTCTATTTTTTTGTCTTTTTTTTTTTTTTCCCCTTTCCTCCCGTGTTTTCAGTCAGTTGTGAACCTGATCAGTGACCTGCAGGAGCAGATGTGTAGACTGCAGCTGGAAATTAATAGTAGGATCCAAGAGAGGAAGTCTCAAGATAGGAAAGCAGAGCTGACCCCCAATGGTTCTCCCTGTGGTGCAGGAGCAGTAGAGCCTCTGGGCCAGAAGAATTGCTCTCGCTGTGAAGTACGAGAAGCACCCTTGGCAGAATCCTCTGCATTGCCTCTTCCCTCTCTTGCACAGACTAAATTCCACTAACCAGAGCTGCCCTGGGAATGTTTTTGGCATTAATCTTCGTGGCTTCCATTAGCAAAGAGTGAAAGCACCATAAAAAATGACCCATAAAAAAAATAACCTCCCACCCCAGACTCTCCACCCCAATTCCTGGGACAAATTTGGTCACTGTTGATGGCCCTCTACCAAAGCACAGAAATCTGTAAAACCCAATCACCCCTCTCAGCTTTTTCACAGTTTCCATTTCACTTGCAAGTCTGCAGTGCTGGTGTGGGGTTTTTTTTGGGGATTTGGGGGTTGGCATTTGTCTGATGTGCAGCATGCTGGCATGGTTTGGTAGTTTGCTACTTTTCCTCATGATGATGATGCCACCCCAGCTGTGCTTGAACACAAATTATTGATTCCTGCAGATCTTAAAAGCTTAACACAGGTATAAAACAACTTCAGCTAAGACTCTCTGACATTTACCCTTTCTTTTTCTATCCAAAAGAGCCACAGTAAAAATAATCTGCTTGTACTTTTAAAATAGCAGATCCAACACAGTTTTGTTTATTCCCTGACATTAGCAGCTGCCAGAATTTACATAACAGATTCTGATCAAAAATGTGTCACATAAATGCCTTCATTTCACTGAAGGTGGAATGATACTGGTATGCCAAGAACAAAACCTTTTAATATTTTACTTCAAATCAGGTTCTTGCCACATCTCTTTGGTGAAATTTGCATGCCCAGAACTCATAAGTGATCTGCTTGTATTGTGGGGGATTTTTTTTCAGTAATTCCTCTCATAGGTTTATGTTTTAAAAATAACTATTCTGCATTTTACACCTATTTTGAAAACAGTGCTGTTGTTTCTGGACTTGTGTTTGTGCAGAGCTGCTCAATGGACTATTAGAAGAATGGACTGTAGAAATAATCTGAGTCAAATCTAGGAGTCATTCCAAATAAATCCTACTGTAATCCAAGATGCAAGTGTGGTGCTTAATGTGTGTGCTGTGCAGGAGTCCAAAATTGGGATCCTCCCCCAAACTTTTCCTTTCTTCAGTTCATTTTGAGACATTTTGTCTTGTCAGAGCTCCATGGAGGCTTTAATAATATTGTCCTTTAGAATGGGCAAGATCCAGTTCTCTCCAGGTGGGGGAGAAGGGATATTTAAGGGAAACTTTCTTTGAGTAGGTCACAGTTTTTAGTGTGGCAGTTCCAGTGTTGAGCACCGTGTGGTTCATGCATGAGCTGTTATTCAGAACTGTGAAAAATTAATATCTGTCAGAAAAAAAAAAAACAAAAAACAAAAAACCCTTACCTTTAATTTCCTTCTTCCTCTGCAGGGTTTGTTACAGGAGCTCAGACACCTGAAAATTAAAGTGGAAGAACTGGAAAACGAAAGAAATCAGTATGAGTGGAAATTGAAAGCGACTAAAGTAAGCAGAGTCCTTGGCATTTTCGAACTGCAGGCTTCTATCAGCTGGGAAGGGATGTGCTCCTCTTCTCATCAATATTTACTTTTCTGCCATTTACCTTGTGGCAGGGTAGCTGTGAAGTCAAGAATTCCTTAACCAGGTTTGGGATAAATCCCTTGGTTTGAAGGTGTTGTGGTTTCCTTCGTGCCCTTTGCTCCCTCCGTGCACTTTTCAGTCGGGTGCTCCTTGCAATTCTTATTTTAGGAAACCACAGAAGGCATTTTGACTTGCAAAGAGCTGCTCAGAGTAAAGGATTCTTTGAAGGCTGGATTTGTGTAATGGTGACAAGCCTCTGTGGGATTCACTTTCCAGCCTGAAGAGACATGCAAAGTTTGTTGGGTGTTTGCTTCCTATGGAATTTGTTTTCATAGAAATTTATCCCAAAATACACCATGAGATCACCTGCTTTGTGTATATCAACTCCTGTTGACCTTAAATCCTGCAAAGCTGTTGGATCATAATCTGGACAAACCTGACATGTTAAATACTTAATCATTTTCCCCAGTAATTAATTTTTCTAGTGGAACATTCTCTCTGCTATTCCTAGTTTGAATTTTTAGCCCTTTTCCGCTAGATTAAAAAGCACCACACGATTTTTCCTTCTTGTGCTGTAATCACATCTCCTTTCTTTTGTGTAACAATCCCTGCTTATATCAATGACTGACTCTTGAGTTGTGGCTGAATCTTGGGGAAACATTTCAAATTATTAAACTGAATTTTCTATTTAATGCTTGACAGCTTGATCCAGACATGACAAACAGCTATTATTTGTATTAGCATTTCTTTCTTTTGAGAATTCTTGGATGAATAACAGAATGTTGCTGTCATGTCTTTTTTTTCTCATGGAGATAATAGTTCTTCAATCCATGAAAATGTTTTCTCTGACGTGGTGGAGATGAACAGACTTTGAACAGACTTTGGGAAAATATTTTCTCAAGCAGTGTGTGTGGCCAGCTGCCAAGGCAGATAGAAATCATGGAAAAATGTAGGAGCAGAAGGAAAATGGGAAAGAAGAATCATAAAACTCACTGAGGGAGAGAAGATACAGGACTGGAAAGGAAGAAAAGTACAAGGAACGAGAGAGGAAGACGAAAAATAATCAAAGAATTAGATTTTAAGGGAAAAGAGAGCTTTTAAAAGAGCTTTGAGATCGAGTAGACCAGGAGAGGCAAACCCAGATCTGGTATGAAGAGGTCTTCAAGCTTTTATCTTCCTGTTGTTCCAGTTTCTTAGATGAGAAGCTGGAATATATCCATGGCTGGATATAAAAAGCATATTAGTCAGTGGGAAGTGTAGGAGCCCCTCAGAGGTGCAGCAAGGCAGATTCTTCTATTCCACGTGGAATTTTAGGCAGAGCAGTGACATTATCCTGCAGTCCAACCCCTTCCTTCGTGGTAAAAATGAGTTTGTGTGTTAATTAATCTGTGTTTCTCCCTATTTGGGTAATGCTGTCTGGTGTTTTGTGTCTTTCCTGCTTTATTTTAGTATTTTGAGAAGCTGGCCACATTCTTTTTTTTTTTTTGTTATGTCCTTATTCTTTGGTTTCTTTCTTCCTTTTTTCCCCCTTTTTTTTTGTTTGTTTCTTTTTTTGTCCTCTATCTGCAAGGAGGTTTTGTGTGCTTTTACAGGGCAAAAGCAGAACTTTGACTCCCAGAGGTTTTGAGACTTCTGAAGAAAATCTTACCAAACTGACTTAGCTAAATATGCTGGTAGCAGTTTTTCTCATCAATACAAAAACCAGACCAGAATCACTGAGTTTCAAGCTGAACAATCACAGAATTTTTCTCCCTCTGTCTTGCTGAGCTCTTTCATGTGGGATTTTCTCTCCAAATCCAGGGGCAGCCCTAAATTTCCAGAAAATATAAATGAACACCGAGATTTTGTTGTACATCTGTTGTTGCTTTCCAGGCTGTGCTTTCCTGCTATCCTCTTTGGTGTTTTGAGGAAAAACAGTTTTGTTATCTTGCTGAGAAGGCTCAGCATTAATAGATTATTATTATTATTTATTATTATTATTATTATTATTATTATTATTATTAATGATGTTATTAATGTTATTTGTATTAATGTTATTCATATTAATTATTATTATCAACAATATATATTATTGAAATTATTATTGCTATTATATTATTTATATTAATACTATTATTGTTGGTATTATTAATAATATTTTTATTAATATTAATAACGTTATATCTATGTATTTATATATATACACTTATTAGTATAAGTAGTAACTAGGATTAAAAATAACCACTATCTGCTTAAAAATCCTTTGATATCTTTCAGCGGTCTTCACGCAGAGTTTGAATTCCCTATAATAGTTGTTATTATTATTATTATTATTGTTATTATTGTTATTAATGTTATTAATGTTATTAATGTTATTCATATTACTGTTATTCTTATTAATTATTGTTATCAACAATATATATTATTTATTGAAATTATTATTGCTATTATATTATTTATATTAATACTATTTTTGTTGGTATTATTAGTAATATTTTTATCAATATTAATAACATTATATCTATGTATTTATATATATACACTTATTAGTATAAGTAGTAACTAGGATTAAAAATAACCACTATCTGCTTAAAAATCCTTTGATATCTTTCAAAGGTCTTCACGCAGAGTTTGAGTTCCCTATAATAGTTGATGATTATTATTATTATTTTATTTATTATTTTATTTATTATTATTATTATTATTATTATTATTATTATTATTATTATTATTATTATTATTATTATTATTATTATTATTATTATTATTATTATTATTATTATTCCAACTCTGTAGCATTGAGAGCTTTCCAGAGTTTCCTTACCTGCATAAATCCTTGGAAATTTTACCTTTCTCTACATCTGTCTTCTCCAAGAACTGATTGCATGGGGAAAAACGAAATTCTCTAGTAGCAATAGCAGCATAAATAAATATATACAGCTGTTTGTGAAATATCCTGAGCTGGTAACTGGCCTCAACCACAGGTGTATGCTCTGAAATCTCATTCCAGGGATATTCTGACTTTCCTGGGCTGTTTTTCAGGCTGAGATTGCGCAGCTGCAGGAGCAGCTGGCTCTCAAGGATGCAGAGATAGAGCGCTTGCAAAGTCAGCTCTCCAGGACCTCCTCCTACACTGAAGTGGCAGAAAGAGGTAAGAGGAAAAGAACCAAAATTAAGAATTCAGAACCCTACTTGGACTTTGCTTTGGTGGCAGCTTGGCTCAGGATTGCAAAGGGATACAAAGAAATGCAAGAATGGACTTAAAATTAATTAAATTAATTCTGTGTTCTGGTAGAGGCCTTCAATGTGTGAAATTCTATTCCAGTCTAGAGGCAGCACAAATTGAAACAAGCACAAGGCTCTGAAACTTTTTCTGCAGGTGTTTTATTTATAGTTGTAAAGACTCCTTGTGGTTCAATGGGAATTAATTTTTATAAATTATACCTTGAAAATGTCTTTGAAAAATCTTTACAGTTTCTGTTTTTTAAGGGTAAAAGCATAATGTTTCATCCTAAAACATAAAAAAAGAGAGTCTTTACTTCCTTTCTTCATGGCTGTGTCTCATTCAGCTCCCTGTCCCATGAAAGTTTGCAGCAGATGGATTTTCAGTGTCCCTGCCAGCCCAGGCTGGTTTAGGGCTCTCTGACATTGCAGGTTTCTGGTTTAATCCTGCACTGTTGACACAGGTCAATGGCAAACAAAGCAGTTTGTTTGGCCTTTGGTCTCGAGCAGCAGTGCCACAGCTCTCTGAAATATCCACTGAAAACTATTCACTGAAAACTATCCAAAATTCTCTGAAATATTCACTGAAAACTGTCCACTGAAAACTATTCACTGAAAACTATCCACACTTCTCTGAAATATTCACTGAAATCTATCCACTGAAAACTATTCACAATTCACTGAAAACTATTTACTGAAAACTATTTACTGAAATCTATCCACAGTTCTCTGAAATATTCACTAAAATCTATCCACAGCTCTCTGAAATATTCCCTGAAAACTATTTACTGAAAACTATTTACTGAAATCTATCCACAACTCTCTGAAATACTCACTGAAAACTATTTACTGAAAACTATTTACTGAAATCTATCCACAACTCTCTGAAATATTCCCTGAAATCTATCCACAGCTCTCTGAAATATTCACTAAAAACTATCCACAGCCCTCTGAAATATTCACTGAAAACTATTCACTGAAATTTATCCACAGTTCTCTGAAATACTCACTGAAATCTATTTGCAGCTCTCTGAAATATTCACTAAAAACTATCCACAGCTCTCTGAAATATTCCCTGAAAACTATTTACTGAAATCTATCCACAGGTCTCTTAAATACTCACTGAAATTTATCCACAGTTCTCTGAAATATTCACTAAAATCTATCCACAGCTCTCTGAAATATTCCCTCCCTGGGGCTCCTGCCAGCTGCTGGGCCAGGAGAAAATGGAATTAGGGATGTTTTTCCTCCCCTTGCAGGAGTGTCTGTGTGCAGCTTGCACAGGGCACCAGCTTTGCTGCTCTAACAGCTCCTGTGGCTCTTCCCTGAGCTTTCCCAGTCCTGCCCAGGCTGGGATGTGCATTTCCATCTGCTCCTCCCTGCCAGGGCATCCCAGGAACCTCCCGAGGTTCATTCCAGCCAAGTGATGTCTCCCTGTGCTGACCTCACTCAGCTTGTGCATGTAGAGAGCTGCATGTCTAACCCCAAAAATGAGTTTGTCTAACAGCAGTGCTCGGTAGAGGAACCCTTCTGCTAATGGCATTTTGTATTTCCTGGGAGATTCCCAAAGAATTGATGGTGTTTCAAAGATAGGAACCCTTCTGCTAATGGCATTTTGTATTTTCTGGGAGATTCCCAAAGAATTGATGGTGTTTCAAAGGAAAGATAGGAACCCTTCTGCTAATGGCATTTTGTATTTTCTGGGAGATTCCCAAAGAATTGATGGTGTTTCAAAGATAGGAACCCTTCTGCTAATGGCATTTTGTATTTCCTGGGAGATTCCCAAAGAATTGATGGTGTTTCAAAGATAGGAACCCTTCTGCTAATGGCATTTTGTATTTCCTGGGAGATTCCCAAAGAATTGATGGTGTTTTAAAGGAAAGATAGGGGTATGATAGTAAATCTAGAGCTCAGCAGCGTTCAGCTCCCAGAAGTGTGGTGAAACTTGATTCCAGTGGCAGAAGAATCAAACCCTCTACAAAACCTGTGGGCTTCATTCAGGGAAAACACTTAAGACTGTATTTGAATGGAAACAGTAACAATCCTTCTGAAAAAAGAATTTTAAAATACTGATTTATCAGAATTTTAAGTGGTCTTCTCAAAGTTGAAAAATTATGTCAATGTCCTTGTAGCATGCTAGAGTGCATATCCTAATTAAATTGCAAAATTAATCTAATATGTGCTTTTTCTACATACTTTATTTGACTCTCACCACTCACCACCGTAGAGGAAGTTTATAGGAGAAGGCTAAAAGAAAAACGTAAGCCTTGCAATTCCCTTCTGCCTTTATCTCACTGCTCCTTTCACACCAATGTTAACCCAGATGCAGCAATAATTCTGTGTTTGTTTAAATTTGGCTGTCTAATTGTAACCCACACCAGCTCCCACTGCTTGCAGCAAGCAGACAGCTCCTTGTTCAGCGAGGTTTTACTGCAGAAATAAAGGCCAGAGGTTCACAAATCAAATTGTTGGGCTTCAAAGGGACGTTGTCAAGGTTAGCAGAGCCAAAACTTAACAATTACACCCTTTTATTTATATTTCCCATTTAATATCAGGACAGATTTAATTGAAAGCCTCTCTCTTTGGAGGGGACGATTTAGGCCTTGTTGTTGTGGGTTTTTTTTTTCAAATCACTGCATTAAATTTAAATTAAATAAATATATTTAAATTAAATAAAAATAGTCTGAATAAATGTCCCCATACTTGATGACATTAATGAATATTGTAAGTAAAATCTGCTTTAGTGTTGCTTAAATCTACCTTGACACCAGTCCTTTTTGAAGTTTAATATTTATCAAGAGAAATTCGTAGGACTGTGATTTTTGTAAGAAAAGTCTCCCAGTTGCTTTCCCACTGCCTGCTGGCTTTAGTTTTTGATTTGGCTGTGCCTGTGCATGTCCTGTGTCTCTTCTTTGAGAAAATGCCTGTGAGGTTCATTTACATGTTTTAAAACTTAATCATTGCAAGGTGTGCTCTTTCCAGAATCCCTGCAATAAAAACTAATTACAGCTTTTTCAAATAGTTTAGCTATGACATTGTGTGTTCAACATGAAATTGTAAAACCCTTTTTCACAGATGCTCTTTGGCAATGTTGATTTTCTTTCCCCTCTTTCCCTTGATGCCTGCTGCCATATCATGTTTTTTTTTGGGATCAGTTGTGTCTGGTTTAATGCCAATTAATAGCTTGAGAGGTAATTACAGCAGAGGAACTATTTCAGCTCCTGCCTCCATCACACTTGGTTCAGTCAGGAGGACTTGCTGGGGTTATTGTGCAGAGAAAAATGAGAGATTTAGTTCAGCAAATTTTGATAAACAACCTCACACATTTTCAGAGAGGGTGTTTTAAGTGGCTTGACCACAGCATCACTAAATTGTGTGGGAGGAAATTCTCCACTCGCTCGTGACGTAGATTTTAACCGAGTTGCTCATACTGAAACATTTAGGGAAATAAAATTTTACAGAATTTCATCGTATCAGACCAGTTTTTGGTTATTTTTCATTCCCAGGTTCATGGATGTACTTTACTTCCCAGATGGAATGTATTTTCAATGCTACTTTAAATTATTTCCTTAAGTATGACAGCACACACACCCTCATCTTTTGCAAAATGAGCTTCAGTGTTTCTTTTCTTTTCCATTCCTTGACTTCCATAGTTTAAAACAGTGTTATGCAGTCTTTTGTGAGCAAAACCAGGATGTTTGTGTTGTGCAATGCTCTTAAGAGTTCAGCTTCTGAAAAAAAATCTACATTTAATTCAGTTTAGTTGTGCGCTGGCCATGCCACAGGCGTGGTTTTGGTTGTTAGTAAGAACAGGGGGAGAATATCACAAAACATCTATTTGCAGTAAAGATAGCAAGTCCTATTTCTCTTACAACATTTTAATCTTATTTCTCTTACAACATTTTAAAACGTTTTTAGACCAAGAGGTTCAGCGGTTGAAGATAGGAATGGAGACATTATTGGCTGCAAATGAGGAAAAGGTGAGAAGATAATCCTTGTTCTACGTACTAAGAATGAAATTATGGGTTTGAGTCTCTGAAATGTTCCAAATAACACACTTTTTGTGCATGAGAAATGAGAAAAGGGATTCATTCTTCAGGAGGCTGTAGCTTTTGTGGTAATAAATCCAACCATGGGATTTTCCTGGTTGGTGGCACACTCTATATGATCACAGACAATAATATGCATCCCTAAAAACTTCCTTTTAGCTAGTGAGGAATCCAGCATTCATTCTGGAGAACATCAATGTGGCTCATAACATTTATTTCTCAAAAAAGCTCAAATGTCAAACTTCTCTGGCTTCTTTCCATCTATAATTTCACATTGTCCAGCAAATATTGTGTACAAAGGCAGATAATATTTCTTACAATAAGAAATATTTCTTATTTCTTCATGTGGAAGACTGAGCCTGTTTTCATGAAAGTCACAGGGATGTAGTTCAGTGTTTCTGCAGTTAAAAGTGAAGGGGTTTAAATGGAATTTTATTTATTTCATGTTTTCCACAGGACCGTCGGATAGAGGAGCTGACACTTCTGCTAAGCCAGTACAGGAGGGTCAAGGACATAATGATTGCAGCTCATGGTAAAATGTCTTGTGAATGATTTCCTGGCTTTATTTTGAGTTCATGTGGTGTTTCCTGTGACCATCAGCCATGTTTTACAGCATAAAATGGTAGCAGGAGAACTCATTTCTCTTCCTTACAGCTGACTAGACAAGTTTTGTTTGGAAGGAACAACTGAAAACCCACATTGCTCTGCTGCACACAATTCTGTGTATTGAACTTCAAAATCTGGGAGGGAAAAAAAAATAAATCTTTGTCCCTTTTCTCATTTGGTTTTAGGACAATCTCATTTTAAGCACCATCATTTTCAGCACTGAATTTAACCCGGGGAAACTTGACCTTCTGAAGGGACAGTTCTGTTCCATGCACACCATCACATTAACAAGACATAACAACATTTTTAGGCCTTGAATGGCAGAATGGAAACTTGTGTTTAACACACAGAAATACAGAATGAGAGTAAATGTGTTTAATGCACAAAATGGGGAATGAGAGTAAACCTCTCTTTGAATGTTCATTAAGTAAATAAACAAAAGAAACAAGGAGCAAGCCATGATGCTCTGGGTTATTGAGCTGGTACTGCAGAGAGCAAACTTTGCCTTTTTCTCTCTTTTTCTGCTCTCTAATGCTTTCAGGCTCTTCTGTCTCTGGTGCCAGTGAAGAGGAACTTGAGGCAACTTTAAGGAAGTGGAATCTTTTGAATAATTCTCCAGGAGAATTCCTGAAAGCAGAGGTACAGAGATGTTCTAGAAGCAGGTTCTGCTGTATGTAGAAGTATATATATATATATATATATTTATGTATATATGATATTTTGCTGTTGGTTTCTCTGTAGTAATGTAGAAGAGTGTTCAGCCCTGGCTGAATTTCTGTATTTCTTGGTACGAGCACAGTAGATTCAGCAGCAGACACAGGACTGAAACTCTTGTATCTTCCCCAGGCCTCTGCAGGAGAATTGTCCCCAGCTGTTCTCCCTCCAGTGCCACACAAAGCCATGGAAATCAGGCAAGACCTTCCTTTCTCGTGTTTCATGTGGGTGATGCTAAATTGGATTATTTAGACTGTTGAAATGCTGGCACCTTGTCTTGACTGTTCTTGGCTTTGGGCACTTGTGAAAGCTCTGCTTGTCGTGGAGGTTTGCAGTGCTCAGATGCTTAAGGTTTGAATTATAGGAATAAATCAGCATTTTTTTATATCAGCAGATATGTGCACTGTAATCTTTAAAACCATAAAATTTATTTCTATTTAAAGTGGAAGCGTTCCAGCACCTTCAAGCAATTTAAGCTCTCAACAGGAAGAATCTTTGGAAATCACAAATAGGTAAGAATGAGTAACTTTCATTGAAATGTAAAACAGTTTGCCTCTCTAAAATCCCTAAATGTTGCACACTGCTCACAGAGTGCTATTGCTATTAAATTATAATATTCTTACATTTAATTTTTATTATTAAATTAATATTGCTGTGCGTGTTAAGAGCTTCTAAAATCATCTACAGATCCAAGGCTAAAGCTGCCCACTGGGCCTGGCTGCCTTTCAGTGCTGCTCAGAGGATTCCTTGTTGCTGTTTCTGCCTTCATCTCTCACAGTTCTCCGATTTTCAGACCAAAAACACAATAAAATAAACAAATCTCTTAACTCTGAGCTGTGTTTCATGCAGGCATTATGTGACTTACACAGCTCTTGTGTGTGACACTCAAAAAAAACCGTGCTGTATTAATTGCTGCTTTTTTGCCTCTCCCTTTTTTCAAGGGCTCCACAGAAAAAAAAGTCAAGTAGTTTAGAAGACTTGCAGAGCGAATCCTTGGAAAAGGTTGGTTTATTTGGCATCACAGCTCCTGGTGTTTAATGTCACAACTCAAAAAATCAAGTATAAATATTCTTTTTGTTATTCATTTAGTAACTTTAACCACCACTAACTCTGTATGTGGGGAAAGAGCCCTAAAACAGCTCAGGTTCTTTTTCCACCCCCAATTCCAAGCTGGTTGACACACCTTCAAATTCAGTTTTTGCCCTGAGAGAAAGAAAAATATTTAAGTGAAACTTGATCAATAATGAGGAGTCATTTTGTTAAAGTGCAGTATTATTTTGTTTATGAGTGTTCTTAAAAGATATATATATATATATTTATTTTTTTTTACTTAAAAATGACCAAAAATATTAAGGCAGCTAATCCTGAAAGTAGCTAAAAGTTTGACTGGGTATTTGCACATAGAATTCCTTTTTGGGTGTTTGCATGGAGCTGTTTTCCCTTAACTCTCTGATGCAAATGCCATTCCTGAAGATGGCAGTGATGCTGCCTTAGCTCAAGCAGCAGGAGCTGCTTTCATTCCACTCCAGAATAAAACTTCCCAATTTCCCTTGTTACACTGTGCTGCACAGTCCTGTTTTGTCATTTTGTACACTGAAATTCCTCTACACTTCTGTAATTCTGCTTTGTGACACTGTTGTTGTCTTCTGTACTCAAATACATAAATAAATAAAAATACATAAAAAATATACATATACAATATACATAAATCAGGCTTAAATACCAGGTTACCTACACCCAGCAAGGCCATTTAAACCAGATACCACTCATATCTTAAATTGTTAAATTTTTTTTTAAAATATTTCAGTATTTTTCTTGAATTGCTGGAGGTGATAGTGACTGAGTGTGTGAAATTTGTGCTGTATTAATTAGACTGTAGTCACACACATCACAAATCAGAACTAGCATTTCATTCCGTGAGGAACTGATGTTTTCTCCTCTTAACTTTCAGTTATTTTCTTGTCTTAAACCAAAAAATCTGGATTTGTCTCTGTGATATGCTGTGATAAGGCTGGACCTACACATTAATGCTGGAGTTATTCTGCCCTGCTCAAAGCTCAAATTGCCATTGCTTCCAGCAATAATAACAATAAAATAATAAACCACATTGGTGTCCCTGACCTAACCATGGTGGAATTTTTATCACTTGGTTTCTATCAGAGCTCTTTATGGTTTCAGCTGGACCCATCCAGGATTGTGTGTGTTATTTTATGCCAGTTGTTTTCATGTTGCTCTGTTACACAGCTCTTACGTTCCCAACTCAAAGTCAGTCTAAAGAGACCACCCAGAAACCTGAAAATAACAAAAATTCCTTTGATCACAACAGAATTCAAACAGGAATTGTGCAGAGGGGGGAATGAACAAACACAGTCTGTATTAAATATTGGATTGAGACAAAATTAAGAGGTAACAGCCCTTGTAAAATATTGTCCATACGTTAAGCACCATCTCTATAGCAGTAAGATTTGATGTTCCATGTATGTATGTTAATACTAACATTTGTCTGTTGCTTTTTTTCCATAAAACCTTGAAATTGCCCTCCCCGAAACTCCATAGTATGTAGATGGAAAACCAGCACAGCCTGTTGTAGAACAAGAGGTATATTAACTGCAACCTTCCCTAACAATTCTCTGGTGTGATGTGGTGTGCTGTGGTGGTATGGCTGGTTTGTGTTTTATATTCATCTTCTCTCCAAAATGTTTGCATAGTTCCAGTGCTGACAAAACAGAGGGTAAAGGTTTGAAAGGGAAATCTTTGGCTTTCTTCCTTTTTTATCTAAAAGTTTGCTACATGAAGCTGAGGTCAGTCAGTCTCGGAATACACACTGGTGATGTAAGACACAATTTCTCTACTCTTACAGTATTTCTGGTATTTGTACTCCTGCAAAAGTTGCAAAAACAAAGAAGCAGGAGTTGAGGAATCTGGCCTGCAGTTGTAGTATCCAAAGAATCCTCTAGGCCTTGGAACAAGAACAGATAAAGCAGTGGATATCTCACTGAATATTCAATGTATCCTCCTGTCACAGGCAACGTTCTGAGACAATTTTGTTGGAATGGGGTTGCTGAGGGGGAGCACTCTGTACCTTCCTCCCCAATAAATATGATTTGTGTGTTTCCAGTGCAAAGTTCTCCTCTGGAACCTCCATTCTGATACTGAAACATTTACCAGTGTGAGTTTATTCCAAAACACGTGTTGGATGTACAGTGTTCCCCCTAATAACGTCAGCTGGAGCTGCAGGTCCAGTGCTTGTCTCAAAAATCATCTCTGTCCTACAGCTTTCCCCCAGGGCTGGCTTGTCCATCTTTTCATCTGGATTCAGTGCTGGACAAATGCCAGCAAGCCATTTCCAAAATTGCAGTCAAAAGTACCTCTGTGAAACATGTGCTTTGCCTGGAAAAGTAACTGATTAGGCTCAAAACTACTTATGGGAACATTTCATCTAGCCTTGTAAAAGGAACATGGTACCCAAGTAGATAGCAAGGAGAATTAGGTTCTGTAATAGAACTGGAAATATTATGATTATTATTATTATTATTTACATTATTATTTACATTATTATTTACATTATTATTATTTACATTATTATCATTATGATTATCATTATGATTAACATTATTATTTACATTATTATTTATTGCATTCTTATTTATTGCATTCTTATTACATTATTATAATTTACATTATTATAATTTACATTATTATTATTTACATTATTATTATTTACATTATTATAATTTATATTTATAGTTGCTATTATTAATGGCTGAAATTATTTTTTTTTAAAAAAAAAAACAACAAAAAAAATACACATTTACAATTCTGTCTACGCAAAGAAATTTTTTTGTCCTTAGAAAAACTAAAATTCTGTCCCTTGTCTTTGGTCTTGATTCTTTTACTGTTATTAATGGTGGTGGGAAACATGTCTGAGGAAATCTGAGGTGTACAAACGTTTCTGGGTTAAATTCCAGCGAGATACAAAAGTGAGGCAGAAACAGAGAAAGTCTGGTGGAAAACAGGGGAGGAAAGAAATGATCTGAATAGTAACTAAACACATTTTTGGCGCTATCAGAGTTGACCTTGGAAAGATCAAACCATTAAATAGTGCCAGGGTCCTGGAGGAAAGGGAGACAGCTAGAAAAATTCTTATGGCCAAACCAGGTGATGTTTAACACATATTTCAAAGCAAAGCAGAGAGGATGGAGTGGGAAGGGCAGAAGAGGGAGGCTGTGTTTTTTTTTGCTGGGAAGCTGGCAGCTGGTGGACGGGTTTAAATTGAGTTAATTTAATTTAAATTAATTTTTAAAAATTAAAAAAAAATCAATTAAAGCAGAACGCGCAGGGAGTGGAGCTGTTTGAGCCACGCTTTTTTTCTCAGCCGTAAGAAATGGCGTAGCGCGTTGCGGATTCCGCGGGCGACTCGATGCCGGATTTATTTTCTCTTCCCCTCTTTTGCAGCAGAGTAAGGCGGTGGGGAAGGGCAGCAAGTACCAAACGCTGCCAGGGAAGCTGCCCCGAGCGCTGCAGAACGGAGAGCAGGGGATGTACGGCTCCCCAGAGGGATGTGGCGCGGGTGACAACGGTGACAGCGGCGTCCCCAGCCTGAGTATGTACCTGTGCCTCTCCCAGAGGGAAAATCCAGGCTGCTCCAGGGCTTGGGATGGGATCTGCTGGGCCACAACAATGCACGTGGTTCACCTGGGGGAATGCCTTACCACTTTTTTATAATTTATTTTTTTTAACAGAGATACCAGAAATATTCCCATGTTCCCATAGCTCACGGCAGAGAGAAGGATGAGTTTAATTTAGAGGGTTTGGGTTTTTTATTCTGACAATACCATTTGAAACTTTACAGTACAAAACTGTGAACATTTTGGGTAAAAGTCCCTCTATCAGCCCTGTCTGTTGCTTAGCTGTGGGGGACCCACCAGTGAAAACTCAGCTTACTACATGCAGAAAAACATCTGTGGATGTTGGAACTTCAAATATATTTCCATGCCACAGCCCTGTGGAGCCCTGTATTAATTTCTTTTCAGTGGCACCTTAAGCACAGATTTGTTGACAAAAAGGTGCTGAGAGTGAGACACACGACCAGGTATTTTTTTAGGACTGAGGAGCTTGGGAGCTCAGGCACAGGAGCATCCCTTGTGATTCTGAAGTCTTTGCACTCTAAAAGTTACAGGGTGGGATTTTTTGTTGTTTGTTTGGCTGTAATTGGGGTTTTTTTTCCCTTTTGGTGGGGGTTGGTTTAAGGCCTCGTGGTCCCTAAAGCTGCTAGCACACCAAAGTTTCAAGGTTGCAATAGATTGTGGTTGTTTAGAGGTTTTGAAAGAGCTTTTTTGTGATGGATTTCTTTCTAGACAATGCATGAGTGTCTTTAACTGCAGGACTATCCAAGGGTGGGTGAGCTTGTAAAGGAAAATGTTCTTTTCCTAGAAACAAGCAATGGCTTCTTAAACACACTGAGTTAAGAGAATTTTGTTCTGCAGGTTGCTTTGTTTCTTGCATTAAATTCATTCCACCTCCAATTCTGTATTTTGGAGCAATTTGATGTAATCTCAGCCACTGCTTCATTTCAGATCCGCTGCAGGCTTTGTAGACCTCTTTGCTTAAAGAGCTAAAACTTTCCAAGAATAGTTAGGAAAGCCCAAACAGATCCATTTTCATCCCTTCGTGTTTAAGATGATCTGTGCAGAGTTCTCGGGGCTCGTGCACACCGATGCAGATTCACTTCCGCGTCGAGCATAACTGCTTCGTTTTCTTTTAGTTCCTGCTTTTAATGCTTAGCTTAACTACTTTGCCCTTCTGTAACTTTATTTTGCTGGTGTTTTGTATCTTCTTTGCTTCTCCATCTGGCTTTCTGCCTCTTGGGATGACTGAAGATCGCGTCAGGAGTGTCAGTGCGCCCGTGCTAGGTACTGTATCCAAACAAGACGCGACTTTAACGCTCATTTCGCTGCTTCCTTCCTTCCTCTCCTTTCCCCCTCCCTTTCCCTGTGGAATACTAATCCCAGCTGAGCTCCTTAGGTGCAGTACTGAAATGAAGTAATAGCTCCTGCGGTGTGGCATTCACCTGGGGTTTCTTTTTTGTGACACTTGTTCCTGGTTTCATTCTGTTTTCACTGAATTTAGAAAAACTCCCGCGGATTTTGGTGGAGGAGTTGAGGTATTAAGAGCAGGCAAGAAGACTTTAAATGAATTCAGATAGTGTAGTTAAACAGGAAATACTCAAATAACAAAATTATTTTACCCAATATTTTATTAATTTATTTTTTTAATTAGATGTCCAGCTGCTTTTTCACCTTCTGAGCTCATTTTTGTTTTGTTTTTTCAAGTACAAGAACAATTTTATAGGTATCTGTACTTCTGTAAATTTAAACATCAGCCTCCCAGACAGCAACTTTATCAATAATTGGTATAAAATTATCGGTATAAATACGTCTATATTTATATACATTATTATATATTGGTATAAATATTGGTATGATTGGTATAAAATGTGACTGTAATACTGTTCTCAACCCAGGAGAAACAGAGAACATGGATGGTACAGTGGTCTCAGATGACCTTTCACCTCTCTCTTCGGGAACGGATTCAGGTTCACAGTCTCCATGGTCGCCAGAAAACAGAAAGAGTCCAAAAGGGATCAAGAAAATCTGGGGAAAGTAAGGTCATTTTTTTTCATTTTATTCACTGTCAAAGCATTTCAGCTGAGAATGAAGCCAACTCCCAGCAAAATCTCCAGTTATCTGTAGCAAGAATTACCTAAAATCTGGGGAGAGAAAGCAGCTCTGGGGTTTTTTTGCACGGGTGTGCAAAACATCCCTGTGCACACAGGGGATGGAAAAATTGTTGGGAGCATTCACAGTGTCATTCTGGTGAAAGAAATAAGGCACTGCTGTCACCTTAGTGCTATTAATTTAGCATGCCAGCAGTTTTATTAGCTGTGAAAAATTAAATTGTAGCAAGCTGCTCATTGCAAAAGACACCAGGTGAAAAAAGGAGGGAAAACAGACGGAACAGAAAGCAGGGCAGAGTTGCACTGTGTCCACTCCATCTGCTTCAGCAGCAGCAGCCATTCCCAAGTCTGGATTATTAATTGGATTAAAGAGTTTTGGCTGCTCTGCAGAGCTTTTCTTTTCCCTCCAGAGTTAGGTCCAGGCTGAATTTCCTAGAGCTCCTTCAGCTGCCTGTGGAATTTGGCATTTGCGGTTCGCAGGGAGATGAACGGAGCTGTTTGTTGTCGCTGTAGTTTCCATGCAGAGCAGACCCCCTCTGTCACCAGCTAACAGTCCTGTCGTGGCACTCTTGTCTTGCAAGAATACGAAGAACTCAGTCAGGTAACTTCCCTGCAGACGACCTGGGCCTGGCAGAGTTTCGGAGGGGAGGTCTCCGCGCCACGGCTGGACCTCGCTTATCCCGATCCAAGGACACCAAAGGCCAGAAGAGGTAACGGCTCCTCCTGTCCCTGGCACAGCCTGCTGCTGCCAAATGTGCCCCACAGACAAACCCTCCTCTTGGGGAGCTTGCCCAGCGTCCCACCTGGAATTCCACAACAGCTGGGAAGAATTTCCCTGGTAGCAAAAGTCATCCCGGGGATCTCCCCTGCAAGCTGCAGCAGCCTCAGAAATTTCACCTTGTTAAAGAGGGAGGAGAATAATTATCTCCTCATCTGCATAGCCATGAGGGTTCAGCAATTCCCTCTTCCCTCTTTTCAAGCAGAAACCAGGAAATTCTTCAGGTTGTGAATTCACAGGTTGTGGCTGGGCTGCCAAATTCCCAGGAGACCCCAGCACAGGGCACACCAACAGATTTGCTGCAGTGCTGCCCCTGGCACATGAGGAGCTTCCCACTGTGGACATTCATTCTTTGCTTTTTAAGACTTTCCCAATGTTTCTTGTGCTTTCCAGCGACCACAATGCCCCGTTTGCTCAGTGGAGCACTGAGAGAGTTTGTAACTGGCTTGAGGACTTTGGCCTGGGCCAGTACGTGATTTTTGCCCGGCAGTGGGTGACATCAGGCCACACGCTGCTGACAGCCACACCTCAGGACATGGAAAAGGTAAATCACTGCTCCTCAATACCTGCTGACTCCGTCCAACCCCCTCCAAACCATTGGCTCTCCCTTTCTGGAACCCACAGTGCCAATTTTCGTAGTTACCTCACGCGGGGAAAGGAGCCAGAGGCAGGGCAAACTCTTTGCTAATGGTTTTTTCTTGCAGGAAATGGGAATAAAGCACCCACTGCACAGGAAGAAATTGGTTTTGGCCGTTAAAGCCATAAATGCGAAACAAGATGAGAAGTCTGCACAACTTGATCATATCTGGGTGACACGTAAGTGTTTGGGCTCTCACAGAATTGTTTGGGAAGGAATTTCTCCCACCCCTCTCAAAGAGCAGCCCGATTCACATTTAAGCAGTTACCAAACACCTTTTAAAAAGCACCAAGTTTCACCACAGGAGAGTTGAGGATTTTTTGTTGCTGTTCTTGACATCCAAACACACAGCTCGTGGTGTGCTCTTTGTAACTTTTCTCTAGTTTCTCTCAGCCTCCTTTGGGCTGAATTCCCCTGGGATCCTCCCTCGTGGGGAGTCCCATTTATCTCAGTCTTTATTATTTGAAGAAAACTCTTGGGCTCATTAGATTCTGCTTTCTGGTGTTTATTGAAGGATCCTTACAGAAACCTGGCAGGTCTATCCAGACTGGCTGCACAAGCCTAAATCACCACAGCCTGGCTCATTTCCTTCTGATGATACAAAATGGCCCCAAACCACGCGGTCTTTTCACCTTTATACCAATTTTTACCCTATTAACTAAAGACAGGTGTATTGTTATTATATCTCAACAAATAGGTTTTCTGTACCTACTCACATAATAAAAAGTGGGACTAATTCTAAACCAATCATTCTTTGTGCTTCTAAAAACTGCAGAAGCATGGAGAAGGAGGAAGAAGAAGGATTAAAAACTACACCTTTTTTCCTCCATCTTTACTCCATGTGTGAAACCCTCTTAAAATCTATATTTTCACCTCAGTGATAAATTAAACATTTCTCTACTTTCTATTTAATTTCTTACAAATTTTGGGTCGCTCAGGGATATTTGGAAGCCTTTCTGTCAATATTATATACGATTGATGTATTTTTTAAAGAATTGAATAGCATTCAGTTTTTTAAAGAATTGAATAGACAGAGAAATGTCTCTGCATTTCTGGACTCCTACACTCTTCCATGGGGAACTCTGTCAGACAGCAGGGCACTAAATGTGTGGGCTCAGTCTGGGAAAGCTCCTTTGTGCTGCAGAAGGTGTTGAAGTCTCCTTCATCATCCTTCATCCTGCAGCTCCATCACGTGCTGCCTGCCAAATATCACAGGGCTGGCGTCCTCAGGAAAGGGGAAGAGGTAGAATGAGCCACCTGAATGCCTCAAAAGAGGCCAGGCAAGAGGGGAAGAAGGGCTTCACTCTCTCTGATCTGGATTTGGTTCCCCATTGCTCTCACATCTGCAGGGTGGCTTGATGACATTGGCTTACCTCAGTATAAAGACCAGTTTCATGAATCCCGGGTAGATGGGAGGATGTTGCAGTACTTAACTGTGGTAAGTACAATCCTTTTTCCTCGGTTTTATCAATTTTAACTTCAGAATAAGCAAAAACTTTCAAAATTTTCCTCTGAACGTGAGCAGTTAAAGAATTTTTGCAAGACAGAAATAGTGCCAGTAACAACTCCTTTGTGCATGGAATCCATAAAGTCAGTCAGATGCTAGGGCTAACTTCTGCAAAGTCCTTCTCTAAATATCATGTAGCACACTGGGACTAAAAGTAAAATTTTTTTGTTTTATGAGTAACCTCTGGAGCTCTGCACACCAAGGTAGCAACAATATTCAGCAAAGTAAGAGCAGGAAATCCAGTGATTTGTACAGCTCTGCCCACACCCACAGCACACCATGAACCACACACAGCCACCGTGTTTTCTTCCCATTCTCCTGCCCAAGTCTGGATAGTTATGACCTGGATTTACCTTAACAGGCTACAATTCTGCCTTCATTTATTTAGCCAGGTCTTGCTATGATAAAATGCTAAAAAAAATCCCAATAAATCAATGACAGAACCCCCCCAAACCTCCACCCTAACAAAACCCAAACCCTCTTTAAAGTATAAACTTTCATCTTTCCTAAGCCACAGTTACTGTAGTGTTATATGAAACTACACAGCAAATTTAAACTCTTTCAAAACTAAAATCTCTCTCTCCTTCACAGAATGACCTTCTCTTCCTGAAAGTCACCAGTCAGCTGCACCACCTGAGCATTAAATGTGCCATTCATGTGCTGCACGTCAACAGCTTCAACCCCAACTGTCTACGCAGGAGGCCAGTTGAGGAGGTAAAAGAATGTTGAAATAAATGAATTTAAGCAAGCACAAATCACCTGGTCCCAGCCAAAGGGGACAGAAAGTCAGCAGTGTTACAGCAGAGTCATTGCTCCTAGGGACCTGCACCTAAAGCAGCAGTTATGCCACTAATTAAATCTTGTGCATTTCTCCTCACAAGTTATTTGCATAGTGGGGATAAAAAGTTAATTCATCTTCCAAGATAATAATTTGGAATGATTTGTCTTTGCCTGACTTCATTTTTAAAATCTGTAAGGTTTTTTGCCTCTACCTGACCAGCATAGTTTTGTCATTAACCCTGTTGTCAGAACACTTCCTTTTGTGCTGGTATTGTCTCTACGTTATCAGTTAGGGAAAAAAAAAAGGTTAAGCAGGAGAAAGAAAAGTGTTCTGGAAATTTTATCCCAATGCTTCTTATTCTTGTAATCATGTTTATACCTTTTAAGTTTTAAACCTGTTTTGCCCTTCTCCTAATCCATATCTCACAGCAAAAAATAAGTGCGTGCCCTGGTGATTTTAGCCAGCTCTAAAACCCAGCACGTTATTTAGTGCTTTAACCAAAAAACCCAAACTAGCAAAATGGATTGACATTTTTATCCCTGTAATCTCTGCTGCTGTTGCACTTCTTGGTGCAACACACTGGGCCAGGTCTGCCATCTCATCAGAGACTGCTTGAGAGGGGCCTTGAGGAGAAACAATCCCCCAGCCCGGGAGGAAGAGGAAGAGGAGGGAGGCTGTTTTGATCTGAACTGAGCCAGGAGCTGTGCACGCTCCGACAGGGCTGGCAGTGGTGTCATCACCTGTTGTGTTCCCCCACAGAACATCTCTCCTTCTGACGTGGTGCAGTGGTCCAACCACAGGGTGATGGAGTGGCTGCGGTCGGTGGATCTGGCGGAGTACGCGCCCAACCTTCGAGGCAGCGGAGTGCACGGCGGCCTGATCGTAAGGATTCACCTTTTCACCATGAGAAACTGACAGATAGAAACCATCTCTTATCTGATGTTCATCAAGAAGAAAGAAACAAGCACATCTGCAATATGGCAGCGTGGTCAGGCCTTTGAAAGAGCCTCTTTGTCTGATCCACACATCTTTATTCTGCAAAGGAAACCTAAAATAAGAAAGGAACATCTAAAACACTTTCTGTAATCAAAGCTGAGCTGTGCACAAGTGTGTGACAGCAGCACTTAAAGGGAAACCTGAACTGTGCTGTGCAGAAGCTGCTTTTTGATAAGGCATCTCTGAGTGTTTCTTTGAGTGATTTACCAGAGCTCTGAGCCACGATAAATAACCACCCTGAAACCACAGCAGTCAGAAATCACATTTTTTTAACTGGAAACATTCAGAACTATTTGCAGCTCTGTAATGTCAGGGTTCTGAAATACCACGATTCTACTGCTGTGGAATTTTTGCAAAAATGCAGTGGTGGAAATTGCACTAAGATTAATTTCATACTCTGAGTAGAGCAGAAAATTCTGAAGGGAAACTTGTTAAACCCAAACAAACGTATGATTTGGTGACAAATATAAACTCATATTTGCCTGATGGCACTCAGCATTTTTTCTTGGCTCTTTTCAGGTATTTCCCATTCAAACCCCAGTATCAGGAGTGAGCTATGAAAGGTCTAATGTGAGCAGGGACTTAGTGAGAAACCCTCTGCTAAGCACTGCAGTTAGTTTACTATTGCAAATATTCATATAAAAAAGAAACATCCTGTCCTTTTTCCCAGATTCTCGAGCCTCGCTTCAACGGCGACACGCTGGCCATGCTCCTGAATATCCCTCCCCAAAAGACCCTCCTGCGCCGCCACCTCACCACTAATTTTAACGTGTTAATTGGGCCAGAGGCACAGCAAGAGAAGAGGGAAATCATGGAGTCAGCAGCATACACACCTCTCACCACCACTGCCAAAGTTCGGGTAGGTACTGCTGCCAAAAGGCAGAGGTGTCGGTGTCAGGCTCCTCCACTCTGAATTACAGAGAAAATAAGGGACAAACAGGGGCAGGGAGAGGTGAATTCTAGGAGTGCTGCACTTCCTTTAATTCTAGAGACAGCACCTTTCACTCTGTACCTGTTTCATCAGGTCCTGAAAACAAGCATGCAATCTGTTCTGCCTTTTCTTAGAAGGAACATGGTGTAAATGCATTAACACCCACTGTAACCCCAATTTGAGAACAAATGCAGTTAATTCAAAATCCACGTACTTGAATGACCAGGGTATAGCCATAAGTGGAAAAGGGGAGGATTTTGAATGTTTAAAGAACAACCTTACTTGTCTTACTCAGAACTACTTGTGTTGACTCCGTATTTCAGCCAAAGAAACTTGGATTTTCGCATTTTGGAAACTTGCGGAAAAAGAAGTTTGACGAATCAACAGACTACGTTTGTCCTATGGATACGAGCCCAGCTGCTACCAATGGTACCTCGAAAAACTACGGTGGCTACAAAGGCCTCAGTCCTTTCACTGACAGGGAACTGGATCAGGTGGGACAGACAGACTGATGCCATGCTCATCTCATCCTCTCCATGCATTCCAAAGCTTGCAAATAACCAAATGTTCCCCTGTAACAAACTCTTTGCTACATCCGCATGAACTCACTGAGAAAAGCGTTGGCTGTGGAAAAACCAGAGTTCCAGACTAAGAATGTCGGGTTTATTTTTTTTTTTTATAATCAACATCTCATAGTAAACTCATCCATCCTCAGGCCCTTTTTCAGGACTATGGCACCTTTACACTCCGAAGATGGAGGTATTTTGTCAGTCGAGGGCGTGGTTGCAGTAAACACAAGACTTTTGTACTTACAGCTTTCATAATTTTAGTACAGCACACGATTTTTTTTCATTATCTTTATGGGCGGTTTTAATATGTACTAAATTCATATGGACAAACTTGTACAAAGCTATCAAGTTATATTAAAGTACAACTGGATTGTATTTTTTAACAGTAATCAGAGAATCCAACTGAATTTTTCTTTCATGGTGTACAGTGGGGAGTAGTTCTGCTTAGACAATATATGTGAAGAAAATGCATCAGCAATGAACAAATTAATAAACTGAGTTAATTCACTTTTGTAATGTAGTAGTGAACTTGTGAATGAAGCTGTCTAGATGGCACACAGAGAAATGCTGAAGACTAAAAACTATCAAATTTTATTTCGACTTTGCTGTTGTGTGTAAAGGGATGTAAACCCTGAAAAAAGGAGCGCTCCTGGAGCCTTGTGTGAGCTTTGGCAACACACAAGAGCCACACAGAGGCAGCTGGAGTAAACTGCCCTTTCTCCAGCGACATAAAAACAGTGTAAGACCGATAAGAGAATGGTCACAGCATTGAAAAGACTAACCTGTGAAGGTAATTTTTTTCACTTGCATGGTTTAGAGCATCTAACATCTCATTTGTGTCCATTGGCTAACCCTGGTCTTTTCCAATGTACTCCTGAACAGGGAGAGTACCAAACCCTGACTGGGAGTGTGGATGTCCACTTGCTCAGCTAAGGGATGTGAGGGAATGCATTAACTTTCAGCCAAGAACTGTGCAGTTGTTGAAGCATGACAGAAAGACTGGGTTTTTCTCTAGGAGCATGGTCTGTCTGTTAAGCATGACTTCTGAGCATGTGGCCCATTGCAGGAAATCACAGTGCCCTAGATTGTGACATTTCTGTGTAAAAAGAGTTAGGACTGTACCAAAGACTTCTCACCTGTGAAACAATCCCACCAGAAATATAAGTGGTTTCAGAGATTTGGAAAACCCTACCTCTCATTGAAAATATCAGTTAATCTTTCCTTTTTTTTCTGTGAATTGGAGACCAAGTTTCACAGAATTAATGTCTCTTAATCAGGGTCCACTCTTCCTATCTATCATTAAATGCATTTTCACATACCTTGTAGCACGGAGGCATTTTTGTTAAGGAGCTGCTAAACTTACCCCAGCTTCATTTGTGCAGGCACAGATCCCTCCCAAAGCTGCATGTAGAGTGAATAAAATTGCACATGCTGTCTGATTTGAACTAGTTGCTGACTGCTTTTACAGATGGAACACTCAGAAGGCACAGTAATGCAAATAGGGGCTCTTTCCCAAGGCATAACCCACCTCACGGTACGTACTCATTCCTCTCTGCTTCCAAAGTCTGCCAAAATTCACTGAAATTGGTCATTGCTGGTGGTGATGAAGAGTAAGTGGGTCTCTGCTCTTGTTAAATGTCTCTTTATAGCTTGGTGGGACATGCAGTCAAAAAAAAAACACTGCTTTTAAATTGCTATAGAAATTCAGCTTTACCTAGACCTAAGTTTTCATGAACTCTGCTGTCTCTTTGACAAAATGACAGCTATTCCTCCCTTAAATAAAAACAATTCTTCAAAGATTTTGCAGGTAACCACCAGCTCAGTCACAGCAAAGGCTAGGAATGAGGTACAGACTTTTGAAAATTTACATGAACTGAAACTCTGTGGAAAACATAAAACGAAACACCTGACTTTTGCTTCTTCGTTCCACAGAAGCTAATTTATTAAACAATAAGTGTCTGGAAGACACAATGAAGAATTATAAAATATAGCTGAGTTGCATGCCTGACACAAAATCTCTAAGAATTTCCTCAAGCAAAAAAAGCTTATTTAAAGCTGAATTCCCTTTGACTGTGTGTGGCTTTCACCCCCTGTGTTGTGAGGCTGGGTCTCTGGGAGCACAGGCCCCTCACCAAACACCCTCAGTCCTTCCCAAACTGCTCTTTCAGACGCTGCTGAGCCAGGATGAGATGCTGAATGACAGCAGGTTTCTAACACCGACCTTTGAAGACTGGAGATGATGTCCCAGCAGGACGCAGAGCGCTACCGAACCTCAGGCCTGCAGGAGCGGCCAGGAGCAGCTGGGGCCGTGCAGCAGGAGAGCTTTCCCTCTTTCCTGCCTCTGCCACCTCCCATGTAGCATTTCCTCACACAGGGCAGCCCCACCTTGCAGGTAACTCTCCTCTGTGCTGTTTCCCCACCTCATGTAATGGCAAACAGGGGCTGGGAGAGGAGTGGGACTCATATCCAGAGTCTGGAAAGCCAAGACTGGCAATGTTTTGTCCTTTTATTTACTTACCTGTTACGTGCTATGTTGATGTACTGTTACACGAAAAACCTTCTGTCGTTTTTTATTTTTATAATTAACTTGGAGTGCAGGAATCATTAATACATAATTGTACCTTGGGGACAAATCAGAGGTACCTGGAATTCAGCTGGGTGCTGGTGAGAGCAGCAGCAATGGCTCACTCACCACTCCTGTGGCCTTGCCAGACTGATCCTCAGAAAGGATTTCAATCTCTCCCCCCTTTCATTGTCCTGCTCTCTTTTTATCCAAGCCAGGGCACTGTAGGGTGGGAAGAATGGAACATAATACTGTCCATCCAGCCCTTGCTTTTATTAGGATGACAAGCTGCCACGCTCACAAATCCTCACCTAAGGCAAAAACAACTGCAGCAGGAAATTGTAACCAGGAAAGTACCAGAAAAAAAGATGTATTTCTGTAAAACACCTGACAAAATAAATCTGCTGCTGTTGTACTGGGCTAGACAGGACTGCATCAGAGAGAAGTATTGAGGGGCTGAGGTTGAACTGCCACCTTTACAGCAACAGTTACTTGTGATATCTGTTTACATGTACATCTCCTGTACTAATGAGCTATTAACAAGCTCTCTCAGTAAACAGATAAATGCCAGAAAAAAGTCTCCTTAATTGTAAGGAAAAGTACTTTGTACAGTGCTGGTTTGCATTACTCTCTCCTTGCTGGCTGCAGGTGTTGCTTTAGATTCCAATATAGCCTCAGGGCAGGTCACTGCCAACGCTCCCAAATAAAGAGGGAAATTCCACGGGATGCAGCAAGGGGTCTTTGAGAACTACCTGGGGTGTTTTTTTCAGGTGATCTACCCTGGCCCTCACTTCACCAGTGTCTCCTGACAGACTTTGCAAAGATAAACACATGACTTGGTTGTCCACAGTGGTAAAAATCAAGGCACCCTCTTTTCAGTCACTGCAAAGTGCAAAAAAGGAAAATTCAGAAGGATGAGAAATGAGTCTATGCATGAGCAAACCACTAATGTTTAATGTTTGAACAAAGGTGTTAAATGTTCCAGTCTGGCAATGCAGTCAGTGCTAGTGACCAGCTCAGGTACCACGGGCATTTGGAATACTTCGTTAGGTCAATTAGCCAACAGACTTAGTACAGCACTGCAAATGGGATTGCTGCTCCAGCAGCCCTGGGATATTCCAAACACACCATTTCCTATTTCTTTCAATGCTGTATTTACAACTCAGTGTGTGGTTGTGGATAGCCAATCCACAAAACAACTGATTCTTCTTTTAAATAAACGTAGTAAGAAATCCTAATTAGCATAACACTGGTATAAATGCTTATTTTTTGACTGTTATGAATAAATTGTGAATGTTCCCCTCTCTTGTTGACCATGGAATGATTTAACACAAATTCATGTGGATGATCTCTCAATTTTTTTTTTCCCCTCAGAAATAATGTTTTATAGTAATTTCAGAGGTCAGACTAAGTAACTCCCACACAATCCAAGAGGATTTCTCAACTTCTTAGTATTAAAACACACAAGGTAATTATGAAGTTATAAACCGCAGAAATTACATCAAGGGGTTAAAACACACACACAGACACAAATGCTGCACAGCTGCACATCATCTGTTCCTGTAGAAAAATATGCAGTACTTCCAAAAAAGGTATCAGGTGCCATCGATGTTAATAAGCAAATGTACTGCTCTTGGGATAGCCAAGCTTGTCCAGGTTGGGCTGACAGGCAAACTGGATCATTGGTGGTGGCCCACACATGAGAATGAGGGTCTCGCTGCCAGGGGGAGGCAGGTGGGCTTCCAGCATCTCTGCAGTGACAAAGCCAGAGCTGTACTTCCAGTCTGCAACAAAGAAATTCATTCCATTACTTGGAATCTCTCTACAGGCTGAAGCCTTTTAAACCACATTAAAATAGCTGAAGAATCAAGTTATGGCAGCATCACTGCAAGCCAGGAGAGGGTGAAATTCCTCACTCAGCTCAAACCTAGAGATCCCCTTCCACAGGGACAACAAGCGTGTAGGTAACAAGGATCTGGCTGGTAAGACACGGAGGTCTTAAAACAATAAATTATAAAATGTAAAAGAAATGAGCAGGTAGGAATAAAAAGGAAGAGTGAATCAGCTTTTCCAGTGAAGAAGGCTCACACAGTGGCAGGGAGAGGCATTGAGACTTGTACTCTGTTTTTTTGAGATGGGAGTGGTGAGGTGACAAGAGTTTGGTGAAAACAAAAGCTCTGCCATGTAGTTTAGTGATAAGAGAGAACAAGCTAAAAGAGGAAAGAAATGCTAAACTATTTCAAGCAGCAGGATTATTGAATGATCTGCCACTTGAAGTGAGAAAAATGATGCCTTAATCCATACTCATGGCAGCTGTTTCACCAGAATTTCATCTGGAGCTGCTGCAAAACAAAGAAATGCACATAATATTTACAGGTATTAAACAATTATATTAAACAATTTAATGCCAACAACATGCTAATATAACCTGATTTGGGAGATAGCTCAAAACAGAGCTGAACTTTTGATGAAAACTCCCAAAAACTGAAATACATGAGAAGATGCACTGAGAGACACGTCTGACCCAAATGAGGTAAATTATGAGCTCCCACTTTTTAAGGCTCAGCTGGCTTAGATCCCTCTTTAAAACAGGGTGTGGGGTAAGATTTGTTTCTGAGGAGTTTCAAAGTGCAAGACAAGAACACCTGACATTGCTCTGATGTCTCCTTGAGCAAGAGTGAAGCTCTGACTGTTGCACAGGGATGAGCAGAGGCATTTCCATGTGTCCCTACCTTTTGGAGGTCTGTCCAGTGTGTACCACAGCACAAACTGCTCAGGGTGCCTCTTGGCAATGTCTTCTAGCTCAGCTCTCAGCAATATATCATTTTCTGTCTGTAAAATGAGAGTGCTGTTTAGCTCCAAACCACCCCAGGAGCCCTCTGACGGGAGCTCATCCGCCATTCACAACAAATGCAACGATAAAAATTACGTAGATCAAGAAAGTAATTTGGTATTTTGCCCCTTCCATGGTAGCTATCATCGTTACAGGCTTCTGTAAATTGAGGTTAAGAACAACAAATTGTGAGACTTAGCAGCCATCTAAACACAGTCCTGAAGATGGCAATTAGAACAACTTTTTAATTCAGGCTAAAATCACGAGCTGGATTTGGCCCTGGCCCTGGCAAATGGCCCTGGACTATCATGGTGAAGGTTAACTGTAGAGATTAGTGGAAATAAATCTTGTTCCCTTGAAATCAGTGAAGGACTAAGATGAGCAGAGGGATCAGGAGCTGGTCACAGTGTTTATTCCCGAATTATAGGGAATTCACTGAAACTATGAGGAGATACCCCAGTGTGAAAGAGTCTGAAACACGTGTCAGCAGTTTAAAAAGCTCAGAGGCCCAAAAACAAGTGGGCTGTTAAAGAAGAACAAACAGATGGGTCAGAGTCCTCACCTGATTAGCAAAAAGGAGGTAACATTTTGTGGAGTCCTTGGGGTCGCTTGTGATCTGACGGATCAGCTGCAACATAGGAGTTATTCCTGTTAAAAACCAGAATGGTTATAAAGTGGGTGTTCCTTTCCATGGCTCCAGCTTCAGTATCAGTGCTGCCTCCCCTCAGTCTTCAATGGGATCTCAGTTTGCACTGGGCTGCACATCTCTGGATTTCTAATCCACATGGAGTGCAGAGATTGGGGGGGTTTCTGTTATGACAAACAGGTCCAAAACAAAAACACAATTCTTGTACGCAGGGTTTTTCTCTTCAGGATTCTCTAGCATTTTACCCTCAAGACATTCTCTTAAAATACTTTTTGTCACTGATGGAGTTCTCTGAGGTCACAAGGTAAATCAATATTCAAACCCTCAGGTTGCTACTCCCCAGGACTGAGCTCAAACCACTGGAATGCCTCAGTGTGACCACCATAGAAATAAATTAATGGAAAGAAATGCAGTGTAAGTACTCTGCTGCTGAAGTACACTGATAGACCTCACAAATACCCACAAAGATATTTTCACTCTCTAGACACTCCATATGATGGGGTTAGTTTTACCTGTTCCTCCAGCTATCATCCCAAGGTGCTTTGCAAACTTCTTCTCTGCCTCAGACTTCTTATTAGGCCTGATCAGAAAGGTACCTAGAAGAAATATTCCAAACCTATAGGTACATTAGCTTCCAAACAAACATGGATACACATTCCTTAAGAAGAAATGACTACAGATGATCAATTAATAGAGACAAATTTCTGGAAATCCCTCCCTTCTGCTGAGAGAGGTTCAGCAGGAGATTGCTGATCACAGGAGGTCAGCATCCAGAGAAATGCTGAGCACTCTGAGGTGAGACTCAAGTGCACAGCTCCTCTCAGTCAAGATCAGTGCAAAATCTCTCACTTGCATCCTACAAGAGGATTACTTCCCTGAGCTTATTTGTCACTGTCAACTTAAACCTGGTTTGATTATGAAATGGAGCTGGCTCTCAGTCAGCTGCTTTAACAGCACTAAGATTCTCAGAGGGCATTTGAAGCCACAATCTCACTTGCTTAGGAAGCATCTGGAGCATCTCCCTCCATATGTATAGCTGAGGTATTTTATTTCCAGTGCACACTTCTTAGTCATGTAATGCAATAGCAATTTTTTCAGATTTACAGTCCCAGGAGTGAGACACTCATCAGTTATTCCTTACACAGAGTACTCTTTCCCATCACATCAACTCTGACAGGCTCACAGTCAAGTCTAGAAAAGGTGACTTTTCCTCTTTTCCACTTTAAAAAAAAAAATATTCTCTACAGTTGTCAAGTTTTATAAAACACTTCTGAAAATAACTAATACCTCCCTTTTGCTCTCCCACCTTTGTGTCACAGTACCTGTCCCCTTATAGACCAGGAGTCCATTTGGCCCTCTGAAATCAATGGTATCTCCAATCTTCATGTTATCCAGATACTGGGACATCTTCCCACCTTCTGGAAACTTGGGGTTCACATTTTTGTGGTAGACCTGTAAGAACAATCATTTGCACGTTATCAACCACTAACTTTCCTGCAGACATTATCACAAACTGTAGAACACAGTCCTGCAGGCCTGAAATTCGGCACCTGAGAAAGAAATCGAGGGAATTCTTTGCTCTCAGTTATCTCTTGAGCAGGAAGCAGCCAAAATAAGTCAAATGTGCTGCTGGGCACGTGTCCCTCAGCTCCCTGCAAACAGCCAGGATAACAGGGATGGGTGGAAGGCAGATTATGTGCTGCTGCCCTCATTTCACTCTTGCCTCACGTCACCTCATTTTTGTAGCTGCTCCTTCTGGAAACAGCACTGCTGCATCTTTTCCTTCTAAAACTTTCCCACTCAGACCCACAACAGCTTTCTAAGAAAGAAGCATTAGTAGTTCATAGCAATTCATAAAAGTAAGAAGCATCAAGCAGTTCATAACCATTCACCACCCATGTGACATGAAGAACAGAGCATAAAAAAAAAAAAAAAGCCTGGGTTTTTGCCTAGGGATAAATTCTATCATAGAAAAGGATTAGGAAATCCAGAAGTCCTGGGATCAGATAATCCTGCATCCCTTGGCTTACAGGATTTCCCTTGTTTGACTTGCTTAGAGCTGTTTGCAGTAAGCACCAGCAGCAGCACAGGCATCTAGAGGGAGAGAGGTCAGTATCCATGCACTGCCAAATAAAAGATATCAGAGAAATTCCTAAAGAGTTGCCAAGGAAGTGACTCCCTCCTCCCTCTGCTCTTCCTCTGCCATCCCTCAGTGCCACACAGCAGACAGGATGCAACTTACAACTCAAGGCCAGTGTGAAATGAATTGTCTGCCATGCAGTCACACTACTTGGAAGAGACGAGACCCAATGACAATGAAATTTAATGAAATTTGAATGAAAGACAATGAAATTTGATGACTAAATCAAAACAAACCATTTCACTAAAATGAAGTACTTGCCCTCCTTCCAGTTACCAACTCATCTATATTTAATGAAAACAAAATTTACCTTTATAATTAAATCAACATAACCTTTTGTCTTGTCAGTGGAAACTGGGGTATAGGCTCGGATCACCAGATTCCCATCAATTTTTGCAGAAAGGTAAACATGTTGGCCTGGGGAGAAAGAATTATAATCTGATTTTTATTTTTTTTTTCCATCCTTGGAGGACAAGAGGGAGAAGCAGGCATTGTAACCTGCTATGCATGCAATCACAGAGAAAATCTTTGCCATACAAATGCTGTATGAAACATTCAGTTTCTTCTCTTTTTTCAGCCCAGAGCAGGAATCTCAATAAAGTTTCAGGATCTTATTCCTAAATTCTTAAGAATGAATCTGGATAAACACAAGCACTGCAGAGCACATCTCAGTTGGTTTACCATTTGTCTAGTAAATTCCATTAGTCCTTCCCATACAAGGCAGAAGAGAGTTTGGAGAAGAACAAGCAGCATGCAAGGACATGCTCACAGCATGGAATGGGATGACCCTGACACCTGCCAAACAGCACAGGGAGGTGCCAAACAGTGCAGAACAAACAGCGCCAAATCTGCAGATCAGAGAGAGAGAGAGAGAGAGAGAGAGAGAGAGAGAGAGAGAGACTTTCCCCTGCACAGATAATCACTGATCCAAGGTCCAAGGTTCAGTGCTGTAAGTGTACCAGGGTACAGGAAAGAAGGCAAATCCTGGGCTGAAATTAGTGCTACAGAATTCCAGATAAAGTTCCATGGACATGTGTGTGATCCAAAGGTAAGTGCATGCACAGAAATGGCTCTGAATATTTCAGCATCTTCCCAGGCAGCAGAGTTGTCCCCTTTCTCCTTTACAAGTGTGACTGCATTTGCCAAAACCATGAGGGCGATTGCCAACAGACTGAGGGGACCAGATGGAAGTAGAATGCAAATAAGAAATATGAAAAAGCTTTGACAGATATCACTCTAGCTTATATCCTGACTGGTGATGAGTTCCATCAGGCTCAGTTCAGTTTCACTGCTCCATTTCTAACCTACACCACACAAGTGGACAAAGCACTCACAAAAGATCAGAAACACAACCCTCTGGGAAACCTGACATTTCTCCCTGAGACAGCAGCATTCAGATGCAGCTTTCAACTCCTTGCTTTTCTGAGCCTTAAATTCACAGTCAGAAGTCCAAGAACTCTGAGAAACCAGAAATACAAGTAATTAAGTGTTTGCAGTACTTACCTACAGGCAATCCTAATATATGATTTGTTGAGGGTAGCCCAAATCTGAATTTCTTAGTATCGTGACTGATTTCCTAGAAAACCAAAGTTAGAATGAGGTCAGCATCACCACTGCTTTGAATTTCAAACTCAACACAATATGCTTTAGCAAGCCTGCTCCTTGTTAGCATGCAAGCCAAATGCTGGGAAAGGACACAGAAAAGGGCTTTGAAAAAGAAAGCTGAAATAACCAGGGGTTTCAGAAGCACTTTTCTCTTCCTTACTTCCACAAGGAGTGACTTTTGCCTGCCTGCGCAATCCCTACAGCACTTTTGCACAGATAAAACCAGGAAACCCGGTGCCCAAGGCCAGTGAGCACATTCCACGCTTGTGGCCAAGGATCGGGCAACTCAGGGCGTGCAGAAGCTCAGGCTGCCGGGCTTGCTTCTCACGGTGCACCCAGGCCAGCAACCGAGGGACGAACACAGCCGCCACTTAAACACGCCAAGCCTCGGGAAACAACACTTCGCAGCGTGGCAGAAACGCTTTTACACGCCCTGCTCTACCCTGCGAGCATCGCAGGGCGGCTGCGGCGCTCACAGCCTTGGAGGGCTCTGTGCCCTGCTCTGGGGATTCGATCCCTGGGGTGGCCAAGAGCCCCTCGGAGCCCCGCTGCCCCACGTCCCCAGCGCCCCCGGGCACCTCCTTGTCCAGCAGCCGCAGCGGGTACTTGGCCAGCGGGTCCTGCAGGGTGACGGGGCCGCTCGGCCTCCGCGCCGTCCCGCGGAGCAGCAGCAGCAGCAGGGCGGACGCGGCCACCACGGCCACGGCGATGGCCACAGGCGCTCCCTGTCAGGAGGAGAAGGGCAGGCGGTGAGGGCACGGCGGCGGTGAGGGCACGGCGGGCTCCGGCCCCGGCCCCGGCCCGGTCCCTCACCGCAAGCGCCTCCATGGCGGCCTCTCGCCCGCAGCTCCCGCCGCGCCGGGCCCGCTCAGCCCCGGCTCCTCCCGGTCCCTCCTCGGGTCCCTCCTCCCGGTTCCTCCTCCCGGTTCCTCCTCCTGGTTCTTCCTCCCGCTCCTTCCTCCCGGTCCCTCCTCCTGGTTCTTCCTCCCGGTCCCTCCTCGGGTCCCTCCTCCCGGTCCCTCCTCCCGGTTTCTCCTCCCGGGTCCCTCACGCCACCGGGAGCCCCGCTCCGCCCTCAGGCCGCCCCTAGAGCCACATTCTTCATTTCACCGGTAGTGTGAGGCTGGAGAAGCCAAAGTCTTCATTTCACCGGTTGTGTGAGGTTGGAGAAGGCTCTGGGGTCACCGAGGACAAGCTGTGACCGGACAGCCCCGTATTAACCAGCACTGAGTGCAATATCCAGGCTTTTCCTTGAACGCCTCCGGGGACAGGGCATCACCGCCTCCCCGGGCATTCCCTTCCATTGCTTAAAGCTTCTTTCCGCAGGGATAAATTAAAGGAAGAGAGCAAAGTCGAAGTAATCACTTCAGATGAAGAAGTGGCAGTGTTTCTGTGCGCACAGGACACGGCAATGAATGGGTTCCTAAATGAGAAATAAACCTGCCCTCGTGGCCACTTCTGGAAAAGTGCAAGGGAAACAAAGCGAGGGTAAAAGGAAACAGGGAAGATGAGAATGGGGGTGTCGTGCCCTTTTGGGCAGAGCCACAGCGGGAGGAGGGTCAGGAAGAGCACGGAATTGGTTATTTCCACAGGCAGAGGAGCTCAGAGATACCGGGACACCATTCCAGGGCAACCTACGGTCACGGATCCTCCCCTCAAAACTAAAATAAAACCCCATTACATGAACCCCCTTGAAAGTATTTTATTGTATTTTATTTCCAGTTCTTGGGTTTTTTTAGCTGTTTTTAAATCAAGATTTCATTTGCATCAGAAAACAGTTCACATTGTTGCTAAAAGGTACCGGCACCTTACAAGAGACTAGAAAGATACTACAAACAAACACAAAACCTCGTAAAATCATACTAGGAGAAACACAAAAGGCCGACATCAAGCAGCCAAGAAAAAAGTTAGTGCTGTAACAATCAAATCAAAACCAGACATTTTAAGAAGTAATTTAAGACAGGAATTTTCATAAGGGATATCAATTTACCAGTATATAACCACAGCATTCAATATCATCACAGCTGATAACACCTGTAGTTCTCCCCACACGATTTTTGCTGTTTTGAACACATCCACGTGAAATCCTTGTCTTAAATTAATAAACAGATAAAAGTCACTGTCTTCCTGTTAAGCCAAACAGGACAGCAGAGATAATACACATCTGCTCCCAACATAAACTGATACAGTCCACCATAACCAAACATTAACAGGCTTCTATATTAAAAATTTACAAAGTGTATTTCCCCCCATTTCTCTCTGAAGATCTCTTCAGAAAGTTTAGCAAAGATAGAACACACATTCTGTATCAATAATGTAACACAGGTGTTAATCTGAATCTCTGAATCTCAATTTGCCCCTAATTCTTCCACTGTTAAATATTTTCATAGCTTCACAAAAAACCTCATGCTCAGTGTCAAACTTTACACTGAAGAGAAGAAAATGGTCAAATATCTTTACCTTATTCATTGGAAAATAAAGTCAGTGAGATTATTATTTCTCCAGCTACATAATAAAATTAAAAGTTTAAAAAAAGCTCAAAGAACCAAAGTTCAAAACTAATACAATAAAAAAGGAGGGTTACTGGCACCAAATGCTTGTATGAAAAACTCTCTAAATATTTTTGCCATTCATATCAACAAAAACTAAGTGAGATACCTTACCTTCTGGTTATTATCTGCACCACTGAGTCAAAGGAGGATTATTCTTGTGCTACCTGTTGTACTAGCCTACTAATCCAGTTTTAAACTCTGAAGCTGAGAGCGGGAAGAGTCTGCAAAGCTAACTGGTGCCTGTCACCACAGATTTCTGTATAAGCAGCTTTTTGGACATTAAACAAACTGCTAGTTACAAGTTAATGCATGGATTAATTAGGATAGCTATCCGTTCTTGGATGGTCCCTTGGCCTGTAACACCTGTCTTTTCAAACACTTTTGTTCAAGCACCACACAGTTTGTAAAACCAGAAACTGGATTAAAAATATCCTGCAGTGTTTTTATACTCTCCAGCATTACATTCAAGGACATGCTTGGCTCATGTGGCTTCTTTTCCCTCTTTTCCCTTCTAAAATGGATTAACAGAGTGTCAGGAGCCTGCAGGTAACTTGTGACTGCTCCAACACAGGGGTAAAGCCAAAGCCTCAGTTTAGGTAAATCAGCAGTAAACTCCCCAGGGTAAATATCAGCTACTCTGAATCTTCATCAGTCAAAAACACGCTCCCACCAAATTTTGTTTTCAATGACATTTGTGCTTTGGGAGTGTTTTACAATGGGATCCATCAGAACTCTTCTTCTGACAGTCACACGATGAAAACAGGGAGATCCAGGGGAAAAAAAAAAAAAAAAAGAAGAATAAAAAAGGGTAAATGTTGAAAAGATAATCAGTAAAGACAGGCTGTAAACTTGTCAAAGTGGGCTCAGCTGCCACCTTGTGTCAGTTCATGCTCCTCCCAACCCCGAGGAATGAAGCTGCAAAGCCACAGCAAGGAAAACATTCATCCACACAACAGATGCGTTCGAGAGTGGAATAATAATAATAATGCAACTGGAAGAAATAAGATTTTCAGAAGTTACTGCTGATTTAAGTTTGTTTCTTTTCTGGGCATTCAGCTAGGGATATTTTAAACAGCCAAGATCTCAAGGAGTGCTGGACACCCAAATATAAAAATGGCACCCTGGAAAAGACCTCTAATTAATCATCTAACAATAACAAAAGGATTAATTTAATTATTTTGTTGGGGTTTTTTTGTCATACATACCACTACTATTAATATTCTTCTTGATCCAGTCAACAAAAAAAACAACATTGGTGTAAACTACTGAGTAGCTCTTCCTTCCACATCCCAAAACCCAGCTAGTAATTCCATGGAGGGTGTAAATCCCCGAGTTGTCCCACACAAATCATCCCCTGGGTCACTTTACTGGCATTATTATTTTACACAATTATTATTATTGTGTAATAGCCCTGACATCTGTCGGGTGCTGGGATGGGGACTTCCAGCTCCTGCAGTTTTTTCCCCTTTTCCCTGTCTTGAATTAAAACATGTCATGCAGTAGAGGCATGAATTAGTGGTTCCAGAAGGAAGCTTTACTCCTTTCCTTTTCAAATGGTCTTGATCTAAATTATCTGATTTCTCTCCTCCCACCCATGTTTCTTCACAGCTAGCTGAGCTTACACAAGTGAAAACTTTCCAACATGTCTGTTCTCCAAACCCAATGTACAGACAGAAGGAGAGTTCCAGCACAGGATGTGCTATTTAAAACACAGGCACAACACGCCCAAGCAGCATCATTGCTTCAGGTGCACCCCACCTGTGAGCACACACATCCCCGAGGGCTGCAGCATCTCCTCCTCGGCAGGGAGCCACCCTGGGAGCATGGAGGAGCTGAATTCCTGTTACAAATTCCATGGGCTCAGCCAGTTACAGCAGGGCAATGTCAGAGTCCAGAGTCATTAAAACTTGGGTGTATAAAATACTGCTTGACTGAGCTTTTCTACGAGAGCAAAGACATCAACATTTCCTGAAAGTCTTGGGAATGTGAGGCTTTAAGTAACCTTGGTGTTATCAATTTCCAAGATGCCTTATGAAGAGAATTCATTTAAAGGCAGTTCCAGAAACTGCCAGCTTTCTGATATTAACAAGTCAAGATTATGCATCTGTGGCATGGAACAGGGAACATGCAGAAAACTCCATCCAGCAGCAAGGGTAGGAAGAGAGTCTTGGAAAAATATTTATCCAGTGTGAATGAAGTGACAACTTGTGCCCTAATTGATTCTGTCTTGGTATCATAGGAACAATCTTCACTATCTTCTACTTCAAAAGATTGGTATGCAAGCTTGAAATAAAAAAAATGAAAGAGTGAACCTCGTGAGAGTCATCTTGAAAAAATTCAAAGATCTACAGGGTCTTTAGTATTGTGAGTGATTCCTGCAAGGTTTGGTTTCTGAGACATTCAGACCTCTCACAGGTGATACATAAATATTAAATTTTCTGGAAGAATCTGCAATGATAAAATTCAAGCCAGGAAAACCCATTTTACCATAACCTAAATCTAAACCTGTCTGTCTTTTGGGATGGATAGTGATTCCTCCACATCCAGAGCATTATTCATGCTCATGTTGCTTGATCTTGTTTGTCTTTAGCTGCCCCATTTCTTGTTAGCTCGGTGCTGCCCATTTCCATCAGGTAGACACAAAAAGGATTGATGTTGTACCTTGGCTGTGTGGTTTTTGGGGCACAGACAATCCACTGACAGCCTGCCAGGCTGCTCTAGTGCTCTCCAACACTCCTTCTTCAAAAAGGACAGCCAGGGACTCCCAGCCAGCGTCTGGAAATCCAGGCAGGAAAAACAGAAAGGAAAGAACAGCTGGAAATGCTGCCAGAGCAGGAAGAGAGGTTCTTTCAAGGAGTTCATCAGGAGGTTCAGCAGGAATTCTTTCAAGGATCAGCAGGTGGCCCTTGGGCCCATCCTTAGGGATGGTGAACAGCAAAACCAGACATAATTCCCCATTTCAGCCTCAGCTGCCTCCCTCAAGGCCCCCCATGAAAGCATCACCCACACAGAAATGCCACAGGAGATTCCTCTGCTTTATTTTCTCCTGACTTTTTTTTCCAGGTCTCCACCCAAGAGTGTAGGCAGGCACATTGCTTGGCTTAAATTTACCAGGAAGAATATCTGGTGTAAGAGCTTTGGAAGTAATGGAAAAAACAGTTCCATAATCCTCATTGTCAGAAACAAATTTCAGCCTTATGCTATTGGAGCCAAATAAAATAGGCAATGGAAGATCTCCTCCACAGAATTTCCCTGAAAAATAACATTAGAGAATAATCACTGTTTGAAGCTTTCAGTTACTTGAGAAAACTTGCATGTACCATTTTTAATACTTCGATATCAAAGCTTTAGGATGTAAATGAAATTTCCTATTCATCCCTCTACTTTCCCTATTAATCCATTAGCCCAAATCGATTCACACTATTAAAGAGTGAAAATCATTGACACCAGAAATGTGATACAGTTCCCTACCAGGCATTTTCCAACCTCTTCACCTCCCACACATCTATTTTTTTATTTCAGATCCTACATCTCAATGAATCAATCAAGCAAATACAGGTGAAGCATAACAAACCACCACATCCTCACAGGGTGTGCTTGCTGTTAGAGTAAGGAGTGCTCTGACAGGTTACAGATCTTAAAGGTCTTTTCCAACCTGAATGATTGTTTTAAAGAACAAGGGGACAAAAACTCACCACAAGTCTGTCGTCTTTTTGAATAGACTGATAAAGAATCACAGTCACAGGATGTTTCTGGATCTACCTCAAAGTGGGAGAAACAAAGCTGTATGTAATTCCCTTCTGGCACAAATATACACAATCTGGAAGAAGAAATCAGTTCCCATTCACAAAAACGCAACCAAAACCACCCCAAAACCTACCCTTGATTGGGGAATATTCTCTGGGGGAAGACTTTGTTTTCTCTGCTTACTGGTGGTTTTGACAGAACTGATCAGGCCTTCCAGGAAAATGCAATTCCCCTTCCCTGTTGCAGAGTTTTCAGTCCTGAACACTACAAAAGGCTGTAAAGGAAGGAATCAGGATTGACTCATTTGCAATCAGCTGTTCCAGCAAAAAGCTCAAACATCTGGAGGCTGTTGTGAGACAGGATGGCTCAGCTGCACTTTGTTTCTGCTGGCAGACTGCTGCTGTGTCTTCTCCTTCTCTCTTTTATTTGGAATGATGGTAAATCAGCTTTAAAACCCATCATCTGGGAGCAAGGATCAAGCCCTGCCAATGGGCTCTCATTTGTTTTTTTGTAAATGGCAGGGCTTTTCTTTTACCTCAAAGAAACTCTTGGCTACATGAAGATTTCAGTACAAATAATTTTCTGTGAGGAAAAATAGATACCCCAAAAAAAATCTGTAGCAATGCCCTTGGTTATGCTACAGCAGGAGACTTTTGCAACAGTTCAATTTGCTGTTCAAAATTACTTTCATAGGAGAAGCAAAAGCTTTCCCCTTCAGCCAAGTGTCAGCAGAAACACAACACCACAAAAATCATCTCCTCGTGCCCTTCCTTCTGCTTGCAAGGTAACCCAGTTAGAGCAACATCTATCAGCAACTATGTAAACACAAATTTAAGGAGTTTTTTAGATTATTTCCCCTGCAGCATCCTGGGAAGACTAATAAAAACTTGCAAAAATGTTTTCAAAAAGGTTTCTTCCTTTATAAATTATATAAACAACTATTTAATAGTTTATATAAACTATATAAGCAACAATTATATAAAATAACTACTTTTTTATGCTCTAGCACAGATAGAAGATACTGGGGAAAAGTAGTGTACTCAGCTGTGGAGCTTTTCACTTTCAGATCTAATAGAGGAGGGATAGGGAAGGGGGAGGAAAAAGAAGAATAAATTACTGTGGTTTCATATTCACAATTTTGTTATTTGCAGTTTTGTACAGCTGGCACTGAGGCAAATCCCAGCAGTTTTCAGGGACACAGGGCCTACAATAAACAAGGGTTAGAATCAAAATAAAAATTGCAATGCTGATGTTGGAATAAACAGTTCTGGAGCAGCCCCTAACAGAATGAGCCATCCTTTGGCTGGTCACTGTTCAGTCAGAGCAGCACTTTTTCACAAGCTAATAAATCCTTTTCATTTTTCTCTGACCCTTTATGGGGGTTCCTTCTTCGAATCACCAATTGAAGATGGTTTTTAATAGGAAATTTTATTTTTCCCCTCCCAGTGTTTTTTCTTCTCATTGACTAAACCTCATAAATAACCCTCCCCCAGTTTTTCAGTTCTCTGTGTAAGTTTTAACACAGTCTCCCAAACCCTTTAATGAAATTGGCCCAAACTAGAAGGAAATACCAGTTGCATTTCTTGTTGCTCTCAGTAAAGTTCACCCCTGCCATTCATATTTCCAGCTCCATGACTTTGGCAGCTGTGCCTGATGGTCACAAAGTGTTCCCCAGCACAGAGGGAATTCATGGCTTCTTAGGAGGAGTGAACAAAATCACTTCTGAGCGTGACCTGTCCCCCTGTCCTCAGATGTCTGAGCCTAGAAAAATGACTCAGAAAAGAGCACGTGGAATCTCTGATACTTTCAACTGGTGAATTTCCCCTAAAAAAAAAAAGGAAAAAATTCCAATTAACATGCTAACTGGCTAGCTGCTTAATAGGATCATTCTTTAAAAAAAAAAATAAACAAGTCCAAGTAGGAGGCAAAGTGGAAGAGAAGCAAACATTTACGATGCTCTCAGTTTGGTTTTGATAAGTGCCACACACTTGGAGGGATTGTGAAGTGCTGCAGTGCTTTGACAGCAAATCATAAAAGTATCCTGATAAAAGATAAAATTCAATCAAATGTTCTGAGACAGAGGATTTGTCACAAGGGAGGGTTTTTAGGGTGTTTAGTCAGGCCTGTCAAGGAGGGGAGGGACAATTCTCTCATGGGCGCATCCCTGACGTGCTTGAGCACGTAAAAAAGGAGTGAGGAACAATCACTCAGCCTTTATCCCACTTCCTTTCCTTCCTGTAATCCCATTCTTTCACCCTCAGGATCTTTCCAACATGAATAAATTTAACAAGTGTTCTGAAGTTAGAAAGCCCTGAGCATTATTGCACCGGGGTACATTGCAAAACTGCTGTCAGGAACCTGTCCTACAACCCATACAATAATTAAAATGGAATCATGTCATTAAGAGCATTGCCCCACAGGGAACTTTTGAAAGAATTCATCCATCCAAACCTCCCAGTTTACGGTGAATTTGTTTATTTTGGCACACAGGGCTCCTGAGAATCACTGCTGGGCACGCAGGGTGTGCTCAGCTGGGCTGGCAGGAATCTCCTCCTCCCTCTGGAAATTCAGCACGCGTGATGGGTCACCTTGGATGGGTTTCTGTAGGGCTGGCAGAGCTCTGAACACTCCCTGCTGCTCAGGGTTGGGGCTTCATGCAACACCTGGGGGAGCAATCCCTCTGAAACACACATCAAAGTTCAGAAGGAAAGCTGGAAAACTTTTAACACGCCACAAAAATGGGTTGGCAACTTGCTCCAAGCCGTGTTGTGGTTACAAGCATGTTCTGGCAAACATCCAGCAGATTTTACTTGAAAAAAATTCCAGAATGTTTCAAAACTCAAATGCAGGTCTGGATTTTGTGATTACCCATTTTTGAGGTAATTCACAGGCAGGCATATAAGCGAAATCCCATTTTGAGATGACATTTCTTCAGGCCAGTCGAAGGTCACTTTTGCCATGGCTCTGACCTGTGCAATCAAGCTCTTAATTTCAGAAAAGAAATAAAAATGTGAGTGGCTTACTTTGCTTTAAACAGCCCCAGCCACAAGCAGTGCAGCTATATCCTGCTTCAAACTTTACACTTTTTCAGGCTGAGGAAGACACGCTGGCAAAACTGATGGACATGAATTTTATTGGCAAGCATTTGAAAGAGCAATCACAAAAAGCTTCCTTTGTAAGTGCTGGAGGGTTTTTTAACAAAAAGAAAAATGTAGCTACTTTTGTGGAAGCTGTAAAATTAATCTCATACCGACAGTAAAGGATGCATGTGAAGAAAAATCACCTTTTCTTCGTGGAGAATAAAAGCACAGCGAATTCTGGCCTTACTGAAGTTGAAGGCTGCCACTCTGGGCAGCCTGTGCTTCACAGTAAAGAACTTTTTCCTCATGAATATCCAATTTAAACTTCCTCTCTTTCAGCTTGAAGCCATCCCTCTGCTCCTGTGCTCCATGCTCTGGTAAGAATTCCTCCCCAGCTCTCCTGCAGGCTCCCTCCAGGTACTGAAAGGCTGCAAGGAGGTCACCCCTGTAACTTTTCTCTAAAAAGTCTTTTTTTCTGTTTCTCTGTTTCTGCTGCATCTCTTCTGTATTTTTCTTTTTATTCTTGGATTTCTCAGCCTCCTTTGGGCTGAATTCTTTTGGGATCCTCCCTGGTGGGGAGCCCTGCTTATCTCAGTTCTTGTGATTTGAATAAAACTCCCGAGCTCGTTAGAATCTTGTTTCTGGTGTTTATTAACAGGTGATCACAAAACTGAACAGGTCTCTCCAGGCTGGCTGCACAAAGTTAATCTTTGCAATCTGGTTCATTTCTTTCTTCTGATGGTACAAACAAGGTTTTGTGGCTCACTTCGTGTCTGATGCACAAAATGGCCCCGAAATACGCAGTTCTTTTGTCTTTATACCTATTTTTACCCAATTAACAATAGACAGGTGTATTATTTTTCTTAATGACCCAATGACCCAACACCTCTGTGATGCACTGTGGCATTCTCTGTCCAATCACTCACTGCTACCCAAAAACCTCCAGGAGAAGAACATGGAGAAGAAAGAAGAAGGACAAGACACCCTAAATCCTTCATCTTGTCTCCTGTTCTCTAAACTACTTTTTCACCCAGTGATTTAAGAAACTTTCTAATCTACACACTCACACTTTTAGCTTTTTCCATCTAACTTCAACATTTGTTTTCATGTATCACCATGAAAACACGCTCATGAATTTCATGTTCTATGAAATTCAGTGTTTTTCTGGATCTCATAACCAAGTATCAGAAACAAGGGCACACACTCTGTATTCCAGACTCCAACAATCCCAAAGCCTTCTCCTCTCCAGGGCTTTGTTCTGCAGGTAAAACCACATTTGCTTCTTCAATCTGCCAGGGATGTGAGCCCTGCTTTGCCTGGCTGCCCCCAACAATCCGAGTGAAAAGGACAAAATAACTCCAAGGGCTGCTCTCTTGCACCTTCTGTCCACACTCAGGGCTTGAGGGGGAACAGGGGGAAGAGAAGGAAGGATTCAGTCTGGATTCAAGTTTTATTTCTGTTTTGCTAGCACAGAATTGGAAGGCGTGGCCTGGTGCAAAATTCAGTGTTTCTGCCGTGTCTGGAAACAGATTTTATAATTCCCAGTACAAACTGCCCAGGTTAAAACTAAACTGGGCTAAGGAAAACATGCAGATATTCTCTTTCAAACAAGTTTTGGAATTATTTTGGAACTAAATTACCATTTCATTATCAATATCTTAAATCCCTTTACACCCAGCATTTGCACTGAAAATACTTGTGATGAACAGAGTCAAAATGCACAATACACAGTAGACCTTGATGGCCAGCAGCAGTGGCTGGAATAATCCAAAAATAACTATGCCAGATTTAATCCTTAACTCACTGTTCTCATCACCTGCCATGGCTGAGTGAAGCTGCTAATCTTTATGTGTTTCTAAAGGAGAATATTTATAGAAACTATTATCTGCAGTGATAATTAGTCATTTGGTTGTCTTTTAAGAAAAACAGAATCAAAGCAGCCAGTTCTGCCCAGCAGCAAATTATAAAAGAGGAATTCTTTGTAGTGCACTTCTCAAAGCCAACAGTGGTCACAAGTTTATTTTTTTTATTATTTCTTTAAAGAGGAAAACTTCAATGAAAACACACCCCTAATAGATTTTACTACAAATTCTGTTAAACTCTCCACTGTGAAAAATTTGCAGCCACAATCATGGAGCATTTTGTTGTTCTGGCAGGCAGGAGGGTGCATTCAGAGGATGAAAATCAACCTTGTACAAATTGTCTGGGAAATGTGGGATTCTCCAAGCTACCAAGTGAATCCAACACCTCCAATAAAAATTGTTTGCTGTCACCTCAGGATTAGCATGGGCTGATGCAGTGACACAATGATGCTCACACCAGCTTTTAAATAAAAAAAAAAATAAAAAATAAAAAAAGCTTTCTATAGAAATGAACCAGTTCGTTTGTCTGATTTTTTCCATTCTTCCCCAATTATTGTTCCACACACCTTTTTCCCCTTGTGCAAAGACACAAGGATGGGGGAAAGAGGAAACACAGACAGAATTTTTTTTTTAAAAAAAAAATAAATTATGTTTTACCAGAAAGAATTTGGTACTTGGAAAATGGGAATAAATAAATAAATAAATAAATAAATAAATGGAAAAATCAGATTCACAAAAATAACTTTTTTTTTTCTTTCTTTCAGCACTGAATAATTTTATCCTCCTATGCAAAATTAGTTTAAAAGTGATAAGTTAATTTATTTTTTTTAATTGATGTTATACCAAACTCTTATTTTCTGTGCTTTGACAAACACTAAAATCCCAAGAGATTCCTGATAGCTTTACAGGCTGTTGCTTTCCATTGTCATTTGCTATAAATTAATAAATCTTCATGAAGGAAGCAGGAACAATTTCTATCATTAATTGTTGCAGAAAAGGAATACTCTGGATTTTAAGCTCTAAGACAAGGGAAAGGAGAACCCTCTGTGTTCTGTTTGTACCCCATGGGTATCAACATAAATCATGACCTCGCTGCAAATTTGAAAATATTTCACTTTATTTATTTAATCATAAATCAGGCTTAACATTATTTGTTTTGAACCATCAATGGAACTCACATGAGGAGGACAATATCAGTTGCTATTTGCCCCAATAATTTGCTTTATGTTCCCTGCAGACTTATTATTATTATTATTATTATTATTATTATTATTATTATTATTATTATTATTATTATTATTATTATTATTATTATTACTATTACTATTACTATTATTATTATTATTGTCTATTTATATAGACCTGAGAAACACACCACAAGTTTATGATGTTGAGCAGCATGCTCAGTGTTTTATAGATTATTTACTGATATTTAGTAGTAGTAGTAATAGTATTTTCAGTACTATTATTATTATTTCGTTTATTATTTTGTTTATTATTTTGTTGTTTATTATTATTATTATTATTATATATGTCTATTTATATAGACCTAAGAAACACACCACAAGTTTATAATGTTGAGCAGCATGCTCAGTGTTTTATAGATTATTTATTGATATTTAGTAGTTGTAGTAGTAGTATCAGTACTATTATTATTATTATTATTATTATTATTATTATTATTATTATTATTGTTTCATTTATTATTTTGTTTATTATTATTTTGTTTACTATTATTTAGTTTATGATTTACTTTATTATTTAGTTATTGTTTTTATTATTATTATTTTATTATTATTTTATTATATGTTTTATGCTTCATGTTTTATATTTCATGTTTTATATGTTTTATATTTCATGCTTTATGTTTTATGTGTTTCATGTTTCATGTTTCATGTTTTACATTTCATGTTTCATGTTTTATGTTTTATGTTTTATTTTTCATGTTTCATATTTCATGTTTTATGTTGCTGGAGTCAAAGCTTTTAACCAAGAGCTGATTGCCAGTGCTGATGCAAAGGAACAAAAAGCAATTTTTGTTCTTTCACATGTAGCCCTCACTCACAACTGAAAGCATCAAAATCCATCAGGAAACTGCAGCCAGGCTGTTTCAGATGTCCTGAGAGCAGATCCAGGATCCTCAGTTCTGTTCCCAGCTCCTGCCCAGCCCGGGTGAACAAACAGGTCTCAGCCAAGTGCTCAGAAATGTTCAGGTATCACCTATCACACTGCAGGGAGGATGAAATAAATCCCTTTTCTCCAGAGGTGAGGATCCCTGGAAGGGCAGAGCACACAGAACAAAGTGCACAATGGCAAAAGTGTTCAAAGGAGCACTTGGGGCAATCAGAGCCCACAGAAACCCCCCAAGAAGCTGTTTCCCAGAACATTTGGGCTTTAATTCAGGATTTTGGATGTTAAGATTATTAAGATTAAGATCTGAATCTCCTGTGCAAAAAAAATAAGGAGCTCAATTTTAATGGAAAACTCACTGAGCTCTTTTTCACCCTGCAATGCTCAATAGTTGATGCAGCAGCCAAAAGTGACTGGGAACCAAGAATTAAAAGGAACAGCAGCTCTTGGCCTTTGCCCACTTCTCACTGCAGCTCCATTTTTCCATTTCCAGGGTATGAGAATGATAGATACTCATATATAGATAAAAGGCTCAGTTACATCTGTGATGGGCAATTTTCCTTTTGCAGCAAAGTCTTCTCCCAGACAGAGATTTTGCCTTTCAAAGCAAACAAGACCAAAACCAAACAAGGTGAAGAAGTCAACAAATACCGAAAGAACAATGAGATACCAGCCAAGGCTTCCCTTGGATGGAGTCCAGCCTTAAAATGATTAATTGGGAAAGGACAAATGAAGGAAGAGACGGAACAAAATTGTGCTTAGCTGAAGTATTTGACCTGAATATCCCAAAATGCTCTGTAAGGACAGATCAATAGTAATGATTTTCAGCTAAGATTTGGCATATGGATTAAACAAATCAGCAGCACTCAGAGGCAAGTTGGTCACTTAACCCCCAGCTTATTCCCCTTGGGAATGTTTTGTGAAATGCTAAGTCTTAACAGCACAGTGGCAGCTCCTGAAGGTAAACAGAAATAAAAGATAATAAATCCAGGACATCACCTGAGTTTTGGAGAGCACAGTGAACACATTTCAGTGCCTGCTTTTACCATGGCTGAAGAGTTACAGCATTACAGTGCTTAAAGAATACACTCAAAATACATAAAATACATAAATACTCTGTCTCAGCAGCAATCCTTGCAGATTTTTTCAGAAACAAAATGAAAATATGTGGCACCAGCCTGGCTGAGCTGTCAGTCATGTCTGCACTTCACATCTCAGCAGGAAAGGAGAGAACTCCAGGTGGCTCCAGGTATCCCAGCACAGCTGTGGGACACAGAGCTGGAAAAAGAGATGAATGACCCATCAAACCAGCTCAGAAATCCAGGAGAAGCAGCTCCAGGGGTAATCCATGGTTTTACTCTTGATCAGCCAAGTGAGAGCAGCTTCCCCTCTCACAGGAAACTGGCCCAGGGTCTGTTTACTCTCTTCCAGCCTCGGTCTCCAAGGTTAAATCACTTTATGCAAGGCTAAATCACTTATTTTTGGGACCCACAATTAAATCTAAAAGCAGGCTCACAACCCTCAGCTGCTGGGAGATGAAGCCAGAAAGGAGGAGAGAGCAGTGGAGAAGCAGCATGTTGATAAAGATATTTATATTGTGCCAAAACTGTAGAGAGGTGGATTTAAAACTCTTGAAATTTTTTATTTCCAGGCTGAAATGGAGGGAGTGGGTTTGGGTTTGTAGAAGACTTCGAGGTGCACAGTTCCCACTTGTAAAGGTGGAAATGGAGACAGAGAACAAGAGAGACAGAGGGGGGGAACTGCAGAAAAGTTAAAATCAGAACTTTGTCTTCTGCTGCTGATTCTCCACATGAGAGTGTGGGAATCACGAGCCAAGCCCCAAGAGCATTATTATATATGAAATACAATATTGATGGGGGCAGCCAGGATCCGTGAGCAAGGGTGGGATATTCCCTTCATTTCAAACAATTCAATGACAATTGAAAGCCAGGCAGCAGCAGGATGCCCTGGAGTCTCTCTTTATGGGCTTCTAGATGTGGGTTCTTTTTCCCTTTGAACTGCAGACTGATGACAGGGAGGCAGGTTTTTCTCTCGTTCGGTCTCAGTTGTTTATTTTTTCTTATCAACAATACAAGGTACAAGGAGCTGAGTGCACTATGATAGAAGAGGGTAAAATGATTAACAAAGATCTTCTTCAAGGTCTTTTATATGTCCATTTACTCAATTAACAGATGCCAACTAAATTATTTTTCTTACTGACTCAATGTCTCAACACCTGTGTGATGCACTGCGGCATTTTCTACCCAATCACTCACTACTAACCAAAAACCCTTAGGAAAAGAACATGAAGAAGAAAGAAGAAGGACAAGGGACAACACCCTAAATCCTCCATCTTGTCTTCGGTTCTCTAAACTACTTTAAATTTTAAACCTCAACTCATTCACCTAGTGATTTAAAAAACTTTCTAATTTACACATGTACATTTTTAATCTTTTCTACTCTACCTATTGTCTCCATGGTGCTATGTAAAACTCAGTGCTTTTTTGGGTGTCAGAGCTAGGCATTACAGATAAAGGTATTTGCCTTGCATCTCTGACCCCAACACTGCGGTGCCACTGATGCTGCAGGAGGCGTTCTGTGGGATACACACACTCTGGAGAAGTGTTTATCTGTTCTGTCCCAGCTCTGCCATCAGATGGCACAGCAGCACCAGCTCTGCTGGAGATGATGGGGTACAAACACCCCGTGATTGTTTTATCCGTGGTTTATGGTCAGTAAAAATCAGCACAAATGGCTTTCCCTCTGCACTGCGAGGCAGAGCTCGTCCCAGCACTGAGGTGTTTGAAGGCACAGCCAAAGGTTTGCTTCACAACCCTCTCAAGGCTCTCTGGAAATCCATTTCAGGCTCTTTTCACAGAGAGCTTGTCCTTTTTCTGGACTTTTAGATGTGGGTTCTTTTTCCCTTTGAACTGCAGATTGATGACAGGGAGGTAGGTTTTTTCTCTCGTTCGGTCTTCGTTGTTTATTTTTTCTTATCAGTAATACAAGGTACAAGGAGCTGAGTGCTCTGTGATAGAAAAGGGGTAAAATGGCTCACAAAGATCCTCTTCAAGGTCTTTTATATGTCCATTTACCCAATTAACAGATGCCAACTCAATTATTTTCCTTACTGACCCGATGTCCCAACACCTGTGTGCTGCACTGTGACATTTTCTATCCAATCACTCACTACCACCCAAAAACCCCTAGGAAAAGAACATGAAGAAGAAAGAAGAAGGATAAGGGGCAACACCCTAAATCTTCTATCTTGTCTTCGGTTCTCTAAACGACTTTAAATTTTAAACCTCAACCCATTCACCCAGTGATTTAAAAAACTTTCTAATTTACACATGTACATTTTTCCTATCTAACCTCAACATTTGTTTTCATGTGTCACCATGAAAACATGCACATGAATTTCATATTATATGAAATTCAATGCTTCCCCGAATCCTAGAACTAAACATTAAAAACAAGGGCACACAGTCTGTATCTCAGACTCCAACAAGAGCTGAAGGAAAACGGAGAAATCTGCAAAGTTCTCTGGCCATAATGAGGAGCCAGATGATGAACATCAGTGACACAGCCAGCACAGATCTTCCTGCAGGGATTTTTTCTGGTTTTGTCCTTTTTGTGTCATTCCCAGCTCGGAGGGTACAAGGGACAGGGATTTGCAAACCCTTTGTGCCCCACAGAGCAGGATTCACCCTGCTGCCAGCACCCACACAAAGTCACCTGGGCTCCAGCTGTGCAGAGCTTAGAATTCCCCAGCTGGATCCGTATTCCCCAGAAATAAAAATATGGATATAAATTTAATTTAATATATATTTAATATATATTTATATTTTTTATAAAATAAAATAAATAAATAAAATATTTATTTTATTTTATAAAAATAAAATATATTAATATATATTTAATATATATTTAATATATAATAGTTATATATTTAATGCATTTATTAAATATATATAATATGTATATATAATATATAATAAATAGAAATAAATTTAATTATATTTAAATATATAAAATATACTTATATAATATACTTATATACTGATATAAATATACTTCTATAATATAATACTTATGTATTATATACTAATTATATTTATAACTTATATATATTATACTTATTATATAATATATAATGTATTATACTTATATATAAAATATAATATATTGTACTTTATATACTTTATATACTTTATATACTTATATATAATATATAATATAAAATATATAAATATAATATAATATCTATTATATAAATAATAGATATAATAAATATAATATATAGTTAAATATATAAAATTATATTTAAATATATATTTATAATATATATTTAGTATTTCTTTATTATATCCAATATATTTCTATTTCTATTATTTATTATTTATTATTATCTATTATTATTATTTATTATATCCAATATATTTCTATTTCAATTCTATTTAATATATATTTAATGTATCTTAAATATATGTTTAATATATTTAATATGTAGTTTATGTACATTTAATATAAATTTAATATGTATTTAATATATTTTAATATGTATTTAATGTATATTTAATATGTATTTAATATATGTTTAATATATAAAAATATTCCATATTTTTTTCACTTTCAAAACCAGACTCTGCAGCACCTGCTCAGTGTCACCAGCAATGAAATTCTGCTTCTTCCCTCCAGGAGCAGACACTGAGCTGCAGTAAATAGCACAGCAGGACCAGGGGAAGTGGAGAACTCTTGTCTTGAAACCAGGGGGATTCCCTGTCTCTGCAAGGGTTGGTGTAGCTATAAATAATGAGGAGGAAATCAGAACCCTGCCTAAAAAACATTCTGCACTTTGAATGTGCAAACACGACTGAAGCCTTTGAAAAAATAATTGGGAAGAGGCAAAAAGAGTGAAAGCAAAAAAAGCTAAATAGCGGAGCTACAACAAAAATAACCCTAAAAAACGCCTTTGTTTGTTGGTAATGTGATCATTCAGCTGTGAAGCTGTGGTGGATGCACAGCCACCCCAGCAGAAGAGTGTTAAAAGCTGAAGAAAACGCATTTGAGGGAGTTCCAGGGCTGATGTGGAGCTGCAGTGGGTGCAAAACTGAGCTGTGCCACTGAGGCTGAGCCTCTTGAGCTCACAGAATTGAGATGTCACAGAAAGCACAGCAGGCTCAGACACACCAAAGGCTTTGCCTCCATCAGCAGATGGGAGATGTTCACCCCAGCAGCTGAAAACACTGAATTCTTTACAGAACTGGAGCCAAGGTTTAATGGCAGCCCTCATTTCTGACAGGGTGGCACAAGGAGATTGGCCACCACGGTTATTCCTGGCTCCAGGACACGGGAACTCAAGCAAGGCAGACACATTTATTTAAACTGGACGAGCTTTGCTCTCAGTTTGATGTAAATAGGAGACAGAATTGAGCCACCTACAAATTCTGTGCGTGCCCAAGACTCGCTGGCCCTGGGGACCACGAGCTGTGAGCAGCTCTGTGCTGATCCTGCAGGAGCTTTGGCCAGCTCTGAAAAAATGAAAAAGCAGAAAAACCAGCCAGACAACAAAGTAGACAGCAAATACCAACTCCTGCAGAAATAAAACGAGCTGAAAGACAGCGCCTAGCAGCGCTTGTGTCACAACTTTGTGCACAATGCAGCCCTTGGCATGGAGAAAGTGCCACACCAAGGCCACAGCTCCCAGATCCTGCAGAATTCTCTTGTTTTGTGCCACCCTGTGCCCACAGCTCCCAGATCCTGCAGAATTCTCTTGTTTTGTGCCACCCTGTGCCATGTCAAGCTCCCCAGCTCCCAGCTGTGGAGAGCTTAGAATTCTCCAGCTGGATCCATAGTCCCCATAAATAAAAATATGCATATAAATTTAGCTTAATATATAATTAATATGTAATAGTTATATATTTAATATAGGTATTAAATATATATATAATATGTATATATAATATATATAATAAATAGAAATATATTTAATTAGATTTAAATGTATAAAATATATTATACTTATATAATATTATACTTATATACTTATATAAATATACTTCCATAATATAATACTTACATATTATATAATAAGATAAATATACTTATAACTTATATTATTATATTATATTATTATATTATATTATAATATATAATATACTTATATATAAAATATATTATACTTATATAATATACTTATATAATATATAATATATATTATATAAAATATATATATATAAATACAATATAATATCTATCTGCTGTTTTGTGCCACCCTGTGCAATGTCAAGCCCACAGGTCACACAGATCCTGCAGAATTCTCTTGTTTTATGCCACCCTGTGCTGGTTTGTATCGAGTTAGCACACGCCACTTTCTGCCCTAATGCAATATGGATGGGGTTCCATCACTAATTCATGGGTTAGGAACTCTCTGCTTTCTCTGGAGCAAGGGGCAGGGGTAAAATGTGGTTTTTGGTGTCTTTAAGAGAAAAAAAAAAAGCCTCAGCACAGAAAGCTTGAGCTGGTGTGTTGGTTTGGGCAGGTGGAGGAGTGGAAATAGGGGTAGGGAAACAGCACAGAAAACTTGAGTGAGGAACACATCCAGAGGGAAGGGAAAGGAAAAGGGGAAAGGGAAAGGGAAAAGGGAAAGGGGAAAGGGAAAAGGGAAAAGGGGAAAGGGGAAAGGGGAAAGGGGAAAGGGGAAAGGGGAGGGAAGGAGAAAGGAAGGAGAAAGAAGGAGAAAGCAGGAGAAAGAAGGAGAAAGGAAGGAGAAAGGAAGGAGAAAGGAAGGAGAAAAGGAGAAAGAATAGAGAAAGAAAGGAGAAAGGAGAAAGAAAAAAGAGAAAAAAAAGAGAAAGAAAAGAGAAAGAAAAGAAACAAGAAAAAGAAGATAAGAAAGAGAAAAAGAAGAAAGGAAAGAAAGAGAAAGGAAAAGAAAGAAAAAATAAACAAATTCTCCAAATAAACAAATAAACCACACCCCAACATTTCTACCTGCAATGTTCGAGGTCCTCTGTGGCCTTGGTGGAGTCTTTGGCAACCTGAAGTGCTTGAGGCAGCAGGAGAGCAAAGGGAAATGTTGCTGCAGGCTCAGGAAGGATGCTGTGAGGAGTTAATCATCCCAGTGTCTGTTACAGGAGAGCAGTGCTTGTGCCCAGGTGTGCCCAGGTGTGCCCAGGGGTGCCCAGGTGTGCCCAGGGGTGCCCAGGTGTGCCCAGGGGTGCCCAGGGGTGCTCAGGCACTTTCCAAGCAGCACAGTCAGAGGCTGCAGCCCCCAAAGCCTCTCCCAGGGGCCAGGATTCACCACGGGGAAAAAGACAATTCCAGCTGCAGCCTGATTTCCTGGGCTCTCACAGCTCCTGTCACCTCTGAGCTGCCTCCAGCCAAGGTTCTTCTGCCCAGATTGAGTTAAATGTAAAATTGACACACACAGAGCAACTGCCCAGTCTTAATAAAAGTGGGAAAACAAAAATAATTTGGCTGCACTTTGGCTTAAAACTTCTTAAACTTGAAATTTTATTTATTTTTTTTAGTTATACTCATTCATTCCTCCCTCTGAAACCCATGGTACAAGACTGTATTATTAAATGAAACAACTGAAAAAACAAAATTAGGATTTTGTATCAATTAGTGCTGTATGAGTGGCCACTGCAAAGGTTGGAGAAAGGCTGAAACAATTAAAAACAAGAGAGGCAAACAAAAAAAATCAGTTCAGAAGCTCTGAGATGCCACTCTTCTGTTGCATATTTTACACATATTTTTGACCATCTGGACACCCAAATACTTCAGTGTGTTCAGCTCCAGCTGAGGAGCTACAGAGGGGTTGTAGAGGAGTTGTGAGAAGTCCAGCTGAGGTTTAATGATCTTGACATCACATGAGACCAGAGGAAGCTCCATTTTGCCTTCATTTGATTGCTGTTGGCACCCAAACATCCCAGCAAGCACTGCAGACCTCACTCGTGTGAAGGTCTCTCCTATAGAGAGCTCGTGATTCTTGAACCAAAAAGTGCTGCTTTTAGAATTAAAGTTTAAATTTAATCATCTGCTGCTGGGTAGCTTTAATTGGCCAATTTCAAATGGCCCCTGAGCTGGGTGGTTTGGCACTTTTTTTGTCTCCTTCCAGGAAAGTTCTCTTTAATCAGAGCACTCCTCTTAGCCAGGAAAATGGGGAATGTTACAGAGCCCAGGATGGTTTGGAGCTCAGGGGTGACCCCGTTCCAGCCCCCTGGAAAGGAGCAGTGGAAATCCTCTTTTCCACCTGGCACTGCAAGCATTTAAGCTTTTGCTATAAAGAGGGACACTGGAAAGCCACTCATACATTTGTGTGTATTTATATTTATGTGTGTGTGTTCGTGTTTACAGAACTTACACCTGAAAAAAGAAAAAATCACATAATTTAGAGGGGATGTTTTTTATTTGGAAGCTGGCACTAGCATTTTAATCTGGTATTTAATAATGAGAGAAAATGTTTAATTTTAATAGAGTTCAGCCTGGCTAAATATCACAACCTAGCCTGTAGTCTGCAAAGTGCTAAACTTGAGTGAATTGGAAAAGTATTGCCTGTGTAGATTATTTACTCAAGTACTTTTAAAGCACAAAGTTAAAGGAACCACTTACAAACAGTCCCCCGAGGCAAGAAACTGCTTAAGAAGTTAATTACCAGGTAAGAGTGACCTGGGCTCTGGTTCTCAGCTCCCAACACACAAATAATCTTCAGTCACTCCTCTCCAGAGAAAAAGAGGTGAAAGAAGAGCAGTGTCAGAAAATCTGCTCTGATGATGTTGCAGCCTGAGTGCATGGCAAGGGTAATTGCAGGTCACTTCTTCAGAATATTGAATATTGCTTTTCTGGTAAGCTTAATGGCACACACAGCTCTAAATGTCACTGCAGTTAAATCCAAGCAGAGCCGACCAATTCACAGTGTATTCAAATTATTTCAGCCCAAAGACATCCCAGACAGTTGTTCAAAACCTGCAATACAATCAAATCTCACTTACAGCCTTTGGAGCTTTTATCTCCCCTCATTTTGGCAGAACAGAATTCAACAGCCTGAGACATCACCCTGCAGCAATTTCAGAGTGAACGAAGAGCAATTCCCGCAGGAGCAGAAATCAGTGTTTGGAATTTGGTAGCGTTTACTTCCCAAACACGATCTCTAAGGCAGCTACAATTCCCACCCTAAAGGAAAGGACAGCAGTAAAAGATTTGAAGAGTGGTGATTCACCATCTCCCTTCCTTTTAAACTTTCATTTTCCACTCTTCTTTCAGCCAGGTGCAAACACTACCAACAAGCTCTGCAGGTTCCATTTAATCCAGTTGTATAAAATCTATAAAGATATTTTTTACCACTTTCCCACTCCTTTAAAGCACATTTTTTGCTGTCACAAGCAGGGCAGAAGGCTTTAGACAGGTGTCAAGCAGTAATTTCTGCAGAAAGGCTGAAATGTTTCCTCCCATCTCCCGCCTGTATCCTGTGTGTGACTCCTGAGGGATGCTGTGACACTGCTGAGGGGACCAGCAGCACTTGGCAGAGGGGTGAGGGATGATGCAGCAGCTCCCAGAGCCCAGGGATGGAACAGACACCCTCAGCTCCAAGTTCTTCCTCCAGCAGCACTGGAGGCAGAGCTGAACTCGTTCTGCCCCAGGCAGTGACTGTGCAACCCCTCTGTCCTTTGGCAGCACCACACAAAATAACCACCTGCCCCAAACTCTCCCACCTGCCTTGCTAAAAATAACCAGCTGATCTTGAAGCTGATCCACCAGCGGCTGGGACACAGGTGGGAAGAGGAATTTAGATGACCTGGATGGAGATTTCACGCTCTCGAGATTATAATCATCCCTCATGATGCAAGTCATCCCCTTGGCTCGTCATGTTTTAATAGCTTTATGACAGCAAATGCCAAGAACATTTCAGTGTGGTGACAACAGCCTCTCAGGATTATGGAGGGTGTTACTGAGACCATGCAGGTGACACTGGCTTTCCACTTTCTGTTTTTCCTGGCTCCCAAGTGCCTGAGGAAATGGCTCTTTTGGGCAAGTTGTCACCACATGCCACCCAAAAGACTTTAACCCCAAAAAACTCCTGCCATTAAAAGGTTCATTGCTCAACCTGCATGCCAAGCACCATGAAAGATCCCACAAGTGAAAGGAGCATCTTTTGTTCCTTCATCCAAATTGTTCCTTCAGCTCCCAGGACAGTGACACTGGTCACTGCTGGCTCCCAGGAAAATCACATTTCAGCAAGACTGGAAGCAAAAACCCCAAGTTTCCACCAGAATGACTCAAGTGACAGGACTGCAATAAAACAAAGGAAAAAAGAAATGCCAAGAAGAACTGGCAGATGTTTTTGCACTTGGTTTAAAAAGTTCATTTCTAATTAGAAGCAAAGTTATTTGACAAGGTGTTAGGGCAACCTTTAAAGAGAAAAGCACCAACTGCTTCCATATTCTGTGTCTCTGAGTTTTCAGAGCATTTTTCTTCTTACCAAGCCATATTAAAAGTATTTTAGCTCATTAATTCAGACATAACTTAGCATTTTCTACCAACAGTTTAACACCTATCTGCACTTTCCCTGCAGTCATGGCAGAGGCTGATAAAACAGGGAGATCACTTCACATTTGAAAACATGGAACTGTTCTCTGTCTCTCTCTAACCAGAGCATTGCGCTAAAAAACAACTTCACAGAAGACATTTGGAGTAGAAATCCCTACAGTATCTTCATCTAAGGTCCCAAGGAATTTCCAGTTGCATTTCCTGCTCTTGGAGCTCCTGTGCAGGTGCAGGAAGCAGCAGAGCAGCAGCTGATGTGTCCCAAAGGTGACTTACTGGGCTAAGAGCAGCACATTCCTATTAAAAATGGATAGACTTGGTTTTCAATTGGAGCCACAGAGTGGGAGTTACCTGGCATGCTTTTCTTTCCAAATCAAATATTTATCAGAGGAAAACCACAGGTGTCACTGACAAGGAGAGATTAGCTGTGACTTCAAACCACACACCTGGATTGGAAAGTGGTGAGATGTGCTCTGCTTACCGAGCAGCCTCACAAGTGCATGTGCTAGCCCAGGCAAATTAAAAACCTTTCACTCGTTCCCAAGAAGTAGAACTTGAATTTAAACTCCAGAGTGGTGTTTTCCCTACAGAGCCTGGCATTAAGCAAGTGTTTACAGCTGAGAGCATCTAATCTTTTCTGTCTCTTCTCAGCTGAGTGGGTGGCAAGAGCAGAGGCACCAATGGCAGCATCCGGGGTGGGGAAAGAAAATTGAGAGTTTGGTTTGCTCAGTGCCATCTAACACTCCCTAAGATACTCCAGCACCAGAATTTACTGAGGCATTTTTAAATCCAGAGCTGGGCTCTTCCTTTTTAAAAAGCTTCTTCAGCAAGGGGACATGGAAGCCAAGACCTGGAGGTGGAATCTGCCTACTGGGCTGTCACCACTGCAGTGACACAGAGGGAAAAGGTGATTATTGGGAGTCCTACGTTAGATCTGGCCTCAGGTTCACTTGAATCCTTCCCCCAGTTCACCAGGCACAGGATTCTGAATCTGTGCTGTGTGCAGCACGTAACAAACAGCAGTTTTCTGACCTAAACTGGGAGAGCCTTTATGAAACAGGGAAGGCAAGACGGGTTTGAAAGCTAGAGGCAAACAAAAACCAATCGGTAAAAAGGTGATTTCACACAGTTGGAGAACACATGAGAACAAATATTAGCCATATTCAGCCTCCTCCTCCCTTAATTCAACCATTTCCTTTTGTTTCCACAGGTCTCTCTCCCCCACCCCACAATGTGACTGCTTTTGCAAAGTCTCTGCTTATTTTAAGCATTTGCCTTATGATTCTGAATCATACCGAGAAAGCTGAATACTAGAGGAAGTCAGGTCTCCCAGCTTTAGATTCTTGAATTCCACCCAAGTAGGTGCCTAAAACAGCAAGCAGAACTATTTGTGTCCTGGACATCCAGTTCTGGGATCATTTCATCAGGAATGAAGCAAGAAAGGGTGAGCAACTGAGTTCCATAAAGATAAAAATAATTCAATTATGTTATGCCATCTTGACTGTGGATGAAGGCTGACATACAAACGTTAATAGTGCCCAAGTACTGAATCATTTTCACTCAGGTGACAAATCAGATGTTTTATTGATGAAAACAAGAATTGCACAGCCCCTTTCTGGACTGGACTGAACACAGCAGAAACTCCTCCCACAAGGGGCAAGGGAAATTAAAGATTTAACGCTCATTCTACACCCCAGAACATTCCAAGTAAGTGGTGGTTTTCATTTTTCCATTTCTCCAAAAGTGAGAGCAGCTCCAGAATCCCAATCCTCAAAGGCACAGCAGTTCAATTAGAATGACATTAAAGGCTTAGGGTAACAATCCCAACACTTGAGGTTGATGCCTGTAACTGAATCCAGAATTTAAAAAGTCCCGTTCACCCCACCTAGGGCCAGTGCTCCGAGCATTCCAGTGCATTAATGTGTGGGAACTCGTGCTCTCACCAATTAGGCACAGCTCCTCCTGCTCACCCCAGGGAGAATAAAAGCTGCTCAGAGCTGTCATCTATTCCAGAAGAGACAGTTGCATAATTACTAATTACCCATCAGTGAGTCACAATAGCTGTGGAGCAGGGAAAGCCAAAGCTCCTGCGCTGAAGAAAAGCACTGAGATAACAAGAAGGAGAAAAGCATTTATAAATATCTGGGAAGTGGAAGCAGGGTTAAATTTAGTTAGAGAAGGCAGAGCAGCAGCTCGGTTACACAACCTTGAACTGGAAGTGCTCTGCAGCAGAAAGGAGGCCAGAGCTGCCTGAGGGGCTGAGCAATCTCCACCAGACAGGAAGGAAACCTGGAAATGAAAGTGCCAAGTGAGACCTGTCAACCTGCACCTCTCAATTTCATGGGAGGCACATCTTGATAAGAAGAGCTGATAATTCCCGTCATCTCCGCTGTTTCTACAGAATTACTCCAACACACAGAGAATGTCTCCAGCACAAAGAGATTGATAAAAATACACTTAAATACATTTCTCCAGAGCAGGGGTTCTTTGGTGGCTTTTCTTCATTTCTGTTTTCAAATCTGCTCAGCAGGCTGGGAAATTGTAATATACAAATGTTTTTGGCTCCCAGCTCAGTGCTGGGCACTTCTCAACCCAAGTTACCTTTACAAACCTGTTCCTTTGCTTCTCAACAACACAGCATTTAACTCTGTGCTGTGGAGAAAGGGCAAAGTGTTCAACAGCACAAGGCAGAGAGCATCTTTAAACCTTTCTGCTCTTTGCCCCCAAGTCTGAATTTGGCATCAACAAAAACCGTCTCGGTTTGGTTTGTTAGTCTTAAAGGAAAGGTTGAGCTTAAAGCTGGCAGACCCCAAACCCCAAAGAAGCTTTCACATCTTTAGGATTGAAGTCTTGACAAAAAAAGGAGGAAACTGAAAACTGAATATTCCAAGAAATGAAGGTTAAAAACCAAAAACCCACAGGATTTTGTTAAATTAATGCTACCTTTCCCTCCCTCACCACAAAATGTAGATGCCATAAATAACTGGAGTTGCTTGAGATGTTAATCCTAAATCTTCTGTAAAACCACAGTACCTTTTTTAAACCAGTGGTGAAAATGCAGATGGGTTCATAGTATTTACATGAATTTGAAACTAATAGTACAAATGAACAAGCAATGACAGCGAGAGGACAAGAGGTTGACACAAAGTCCCCATGACCAGGGACACCTCACCCTGTGCTCTGGTATCAGCTCATGAAGGTTTAGATTCTGGAGGTTTGCTGGGTTTTCTGGGGTTTAAGTTTTGGTTTGTGATTGTGAAGTTTTTCTGTTTTGCTTTTTTTTAAATGCACATTAGTCAGTAATTTAATTTTCACAGTTCCTCCCAAAGGAAGAGCGCGTGCACGTACATTTGCATTATCCGGGTATTTTCCACAAATTAGACAGAACAACATAAAAAGATACAATGAACACTGTAACAGCACTTTCAAGGGATTTGTTTATTTTTGGTTTACAAACAAAGGCACCCAATATTTCTGTTTATGTCTTAGAAAAGCTCACAGATTTAGCATTTGTTTCCAAACATCTGTTCCTACAGCAGAGAAAAAATATTACAGGAAAATGTCATTTTTTTTCCTGGTCCCCAATTTAAATACCAGTAACAGTTCAGTGATAATGTTGTTTCAGTCTGTTCCAGCTGATGCCCCTCCTGTAACTCCCTAGTCAAAACACTGAGTCTGCCTTGGTGGACCAAAATCTATTTCCAGTCTATTTCTGCCCAAGATCCTTTTTGTGCAACCACTGGTGTGAAGAACTGCAGGAGGACAGGGCTCCCTATGGAAAAAACCCAGCAGCTCCAGGTAGAATTTCACAGACTGACCATGGGAAGTGCCAAAACCAGCAGAATAAACGTGACACTGAATCTACTGTCAGTTCAGTAGGATGACTGATGAATTGGTGTAAAATACCAACAGGGCACAGAACAGTCTCCAAGGAGGGGAAAAAAAATGGGTTCCTAAATTGGCAAATGTTTAGTGCAGAGGTTAAATAAGCTTAGGCTTAAAGTAATCCCTCTCTTTGTTGTTTATCCAAGACTAAATTTCTAAGCAGTGTCTTGGGCCAGAAGTAATCAGTTCATTGGCTTCATAGTTGATTTCAGTATTAACAGATCAACGTTAGCAGTATCACGTTATAATGTTCATTTATTATGTTTACAGCTAGAAACAACCAAAATCCCTACGTGGATTGTTTCTCAGAGTAACTTTCAGAGTATGATGAACTTATCTTTGCAAACTTCAGCCACGTGCCAAGGTGGGACAAGGGGTGTCACTGGACAGGAGCCCTTGGAATAAAGTCTCTAATTCAGGAATGCTTAAGCATACTTTCAGGTCTAGTGAGATACTTGGGGAGGCAGCTAAAAATACACCTACTGTATCTGTAAAAGTGTAACATCTCCAACAGAAGCCTTAATTGATTTCAGCCACACTCAGAGGTCTCTCACACAAGGTGTGGTCCTAGACCATTTAGGCTTTTCATTGCTAGCTTTATATATACACCAGTAATTTTAAAAAGGAATTACAGCTTTACTACTTACTACAGAATATTTAGCTTCAACAAGGAAGCCATCATCTTTTCAAAATGAGATATACACCTGCAGGAAAGGTGTTCTCTTTAAAGTAAGAGGTTTTAGAAGAATAGCAAAATAAGTTCTTTACAAATTTAATTCAATAGGACAAAAAACTAGCAAGGGCAAGTATAATGTAGTTCTTGTGTAATTAAGTCATTATTTGCCTTTGCAGGCAGATTCAAGAACAAATTCATCAGTACAAACTGATTTGTATGAACAAAACACTGGGCAAGGGTGCTGGTCAGTGCATGACTTAGAGGAACACCAAAGTGTTCTCAAATTTAAAGGGATTTTCACATATTGCCTTGGATTAAAGAAAAAAGGATTCAACCTTTTCTTACAACTTGCCATTTTTACAAATGTCTTCCCTACTGAAACAAAGTAAAATGCAAAAAAAAAAAAAAAAAACCTCCCAAGATTTCCTCAGGTTTAAACCTAATAATTTAAGTTAAAAGATAGATGGAAGAACTGTTACTATCTATTGATTTTGGAGCAAGGTGCATCTTTACTCTGCTTGCCCAGAGAAATGAGGTTTTACCAGGGCAGGGATGACAAAGTGTGCTTGTGCATTGGTGTTGCCCATGCTCAGAGATTTTGAAAAAAATGATTAATTCTTGAAATATTTGCTAACATTGCTTACAACTGGAAAACAGGTGTACCTCTTAATGAATGTCTACAGCTTGTCCAGCTACCATTACCAGCAATATAAACAGCAACCAAGCATAATAAATTCCTTTTCATTACATTTGCCCTTTGAAGTCAGAAGTAGTGCTGGCTCTGTGTTCTCAACATCAAAAAAAATGTCATTAAAAAGAAGACAGTCAATGACTTTATTTACCCTTCTCTGGGCAACACTTGCTTTTATCTGCTCAATGCAAGGATCAGTTCTGCTCTCAGAGTAGCAAATTGTTCATGTTCAGCACACAAATGCAAGTTGGACACAGCCAGGTTCAAGCACAGAACCGAATCACAAAGTGCATTCTGAAGCCCAGATATACAAAAGGCCTTTCAGTAAATAAGGAAGGTTGGTTCATTTTTTAAATTTCTTTTTTTCCTTTTAAAGCAAAGGAGGCACCATTGTTGCATCCCTACTTTGAGGGGAAGGGAAGAAGTGGCAAAACCTAAAGACAAATTACAAAAGTTCTCAATTATTTTATTTCAGGAGATCCAGAGTCATTTGCACACTTTTGCAACTCGCAAAACCCTTTGTAATTTAGAAGAATTTCAAATAAATAGGTCTACAGCAACTAGTATCTACTATGCCAATATTTATCTTGCTCAATGTGGAGTAAAACTTAAAAGAAAAAAAAAAAATCACGTTAAGGCAGATTCCAATCAAACACGTTCCAAATTGCACAGTTATGTTGGTCAGTGGTCTAATATGTCTTCCCCAGGTCAAAGAGTTAAAGTTATCTAAATGCTTTTTGAAGCCAATTCAGTGTGGCACTTGCCCTTTTTATTTGCTCTGTTTCCAGAAGATACACAGCTAACGTTACAGATACCATAGAGGTTATTTCTCACTTCAATTCAAAATGAAATTATGCCTGACGAAATGTGAGATGACTACATGGGACAGGGTTTGTGCAGTTAGACCACCGTATGCATAGATGTCCTAATGCTAAATTCTCTTCCTCAGTATCTCATCGTGCTGGAGGCTCTGAAGTAGGAGAGGAACTTGTAGCACAGACTAACCACAAAGTACCAGATGTTCCTTGCCATCTGTGACCTGGCGATGAAGATACGCCAGATCAGGATCACCAGGATGGTGTTGAAGCCGTAGCGAATGTTCCTCAACCTGGGCAAAAACAAAAGCGATCGCTGAGGGCAGAGGTACAAAGACTCTGAGGAAAAAAGGGCACTCTAAAAATTAACTTGTGGTGTAGAATGCAATTTGTTTTTCTATTCATCTCAAGATACGTTATGAGTAATGACAGAAGTGAGTAACAAACAGAGAAGGTTTCCCACTGCTGAAATGCAGAATGAAAATCCAAGGAGCAGAGTCTGTTGCTCACATGAACTTCTGCTTGATGGAAACCTCCTGAAGCCAACATCACAAAAAAATATTTAACACTCTCAACTTCCCCTTCTCTCCACCACATACTTAAAACTTCATAAATATGTGGAAGTAACTGTGACTGTCGCTGATGACAATAACAAGAAACAAAACCAAACCACCTCACCCCATCGTAAGAACTCATCAGATTTTCCAGACGTTTCCAGCCAAGGAACCCAGCCTCTTCACTGCAATTTTAAACTCCTTCCTCCTCAAGGAACTCTATTTAAAGTGTAAGATAAACTAAGTGACCTTTTAGAGCAACTGTGCTTTTTAGCAATCTTCTCACACATAGAGATGGGAAGCTTCAAGAAAAACAGCAACCAGAATTTGCTCAGATTTCTTCAAAACACAACAATCTCTTTGGCTCAGTAGGTCGTGACAATTTATATTTTAAAGGCAGCTCATTTTAGGGAAACACTGCCTTTATCTTGTTTACAGGTAAGGCTGGGCTCCTTTACAGATTTTATTTGCAGAGAAAAGCAGGTTAAATGTGTTACAAAAACAACACTGTTCCACTTGAGGAACAAATCTACCCCGCGGTTCCCTGGAGAAAAATGTCCCCTGGGCTGCCAAATCTGGTTAATGCTGTGGCACTGGACTCCAAATTCAGATTAGAGTTAAGAACTAGATGGTAACAAGAGAGACAAAATTAATACCTCAGAGTAAATGTAAGTCAGAATCTAAACCTCTTGCTAAACAATCCACTTACAAACTTCAGAGCTGGGGACAACCAGAGGCTGCTCCAATACAAGATTATTTCTTGTGTTATTTTCACAATTGCTCCTTTGGCACAAAGAATAACTATGTGATCATTTCTGTGCACTTTTTAATGGCATCTAAATAGGAATGTTAAAAAAAAACACCCAAACAAAACAACCCAGAAGGGACACTCATTTAGCTATTTCCACAATTATCACAGATGCTATCTTTCCAAAGTGTATTTATCCTTTTAACACACACCAAACCCTTCCACAGCTGCAAATCCCTGTCTTTAGAGTGACAACACAAGTCATGACCTGGACAGTTTCTCTTTGTGCTGTCAGGACTGCAGATGTGATGTAGCATTGCACAACAAGATGATTTTTATCTCACTCTTAAAAGAGACAAGTCAAAGTCTACAGCTTGATGAAGCAGCCAAGAACAAAAGAAGGGTGACTGTGCTAATAAAGTTCTGCACAGTAGCAATCCATCCAAATGGCAGGAATTAAACCACAGGAAAAAGGCTAAAGGAGCTCATCCTAGAGCACCAACATTGAAATGTCCTGCTCTGAAGTGCAGAGTCTCTGCCTGTTTCCTCACCTGCCTCAAAAACTCACAATCCCAGAGCAGCTATGGCTCCATGAAACCTCCCAAAGCAGCCACTCTCACCTCTGCAGCCATCTACCTTTAACCTTCCAAAAGATCCCTGGGGAAAATCAAAAACCTGCATTACAGCATCCACACCACTGATCCCAAACTGATACTGTAACTATGAATTCTGGCAGCAAATTTGCTTCAGAAAATGCTTCAGACCACGGGACTGGAACAGAAGAATTGTGGAAAGCCTGAACAGTTGTTACTAACAATTAAGTCATTACATAGAAAAGCAAACCTGGATAAATGCAGGGCACAGAAAATAGAAAATTATACCTAAAATAAAAAAATTAAGATTATACTCACTTATTTAAGTGTTTCCTAGCTGCAGGGAGGCCTGACATTTCTTCATTCAGCACATATTTCTTGGTTCCCAGGCAATAATTTTCCATATATTCTGCCCAGTGTAGTTGTCGAACGTCAAAATTAAATGTCTGCATGAGAGAAAAGCTTTCACTGTGAGCTGCCTAAAAATTCATCTCTATTTAATTTAAATGAAAATAAATGTCTTCATCCCAGATAAATTCAATTTGCCTATCCTTAATACTACAAACAGCCCAGATTTAGGTTCCATTTCTGATTCAACCACCAGCTTCTGACATCATCTCTTCCACATTTCAATCACTTCATGCCTTATTTTCCCTCCTCTCTTCTCTCCACTTCCCAGTTTTCCTATTTCATCTGTCTGTAAGGAATTCCATTCCAAAAATAACTATCTTCCAGTATGTTATTTATTTTTAAGCAACTAAATAATTCTAACATGCTCTAAAATAAACACTGCTCTGTGCCAATTTCACTGCTGGGTAAGTGCAGGGTTCTGGTAGCTGTGCTTGGAGTTGTACAGTTATATTTGAAATAAAACCATCTGAGTGCCTTCTGCAGGAGAGCAGATCACTATGATGAATCTGATACACAAGGTTTTTTTTACTGATGTATTGATTCCCTCGTCTCAAGATTCTACAGTGCCAGTGTTCAAATCCCAACAAAATGCAGCAATTTAAAAATACTGAAAGTTTGAAGCTCTGGTGTCTGGCATTTTGTTTTTCAAATTTTTCCTGAACTCAAGTTGCTAGGAGGAAGCAAGAGGACAGGAAGGGGTGCAAATACCATCCACACAAAAATCACCAAAAGCTGTTTTATTTCCTACTTTTAGACAGCTTATTTAGAAATTTGGCAGCTTTTCTGCAATGTAACTACTGAACTGATTCTGGAAAAACATTTCAGTAGCAAAGACATCTTCAGAGTGACAAAACTGTTCCAAGGGTTTTAGAGTATGAATGTACTCCTTTGTATGAGTACATGCAAATATAAATCTGAGTTTTTGGAGCTACAGCTGGTGATTTTTATTCTGCTGAATATTAAGCAAAGTCATAGCAGAAGGGAAGTTTAAATTCAATGGCACCTGAGCCATTGTTGGTGGAGGAGGTAGGGAAAACTGTGAGCAAAGTTAAACCTGGGAAGAAACAACTTTTCCTTGTCCCTCAACAAACTGTCATCCTTCTTTCACTTGCCCCTGGCCTTGCTCATCTCCTCATGGCACTGGTGCAGCTTTTCCCACAGCCCTGGTCCCTCTGAAAGGATCTCCAGGAAGCTGCAGTGCTGAGTTCCTGCTGGCTTAGGTCAGTTTATTCCATCTGGAGCTGCTGCCCCCCGTCAGCCTCACAGCCACTTCTTGCCTTTTTGTCCTCGGGGGTGAGCTGGTTCATCAGCATAGTCACGTTCTCAGTGCTCCAGGTCCAAGAATTGCTTGTAAAGTACTCTAAAAACATCATGGACTTATGGAGTCGTGTTATTGTCTTCATCATCCTGCAGCCCGAGGCACGGAATGGACAGGTTACAGGAGTGAAGATTAGTTCAAACAAGTGAAATAGAAAATAAAGGGTTTTACCCTCCAACCCCCTGCCCCCATCTCAAAAAATCCCACCTTGCTCTGTTCCTAAAGCATATTATATCACATCTATAGGATATTTCTGCATAGTATTGAAGTGAACTTTGGCTCTCCAATCTCTGATAGAAGCAGAATTTATCACAGCCCTTTTTTTCCTAATCCTACTCCCCAGTGCAATTGTAAATTACCACCACTTCTTTTTTATTAGAGGGAACAATATGCTGTCTTCTGCTGGTAACTCAGTTTGGGACAGGGAGATGGAACCCTTTTCCCTTCAGCACCCTGGAATATTTAGCTGTACTCAAGAGTCTGTCTCCAACTGCAGAGAGCAGAATGTCTGTGCAACACCTCCCCCCTCAAACAAGGGAGGAAGTTGCCCTGACCTTCCTGCACATTGTGCAAGCCCACATCTCTGTAACAGAACAGAGGTTTTCATTATGGTTAATGAGAGATCGAGGCTTCAAACCACTGGCAGGAAAATATTTAAGGGCACAGACAGATCACAGCAGATCGTGTTCAACGCTACTTCAAAATATGCAGAAATACCTTCCATCATCCTTTATTATTATGCAGAGGAAGAAACTCTAAAATCATCACTTGGAATATAGAGAAATTATGTTATAAGGATCAATTTGGACAAGTTTCTCTTTGATCATACCATCCAAAGTGGCCCAAAGAAAAAAAAATATGAGTCATCCAGCCTCTCAGAGGCAAAGCTTCCACATTTATGACAAGAACTTTGTTTCAAGTGTCTCAGTGCTAGAAATGGCCACTCAGTTTAAGTATTAACTAAATAACCACATGGCCTAATGCTATTAAATTTCTGCTTTGGGTGCTCGAGGTGTTTCCATCTCACAGAAATGCAAAACTGCTTCCAATTTGATCCTTATAGCAGGACACTGATCATTTCAAGCACAATGGTAAGGGGGAGGCAAAGAAAGCAGAACCCAGTACTAACAGGAAATGGTTTTCTGAAGGTAAATTTCACCAACAAAGATCATAGAAGCAATAAAAACAAACTTCTTTTACACATTGTCCCAGAAACTCTTCTGAAGAAGTATTTTGCACTGCATTAGTGTCCCTTACTGTCACTAGCAGCTGGCAGCTCGGTATCTAAAACATTAAAATTTCCTTTTTCTTCTCACAGAACAGAGCAACACAAACCACAGAGACCACTGAGAAATGTAACCTCTAAAGCACAAAAAGCATAAACATTGTTTTAAACCTCAGAGAAATATAGCTACTAATTCAGAACTGACTTCAAATGTTAGACCAGCAGCTGATTTTATTACTAAACATCTCTAGGAGCTTTCAGACACCTGCTTAGAGTTTCACCAGCTGGGCAAGGTGGCACCAGTGGGGGCTGAGTTGAAATGAAGCTTCTCTGATGCAGAAATAATTGGGAATATAGACTCTGCATCCAAAACATATCCTGTGCAACCAAGACTAAACTGAACCAAAAAAAAAGGACGTTAGTTATGTCAAAAAATTAGGAAAGTAACACAAAATGTGGAAAGCAAAGATCTCCCTGGGCAGATAAGCCAAAAAGACCTCAGAGCTAAAAAGCCTGGATAAAATTAATGCCAAACAGCATTTAAGCCTTTTTGCAGAGCTCTGTCCACTGACAGTCTGAAGATTATTTAACCTGGCTTGCCCTTTTGAACCTTCCCAGTCTGTGTCCTTATGCTAAGCTGGACAAGCAGCTGCATTTTAGAATGCTTTGACTGCTACAGTTTAAAAACCTTGTGCCTCTGCAAAATACTAACTGAGCAAATGAAGATCTGCTTAGGTAAGTGATTATTTTTAACTTGTTTCTGGACACTGACACTGGCTTCCATTCTTTTCTAAAAGAAAAACCAACAAAAACCAAACTGAATTTAAACTAATGCAAAGACTCTGCTGGGATTCTTTTTGTCTCTGCTCATGGATATGATTTTAGAGCTTAGCTAAGCTGATTAATAAAAAAAAAAAAAAAAGCTTAAAAGGTTTATTTCCCTCCCTCCAACTCAAATTGGATTTAGCGACTGACCACAGGACCAGCTGATTCAACTCATCAAGGAAAAAATTGTTTTTCTTTGTAGGGTTAGGGTCTTTCTCCACCAGCCCAAAGAATCCAGTTCCCCACATTATCTCAGCTGCTCCATCAATGACAGAGCTGGCAGGAGCAGAACAAGTTTCTCTGTGACACTTTGCTGGTTTGCACTGAATCAACAGGAAGCTCCATTTCTCTTTGGGAGGAGGAAAAAGCAGCCTGGTGACATTGAGAGATGTCTCTCGTGGACACTTGTGTAGCTCTGGCACACTAAACTTGGATTGCAATGGCACCATATTCCTGCTGGGAATGGCAACAGGCACGACTCAAAAGCCAGCACCAAGTCACACAACGTGAAGTTTTGAAGGGTTGTTATTCCAAAGCCACGAATCACAAATATCAACAGCAGATATATGCAGTCAGTACAAGATCAAGCACTGCATCACACCTTCTTCATCAGCTGAAGACAGAAAAAGTCAGCCCTGCTCACAGAGCTGAGCATTAGTGGCAGGCAGCCAGTCTGGTTGACTTTCACCCACATCCAAGGTAGAATTTTGCCTCCTGCTTCTGCAGTCCTTACTGCCATCAAGACCAAGCACATGACAACAGTTCAAAGAGCCCATCACAGGAATTCAAGTTTAAGCAAGTTCATTTAATTAGCCATAAGTTAAGTGGGTTTGTTTCTTTACCAGGCAATTGAAAGTGACCTGGCTTAAGGCTATAACTGCAATTTGCAGAATTGAGGTTACACATAACCTATTGTCTCCAGGTTAAAAACAGTCCTGATGCCAAATAATGATCCATCAGTGGATCTACAGGCTGCCAGTCTGAAGAAACACCACAGATAATTACTTGGGTTTTTTTTTAAAGACTCCTCTAAAAAACACAGAACAAGCTTTTAGATTTGTCTTTGTTCAGATTTCACCTGGCTGTAAATATTGACCTGTAAGACCCACTACTGAATTCTTATTTTTCCAGCAGCTCTGTGGTTGCTTTAAGCACACAATTTAAGCACTGTGAAGAGATAAAAATGCATTGATCTATTTAACATGATTATGCTCCTAACTCATTTCTGCTTTGTAAGACAGTAACTACATGAAAGGTGCTTCCAGTTTTAAGAAGCTTTAAATTGAAATGAGAGATGTAAAGGACATCATTTCACACCTCCCTCCATACATCAGCCAAACCTTTCCTTTAGCTTTCTAAGAAGCAGTAACAGAAGAATTGCTGCAGAAACCTCTTTAAATATTTCATGTCACATGCTGTTTTCTCAGAGCAACTGGGGAGATCTGCTTGGTGTGCATTTTCAAAGGCTTTAGCATTTCAAATATACCAAACTGCTTTTAAGTGACACACAGCTCTGTTGTGCTAAGCACTAAGCAAAGTTACAGGAGCAAACTATGCCTTACATTAAAAATAATTAGACAACTAATAAGCTTTGCTATGCAACTAAGTATACATGGCAAGCTACCAACAACACTACCTTTAAATTTTAATGCTAAGGTTTATCACCACTATTTACATAATTGCACAATGCCAGAGCATTACTTAGTATAAAATATTAATTCTTCATTATGCCAGTCCTTTTTGTACATGTTCTTTCTATACAATTTTGGAAGAAATATTATAAAGGTTATTTCTTCCTTCCCTTTCCTTACCTTTTAATATTATCAGAGAATCGTTAAATTCAAGAACCTTCAACTAGATGCAAAAACAGCAAAAAGATTTCCATTTCATCAAAAACATTACTTCCACATGTGAGGTGCAAAAAAATGACTTCCCATTGCAGAAAGATTATAACAGATAAGTGCTTTGAAACCAGGAAGATTTTTGGTTTTAATTTTTATTATTATTAACATAATCCTTTAGTTCTGAAGGATCATAGACCTGATCTATTTCTAGTTTCTTCCACTTGATACAGTACAATACAGCTCGACTGCAGTACAATATCCTGATGGTATGACAAGAGTGTACTTAAACCAGAACAGTGATTTCCTACCTTATTTTTCTTGCATTGAACAGAGATTCAGTGTCCTCAGCACAGAGAGGGCAACCACCCACGTAAAGGCAGGTTAGCAGAGTATTTGTATTTTCTTGTGCTGATTTTATTACAGTTTTACTATACTGCTGCTCTGCTAAATCACAGTGGGAAAGGTCACACTTTCAATTAAGCCAGCCCTTCTTCACTCAGAACAGCATTATTTTGAGTTGAAGAATATCCAGTGGTGTTCCCAAGCCTTTAGGAGTTTCTGAGTACATGCTACCTGGTAATTAATACCATTCCATCAGCTGACAGAATGACCACAGCAGTACAACCCTCCAGCCCATCAGCTGAGGCAGCTTCAAAGCACTAGAAAAAAGTGCAAGAGTAAAGATCTGCCTCGGAATTCTTGTATTATTAAACAACACAAGCCTGTTCCATTAGGATTTAACATTGCACATCTTCCTTGCACCAAGGTATTAATTTGCTTTTACTGCTTCTATTGCAGGTTCCCATTTTTAAATACTTTTAGAGAAGAGAAGAGTGGTGTCTAATGAAAGCTGCATTCCTGAAAGTGGGCTGTGCAGCCAACTTAAAAGCTGTGACTGAACAGTAGCTCAGGGTTTAGTTCAATCTGCCATCTTTTCTCCAAACTGCAGTCTTGTGCATCATAGGAAACTCATCCAATCACTGCTATAGCAAGCTAAGTAGGACTGTTCATACCAGTAAAAAATTTATTTTCTATTCTGCAAAGTCTTAATGTCACCAACTGTACAGCAGTGATCAAAGTCCTAAATTCCATCTTTAGATATCAACAAAGAAAAGCAAAAACAAGATTCAACACTCTCAATGTTAGAATATAAAACTAAGCTATATTCTAAATATTCTAACCAGCATGATTATTCACAGCCTCATTTTACTCCCACTGGTCAAATCCTCAGCAGACCAGCTGCCTTTCAAAGCCTGACAAGGTTCTGGCAGCACTCCTTCCCAGCCATGCAGAACACAGGACACTGGCATTTATAGCATAACTGTTTTAGTGAGAGATGAAGTTTTCATATCTGTCAGGGAATTTCTATCCATTTTTATTAAAAATGACTCAAAAAATGCAGGAGAATCTAGAAGCTAGGATGTTTTATGTACAATACCTTCTTCAGAGTTGAAAATCACAAAGCTTTTTCATGTGGGAAGATTATTATACAGGCACAGGCGACTGCCACTGAGAGATTTTCCCCTACAAACCATTTACACAGCTCCCTTCTACTCATCCAGTGCTGTGTTACAGAGCTTCTACCCTCCTTGTAAGGCAGGCCTAGACTACAGGACAACAAATGAATACTCACTTGTTAATATACTGTCACCACAGCGCAGGTTTTATAGTCTGAAGGCAAATGCTTGTGAAAATGTAATATAAGCAATGAGTTAAAGCCATATGACTTGGCAAATCTGAAACAAATTGAAGGGGTACCTCATATTCCTTCTATATGATTTTGTTATTATTTCCACCACTTTAGTTAGCCAAATACTAACCTAAATATTATAAACTGAACGGAATGCTGAGATGATACAAACCAACGTGCCGGGTCAAATTGTATCATCTCCAGGAATAATCTGCAATTAAAAGCTCACTCCCCCATTCCGTTTCCAGTTTATAAAAGCAACAACAATCCTAACAAGCCACTTCCTAGAGTTTAATGATTGACCAGGATTCTGATCCAAGACATCCCATGGACGGCATCGTTAGGTCAGTCATTAAACTCTTCAAAATGCAGCCACTGGATTCTTATTGCTTAGTTAGTAAACCTGGATAGTGCCCAGGCCATGTCTTCTTCACAAGTCTCCACCACCCTATGGGCAAGATATTTGTAGCCCTGTCCCTCTTACCGTGGTTTCTGACCTGCCAATATGAGCATAACATCATAGCAAAAAACCGCTATAAAGCTCTCTGCCCACCGACACTGATGAAAGAGGGGGTTGGAGGAGAACTTAAAATTAGGTACTGCTATTATATTGTCTAATGGATTCCGCTTGTAACTGTTAACCACGCAGCAGTCTGTAGGAAAAAAATAAGGGTCAACATATTTTTAGTATTTATTATCCAAGAGCAAACATCACTTCTTCTATATCTTTTAATTCTCTTTACGTCGACTACTCATACCCCCAAACAATCCAACAAAAAACATTCTCATTTTTGTTAGAAAGTTCAAAGTCACTTTGAATTCCAGCACCTGTTCTCAGGGAAAAAAGGTTGAGTTTTAGTCACAAAACATTCAGGGAAAGAAAACATACCAAAAAAAAAATTAAAATCAACATACATCACAGTGGAAGCATAGCTTGGTTTGAAAGTCAGAGGAACAAAGAAGGCAGAGCCAGTTACAATTACCTTGGGCTTCTTCCAGTAATCCTGAGGTAGGTATCATACAGGAATGCTGGGGCCTTATGGCTTACAGCAATCCAGTAATGATATAAAAGGTGATTGGAAGTTAGATTTACATTGGGCCGTCTGAAGGCCTGTTCGAGAGGATTCCTCTTGAAAGTGGAAATTACATGGTATTCTGAGAAAGAGAAGTTGCACAACAGCTTCGATAGGCACCATGTAAAATGTAATTCTTTTCAAAGTACATTCCAGGGTACAGCATCAACAGCAGTGGCTTTGTTAAATAACCACCCCAACTCTGCCACAATGCACAGCAACTACAACACTTCTGAGCTTTTAACTCAAAATACTGTTGAACTGCTTCTTACTATAATGAAGAGGTGGTTTATGCCATCATCTTCAGATTCCTATTTTATTGTAGCTTCTCTCTTTCTGTTCCTGTTCCCTACCTTAGAAGTTGGTGGTTTCAAACACTGACAGCAATTTTGGTTTACAAAGCATGAAAAGCTATTTAAATAGTCATCTACATTTCATGAAGAGGGTTATTCTGATCGCTTGTGTGAAGAATTTTAAAACAGATTGAGGACTCTGCAGTCATCTGAAGCGATTTTAAATGACATTTTCAACCAATTTATCCAAATTTAGGCATTAAGAAAAAAGCAGTTAGGGTGGGACTCCATGAGAATTTCTTGATAACACCTGTAAATTCAATATATAACAGGTACTGCAGGATCAGGGTCTTTAAACATTATGTGGAAATTCACCTCTCCTTTTAATCTTCTCTTATCACTTTATGCTACTGCTTATAGACTTTATGCACTTAAATACCTTGATTCAAACAAGTGAAGTCAGCAATTTTCCCAGTTTAATTGAAGTAATAATATTCATATCCATGTAAACTGGGAAAAAGCAAGTAAAATAGATTTAAATACTGAGGTTAACAGAAAGAAAAAAAAAATAATCTGAGCTTCAGGAGTCAATTTCTAAAAAAACCTGAAAATAAATGGTTTTATTATGCCAAACAGCTTATATTGTTCTTTGTAACATAAACCATTGCAAAGCTGTTTGCCTGGGGGTTACATCCTTGTCAGGATATCTTAGAGTTGCAAACAGGTAGTGATATTTCCTTAAAGGCTACTTTTCCCTGTACATGAGCTGTTGAAGTGTCATGCAACAATCTGAGTATTAAAAAAGCCACCTCAAACAACAATCAACTAAACACAAAGAGCTACACAAGGGCAAAACTGTTACCAGACCTCTCAATTATGCAGATGTACACAACATTTAATTGTGTTAATGTTTATTCATATGTTTTTTCATATGTATTTGCTGATGTTGGCACTACAGCCAGCATCACTACTGCTCCTCTGAGAGACACTTCTCTCCACACACTGCCTGCACTCTGTGGATCAGGTCATGGCAGCAGCAAACACAAAAATCAGTTCTCCCATAGTTCAATCATAATGGAGTAAGAGTAACAAAAAAAAATACCAGTAAGAACCAAACTAAATGGAAGTAATGCTGCATGAGGAGCAGGGGGAGAGAATAAACTGTGGAAGCTAATGAGAAAGCACAATTACTGCAAAATTGAGAGGCATGGCTAAAACACCAGTTTCAAAACTAAAAATGCATTATGGTTTACTGATTATAACCTGTTTGATTTATTATTTTTTATGAAGGCTAATGAGAAAAAAGAAACATGGCATACCAACTTCACTCCAGTGGAAAGGATTGGTGCCACCTGTTGTACAGTTATACACCATGACTTTTCTTGGTCTGAGGCAAAAGAAAATAAAAGAGCAAGTTAGAGGGAAAACAACCTTTTAAAAACACAAACAGAAGCTATGTCCAAAGTTATCCTTTCCCTCAACAGCATCATTTATATAAAGCAAAAAGCATCAGTCTCATGGTCCAATCTTTGCTTTCAGTATTTTTCTCCTTCTCTAATTATCCTATTTATTTCACAGAAAGCATCTGCAGGTTGTATTGATTACAAACAAGACCCAGGAAGGAATTTTCAGACATAGCTTCATAATATCAGTGTGTGGTGTCCTCCTCTGGCACAAGCAAGTTTACACTTTGAGAGACTAACGCTGTCAGAACCTTAAATTCCTTTGTCCTGAGGGAACAGCAGGACACTGATGAGGATTTCAATACAAGACTGGTTTACTAAATACACACTATCATTTCCAAATATTCAGTACTCTCTTTTGCCACCATTTATACCTGTTGATTGCAGAATACCAGGCTGCAGCCAGTGTGGTATTGACAACAACATCTATTGGGACAAGATCTGCTAATGCATTGTTGGAAGCTCTCATTGTTCGAAGAATTCCTTTTCCTGCCTTGAAGAACAAAACAACAAAGAGAGACAGAAGACCCAGCAGTAAAATATGAAGCTTTTCTGCCTTCCAAAAGGAGGGGGGGAAATTAAGTATATTCATTACTTACAGCAATGAAGATACCACTAGGTCCATTGAAGTTATCAATCCAGCCCTATTAGGAAGGGGAGAGGGAAAGGATTTGATTAGAGTACACTGAAGTCAGCAGCTTCAAGTGAAAATCTGAGCAGTTTCTACATGTGTAAGGGGTGGAGGAAAAGGAGACCAAAGAGAAGAAAGATTTTTAATTCCATGTCGCTAAATAAAGCTCTTCCACAGCAAACTCTGGTGATGTAACAAGTTCCTATGACTCAGACAAGAGATCTACGTGTAGGACACCACAGTCCTTCAGAGAGAGCTGCTTATTTATTTCTTAGTGAATGAACTGCAATTGTCCATAGAAACATGTTTAAGTTCAAAGCATTCAAGTTTACAATAGATCAGCAACTCAAGTGTTTTTAATTTTTCAACTAGAACATGTTCTTGCTCAGCTCTGATGAGGGTATTTAGGCACTAGATACTGTTATCAGTCATCCAGAATCAACCCAGACACAACTGCAGGTTCCAAGAGATTTTCCTCTGTGAAGATCCCTGGATAAAGAGGTTCCCAGTGTGTCCTGCAAGATGGACCAGGTGACAAGTCAGGGACTTACAGGAAAAGGCTCCTTCCAGCTGGCACCGATGATGGACGGCCTTACGATGGCAATGTTCAACTCTGCACCTTCCTGCTGCACCACGGATTCAGCCAAGGCTTTCGTGTACGTGTAGGTATTAGGTCTTTTGCCTAACAGTTTGGGAGTAATATCATTCACTAGGTCATCATCCATCCACCTGAAGAAACAAAACAAGAAGCAAGTGGAAATTACTGCGTGCTGCTTCACTGGGGAGGTGGGGTGGGAAATGCCGAAGTTACTGTGACTATTTTTTTCTCATTTAAAGAAAAAGGAACACACACCTAAATGAAAACAATTTCCTCAGAAAAACAGAGGATTGCACGTCCAGAGTCCATCAAAAGAAGCATACTGGCATTTATTTCTTGCCCTGGTAATTCATTTATAACACACCAACTACAGAGCAAGCAGTACATTTACGATAACCCAAATTGTGCCAACCAATTTCTCAAAGATGGAGTGCACACACAGCAAATTAGTCTTTGGAACACAGGCTCACTGCATTATGATCCATAAAGTGATACCACTGTATTACCAGCATTCCCTCCACCTCTGAGCAATCACACACCACCCCTGAAGCAAGCTGGTCACAGTGTTTTTCCCTTTAAATTAGTTAAATCTTGCAATTTCGTCTTCCTTCCTAATTAATATTAAAAATGTAATAATTTTCAGTCACAGCACACAAGTAAGAAAGATGTGCCTCTGCAACTATTGCTACTTTGGTGTTCTTCACTGAAAAACAGGACTTGAATTTCATCTGCCTTGGACTCTTAGTCACAGAAATGGAATTTACTGTTTTTCACCACTGTCATGTTACCAAGTGGACACACATGGGACTCCTTTCATGATATGAACAAGGTGAGAAGAGGGGTAGTGAAGGCTGGAGATCACAATTTTGTAACTTTACAAAAGCCTCCCCTCAGGAGTTCTAAAGTACACCCAGCTGTGCCAGCCCACACCAAACAGTTTAAGTTACATTTGTCTCTTCACAGGTCAGATAGTCAAAAATATGACTGTTTTGCAATCTCTCATTTTCAAGTGTGTTTAAAGTCAACATTATCAAAAAAGGCTCGCTCAATGTGCATTCTGTGTGGCAGCTCATTTGGTTTTAATGTGAGCACTCTTCCACCTAAAATAACAAGTAGGTATTTTACTTCTTAATTAGTTTTTTTCAGTTTTGTACTTCTTTTCCAAGAGGTGATATTTTGTACAAGAGGTAAGACAGAAGAGACTGATGTAGATTTACATTACACTTATCCCACATCACCACCTGTTTCACAGTTAGACAGCTACTAAGACCTCAGGACAGGTAATATATACACAGAAAATAAAATGCCAAATGAGTCGTTTTTCCTATCCGTAATGCCCAAGACTTAAAGCTACAGAAAACAGATTTTTAATGGCTGGGATCTCAGGATACTTAACAGAACCACTTCTCCAATAAGTAATATTATCTGAGCATCTCAGTCTCATCTTGCAATGGCATTTAGGTGGATGTAGTACAGGCAGCTGTTGAAGGCAACTTAGTTTTATCCTTTCCTTCACAATGCACAAGTTATCACAATCTCCTGACTCAGGCAATAATACAGCTGCACTCTCAGCACAGAGGAAGCATCATGAGCAGACATGAGCACCCACCTCCTTCAGAACCCCTCCACACCCAGCTCAGCTTGAAGGAACCACAAACTTTAACCCATCTCCCTTTCAGCAAAGGAGAGTGTCAGCCACGCTGTCAGACCTATGGGACAGCATAAGACAACTCTATCTTTACAGCTCCTAACTGTTTTTGGGTACTTCAACAGCAGGAAGAAAAAGGAGACAGGTTACCCAAGTAAATTCATAAAACATAGCACATACTCAAGGGAATCTATCAGTTTCTTGGGATCCACAGGAGGTGGGTACACGACTTCCTCAATCTGTTTCCGATTGCAATATGCATAGGCGGTGGAAACGTGCATGAACACCTCCAGATTCTTCATTCTCCGTGCCAAGGAGAGGAGCTGTTGTGTGGCAACCACATTTAACTGCACAGCATCTCTATTGATTAAACAGAAACTGCATTAGTAGAAAGCAAGACAAAAATAAGCAAAGAGAAATTCTTTCCTAAATGCCTCAGTGCTGGGTATATAAAGTGTTCCTGAATTCTCCACCCTATCCCAAAAAAGCAGCATGGAGACTGCCCTAATTTTCTGCTTAGAATAATATACCACACTCCTAATCTAGAACAATGTTCAGGATAATTCTTCTTGTACCCTTTTCTCACCAGCACCCTTTGATTTCCTCAACCTAAATCCCAATCGTACGTTTTCCGTAAAACACGAAGGAAATAATCCAACACAACACCAAGCTTCCAGAAGATGCACCTCTGAACTTCCAAATTCAAGTTGAGTTAGGCCAACAACCTGGAAGGCTTTGTGGGCCACTAAGGTGCAGCCTGGAATCTTGTGGGATTGCAAAAGGCTCCATAAGGGATGGAAAGAAGCAGGGAGAAGAACCACACCTGCACTCCAGCTTCACCACTGCTCATTCCTGTGTTTAAGGACACCACAGCAGGGTATCTCTACAGCTCCCAGCAGATACCAGCTGGCTGACCAACCCCTATGGTTATTTTATAGTTTAGATCTTCTCTCCAGCCTACAGACCTGCTGTGGGCACCAGGTTCCTTGGAAATGTTTTACCATCAAGTTTCAAGAGTACACCAAAGCAACACTTCATCAAAGCCTTTGCAATAAGTGTTACATTAGCAGCAACAACAAAATCAGTATCCCCAAACAATCACTAAGTTCCAGACTGCTTTATCTCACATTATTAGTGGGGGACAGGAAAGGGGAGCATTATCCCAAAGCAATTAACATCAATGCTAACTAATTAGTTTGCTACCTCTTTCAACAAGTCAAAGGAGCTCATAATCCCAGCTGAGTGCACCACTTTTTCCACTTCTTGTTTTCATCTCTCTCCCTGTGCATCTACATCCCCCCACTTCTTCCAGTGCAACCTCCATTATTAATAAAGGACTTTTAAAAGACAAGAAGAAAAGCTGAGCTGTACTTCATCTCCTTTTTTTCTTATCAGGTAAGAGACCAAGCACTAAAACCTCCCCACACACAACTTTTCTCACAAAAATCTATCCTCTGAAAATACACATTCCCTTTCTAACAAGGCAGGCCAAAGGAATAGCTTGGGCTGCCCTTTATGCACCAGGAGAAAAACTAACATTACTAGGAGCACATTACATGTAGCTACAGCTCATTTGTAGCCTTTCTACCCATATTTGCAAAGTTGGACAGACATCTGATTCAGCCCCTGCTTTTGAGCACCATTGGTTTGCCAGACCAGAATTTTTAAACTGATTTTTAGACTCACCTTAGTGTCTCATTGAATCTGACTGTAGCAGCACAGTGAAATATAATATTAATGCATTCTATAAGTTCTTCCTTGATTGGTTTACTAAGATCCAGTTCAGGCTGTGTAAGTTCACTCACAACTACTATTATTTTTTCTTTGAAGTCTGGTTGTTCTTCTCTCAACCTGTCAAAGAGCTGTCAAAAATAACAGGACTATAAACTCGGTGGAGGTAAGAGAAACATTTCACTTCAGTGAAGAAAATACCCACATCCTTTGTCTATACCTCCTAACTTCTCAAGATCATCAGGAAGTTAGAACAGTGCATTAGCAATACCATAAGAGCAGCTTACAGACTCCTCATGAAGTAAACTATATTTTTTTCCAACATAAGTTGTGGGAACAGCCTACCCACTTCCCAAGCTTGATAATAGCTATTCAAATTCTTATAAAAGTCATGCTGGATTTTAGGTTTAGAAATCTTGCATTAAGATTTACAGATTTACAGTGATTTAAGAAATGCTATCCTCAAATTATGCCAGTCTTGGAGAACTTCCAGATTACTAATTAAAAAAAAAATAAAAATCAAGAAATTGTTTCTCTGGCTGGTTTAAAGAAAAAAGGAGTAACACATTAGAACATCTGATTTAGTTTTATACAACTGGTGTTCAACAATGCCCCCTAAAAAAAATCTCACCAAAATTATATTTCATCAAGAAATCTTCTCATAAATGACTGGGTTTTAACCAGGTGGCTTAACACACGGATCAAAATTCTTGCCTCATCTTATTTACACTCATTAGTATGCAAGTTTTCCTGAGCCACACAGTACTGTGGGAATAAAACAACCTTGAAAGCTGCAGAAGAGCAGACCCTTCCTTCCAATACCTTGCAACTGCTTCAACACCAGCCAATTGTATTAAAATCACAGCAGTACTTTCCTTTTTCCCCCAAGCATGCAGTCATACCAAATATAAACAGGCAAAATACATTTCCTTAAAGAATTATATTAATTTTAAACTATAAATTAAGTCACCTAAAGGTGCGGTTTCACACCATTTCAGGCAATGAAAGTTTATATTTCTACCACAGAGACTGGTCTTTCTCCTAATTTCATTCTTTCTGTTGCTTCTCTGACACTGGCAAAAGCAAGAAGCCCCAGGGCTGTGTGAGCAGCTGCAGGTCCAGCATTTTTTTTTTGAGAGATGTTTTTTTTCAGCCCAAACATGAGCTAATGCAGCTCACTGTGTGGCCACCTGAAGCAGCAGTGCTAATTCCACAGTGAGAACACAGGACACCTCCACTTTTCGAGGCCTCAGCTGGACTTGGCAAACATGAAGCTTCACTTTACAGGACAAAGCTGTCAAGACAGCATTTAAAGCCCCTGCAACTCTTCTGGGTACAGCAAACAGTTCTCACCTAAGGGCAGAAATTTTGTGTCATTCTGAAAAATAAACCTGCTACGCTTTTGGTTGGAATAATGCCACCTTCCTCCAGGGAGCTGAAGCAACTGCCTGTTAACCATATTAATGTGTGATATTGCATTAGAACAGAAAAGCAGTACCATGGATGAGCTCTTAAAGAGCCAGTTTTTATTTTTCATATGTCCCTCACACCTGCTATACCCTTTTCACATCCCTATAATGCAATACTCTTCCACACCTCTCACTAGCACTGACACCAGTACTGAGGAGGAGAAATACCTGGACTGCATGCAATACATATGGCAAATCAGCAGAGGAATTAGATGTGTGGAGTCCAAAGAAAGTAGAAACCTCAACACTGTTTTGTTACGTGTAGCTCAGTTTATTTCACATTTATTTATTACCCATTCACCCATCTGGATTTCAAACTCTCCAATGAGTCCATCTAAATTGTGAAGAATTACTGGCAGTGTCCTTGCAACTGGACAGCTTAAGACAACAGACCTTATCAAAATTTTCACAGACTTTCAAAAGAATCTTGATGACATTAAAGACATTTAAATGATGGACTTTTAATCTTATCTCATCATTTGATGAAGACAGAACAAACATCTGGCCCTATTCTACATCTCTGCAGAGATGAGCAACTCCATCCCTGCACGTTCCTGCCTCAAGCAGTAACTCTGCCTACCGGGACTTCTGCTGTGAACCTGCTCCAGCAATAAGTGCTCACCAAGCCTCAAATCACATCAGATTTTTATCTCAGTGGGAGCTGGTACAGACTATAAGCAGCCTTTGACTCAAATTTAAAAGCCTTTTACAACAGGTTTCCTAAAAGCCATGCTAAGCCTTACAGCTTACCAAAGCTGAAGTCAGTCCACACCAGTGCTGCTTCTCCCTCTGCCCAAACTCCCTACTTTTCCTTGGCTAATAGTGTATACAAAAGTGGATTGAGAGGTTTTTCCTTTTTCATCTCAGAGCTTAGTGTGGAGATCTTTTCCTTGTTTCAGGGCAGTGACAACTGAGGGTTTTATACAGAGAGAACTGAATTTTAAGACAGAACTCCACTGTAACTCTTTCTGTTGTGTTTTATGACATTGCACAAGACTGCAGGAAGGTGCTTTTGAAAAAATGAGCTAGTTTTGACTGGTTACAGAAAATAATTAACTAGGGAACAGCCACCCTCATATCTGCTATAATCCCAGCTAGTCAGAGTCACAGAAATCCACTGCCTTACTTTAAACAACTTAGCCCTATGTGCACTCATAGTTCCTTATTGATTCCCCTTCAGCATCTCCTAAGAAAACACTTTGTGCAGACTACACTGCATCTCGATGAAAAAATTAAACTGCTGACACCTGTGCTTCATAAGAGAAAGGCCTAGAGAGAATAAACAACTCTGCTTTAGCAAAGTTCATGCTAGAAATCTCTCCTCATCCTTTTCATCCTTCCTGTTGTGGACAGGATACTCTCTAAGAAGAAAGAGAGGGAACAGAGATGTATGATTCTACACTTAGTAAGAATGGCCAGACACCAGAATATCAAGGTAATGAGTTTTCAGGAGCAGAGTATTTGACCCAGCATGCACAGAGCATCGTTTAGAGAGCCACTTTGATAATTCCACAGCACAGACTTTCAGTGCCTTTCTAGTTGTCACAGGGTGACCAACAGAAATCTGTAACAATCTGCTAAGCCAAGCACTTCTGTTCCACTTACAAATATGAATTCCTGCTGACATATTCTTATTTACTGCTAGATCCAGTAGCACACTCCAGAAAAAAACAGAAGGCACAAGGTGAAAAAGGGACTTGCCTGAGATCTTAAAAAGTCTCAATCCATCTTACAACTCCCAGTCCTCTACCTCTTGTACCTGATTTTATATGCTCTTAAAAAACTCTAACACAGCTTTTTACTTCTCACTTCTGCATTACAGCTGAATATCCTACTCTTGAATTAAATACAGGATAATTTTTAACCACTGGCTTTGCTAGAGACTAACAGCTTGAAGAAGGTAGAGAAGTACTGCCAGTCTTAAATTTTGTATTTCTGTTAGAACAGGAAAAAAAACCAAACAAAACCACAACCAAAAAGAAAAGAAACCCAAACATTTACAACAAGATTTTGCTTTAGACAAACTGAAGCTATTCTCAAAATTAAATGGGACCATCACCATGAAAGACAAGAATGAACTTTGTGAGCACATGACACATACCTTACAGCTGGTAATTTCTTCTATTCGTTCTTCAGCTGTCTGACTTGCTTTTTTTCTTACCAGCACATAAACTGCTTTCACTTTAGGACAGGATCTGAGCAGCTTTTCCAAAAGCACTTTTCCCACAAAGCCTGTTGCTCCTGTCAGGAGGATCTTTTTTCCTTCATAGTATTCAGGAATGGAAACCATTGTGACCTTTACAAAAGATAAAAACAAAAAGTACATTAAAGAACTTACAGAGTTCAGATTTGCAGAAGATTGAATAATTGTATCTATGCTGTTTATACCTAAAAGAAATGCTCAACAGATTTTTTTACCTAAAACCAGTACTTGAAGCTGTATTTTTTCACAACATTCTGAAAGACTCCCACAGGGTCACTACAGTCATTCCAGATCTTCTTGTAAACTGCCCTGTTAACAGTGTTTTAAGGACTGAGACACCCACTCAGCCAGGAAAATAACTCAGCTGCAGTCTGGTTTTGCTTCTGTGTGCACAGTCCTTCACCACTCCAAGGGGCTCTCCATGTAAACTGGAGGTCAGATCATTAAAATGTAATCACAAGTGGATTCTGAAAGTCCACTTGTGATTACATTTTACTGTGTGAAATCCACTTCTAAACACACTGACAGAAGACAGGGAGCCAAGCATCCCAATTGCAGGCCCTGGAATTTTGACTGTGCCAGCAGAGCCCCTGTCACTGTCAGGATGAGTCCCCCTGACAATTAAATTAAACCAGAGAGGTTGTGTTAGTTGTTTGGAATGGGATCTTATGGTTTTCCATTGGTTACTAAAAACCCATACAGATCCACAGACAAAGATTTTTCCAACTTCTTTGGTCATTATGTCATCTAGGAGGGAAAAAAACCAAACAACAAAGTTGGTAGAATTCTCAACAAACTAAGATTTGAGTTAGCCACAAATACACCTCCTAACCAAATGAAGGGTAAGAGATTATTACTCAAATTCAGCACAAAGCTAGAAAGTATTTTAGGTTTTGCTGCAGTTAGGAAGACAGCCTTGAGAATCATGATTATTTCCCCTCCCTTCATCAACCTCCCGGAAATGATGCCATTCTTGCTAAGAGAAACTGAAACACTCTTTAAGGACAAATATTGTCTGTCTCACAATAAAGTGGGAACTTGACCTTTAGGATCTTTAGGACTCAATCACAGTGCAGCATCCATAGCTGCCATTCTTTAAATCAGATATAGCAACATCTTTACTGTGACCCTTAACCAGCTTACTTTTTTTGACCAACTGAGCTCATCTCAGGTATAAATTCCATAAAGCCATGGTACCAAAAAAACACCAAAAACAAGCAAACAAAAAAAACAACAAAACTGAGAATCTTTAGACACAGATGGAACATTTCTTAGGCAAATAAGGATTACAACACTGAATACCTTAACAAGGTGAGAACCTTTCTTCACCTGCCACCCAAGAATAAAGGTGTGACTTCTAAATACACTCAGTTCTTTCAAGACAGCAAGACACTGCAAGCAGGGGCTTACCAGGAATGCACATAATGTATGTTAGAACAGCTAATTTGTCCTTTTTGCCTGAAAAGTAAGTAAATATTTTTGGAACACCTATTTGTCAGGTACCCACCATATCAAAGCAATTGTGCTCTCTTTTCATGTGCTGTATCTCAACAGTCTCTGAACAAGTTCCAAATGATTGCTAGAAATGAGTTACTGCCTGCACACGTCCTGGTTTCACAAGTCTGGGTACCAAGTGCTATGTCAGATACTCCAAATCCTTATTTTGACTCCCTTCTCTGAGAAGTGAAGCATCAAACAATTGATAGTAGGATACAGCAGTGAGTTTAGAGCACTACTGTTTCCACTGAGCACAGAATTATTTCTTTGAAGGTCAAAAGAAAAAGCTATTTACATTAAACCACTTTTAGCACACAGTTAAGAGACTCAAAGGCAAATTTGAAAGCACACTCCTGCCATAAAGCATGGAGTGCAAGACACAGCATGCCTATGAATCATTTCTCCCTGTTCAATTAAGATACACGCCTGCTGTCCTCACCATGGCTCAAAGTCACAGTTCATGCTCTCCAGGTATGTCTTCCCCATAACTTTTGTTTTCCTGGTCTTTGTGCACACCATTCAACTCCCTCCTGAAGATCTGCAAGGTCACCCCCACATACAGGACAGGATTTCAGTTCCTCAAAGAGGGAGGCAGAAACTCACGCAATCATTACCGCAACAATTTTGTCACTAAGATTCAGTTTTGTCATGGATCCTACATAACCTTCTTACTCATTTACCTAAACTAGCCATCATTTCTATTTGTTTACCCCTTGAGACTCTAGGAGAGCATCGAACACTACCCATTAACCTGTCCTTCCTTAAAGAAAGGTTGAATTGTGCTTCTGACACAATGCCACAAGCTCAGCCTGCAAACCTGCTCCCACGGGCAGATTCCTTGGCTACGTCCACACAGGAACCTTGGACAACACCCAGGACCTGGCTATGGTCCAACATCTGTTTCTGAAAGCCAAAGCAATGAAAAGTTTTGCTGCCAGTGGAAATACCTGTGTTGCTGTAGCCCAGCTTTTTTAAGTGACTGCAAAATCTGACAATACTTAGGCTCATGTGATGTAAAGAAAACTGGAACAAAATAGCTCAAAGTTACCTGCCTCAGTCATTTCTGATCATATTCCTTTGTGAAACAGACTGAAATCAGAATACCAGACCAACAAAACATCGACATCCAGAGCTACAATGAACCAGAATGATGAAATGGGTTCAATTAAAAAGCCAGGAACTTCCATAAACACTCACATTCACACCTGGGAGGCAGCAACACTTCTATGTTTGCAGGCTAATATTTTATCCCTTTTTTTTAAGGATTGAGCAATGCTTCCTTTAAGAAACTTTCAATCCCATTTCTCTTTACCCTGTTCTCCAACAACCAGACTTTGGTAGATCTTATTCATAGCAACTTCCCACACTGAGATTGTCTTCTACTTCCACTACTCTGGAAAATTCCAGCAAGAAAACATAATTGATGTCATTTTTCAGAAGTACACATTGCTGTCATCATTACAGCAACAAACACAGGGATAGTGAGGGAACTGCCTAAAAGCACCAAAATGGATTTAAAGGATAAAAACCGTGTCTGGAATCTAGGTGTGAATGATCCCAAGTCTGAAACCAGCAGCCTATGCTTTGCTCTGTAAGAAAGAAAAGTTATCTCAAGCACAGGGAAAGAATGTTCCCATTCTCCACCTACCTTTCCCTGCCTTCTCCAAGAATGCATCTCCACGTGCCAGCTAGCACAGCACTGCTGGCAACTCCTCATCTCAAACTCAGAAAGGTCTTACCTCACTGCTATATTACTTCAAACAGTTCTTTGTGGCAGCAAATTACTGAAGAATCACAGAATCACATGATTGTTAGGGTTGAAAGAATTATTTTATATATATTTATATTTTTATATTTATATATATTTTTTATATTTATATATATTTATTTTTTATATTTATATATAAAATACATATATTTATATTATTATATTTATAATTCTGTTTTAAATAAAACTGTTAAGAAATACACATAACTCCCATCAGAAATATAGTTTGGTCTCTAACAACTAACAAGCTGGTGCAAAACAAAAATATGTACCTTGCAAGACACCGCAGTAAAACCAAATTTAACATTTTAAGGTTGTTAAGTGTCAGCAATCACTTTATCTATCTGTTTTAGAGTACATTTTGTATGTTAACCAGCAATACCTATTGTCACCAGTTGTCCACTCCTCTGTTAACAGCTACCTCTTCAAACACACACAGAGAACTCCCACCAAACACAAAACTGCCTAATGCCCACTCTGGAATATCTAAAACCCTGTATCATAGACACTTTCTTGAGCTAGTAAGCAATAAAGAAATCTGACAGTTGAAAGGCTTAATAAGAGTTCTGTAAAGAATTCTTGCTCTGGAACAGAAATGATCAAAATTCCCACATTACCCACAGGTATAAACAGCTTTTGCTAGAGGAATCTTATGTGAAGCTGCTACAGAGCAACTGCTGCTGGGATCCTTCTGAATTCACAGCTTCAGGGCTCAGCCCACGGTGACACTTTGTAGATATGCTCGTGTGAAGGGTCCTCTGATAAATCAGGAGTTCATAAACACCTCAGGAAAAAGAAAAAGAAAATCCACCACCAGACCAACACTCCAGGATCCCAGCCAACATTCCCCATCTTGTAAAAAATTCTCGTGTCCAAGGCTGAGCAAGTGCTATTATGGAGCAAACAACAGCAGCTCTGTTTGCCTCCAGAGCTACTGCAGCAATATTTAACTCACAGCTTCAGAGGGCTCTGACTCCCAAAACAAGGACAATTCTGTTCTTAACAGGAAAATGATCAGTTCCCAGATTTGTCCAAACACAGATCAAGACGCTTAAAGATGTGCTTTCCAAGTGCCAGGAAAGCCTGCTGCAGTTCCACTGAATGTTTAAATGCTAAATCCAGCAACTAGAGAGTGTGCATGTGTGTCCTTGCCAGAGATTAAATGCTCTGTCTTCTAGTTTTATCACTGACAAACATTAGGTCAACAGCATGCTCCCTCCAAATTCAATCCTATCAAGATTATCGCTCGCAGGAAATAGAAAATGTGCATTTCCCAACCTCTCAAACATCAGCAACAAGCCACAAAGTTCTGCAAAAACACAGCCCAACAAATCAATTTTCTCTGTCCCTCTGGCAGCTGGAACCCAGCAGCAGCAGGAGTAAAAAGCAGAAAAAGTAAGGCGGTAGGAGCATTTTGTTTATGTATATTCAGGAGATGAAATTCGCCCAGACATCAAATCTGAGAGCATCAAGTATGTTCAGACACCACACACACCTCCCACTGCATCCACACCAGACAAAAATCATTACAGAAGTCCCTCATACAGAGCTCCAATTGCCACATTGCAAGGACACCATCTCAAGCCAAAAAAAATAAATCTCTGGGAACTGGAGAGATTGGAGAGAGACTCAGGCAACAAAGGAAATAATATTTAACTCATCTAAACAAGGTGACTGCCAGGAAGACAAGTCTGGGTCATGTCATATCATATCATCATGTCTCATTTCCACTGGGCCTTGTTTCCACAAAAGTAAATCAATGAATGCTATCAGCAGAATGCCCACATTTTCAAGCACCACAAGGGCCACTGACCTGCCCTCCGTGGCCAATACCCAGCCAGCGTATCTCCAAAGGATACAGTCTGTTTGTCTTTGTGGTCCAAGGTTATATCCATTGGGAAACCTTATCTGTGAAAGATAGTGCTTGAAAAGATGAGTAGAGACTGTAAACTGCTTTGGGTGCAAGTTAACCTTAAAGCATACCTATTCCAAACTTCCCAATCATGTGGAAGACTTGGGATTCTTCCCTCAACTGGCAGAAAGACAGGATTATCCACGTTTCAGCATTCTTATCTACTCTCTGCAAGTGCATTTTCTTTAGTAGCTGTAAACCAGGGACCAAGAAAATGTAACACACCTCCAGCAGCTGGAAAACACACCGGCAGGCTTGGAAGCAAATTAAAACAACTAAGTTTTGAAGAATTATCAAAATGGGCCCACTAATCCAGCATCAGCTAGCCAGTCTTTGGCTTGGCCCTGGTAACGTGCCAGACCTCAAGTGTCTCACCACACACTTTTCACACAATAATGGGGATGGATTCAGGGGAATACTGTGTTCTCTACACCTGAAATACAACTTTAAATCAATCTGAAGGACCAGACCCAAGTCACAACTACAGCATGGATAAATGCCACCAGAAGACCCAAAACTCTGTGGCAAAGCACACGGCAAACTTGTGGCTGACACTCAGTGAATTACAAGAATTTCTGAAAAATAACAAGGCATTTCAAATTAGTTGAACATCTTCAGGATTGAAGACTACAAAGAAACTTCCCGACTACCAATGAAGAGATTTGTCCTCTTTAAATCATTTATCTAATGAAACACAATACCAGTTCGAGTAACCAATCTAGTTAGGTTAAAGTTTACATAGCTGAGTGTATAGCTCTATGTACAAAAATAAAGCAGACTTGCTTTTCAAACAGTTCTCCTCACTAACCACTGAAAGCCTGCCCTAGAGTGTGTGCCCCTCAAGCTACATTCCTCCTGGATATATTGCCACCTCTGGCAGCACATGCACTCAAGGTAAGGAGCATTATTCAATGGATTTAGGTGAGACTCAGCTAATACTGCATGTGTTCCATTTAACAGCACATAAATATCAAACTCCAGATTGTACCAGACATGGAAGTAGTTCTTTTAGACGGCAGTGACAAAACCCAAGTACACTCAATTGCTATGGGAAGAATTAGGACCAAATAACCCACAGCCACTCAATCACTTGCTAGCAGAATTCAGCCCAACTCACCGACTGCTTCACCCAAGACACCCTTGTGAAATAAGAGACTCTGAAGTGAGGGCTGTGCCCACAATTATGGAGCATTTAAACTCTTTTAATCCTTTAGTTTTACAGAGCAGAGCCTGATTGCAGTGTGGGCAATGCTGAGTTGATCTCAGTAGAACTCTGGCATCAGAGACACTCAGTGCATGTGGTTACACAGACATTTCTTAAATATGTGCTCACACACCTTCCTTCAGCCAAAGTTCTGATTTTACTGCAAATTTCCACTTACTTGTGCTTCTCCTCAGAGGGATTCTTACCAGATGACTTCGTAATTACTTCTCAGAAAGTAATCTGTTCACAAAGTACATACTAGGGAAGTCCCCTGCATTTCTGGAACTATGTTTCTCTTACAGACACTCCCTCCTCTGATAATTAATTAAAATGAAGTAGAAGGTTTTTACTATCCCTTTATAATCACATAAAGTTGACGTTTTTTCTAAATTGTTTCCTGTTTGAGCTTAGTCATCAAGTGCACGTTGAAGAAAAAAAAAAAAAAAATAAAAAGGTTCTTTTGTTATAGTTAAACTCATTCCTCAGAATTGCACAGAAGGCACAGATCAGGTCAAAAAATAAACTATTCTAGGAAAGCATATCCCACATGAGAACATTTACTGTACTCCATATCCAGTTCACATGAAAACATGTCTAACATATGCAGGGAGATTTTAAAAAAGTTCTAGGAAATCAAGAGGCAGGCAGACTCAAGATTTGTTGTACAAAAGCTGAGTTCCAGATAATTTTATCTAATTTAATTGGAAATCTGCATTAGAAATCTCACTTGCACTTATGGTTATGAAAGGATTACAAGATAAAGCTTCACTGTTTATCAGTGTAGTTGCATAAATCATGGCTCTTACTTTGCATAAATCATTGCTGTTAACCCCAGAGGAGAACAGAACCTGTCTGAAGGACACATCTACAACAATGAGCAGATCAGCACTCACAGCTGACTCTCCATCACTCAGCTGTTATTCACTGCCTTAGGAAAACAGGCCAAAGGCATCACCTCGGTGTGAGCCTGCTGATATCCAGCCCTGGTTATCACCAGGGAAAGCCTTAGCAGCAGCAGCAGGATTATTGCTCCAGTGGCTACTGTGATACTGTCATTTTGCTGGGAGGGGAAAGCCAAAAATCAAGGAAATGGAAGGGGGTGGAGGAACACACAACATTCAAGTGCTCATCAGTTTGTCAAGTTTCAGTGATAAGAGATGTTCAGTCTTTAAATTTCAGGCTTAAGTCCTTAATCTTGGTAATTAAAACTCAGGTTTGCCTTTTTCATATTGATCAGACAAGACAAGGATAACTACCCAAAAACTGCACCTGCAATTATGTTCTGTTCAAACTTCTTACTCACAAAGCAATTACAATTGGAATACTTAATCAAGAACAAAAAGCCCAGCTCTTATTCTTCTCATGTTTTAAATTACATAGAAGGCTTGAATCACATTTTACAATAGACATTACACGATGAATTTGAAGTCCTAGGAATCAACACTCCCAGACTCCTTCCATACTTTCCCAAATCTCTTACAGCTAAAAATGCTAGTTTCTCTTCTATTATGCTCCTGCAGGAATTCACAATAATTCTTTTGAAACCTAAGAATTATTCATTTATCTGACAACTGCTCTCACAAGTTTGAAACATAATCACCTTCTAAAGAAAAACCCACGCTGGTTGACCTTTCCTTTCTTCCAATATGTGTGGAACAAGATACCACCAAAAAAAAAAAAAAAGCCCTTTTCCACAATTTTCTTATCTTTAAAAGTGACTTATAGAGATACTCAAAGCAAGCTGTACCAAGAGATTGCCTACCTGTCTTCCAAACAGGATGCTGGCAGCCTCCCTCCTCCTCCTCCTGCTCAGAAGAAGAGCTATTTACTCAGCAGGATGGCAGATACTGATCGTGTAGACGCCAAGAGCTCCAATCTTAATTCCTACTTATGCTAATGGACGTCTTCTTCGGATCTATCAATTACGCCTCTTGCACAAGGAGCTCTACAAATTTACAAACATCACGCTGAACAACGGCAGGGAAAGGCGTGAGGTGGTGTGCACACACCAGCACCTCCTGAAAGCACAGCCTTTGTCACCACACCGAGGGGAGAAGGTGACAGGTTACACCCCTGGGGTCCTCACTGCTGGGGAAAACTCAACAGAAGAACAGTGCTCACCACAAATCCTGCGCTGGAGACGCTCAGAAGACCAAAAAAAAATAAATAAATAAAATAAAAATGGGAATACCTGGTTTATTCAGATAGACAGGATTTGTTACTACAGTTTGCAGCTTCTGAACTGTGCAAGTGTCGAGGTGAAACAAAGCAGGGCTGGAAGATTTATTGCTGCAAGGCTTGGAAGCAGCACCAGGGAGAAACACCATGGATGTGTGTGATGGTACTAACCCTGCCCAGACACCAAATGTTTACATAATGCAAGTCCTCCACACAACACACCAAACTAGCCAAGCACAAGCTTTTTGCTGATACTGGCTCCTTTTCAGAATTTTTAGCTTGCCACTCAGCAGCTCTGCTTCCTGCAGAGATGTGACAAGCAAACTACACTGAACATCCTCAAACACTGAATATTTTGCTACAAATAAACCAAACGCACACAATTCCTGGCTGAAGAAGCCAACCTGTCACCGCAACAATTCACGTCTTCAACAACATCCAGGACCTTCTCAGGCACTCAGACCTTCCAAAGGGCTGTAGAATCATTGTTTGTTGCGCATCCCCTTCCAAGCACCGGAAACAACAACCCTTGCGAGGGAACTGGGAGCTCCTCCAAGAGCTAGAACTCAGAAACAGGATGAGGACAGAGAAGGAGATTCAGTTTGCCCTTTCAGGAGCTAAGAGAGGTGGAATGGATGGTTACAGTTTTGCTTCGATGTTAAATTTTATCGACAAGTATCAGCTGCTATAAATGACTAAGATGTGGACAGGCTGGGTTATTCTGGAACTGTAAGAAGAAAAACGTTTATCTTGTCCAAAACCTAGGGCCACACTTAATTTAGAACAACTCCCCCAATGTGCTTTGATTGTTAAAACTGTGTCTAGTAAAGTTTCACTATACCTACAGTCCAGCAATAAAGACCAAATACCTGCAGTAAAAAGTTAAGAGATCTAGATTTGTGATTACTTTATGGCTCTTTATTAACTCTTTATCTAGAGGTAAAAAAACCCCATAAAATCAATCTTTCCCATACATCTATAGGTTTATGCTGGGGAAATGGTTTAATTTTAAGGCATTTATAGGTGAGTGGAGGGTGAAAAACAGGGTAGAGAAGCTGAAAGGTGAAGATCCTAGATATCTACCCTAGAACCTAGTATATAAGTTCCAAATCGCTGAAATAATGGTATCTCTGTTAAGAAGCACAGACATGATACACTAATTGGGGAAGTTGGGGATCAAGAAATTCTGCTGCCGTACAGATGGATGTCACAGATAGTAAAACTCCTACACGCTCCATTCTTAATTATTACCGAAAGAGTTATTAAATACAAGGAAAAAAAAAAAAAAGTTCAGTTACTAAAGCCTTGAAATAGGTTAAACGAAATTAAAGGTTTCTATTTCCATGGGATTCAGGCTGGTTTCGATTACGAGCTCGCTCCCAACCGCCGTAGCCCTGCAGTCCGCCACGCTTTCAACTTCACCGGGGCGGTCTTTAGGAGCACCGAGCTCCGTGTCCGCAGGGCACAGGCGGAGGAAGGGCTCTCCTGCTCCTGAGCTCGGACCCGCGGCCCGGGGCTGTGCCCACGGCCCATCCCGGCTCTCCCCGCACCCTCCTCCCGCTGCCCCGAGCGCCCCCGGCACGCGTGGCCGTCCCTGGGAGCCCGCTCGGGGCTGCCCGCGGGGAGCGGCCGGGCGCTGCCGGCGGGGCCGCGGGGCGCCCAGGGCCGGGCCGCCGCTCGCCGCAGGCCCGCCCGGCGCCGAGGGGATGGCGGGACCCGGGCCCGGGCCCCGCGCCGGGCGGACCGGGGGCTTGCGGCCTCGCCCGCGCCCCGCCGAGCATCGACCGCGGCCGCCGCGCTCCGCCGGCCCGGCCGCCCCCGCGACGCGCCCCGGAGCCCTCCATCGTTCCCTCCCGGAAAGGCGCGGCCGCCCCCTCCCCCGAGCCCCCCTCCAGCACGTTCCCGTCGCCGGGCGCGGCCGGGCGCGGGGTGCCGGTACCTGCTGCGGGCCCCGGCTGTGCCCGCCCGGCGCGGCCCGGCCCCGGCTGTGCCCGCCCGGCGCTCGCCGCCCCGAGGGTCCCGCACGGCGGCCCCGCACGGCCGCTCCCGTTGGCCGCCGCGCGCGCGCTCCCCCGCGCGCCCATTGGCCGCTCGCGCCGCCGCTCGCGGGACGGGGGCGGCGCCCATTGGCGGGAGAGCGGAGGCCCCGCCCACCAACCCCCCCCCCCCCACCGCCAGCGGCACGCGGGGGGGGCGCGCGCACCCCCTCACACACACAAACACTATAGTTACATATATATATACACATATATACACATATATACACAGATATACATGTATATACACATATATACACATATATACACACATATACACACATATACACAGAGAGAGAGAGACAAACACAATATATACACATATATACACATATATACACACATATACACACATATGCACAGAGAGAGACAAACAAAATATATACAAATATATACACCTATATACACATATATACATGTATATACACATATATACACAGATATACACAGAGATAGAGACAAACACAATATATACACATATATACACATATATACACATATATACATGTATATACAGAGAGAGAGAGAGAGACAAACAATATATACACATATATACACATATATACACATATATACACATATATACACATATATGCACACATATACACAGAGAGAGGGACAAACACAATATATACACATATATACACATATATACACACATATACACAGAGAGAGAGAGACAAACAATATATACACATATATACACATATATACGCATATATACATATATACACAGAGAGACAAACACAGTATATACATATATATACACATATATACAGATATACAGAGAGAAAGAGACAAACACAATATATACAGATATATATACAGATACATACATATATACACATATATACACAGAGAGAGAGAAACACAATATATACAGATATATATACACATATATACACATATATACACATATATACACAGAGACAAACACAATATATACATATATATATACAGATATATACATATATATACATATATACACAGAGAGACAAACCCAGTATATAGATATATATACATATATACACATATATACAGGTATACACACATATATACATATATACACACGCACTCTGAGGCAAACACAATTCATATATATACGCACATATATACATATGCACACACAATATATACATATATGGATACACACATAGCTACATATATACATGCATATATACATATACACACACACATATATGTATATATACATAAATACACACACACACACGTATATACATACATACATATACACACTCACACTCGCACACCGCCTCCCTCTCTGTGCAGCCTGTGAGGGGAAGAGTCCCCACGGTGTTCACTGTGCCCCAGAGTGTCCCCCGGGTGTCCCTGCAGTGTCCCACAGTGTCCCACAGTGTCCCTGAGTGTCCCCCGGGTGTCCCTGGGTGTCCCTGGGTGTCCCCAGGTGTCCCAGAGTGTGTCCATATCCCCAGCACTGGATGCTGCCATCACAATGTCCCAGAGTGTCCCTGTGTGTCCCAGAGTGTCCCCTGGATGTCCCTGGGTGTCCCAGAGTGTCCCCAGCACTGCATGCTGCCATCACAGTGTCCCAGAGTGTCCCTGAGTGTCCCTGAGTGTCCCTGAGTGTCCCCTGGATGTCCCCAGGGGTCCCAGAGTGTGTCCATGTCCCCAGCACTGGATGCTGCCATCACAGTGTCCCAGAGTGTCCCCAGAGTGACCCTGAGTGTCCCTGAGTGTCCCCAGGTGTCCCAGAGTGTCCCCAGAGTATCCCTGGATGTCCCCAGATGTCCATGTCCCCAGCACTGGATGCTGCCACCAGTGTCCCAGAGCGTCCCTGAGTGTCCCCAGGTGTCCCAGAGTGTGTCCATGTCCCCTGGATGTCCCTGGGTGTCCCAGAGTGTCCCTGGGTGTCCCCAGGTGTCCCAGAGTGTGTCCATGTCCCCAGCACTGGATGCTGCCATCACAGTGTCCCTGAGTGTCCTCTGAGTGTCCCCAGGTGTCCCAGAGTGTCCCAGAGTGTCCCTGGATGTCCCCAGATGTCCATGTCCCCAGCACTGGATGCTGCCACCAGTGTCCCAGAGTGTCCCTGAGTGTTCCCAGGTGTCCCAGAGTGTGTCCATGTCCCCTGGATGTCCCTGAGTGTCCCAGAGTGTCCCAGAGTGTCCCCAGGTTTCCCAGAGTGTGTCCATGTCCCCAGCACTGGATGCTGCCATCACAGTGTCCCTGAGTGTCCCTGAGTGTCCCTGAGTGTCCCTGAGTGTCCCCTGGATGTCCCCAGGTGTCCCAGAGTGTGTCCATGTCCCCAGCATTGGATGCTGCCATCACAGTGTCCCTGAGTGTCCTCTGAGCGTCCCCAGGTGTCCCAGAGTGTCCCAGAGTGTCCCTGGAGGTCCCCAGGTGTCCCTGTCCCCAGCACTGGATGGTGCCACCACAAACCAGCTCTGCTCCAGCCCATCTCCAGCGCTCCAAGCATGGTCAAAGCTCCGGCCAAAGCCCCCCAGCACGGAGCCGCGGGGCCACGGCAGCAGCAAAGACTCCTTTGATTCCCTGGAAGAGCCCCCAAGGCTGGAAGAGGCCTTTGAGACGGCCAGGGCCGGGCTGAGCCCGCTGTGGCCCCGCTTTGGGGCCGGTGGGATGGGACAGACGCCGTGTTCCCGTGCCAAAGCCAGCGCTTTGCCTCACCCGTGTTACCAAACTGAGCAACGTGATGGCCTCTGCTGAGGGCCCCGATGCCACCGTGTGCCACCGCTTTCACAACTGGATATTGCACAGGTGGACGTGCAGCAGCCGAACAAAAAAAAAAGAGGAGAGGTGTTTAAAAGTTAGGAAACACCCTATATAAACTGGTGCAACCTGTACGATCCAGATGGCTGTACAAATAAGGAATTATATGGGAATTGTTGTAAGCACGGTCTTGGCTTGTGCAAGGGCAGGTTGGTTTTTCAGAGTGGTTTGTGCTCAGGCCTTGAGAATGGGAGCTCTGCTCAGATCCTCCACGGCAGCTCAACCACTATTTTATTTTTAGGTGTGTGTTCCCATGATTTATTCACTCCATACTGGTTACACCTGGTAGCCAGGTGCCCCTCAACAGAGTGTTGGAATAATTTTATTCATTTATTATTATTAATATTAGTTATTTAATAATTATTTTATTAGTTTATTATTAGTTGGCATTATTTTATTAATAATCAGTTATTGACAAAACTGTAAATTCCTCATCATCACTGTCTAGAGGACAGCTTTCACAGGCTGTCCCTTGGAAAACACCTGCTCACTGAAGCCAGGACATCATCCAATCATTCATTTAGCAAAACCAACTCAGGCATGCAAAGATTTGAGTCCCAATCTCCCACCATCCTACTGAAAAGTTTTAACATTTTATTTTTTCACCAAGGGTTCCTTTTCTGTTGCGCTGAAACCCTCACATGTGGTAGGCAGCCCTGCAGACTGTGGGACGAGGCTTTTCCATTCCACATTCCCAGGAAAAGAAGAGTCCGCTGCAGCACAGACACAGAATTGCAGTCAGCACACACGGAGCCATAAGAAAAAATTATATTTTTAAAAATCCCTAGCTGGTATATGCAAATTGAAAGTTCTCAGATGACTACAGCAGTTAAATTTAGGTACATTTTTCAGAAGTGGCTCAGTAAAATGTGCCTGTGACACCAAACAGAAGCCATGGGGAATATCCCAGCAATATTTCAGTGTGGGAAAAACAGTGTCGTTTGGCCAGTCTGGTTTTTGAAAACAGCTAAAAAATGGTGGGGTTTAAAGCTTGTCTCTAATAAATATCATATCCTCTGAGCATTGTAGTCCATTAAAGATAAATTATAATGCACTGACAGTAGATTAACTGATGCTCTCTATATAAATGGTCAATAATAATAATAATAATAAAAAAAAAATAATATCTTTTTTCAGGATTACGCTTTTAAAGTCACAATTAATTTATCCCTCCTAAATTATTTATCACCAGGAAAACTTCATAGTGACATAGTATCGTGATGCATTTGCATTTTAATGCAGTAACATACGGTTACTTCTCAAAGAACCCACCAAACTGGGTATCCAAGGTAGCATGGTGAATTTTTCATTGCAGGAACGAGAAGATATCAACACCAGCGTGGCCTAGTCTGGGAATGCTGAATAAATTATTAAAAAAAACCAAACCCAACCCAACCCTCTCTGAAACTCTATTACCCAGCACAGAGATAGCGTGACACGAGGTTGTGGGAATCTAAGGGTAAAGAACTGCAAGTGCTTGCCAGGCAAAAAACCTTGGTTTGTTCCCCGTGAGAGAAACACCTGAATGCTCACTATCAGGGGGAAAATAAAAGAGATTCGGATCCTATCTTTACATTGATCCACTTCTCTAAGCAATACTTAATTAAATGACTTCATTCTCAGGAACCTTTTAGAGCTTTCCACACTGCTTGGTTCTGTCTCCAATTTGAAGCAAGGCCAGCAGCTGTAACAATTTTCTGTCCTTTATCGACCAGCTCATGGAAAAGTTGAATTTTTCACTGCCTGCCTGGACAAGGTTCCCAATGTTCTTGTTTTGGGGACTGAGAGAGGTGTCAGCAGTGGGCAGAAGTGTGAGAGGAGGACTCAAGCCACCAGGAAGCAGCAGGAGCTACAGCCGTGCTGCAGGAGCAAACCTTGTGCATCACTGTCTCATTAAGGACTTTTGGATTTGGGTTCTTTTCCCTTTGAACTGAAGATTGACGAGAGGGAGGCAGTTTTCTCTTGTTCGGTCTCAGTTGTTTATTCTTTTCTTATCAGCATTACAAGGTACAAGGAGCTGAGTGCACTGTGATAGAAAAGGGATAAAATGGCCCACAAAGATCCTCTTCAAGGTCTTTTATATGTCCATTTACCCAATTAACAGATGCCAACTCAATTATTTTCCTTAGTGACCCAATGTCCCAACACCTGTGTGCTGCACTGTGACATTTTCTATCCAATCACTCACTACCACCCAAAAACCTCCAGGAGAAGAACATGGAGAAGAAAGAAGAAGGACAAGAGACAACACCCTAAAACCTCCATCTTGTCTCCTGTTCTCTAAACTACTTTTTCACCCAGTGATTTAAGAAACTTTCTAATCTACACACTCACACTTTTCCTATCTAACTTTAACATTTGTTCTCATGTATCACCATGAAAACACGCTCATGAATTTCATATTATATGAAATCCAGTGTTTCTTTGAATCCTAGAACTAAGTATCAGAAACAAGAGCACACACTCTGTATCTCAGACTCCAACACATCACATTTTACAAGCACATCCACAGTGTACCTACACATACACCCGCTGTACCCCTCAGGAACACAGCTGGTTGTGTGCAAAGCGTGTTTCTAGCCCTGTTTCTCTGTTTCTGTCACCTGTGGGCACGCCACGATGCGTTTAGCGCAAACCAAGGCGCGCGTTTAGCGCCCTAAACCGCAGTGAGGGCCGGAGGGATGCTCGCTGCAATTCCTGGCTAAATGCAGCCTGTTTCACTGAAAGATTAGCCAGGAGAAATGTCCCTTTCTGCCAGAAGAAAGGGCTCAGGCAGGTTCTGCTCAGCGAGATTAGACTCGTGTAATATTCCATTTGTGCTCGTGCTGGAAGGGGCTGGCAGCCACACGGAAAGAAGGATATTTGTTCTTTATAAAGGATGAATTTGTGATGTAATGAGCACTAACACTTGTCCTCAAGCTGCAGGGCATCCCAGGCACAGTGATATAGGCTGGAATTTGCAAATTTGAGCTCTGTACAGGATGCAGTGAGAAGGAAGGTGTCCCCCAGAAGCTCAGAACCTGCCTCACACGAGCAGCAACCAGCACAGTTAAGGCTTGTTTGCTTTCTAATTCGAGATACTATGGTTCAGAGATAAGGGTCTGACCAAAACTAGTTAAACCAGTTTAGGGAAACCTCAGGAATTTATTTTTAGCTCTGGATTAAAGCTAGTTGGTGCATTTAAAGATATCTTTGGATTCAAAACAGGGCAAACTCCTCCTGAGAGGAAAATTTGTGATTTTACTCTCCAAAGAGTCGGTACAGTTTTCTACCAGGTGCCTCTTCAGTCTTTTACTAATGAATTAACATATAGAGGCTACTTATTTAGTGATCTGAGTGGGTTTTAAATCCAACCCTGAATACCCTGCTCATTAGATATCAGCTTACAAACAGCATGGGCAACAAATAAATTGTTTGTAATCAAACCCATCCTGCTACTTTTGTAACATGCTAATTCTTTGGCGTTTGGGAGCAGCTGTTAGGATGACAATGAACATTCAGCAAGGATTACTCTGTGGATTGCCTGGTCCACCCTCCCTGCCCAAAGCAGGCCTGCCTAGAGCAGGTTCACCAGGGCTGTGCCCAGCTGGGCATTGAGCATCTAAGGACAGGAACTCTGCACCCACTCTGGGCAGCTCGTGCCAGTGTTTGACCTCCTTTGAAATAATAAAAAAAAAGGGTTTTTTTTTCCTTCTGTTTTGACAGAAATCCCATATTTCTCTTTGTAGCCCATCCTATCTCTGGGCACTGCTGAGCAGTGTTTATCCACTCAGCTCCCAGTCAGAGTGCTGGCCCCTGCATCCCCACCAAGCTGCTTTCCACCCACCCCATCCCCAGCCTGTACTGCTGCTTTGGGGTTTTCCTCCCCAGAGCAGGGCTTTGCACTTCCCTCCTTCAACTTTACAAGTTTCCTGTTGGCTGATTGTTATCTTTCCCTGCATGACTAAACACAAACATTCTGCTTTTGCCTCCTTGCCACGTCACTTAAAAGCGTCAGAAATACCCGCCACGAGATCCGGACGGGAAACTTCATTCCATAATTCTTATTTCGGAAAAAAACTAATTAAATCACCTCTAAACTGTACTGGCCACTGTGGCAAGCCCTGCTAGCTGAATATTAATGGTATTTCTGTTTGATATTTCCTCTCTTCTTCTTCTTCATTGCCTTTTGGCATGTCAATACACTCAGCCATAGTTTAGTACACTGAGTATATTGATAAGTGTGTGGGTGATGGAAACAGTTGCTAGGAAAGGCTGACATCCACCAGGAATGCTGCAGAGGGAAAGGATCCTTCAGAGCAATGATGGAGGTTTTGTTATAACTTGATCATCTGAGGCTTGGCTCATCACTTCGTTTATAAACGAGGCTGGCTGGGTCATATGACTAAAATAAAACCCTTTATACAGAGCAAATGTTTGTACAGGATAGGCTTCTTGAAAGAGCCTTCAAAGGTATTGGAGGTGTGAAAGTTGCTGCTCAATTAGAAACAGCACACTGGCTAAGAAAAAAAAAAAAATATAAGGCACACCCATCTTTGCATGTTTTTAGGATTAAATTCGTAATTTTATACAATATCCCAGATAGTTTCACTGAGATCTTACATGGCAAAAATATTTTCGTACCTCTACTGAAATCAGATCTCTTGATGGCAGCTTGGGCTTATATTTGTTTTTGGCATAGCTACCTCATGTCAGCAGTTCATAAAAAGTGTGATTTTGAGGAGTATATTTTGGGTTCCTCTTCTGTCATGTCAAGCTGAGGTTCTAGCATATAGTGGTGCTATTTGTTGCAAAGCACAAAACTACACATTTGTATATAAATAAAATTCCTTTTCATTTCTAGTAGTCTAGGCTATAGGCTTTTTTAGTATTAATTCTAATTGTTAGCCATTAATTATTTGTGTTAATAGTGTTTCTTCACTTAATCAGTGAATTCTCATTATCATGTATCCAACATGAGCATTATTCGTAGCTATTTTCTTTAATGTCAGCTCATTTCACACTTCACTTTCCCCCTTTATTTATTAATTTTCCACATCAAAATGTTGGAATCTGCTCTTTCTTTTGCTCAGTAACTACACCATGCACCCCAAGTTGGGATACTTTTGATTTCATGGCCAGTTCTCCATTCTAATTCTGTTTTAGTTTCCCTTTTCTTGCATAAGCTGCGTCATTTGTCCTCAAGCACCGATGACGCACAGTCACATCTGGCTCCCAAAACAAGGGTGATCATTTATCCCTCTTGGTAACTTCATAAACTTTACAGGTTTGTTATTGCTCACGGTGATTGCTTCACAATTTCTCCTGTTGTTCAATTGAACAGTCTAATAATACACTTTCATATAAGCAGAACATCCTGTCTCAATGGTGTTTTCTCCAATGAATTTCTCTTGAACTGTCTGATTTCGTAGGTTCAGATTTATTTGTGTATTTCCCACGTTTGCTCTGTTCAAAGGCAGGCATTTTGTGCTTTCACCTGTGAAATAATCCATTCTTCAGACATTACCAGAGTTCCAAAAGTCTGCAGTTTGTCCTTTTGGTAATGCTGCACTGCATTCATTGCAGCTTGTGGATGCCTCTGGCTGGCCAGTCCAGAATCCAGAGACACCAGCAAAGGACAGAGAGAGTGGAGAATTGGGAACACTCATTTTTCCTGGCCTGCACTGAGAGAAAAGTGGGTGAAGAGAAGCTCCTGCTTGTTCAGCTGAGCCCAGGGATGGACTGGAGAGGACTTGGAGTGCAGACCAGGTGTGCTGTGAGTTCAGGAACGCTGCTTCTCCACAGCCCTGAATTAATTGCTGTTTCTGATTGCCCCCTGCTTCCCACCCCAGAGTCATTTCAAACCGTGTTACGCTTACTTTGGTTTTACTCAGCTGATACAAGGAGCTGCTGGTCCTGGTTGTGGTGAGGAGAAAGTTGAAGGCAAATCTCTCGCAGAGTTCTCTGTGGTTTTTCTGTTTTGTGAACTTGGAAAGCCAGCTCGACATGGCAAAAGCAAGTAGATAAAGAGCCAGGAAAGAAAAGTAATTAAAGAAAGAGAAGGGGAAAGGCAACAGAAACTAGGGCAGGGAAGGATTTCAGACACAAAGATGTGTAGGTGGATGAGGAGGAGCTGAAGACTGGCCATCAACAGGAAATGGAGTTGTAAAAATGACACTTGACTCTTGAATTAATTTGAGATGTGCCTTTGACATTTTTGGACTGCAGAGATGGAGAAGGTGTTCAGAAAACCCACCAGGCATGGGAACACAGAATCACGCAAGCTTTCCTTTATTTTGAGTGTGAATCCTTGAATGGATGAGGAAAAAATGCATCTTCTCTCCTAGCTGCACTGTCAGCACTCAGTTGGTGCAATCTACAGAACCAAGTTTTGTTATTCCTCATCAAGGTTTCCAGCACAAACAGCCTGTGAGGAGAGGCCTCAGGCTGGTGGCAAATTACAGCTGCAGATCCCTGCTGAGGATACCTGGTTGTAACACATGTGGGGGTATGGAAAAATGCAAGCCCTGCCTTGGGAAACCACGTCATGATAAAGCAAATGTCGTGCTGAAGTGATTCCTGTCGCTCCTGTGAAGGGGTGACTCTGCCAGCATCTCTGGCCAGAGCCTGGAAACTGTCCCTAAAAATCTGCAGCACAAAGGAGAAAGGATCAGCCTGGTGTATGCTCACCTTCTGGCTCTCAGGCACAGTCCCAGCACCCATTCTGAGAGTTATTTTTACTTTATTTACTTTATTATCTAGAATCTCATGTGAGCCATTGAGTCATATAGCCTGGGATGTGATTTCACATTTGAAATTAGTAAAATCCTTGTAGCATTAGGAGAAAGACCACTGTGGAACTTCATCTGAGCAATTAATTTACTGAAAGAGACCCACAGGTCAGCAAGGGCAAAGCAAGATGGTGAAGGCCCACAAACAGGATTAGGATCTGTAATTAACTCCTCTGTGGCATGTTCTTTTGTCTGCATTTTGCTTTGTGACATTGGTTGTACACAGCAGGGACCACACACATGGTTTGAGATGCTACTGCAGCTCCAATAAATATTTAGCATTGATTTAGAGCCACCAACCTTAGTGCCATTTTCAGTTTCCAGATAATTTATAGATGACGTGTGAGTAGCACTGGAAAAGAGAAGTTGAGTGTCAAGGAGAACAACACCCTGCCTTTGTTTCTTACACTCTTGCTTCTTTAATCATCTGCTCTTGGCCACACTTAGGGTAGCATTGAGAAAAGAAAATATTGGCTCATTTGGCAGTCATTACCTTCACTAATATCACTGAGCAGATTTACAAAGGTTGAGCAACGCACTCTGTTTATGGAAGATGGTTGCAAGACGCCACTGATGTTGAGACAGCCCTGATAAGATTAATATCTCATCAGCTGATGAGCTACATGAATTCCAACCCTGAAAAATCCTTCCTCCAATTAGGTTACACTCAGCTGAGCCACTATTAGAGATCTGCTTAAATTCGCCCTAGCATTCTCCCAATTAGAGCAGAAAACAGTATTCTCGGCCACACAGTAAATTTAAACTCCTCCAAGTGCGCTGTTGTAACACTCAGTGCCATGAAATGACACTTTTAAGACACTCGAATTCACAGTCTGTGATTTAATTGCAGCTGTAATAGCACCACAATATTGCTGCAACCTCCAACGGGGCTTGACCCCTGAGGCAGAGCAATCAGGCCTGGGGGGTCCCAAGGACACAGCCTTTTGGGGCTGAATTTAAAGGACATATTGGACACCTGCCCAGGGTTTCTGGTGCCAGCATCCAGCCCTAAGCAGAGAGCAGGGTGCTCAGAAACCCCAAAGGCTGCACCAAACCCCCAGCAGCTGTGGCACTGCCCAGGAGGGTCACATCTAACCTGCTTTTACTGCAAGTGCACAGCAAACCCAGCAAACTCCACTTTCTAGGGGTGGGAAAAGCTCCTGGATTGCCTGTGAGGAATGCATGGAGGCTGTCTGCTGCAGCAGACTGGCATCCACAGATCCTTCCCCCAAAATTGTCAGCCTAAATACAGCAGTCCCTGGTCCAACAGGGCTCAGCAGTAACTCTGAGCTGTGATCTCGTTTTGAAACAGGTTAAATATGCAGTAATCTGGAGATTAAGGCACTGACAGCGGCGTTGACAGGCCTGATTTCAGTCCTCAGTCGGGTTGAGGAGTGGCTTTGGTGTTAATTCTGTGTCCCCTTGGCCGTGAGAGTGACCTTGGCTGCCGTGCACCCCCAGTGCCAATCTTCTGGGACCCCTTTTTCACTGCTGGGCTCTGTGTGACGGGTTCTTCAGAGCAGGGATGTGGCTGAGAGACAGAATGGGGATTGGAAAACGCTTCTCTGCTTCTAACCAGGATCCCAGCCCCACTCTATAAGGGGAGAATCACCTCTGCTCTTTGGGGTGTCATTAATCACATTTCTCTCTGCTCTTGGCAGGACCAGCTGCTGGGATTGAATGCTTGGAGAGACAGGGTTT